>OX359270.1:18554388-19775221 GCA_947179155.2 Hedera helix
AGAAACAAGAACTGACCGTCCAAAATGACCCGTTAGTGAAAACTCCTGACCGTCCAAACATGACCCGTCAGTGAAAACCCCTGACCGTCCAAACATGACCCGTCAGTGAAAATACCTGACCGTCCAAGCATGACCCGTCAGTGAAAACCCCTGACCGTCCAAAACGACCCGTCAGAAACAAGAACTGACCGTCCAAAATGACCCGTCAGTGAAAACTCCTGACCGTCCAAACATGACCCGTCAGTGAAAACCCCTGACCGTCCAAACATGACCCGTCAGTGAAAATACCTGACCGTCCAAGCATGACCCGTCAGTGAAAACCCCTGACCGTCCAAAATGACCCGTCAGAAACAAGAACTGACCGTCCAACACGACCCGTCAGAAACAAGAACTGACCGTCCAACATGACCCGTCAGTCAAAAGAACTGACCGTCCAAACATGACCCGTCAGTCAAAAGAACTGACCGTCCAAACATGACCCGTCAGTCAAAAGAACTGACCGTCCAAAATGACCAGTCAGTGAAAACCCCTGACCGTCCAAACATGACCCGTCAGTGAAAACCCCTGACCGTCCAAAATGACCCGTCAGAAACAAGAACTGACCGTCCAACACGACCCGTCAGAAACAAGAACTGACCGTCCAACATGACCCGCCAGTCAAAAGAACTGACCGTCCAAACATGACCCGTCAGTCAAAAGAACTGACCGTCCAAACATGACCCGTCAGTCAAAAGAACTGACCGTCCAAAATGACCAGTCAGTGAAAACCCCTGACCGTCCAAACATGACCCGTCAGTGAAAATACCTGACCGTCCAAGCATGACCCGTCAGTGAAAACCCCTGACCGTCCAACATGACCCGTCAGATACGAGACCTGACCAATTGAAAAACGACCCGTCAGATACGAGACCTGACCAATTGAAAAACGACCCGTCAGATACGAGACCTGACCAATTGAAAAACGACCCGTCAGATACGATACCTGACCAATTGAAAAACGACCCGTCAGATACGATACCTGACCAATTGAAAAAACAACCCGTCAGATACGATACCTGACCAATTGAAAAACGACCAGTCAGATACGAGACCTGACCAATTGAAAAACAACCCGTCAGATACGATACCTGACCAATTGAAAAACGACCCGTCAGATACGAGACCTGACCAATTGAAAAACGACCCGTCAGATACGAGACCTGACCAATTGAAAAACGACCCGTCAGAGACGAGACCTGACCAATTGAAAAACGACCCGTCAGATACGAGACCTGACCAATTGAAAAATAACCCGTCAGATACGATACCTGACCAATTGAAAACGACCCGTCAGATACGATACCTGATCAATTGAAAAACGACCCGTCAGATACGATACCTGACCGATTGAAAAATGACCCGTCAGAGACGATACCTGACCCATCCAAGAACGACCGTCGGGTACGAAACCCCAGCGACATCCATTCGTGGAGTTCGAATCGACCCCTACACGATCATGTCAAGTGCAGCATTTGCATTGTCTCAACATATGCATTGCATCGATAAAACACATACTGTCTTTCTTGTGCATCGGGTGCCTACTTCTTTATCATGTCCATTTCATATTTCATTCCATAGACATGATAAAGAGGGGCAGCTGTAGACACCCAAATTTTGCATTTCTCTACTAACCCTGACAGGAGGGCAAAATCGTCAAGTGACCCAATATACGACAAGGAGAGGTGGGCGCCAAAATGCAGTTCCCACCACGGCTTACGATCAAGGCTGTCAAACGCAAAACGAGAATTGAGGCATCTGAGGCGAGACCTACGGGCAATCCAGACAGAACCCGATGCGAATTGCCAAAAAGGGCCAAGGACACTGCAATTACAGCATTAGGGTGGGGTCTCGACGGCGGGAAACCATTCCCAGAATTGATTCAGGTATCAAAGAACGGCTTTCCAAAATAATACATCAGAAATTGGCAAATTAATACCGCGTGGCACGAAATCCGAGAAAAATGCGCCGGACAGCCGCGGATGCAGTCGCGGCTGCCGACAAAAAGACGTTCGCGTGGCTCGAGGGCGGCACACGGCAGCCGAGGAGACGGCCACAGCAGGCAGCCGCAGATGCATCTGCGGCTGGCCGCAGATGTATCTGCGGCTGCCTGCTGAAGCACTATAGATCGCCATCTTCAACCCGAGAACCAAAAAAGAGAAGAAAAAAAGAAAAGGGAAAAAAGAAAAAGAGGAGAGAGAGAGCTCGCGGGGAAGAGAGAGAGAGGTTATTTTGCTGTTAGATCCAAGCACTAGATCCATATTGTTGTGCTATTTAGCTTAGTAATCTTGTGGTGTATCCATTTCGTGATATAAAAGTTTGAATCCGCGTTTTGCAAGGTGAAAAGATTGTCTTTTTGGTATTCTATCGCTTGTATTGTTAATATAGCTTATGTGTTGGGTTATGTGATGTAATATGTTGTTATGTTGATAAAGGATCCGTGGATTAGGGGTTGTTAGCGAGGTTTCCATCGGAAAGTAACTCCTCCTAACGCCCCGATGACATCCGTACGGTGATATCTCGTTCGTTGTGGTAATGGATAGTTTTAGTGATTAAGTTGTGATATTTGGGTTATGTAATGTGATAGAAATGTTAAATCTCGTTAGATTTGGTTTAGGGTTGGTTGTGCCATGATTTGGGTGAATGTGAGCCTAGGGAGGAGATCCTCGTGGTCAAATCCCGATGATGGACATTTTGGTATATGTAATCATGGTATAGGGTCCATGGATGTGTATTTTGTAATATCCGGCCTTAAAGCGATACCAAGTCGTGTTCGGGTTAAGGCCCCGTAATAATAATAAAATATGTGATTGTGGGTGTTTGGGGTTGTCTGGATGGCTTACATGCCCGTGGATAGCCCCGACACGTTTTGGGATGCTTGTTTTAATTTACAACACAACAATGATTTTCAAAATAAGGCAAATAATGAAGATTTTGTAAAAGTGATCAAATTAGGATATTAGATTCACGAGGTTTAAAAAGTAAAGAGTTTTGGCGAACTTAGATCTTTATTTGATGAGAAGGCTTTAGTTGGTTTTAAAAAAATGTCACAAAAAATGATTTCGAAAAATAAATGAACGTTTTAATTAAACTTTGTACATAGGGTGAAAGAGTTCTAGAAGTTGCCTTCATGTTATTTAATTTGTTATTAGAGGGCAATGTATAGTCTCGATACCTATTTGACAAAAGTTTAAAAAACTATCTTCTAAAAAATGACATCTAAATAAAAACCCTCATCGGTTCGAAATTAAAATCAATCTTTATTTTAAAACGAAACCTCGTCATTTGGGTCAAAAGACGTTAAAACACTTTCCAGATAAAGCACATTTGCCATACAAAAATCCAAACAAAATTCACCACAAGCATTCACCTAGGCACACATGCACACACACGCAACTCACACATTTTAGGATTTAAAAGGATAGGAAAATATCAAGATAGCGGTAACCGTGTTTCACGGAAGTCGGGGGGTGCCTAACACCTTCCCCTCGCTTAAGCAAGCCCCCGAACTCTATGAATCTCGGTTTGCGGACCAATTAACTCGGAGTCACATATGAGCCAGCGATTACGAAAACAAACTCGGATGAGTTGGTACATCCATTTCAAATATACCAACTGGCGACTCTGGTCAATTGGCTCATAAAAATTCGACATTTCAAAACCCCGTCGACATTAAGCCGACCCTTTTCAAAATCACATTTAATTCAAAAGGCTAAAATTGGAAAGGACATTTTAATAAAAATAAACGAGACGACGAAAATCCCGGCGTCGACACTTATTTACTTATATATATATATATATATATATATATATATATATAACCATTGAAAAACATTTGACTTCTTATTGGGCTCCACATTGGACTTAAGAATTTAATATGTTGGGCTCAATTTATTTATTACATTGGGCTAACATTAAATAACTTGTGTTACATTTAATTAAATCAAGCATTGGGCTTGTTTAATTAATTACATGAACTACTAGGTAAATTAATATGACCTAATTTAATACCTCATTTGGATTTAAAATATAATCCAATTAGACTTGCTTTAATTAATTATAACACATTGCTTTATTGCTTTGAATAAATATACATATGCACAAGTATCATTCAATTATCAAATGCATAATTAATTAGTACAAAAATTTTAATTCATTGCTAATTATTTGATAATAATAATTACAATGTATAATAGAATTCGTGGTCATTACATTCTCCCCCCCCCCCCCCCTATATAAGAATTTCGTCCCTGGAATTACAATTTAAACTGATCAAAAAGATTCAGATAGTTAGTCCTCATCTTTTCTTCAAGCTCCCACGTAGCTTCCTCAACGTTGTGGTTCCTCCAAAGGACTTTGACAGAATGTATAACCTTATTTCATAATTTTTACTATTTTCTATCTAATATCTGGATAGGACTCTATTCATATGATAAGTTTTTTTCAACTTGTATTGGTTTATAGGCTATAACGTGCTTGTAATCAGGATTGTATGGTCTCAACACTAACACGTGAAACACATTATGGACATG
This sequence comes from Hedera helix, assembly GCA_947179155.2. NCBI lineage: Eukaryota > Viridiplantae > Streptophyta > Magnoliopsida > Apiales > Araliaceae > Hedera > Hedera helix. The sequence goes on from OX359270.1 coordinate 18,558,957, forward strand.
CTCTAGTTCAGGAGGTAGAGCTACCTCGTACGCTACTTCACCCACTCTCTTCAATATCTCGAACGGTCTTATGAACCTCGGACTCAACTTCCCTTTTTTTCCAAACCAGATCTTCCCTTTCCAGGGAGATACCCTCATAAACACAAAACTCCCTACTTTGAAATTTCGCATCTGTCGATGTAGATCAGCATATTTCTTCTGACAGTCTTGAGCTACTACTAGTCGAGCTCTTATTACTCTGATAATTTCTACAGTCAGTTAAACCAATTTCGGCCCCAACAGTCGACGTTCTCCCACCTCATCCCGATATAGAGGTGTTCTACATTTTCTCCCATATAACGCTTCGTAAGGCGGCATTTATATGCTTGTATGATAACTGTTGTTGTATGCAAACTCAACTAATAGTAGATGGTCTTCCTAACTGCCCTTGAAATCCATCACACAAGCTCTGAGCATATCTTCCAATGTCTAAATTGTTCTCTCGCTTTGCCCATCAGTCTGTGGATGATACGCTGTACTCAATCTTAACTGCGTCCCCAATCTTTCCTGAAGACTTCTCCAAAACTTTGATGTAAAGCGCATATCTCTGTTTCACACAATTGATACCGACACTCCATATCTCGAAACTATCTCTTTGATGTACAATTTAGCCAACTAATCTAAACTAAACTTAATCTTGATCGACAAAAAGTGCGCTGACTTTGTTAGTAGATCAACAATAACCTATATAGCATCATATCCCTTCTATGTTGCTAGAAGTCTTACCACAAAATCCATCGTGATATACTCCATTTCCACTCAGGAATTTCTAACGGTTATAGCAATCCACTTGGCCACCAAAATCCATCGTGATATGCTCCATTTCCCTCTAACAAGTTAGGCATCGACTAACACATTCTGTAACCTCCCTCTTCATATTTGGCCACCAAAAATACTGACGTAGATCTTGATACATCTTTGTACTCCCCGGATGTATCGAATATCTCGTACTGTGAGCCTCTTGGAAAATCTCCTCTCGTAATTCAGGCACTAACAGTACCCAAACGCGATTTTCAAACCTTAGCAATCCTTCGCTATCCACTTTGAATTTGATCTCCTCCCCATCGGTCATCCTCTTTCTTATTCTATCACATTCTTCATTTTTGTCTTGAGCCTCTTTGACCTTATCTAACAAGGTTGGGCTTGCTTCCATTTTTATTGACTCCTTTGAATTTTTCACCTCCAACTCTATTAGAGACATTTCTCTCACCAATTCTTCCTATTCAGTTAATACAAACAACTTCTCCATGCTCTTTCTACTTAAAGCATTTGCTACTACGTTGGCTTTGTCGAGATGGTATAGAATTTCACAATTATAATATTTGATCAACTCCAAGCATCTCCGCTGCCTCATGTTCAACTCCTTTTGTATGAAGATATACTTCAAACTTTTATGGTCTGTGAATATCTCACATTTCTCTCCATATAAGTAGTGCCTCCAAATCTTCAAGGCAAACACTACCGCTATCAGCTCCAAGCCATTGGTAGGGTATCCCTTATCAAAATCCTTTAATTATCTTGATGCATACGCAATGACCTTGCCATTTTGCATAAGCACACAGCCTAGTCCCTTATGTGATGCATCACTATAGACCGTAAAACCTTTCGTATCATCTGGTAAAGTTAATACAAGTGCTTCACTAAGTCTTTTCTTTAGCTCCTGAAAACTCTCCTCGTACTTCTCTGTCCATACATATTTCACTGTCTTCCTTGTCAAATTGGTTAACCGTGTTGCTATCTTTGAAAAGTCTTCGATGAATCTCTGATAGTAACCCGCTAAATCTAAGAAACTTCTAACCTCCATAGGCGTCATTGGTTGTTCCCAATTCAACACCGCTTCTACCATTGTTGGATCTACTGAAACTCCCTTCTTGTCAATAACGTAACCTAGAAATTGAACTCTTTCCAACCAAAATTCACACTTTGAAAATTTAGCATACAACTGCTCCTTCCGTAATAACTCCAATATCCATCTTTGATGTTTGGCATGTTCCTCCTTTGTTTTGGAATAAACCAAAATATCGTCAATGAACACAACTATAAATTTATCCAAGTAATGCTTGAATATTCTGTTCATCATGTCTATAAATGCGGTTGGCGCATTCGTTAGTCAACACGACATCACCAGAAACTCATAATGGCCATATCGAGTTATGAATGTCGTCTTGGGTACGTCATCCTTCCTGACTTTTAACTGATGATAATCAGTCCTTAAGTCAATCTTTGAAAAGTACTTCGCCCATTTCAATTGATTAAAAAGATCGTCAATTCGTGGCAACGGGTACTTGTTCTTAATCGTTACTTTGTTCAACTCCCTATAATTCATACAAAGTCTCATTGATCCATTATTCTTCTTTACAAACATCACAGGTGCTCCCTATGGAGAAACACTAGGCTGAATGTACTTCCTATCTAACAACTCCTGTAATTAAACCATCAACTCCCTCATTTCTACCGGAGCCATCCTATATTGTGCCTTCGATATTGGTGCTGTCCCCGGTACTAAATTGATCACAAATTTTGTCTCCCTATCTGGCAAAAGACCTAGCAATTCATCTGGAAAAACATCTATGAACTCCTTAACTACTGGTATTTGCTTCATATCGGGATTCACCATTTGTGTATCCACCACATGAGCCAAATACCAAACACAACCTTTCTTCAATTGCTTCTTGGCCTACATCATCGTCAAACAAGAAGATTATCTTAACGACTTGCTGCCATAAAATACGACCTTAGACTTGTTTGGTGTCTTAAGGTGTATACACTTCTTCTGACAATCAATTACCGCTCCATGGTTAAACAACCAATCCATTCCAAGTATAGCATCAAACTCCCCCAAACGTATCGAAATTAGATTCACTTTTAACTTCTGACCCCTGATTTCAGCAAAATAATTTCTATGTATAAACTCTACAGGAATCACTTTTTTATTTGTAACCTCTATATTCATTGGGTTCTCTAGTTTTTCTTTAGGTAATTCTAACCTTCTAGCAAAATCATTAGACACAAATGAACAGGTATCACCCAAATCAAACAATACGTAAGCATTTATATCATTAATCAGAATAATATTTGACACCACGTCTTTTGATTCCACGGTGTCTTGCACCATCATGTTAAAAGTTTGTGCTATTGGTTTGTTCTGTTTTACCGGTCCTCCAATGGTGAGCTTGTTGTTATTTCCCTTAAATCCAGTACTTCCTCCATTATTTTTTCTCTTCGGACAATCCTTGAACTGATGGTCCGCAACTCTACATGAGAAACAACCTTTCCACTTTGGTGTGGGACAATTAGAAGCGATTTTCCCGTCTTACCCGCAGTTGTAACAAACATTCCTCCCCTTCATACACTCCCCCAAGTGATTCTTCCCGTACGTACTACATTTATTTTCTTTCTTCGGTTCACTTCCTTGGGGTGTCCTCGAACTGTTGTTCCATTTGCATTTGTCCGAGTTACTGCCCCCTCTGCTAGCTTCTTTGTTTCCTCCTTCGCGTCTTTTCTTGTTCCGTTCTTGATTGTGCTTATTTAGGGCTTCATTTCTCCCTTATGCTATTATAGCTTTCTCCAACAAAGTTGGAAAGTTGGTAATCTGAAGAACAGTGACCCTACTGTAAACCCATGGCTTCAGTCCCAGCTCAAACCTCCTTGCCAGTCTTGCTTCAGTGTCCACCTAATGTGGAGCGAATCTTGCCAACTCATTGAGCTTGGCGGCGTAATCAGAAACTAACATGTTCCACTACTTGAGTTCCAGAAATTTGACTCCCATCTTGGCTTGTGTGCTTTTCGGAAAGTAGTTCTTTAAGAACACTTCCTTAAATCACGCCCACGCGATAGTTCCCTCTCCTGCTCTACTCTTGTTAGCCTTCCACCAATAATTCGCCTCCCCCTTTATCATAAAGGTAGCAAATGAGGTCATTTGCTCATCCGTTACTCTGGTGACCTCGAAGACCTTTTCCATCTCCTCTATCCAGGTATGTGCTTCAATAGGATCCGTTGTTCCTCATAATTTAGGTGGTCCTATTAATTTAAAATCTTTGAAGTTAGCTAATGGAGCGGTAGGGTTTGGTGTTCCAACAGTATTTGCGTTGTATTCGTGGAATGCTCCCATTAGCATTTCCACAAACTCTTGCATTGGGTTTAGTGGTACCCCTCATACATTAACCGACTCTTCCGGTGGTGGTAGGGGTAGTGGTTGACTTCTTCTATGTGGCGGCATTTTCTGTATAGAGAAAATTTAAATCATTAAAGTTATTTCATCTTTTTGCTTCTGTTTTGTAGCTTAAGCAATTTAACTAAAGTACAATTAAGCATCTCGACACATATAAACATAAACAGATCTGCATTTGTATTCATATGCTAAAACCGTAGTACATAGCACTTTTACATCATAAGCATACTACTATAAATGCTACTATCCCTGAAATACTACAAAAGACGGGATCTAACCATAGTCATATCCCAGAACTTCCTAGAGTTGGGATTTAAATCATACTAACCCTCTATTAAAACAAAAGTTGGGTTTCTACTGCATCTATATACCTACAACATAAATAAAGAAATCTAATACAACTAACGGCACAACCCTCGACGAACCGCATCATCGTACTGCTCATCCCCTATAACAATCACCACACTCCTACTGATAGTGTGCATGAACTGGCCCTCCTCTGCTGGGTACTAGTACACCCTACTCTGCAATCTGCCAAAAAAAGAACAATAGACATAACTAAGTTTATCGATCATCACCCTCTTCTTTCGAACATCATCCTCCAGCTCTAGCATCTGCTCATGAGTCGAATCCCGCTAGTTCTCCATCTTGATCCTATTCTCTATAGCCTGCTGTCAATGGCCTCTAATTTCCTCCTCCTCTATCTATACCTGCTGAACCTTCAGCTCAACTGCTGCTAATCTAGCCTCCATCTCTGCCATCTTCTCCTTCAGTAATGTGTTCTCATTAGAGAACTGATAAGCTGCATCTCTATACTGGTCCTCCGTATGCTGGTGAGTCAGATTCTCCTCCTCCAAGTGCTGAACCATATCCTCCAGTTCATCATTCCTTGTAGAGTCGATGATGTCACTGGCAGTAGTGCCCATGCCATCAGTGTACTCAGCTAGCTCCTCATCCTTAAACTCTGACTCGGCCTCATCCTCACTATATGGCCTCATAACTCCACCCTTGATAGGCACCTCATGATCTCCCTCATCTAGATCAGACTCAGGATCCTCTATTGGTACAACCACCAGCGGCTGTGCAGTATACATATGAATATCAGTGTAAACCACCTCCTCAATAGTATGACTCGACTGTCCCATCTCAAGCATCCTATAATCACACAAATAATACTTGTTAATACAGAAATAAAATATATTCATTGATGAAATGAAATGATATTTTATCATGTACATCTCGGCTCGATGGATTTTCTCAATCCACCTCCAAAAATACTCAACATGATGAATCTCCCCGATTCATCTCCTAACACACTCGATATGAGTTTAGTACTAAGGTTATAACTTAGGTTTCGCAATCCTAATGTTTCTAACCTATAGCTCTGATACCAAAATGTGACGACCATAAATCCGGGTTCTATAACCTCGGGTTTAGTTCTCACTGAACAATACTTAATAACAATTAAATACATAATTTACATTTAAACTTCGCGGAATAATACAAAAGGTTCCTTATAAAAAGGCTATACTTCCCAAGGTCGATTAACCTTAACATAAACATTACATATCTTAAGGGAATACAAAATATTTACAAATAAAAGTACATATAAGAAATTCATCTGGCATGCATCAAGCTAATCTAAGCTTTGGCTTTTCCCTTGCCTTTGTCTTGTTTAGAACATTCTGGCTTAGCTGAAATAAGTCATGATATAGCAAGAATGAGCAACTAAATGGCTCAGCAAGTTTAAGAACAAATAGCCTAAGTTATATCATGATGGAAAGGGAAATTAACATCAGGGTTTTCAACAATAGATAACAATTGTGAAAGGAATCAATAATCAATTTTCTAATGAAAGAATGCATTGACTCTTTACTACTGAATGGTCTTTAAGGATCATGAACTGCTACTAAGGTAGAACAGACATATATATCTGACACCTCAAAAAACGTGGTACGTGAGGGGATCAGCCTCTTATACCCTATGTACATTCATAACATTTAGACATATTGCGCAAATTTGATTTCTCGGCAAATAAAAATCCCCCTTATTTATGGTTATTCATTCTTAGTCTTACCATAATAATCCGCACCAACCAATAGTTTGGATAAGCTTTTAAAATATTCAATGTGATGAATTATGTCGACGCCGGGATTTTCGTCGTCTCGTTTTTTATTATTAAAATGTCCCTTTCCAATTTTAGCCTTTTGAATTAAATGTGATTTTGAAAAGGGTCGGCTTAATGTCGACGGGTTTTAAAAGATCGATTTTTTATGAGCCAATTGACCAGAGTCGCCAGTTGGTATATTTGAAAATGGATGTACCAACTCATCTGAATTTTATTTTTCGTAATCGTTGGCTCATATGTGACTCCGAGTTAATTGGTCCGCAAACCGAGATTCATAGAGTTCGGGGGCTTGCTTAAGCGAGGGGAAGGTGTTAGGCACCCCCCGACTTCCGTGAAACACGGTTACCGCAATCTCGATGTTTTCCTATCCTTTTAAATCCTAAAATGTGTGTGCGCGCGTGTGTGTGCGTGTATGCCTAAATGAACGTTTGTTTTGCGTTTTGCATAAAAAAGTTTATTTTTTATTTTATATGGCAAATGTGTTTATCTGGAAAGCGTTTTATACGTCTTTTGACCCAAATGACAAGGCTTTGTTTCATGATAAAGATTGATTTTACTTTTTAAAGCGATGAGGGTTTTATTAGATGTCGTTTATAGAAAACAGAGTTTTTAAACTTTTGTCAAATAGGTATCAAGACTATACATTGCCCTCTAATAATAAATCAAATAAAATGAAGGCAACTTCTAGAACTCTTTCACTCTATGCACAAAGTTTAATGAAAACATTTATTCATCTTTGCGAAATCGTTTTTATGACCTTTTAAAAACCAAGTATAGCCCTTTCGTCAAACAAAGATCAAAGTTTCGCCAAAACTCTTTACTTTTTAAACCTCGTGTATCTAATATCCTAATTTGCTTGATTTTTATAAATATCTTTATCATTTCATTCCAAAATCGTTTTCTCGTGTCAAAAGGAAAATCAAGCATTAAAAAAAACGTTGCGGCTATTCACGGGCATGTAAGCCATCCAAATAACCCCAAACGCCTACAATCGCACATTTCATTATTACGGGGCCTTAAACCCGATTTTCGATCCGACATCGCTTTAAGGCCCAAAAATTTACATATTTACAATAAAAGCGCATCGCAATCGCTACATACGTTAAAACTATAAAATAAACTAAAAGGATATCATCGGGAGGTTAGGAGGAGATTCTATCCACAACAAATCCTCTCTAACCATCCCTAATCCATAGATCCAAACATATATCGACTACATCGGATCTAACTTCAACATATACAAAATCAAACTATATTAAATAGCAATGCACCAAATATTTTCGGATCTAACAGTAGATCCACCCAACAAATGCAAAAAATTAGATCTATAATAACTCAAACAATAAAATGAAATGAGAACTAGATCTAACTATATAAAACCACAAATGCTAGAAACTTAGATTTCTTCACATTTCAAATGAGGAAAGACACGCTTGAATGCTTGAAAATCGAAATAGGATACAATATAAGGTAAAGATTGAACAAATGAGGAAGAATCCTCACCTTTTCTATCAAACCCGAAGGTTTCTCTCTCTATTCCGCCATTTTCTCTCTCTAAAAACCTTCAAAATTTCCTCTCTTCTTCGCTCTCGGATGGAAATGGCGATCTATAGCTGATCGGAGGCAGCCGCAGATGCATCTGCGGCTGCCTGTTGTGGCCGTCTGAGTCGCCGAACCTCGGCTGCCGTGTTGTTTTCTCGAGCCGTGCGAAAGCCCAAAAGTCGTTGGCCGCAGATGCATCTGCGGCTGTCTGGCTTGATTTTCTCGATTTCCGTGCCACGTGGTCTTAAATCGCCAATTTCTGCTGTATTATTTTGGAAGGCTGTTACTTGATGTATAAATCGCTCTTTGAGCGAGACCCCCGAACATCGTAAGCGGAGTGGCCATTAGTCGTCTTTTGTGGTCAGCTCAGGCTTTTCTGGATCAACTGTTCGCCTTGCCTCAAGTGACCGGATGCTCGTTGTCCGTTGTGGCGGTTTTGACCATAAATCGCTGGGGTGACTTTGTGCTGGGGTCCACCTTTCTTTCCGCATGTCGGGTCAAATGACGATTTTGCCCTCCTGCCAGGGTTAGTAGAGAAAGTGCAAAATTTGGGTGTCTACAAATTATTTAACATGCATTATCTAGTTGAAATAATTAGCTTAGACATTCTTAAACTGTTCTTGAATTAATGAACTATAATACTTGCAAATGCACTATGTGCAAATACAATGACAATAATGATGTGGAATAATTTGACAGAATTAAACCACTTAAAGCTCTGGTAAGTAAATACAAGTGTAGAGACTTACTCAAAATAATTGAATTGATCAATATAAAATTTGAGTAAGGATAAAGAAAACTTACAACAATAAATACAAGTTAGGGTTATGAAAACTTGTCTCATGTGTAGACTACTGCTAATCAATTCAATTTAATTCTCTTTGAATAGACCAAACAATTAATCAATTTGATCTTAAATTAGTATCATATACACATTCATATGACAACCTTTATAACTCTTACATCTCTAACACCTAACCACGTAATTACAATAATTAGGGGGATATTAACACTTACAAAATATTACCACTTGATCATATTCCAATCACATAAAATGTATATTAATTTTTTAATATATTTCAAACTCTTATATAATATTATTAACAAGTTAATAATATTTTATTAGACTTATAATATTATTAATCTTTTAATAATATTTAACCTTCTAATATTATTAATCATCTAATAATATTTTATTAATCTTCTAATATTATTAATCATTTAATAATATTATATTCATTATCTAATATTATTAATCATTTAATAATATTATATTTATTATCTAATATTATTAATTATTTAATAATATTTTATTCATTATCTAATATTATTAATCATTTAGTATTATCTTATTTATTATCTAATATTATTAATTATTAAATAATATTTTATTTATTATCTAATAGTATTAATCATTTAATAATATTTAATTCATTATTTAATATTATTAATTATTTAATAATATTTTATTCCTTATCTAATATTAATAATTATTTAATAATATTTTATTTATTAACTAATATTATTAATCATTTAATAATATTTTATTATATAACATTGTATTAATTTATTTGTATTATTAATTCTTTAATAATATTTATCCTCTTTTAACTATTAATTTAGCTTTCATAATGTTTAAATTACTTTTATTGGATCCAAACATAATAAAATAATTTGCAAAATATTTTTCATTTCTTGACCCGACCCGACCTGAACCAAGCAAAACCAACCCGACCCGGCCCAGTCCTGTAACGACCCCAAAATTCGGCTCTAATAACCCCGGATCTGGTTCGTTAAAAGTAACCTCAATCCTGAGTTTAAACTAATTATATTTGACTTATAAACCACTAACAAATACAATTATTACTATACACTAGGTATTAAACCTTAAATGGGTAAAATTTTCAATATCATTCTATTCCAGAATCGAAATCTTTAAACATTTTTATTACACTTTCTAATCATATGAATAATGATTTAGCATACCAACTTATCACCCTTATACATAAAGGACAACATCTGAAAATGATTTAAAACAATCTATATATGTTCTTTTAACATTTTGGTTTGCTTATCTATAGCACATTTAAGAAATAAAAGTCTTCACAAGTAATACCCACAAAGATAATTTATCCTATCGCAGGGTTTTACCATAAAAACACCTACGCTTCGATCCTGATGACTTGTTAGTCAATCTTCATCTTCGTCTCTACTAGAGTAATCAGCTTCCTCAAGCTTTTTTGTAATGTTTTATTTTACGCAAGGGTGAGCACATTAGCTCAGCAAGTCTAACAGTTTCACATAACACATAAACATATTTCATCATGCTTCGTGCATCTCATGCTTTGCAATGACTACATATCTCATGCATATCATGCTTCGTATTTACTCTATGATTCACGCTATTCATGCATGTCATTTACAATTTCATATAGTTCAATATATATAGAACAATCAACTTAATCATCTATTGTAATGACCACGAATTTCATTATACATTGTAATTATAATTAATATATAATTAGCAATGAATCTAAAATTTTTGTACTAATAAATTGTGCATTGATAATTTAATTGATGTACATGTATGTGCGTATATTTAATTAAAGAATTAAAACAAGGGTATAATTAATTTAAAGCAAATCTAATTGGATTGTATTTTTAATCCAAATGAGTTGATAAACTAGATCCAAGATATTAACCTAGTAGCCCATGTAATTAATTTAATTACTAGCCCATATAATTAATTAAACAAGCCCAATGCTTATTTTAATTAAAGGTAACATAGTTATTTAAATGCTAGCCCAACGTGTTAATTAAATTGAGCCCAAACCAATTCAATGGATGAGCCCAATATATTTAATTCTTAAGTCCAACATGGAGCCCAATAGGAAGTCAAAATTGGTCAACAATTGAACACATGTATATATATATATATATATATATATATATATATATATATATATATGTATGTATGTATGTATAAATGCACATTAAAAGCACGAAAAATAAAAGGAAAATGGGACCAAAATAGGCCATATGGCCGGCCAACATGGGGACCCACAAGGGGGATTGCTTGATTTTCCAATTTGCTTAAATCTTACTCCTTGTCATTGTAAAGTTTGTTGGTTCATTTGAGAGTTCACTAGTATAGAGAGTTGAGAGCTTCTTTGAGAGCATAGAGAGAAATACACTTAGTGAGCTTGAGTGCTAGCCATTTCAAGTTCCAATCAAGTGTCGGGGTGGATGCCATCTAGTCTTGTTTCATATTTTGGAAGGCAAAGAAAAAGATCATCAAAATCTAGAAGGTTTAAAAGTGTTTTTTCCTTGATCTTTATTTTAGTTAAAGTTATAGTTAATCTTTTTCCATGTTTGGTTATGGAAGACTTTTGTATTGTGGAACCATGAAGGGTTTGAATGTATAGGGAAGGAGATTTGATGGAGAAAATGTGATGAATATAGGTATATATGTGAATCTATGCATGAAATGTATTTTCTATGGTCAAAAGTGTATTTTGGTGGTAGTAAAGGTATTTTAATTGTTCAAAACATATTTAAAAGCTCTAAGATGTTAGATGTATACTATATATGTAGATATATAGTTAAGCATGCTTAATATATGTTTTGATATGTTAAGTTATGTGAATGAATGTAAGAAAAGTGCATAGTTGCACTTTTCGGTAAAAATCCTAAATTATTGTATGGTTTGATGTGTTGTAAAATGAGTTGTGATTGTTATATTTTTGAGTTCTATGATTTGAAAGATAGCTCTAGGAGTTATAAAAATAACTCAGCTTGAATCTTTGAAAATGTGGTGAAATGCGTAAGTTATGGTCATTGTGCTTAAAAGAGGTCGTTTTAAAACCCTAGTCGATCGATCGTGATTTCTTTGTCAAAAACGCTTTTAAAATGGCAATCGATCTGTAATATATTGAAGAAAATTAAGTTATGAAGATAACAAATCGAATTTGGTGTCTTTAGGATGTGTGTAACAAATACTATTGAAGTTTGAATCAAGAAAATAAAGTTGAAAAAATTATGGTTTGTTTTACATACTGACAATCGCAGCGCTGGGTTACACCGCCACAGCGGTGAGAGGTTCTATCCGGGACCATCGTGGCACTAGTGTCCACTTTTGCAATGGTAGTCCAAATATTTTGAAAAATAAATTTAATTAACCGGGTCGGGTCATGTGAACCGGGCCAGGTCAAGTCAGGTTGGGTCTAGTTTGAACAAATTATTTCAAAATTTATATTACTATTTTTAATTCTAATTTAAATAATTAAAATATTATTAAATAATTAAAAATATTATAAAATAAATAAAATAGTATTAAATAATTAATAATATTAAAAAGTGAATAAAAATATTATTAAATAATTAATAATATTAAAAAGTGAATAAAATATTATTAAGTGATTAATAATATTATTCAATGGTGATAATATCATTAAGTGGTTATATTGTCAGGAGATAATTAATTGTGTGTTTAAATATTATCAAAGGATGATAATATTGATTAAGTGTTAAGTGATTAAATGTTTAATTATATGCGTAAACTTAATTAATTTAGAGTGAGACGTACTAAGGTTATAATTATAAGCCTATATGTGTTATACTAATTGACATATCAAACTTATTAATTTTAGCTCTTTCCTAGGAAGTAATTTAAATTGCTTAGCAGTAATCAACAGTACAGGCAAGTTTCTTATACAGAAACTTGTATTTATTTTATAAGCCCTCTAAGTGGTTTAATTATTAAAAATTAATCCACATCGATATTATTATTCGCACGTGTGGCAATTAAAGTTCTTTTAATAATGAACTATGTAAGAATTAGTCTAAGCTAATTGTTCCGTTAGATATTGCATGTTAAATTTAATCAATCGAATATGGTTAAAACTTATCCAAACCAATAGTTTGTGCGGACTCTTATAGTAAGACTGAGAAAGAACAACCCTATCAAGGGGAATATTATTCGAAAATCGAACCCGCGCAAGATAACTAAATGTTATGCATACACATATGGGTAAAAGAGGTTGATCCCCTCTAATACCAAAATACTAAAAGGTCAGTTGAATTACTGATATGCCTTAGCATTAGTTCATGGTCCATAGTGGCTACTCAGTAGTAAAAACTCAAATTATTTCTTTAATTGAAACTTGATTCTCGCTTATTCATAATTACTTGTATTGTTGAAACCTCAGAAAATATTCATATTAAGTCATGATATATTATTCTTACATTCATTGTTTACTTAAACTTGCTGAGCAAGATAGTTGCTCACCCTTGTTATATCATGATATTTTTCAATTAAGCCAGAAAGCTTTAAGAAGAGTAAGGGAAATGAGAAAGTTCAAGAGTAGATTAGTATGCGCATAATTAATTAATTAATGTTTGTAATTCGCTAGTATAACTCTTGAACACTTAAGGTGTAGGGTTTATTTTTATGTAAAGGTTAATAAACCTTGGGATTAGTAGAACCTTATGTAATTAACAATGTATATTTATATATATTTCATTTTAATTTATAGAATATGTTTGATGTTGTCGGAGAGTGAGCACCAAACCCGACGTCATGGAACACGAATTTGGGGGCGTCACATGTTGGTATCAGAGACGTACGTTATAAAACTTTAGGTTTTGCTACCTTATGATATAACCTTAGAAGAGTTAACTCACTTAGAGTTTTAAGTAATGGATTAAGAAAATTCATTGAGACGGGCGGTAACACAATTAAATATACTTTTATTTTATCAATGAATATATTTTATAGCGATACTTATGTCATTTTATTTGTCTGTTGTGAATATAGGATGCCTGAGCTTGGCCTGTCGAGTCACGTGGTAGAGGATGAGCCCATCGACAAACATATCATGTTGGTGGATGATCATGAGTCTGATCCAGAGAAGCAGGTTATAGTGGATTAGGAGTCGGAGTTAGAGCTAGAACCTATGGAAGATCCAGTAACTAAGGAGGATGAGCCAGCTGAGTATGTAGATGGCATGGGCACTACTACGAGTGATATCATTGCGGAACTAACAGATAGGATGTAATGACCATGAATTTCATTAGTCATTGTAATTATAATTAATAAATAATTAGCAATGAATTTAAAATTTTTGTACTGATTAATTGTGTATTAAATAATTAAATGAATGTACTTTTGTATGTGTATATTTATTTAAAGAATTAAAGCAAGGTGTTATAATTAATTAAAGCAAGTCTAATTGGATTATATTTTAAATCTAAATGGGGTATTAAACTTGGTAAATTATATTAACCTAGTAGCCCATGTAATTAATTTAATTATTAGTCCATATAATTAATTAAACTAGCCCAATGCTTGTTTTAATTAACTGTAACATAGATTATTAAATGTTAGCCCAATGGGTTAATTAAATTGAGCCCAAGCAAATTAAATAGATTGAAATCATGGGTTTATAGTAGGGTCACTGTTCTTCAAATTACCAACTTTGGAACTTTGCTGGAGAAAGCTATAATAGCCGAAGGGGAAAATGAAGTCCTAAACAAGCACAATCAAGAACGAAACAAAAAAAGAATTGATGGAGGAAACTGAGAAGGTAACAACAGTGGGGGCAGTAGCCCAAATAAGCGCAAATGGAACAACAACGGCTCGGTAACACCCCAAGGAAGTGAATCGAATAAAGGAAACAAATGCAGTCAGTGCGGCAAGAACCACATGGGGAAGAGTATAAAGGGGAGAAATGTATGCTACAATTGTGGGCAAGAAGAGTACATTGCTCCTAATTGTCCCATACCAAAGAGGAGAGGTTGTTTCTCATGTGGAGCTGCGGACCATCAGTTCAAGGATTGTTCGAAAAGAAAGAATAATGGAGGAAGTATTGGTTATAAGGGAAACAACAACAAGCTCACCATTGGAGGCCCGGTGCAACAAAACAAACCAACAACATGGACTTTCAACATGACGGTGCAAGACGTCGTGGAATCAAAGGACGTGGTGTTAGGTATTATTCCGATCAATGATATAAATGCTTATGTATTGTTTGATGCTACCTGTTCATTTGTGTCTGAGGATTTTGCTAGATGGTTAGAATTGCCTAGAGAAAGACTAGAAAACCCAATGAACATAGAAGTTGCTAATAAAGAAGTGATTCCTGTAGAGTATATACATAAAAATTGTTGTGCTGAAATTAGAGGTCAGAAGTTGAATGTGAATCTAATTCCGATACGTTTGGGGGAGTTTGACGTTATACTTGGAATGGATTGGTTGTTTAACCACAAAGCGGTAATTGATTACCAGAAGAAGTGTATACACCTTAAGACACTGAACAAGTCTAAGGTCGTACTTTATGGTAGTAAGTCGTCAAGACAATCTTCTTGTTTGATGATGATGCAGGCCAAGAAGCTGTTGAAGAAAGGTTATGTAGGGTATTTGGCTCACGCAGTGGATACACAAATGGTAAATCCCGAGTTAGAGCAAATACCAGCAGTTAAAGAGTTCATGGATGTCTTTCCAGGTGAACTGCAAGGTTTACCGCCAGATAGAGAGATAGAATTTGTAATCGATTTAGTACCAGGGACAACACCAATATCGAAGGCACCATATAGGATGGCTCTGGTAGAAATAAAGGAGTTGATGGTTCAGTTGTAAAAGTTGTTGGATAGGAAGTACATTCAGCCAAGTGTTTCCCCATGGGGAGCACCAGTGTTGTTTGTAAAGAAAAATTATGGATCGTTGAGACTTTGTATGGATTATAGGGAGTTGAACAAGGTGACGATTAAGAACAAGTACCCGTTACCACGAATTGACGATCTTTTTGATTAATTGAAAGGGGCGAAGTACTTTTCAAAGATTGACTTAAGGACTGGTTATCATCAGTTGAAAGTTAGGAAGGAGGATGTACCCAAGACGGCATTCAGAACTCGATATAGTCATTATGAGTTTCTGGCGATGTCGTTTGGACTAACGAATGCGCCAGCTGCATTTATGAACATGATGAAACATAATATTCAAGCAATAATTGGATAAATGTGTAGTTGTGTTCATTGACGATATTTTGGTTTATTCCAAGACGGAGGAGGAGCATGCCGAACATTTAAGATTGGTGTTGGAGATATTAGGTGTCGACGCCGGGATTTTGGTCGTTTCGTTTTTTAATAATTAAAATGCCCTTTTCCAATTTTGGCCTTTTGGATTAAGATGTGTTTTTTGGAAAAATGGTCGGCTTAAATGTCGTTGGAGTTTGAAAGGTCGATTTTATAATGAGCCAATTGACCAGAGTCGCCAGTTGGTATATTTAAAAGGGATGTACCAACTCATCCAAATTTTGTTTTCGTAATCGCTGGCTCATGTGTGACTCCGAGTTAATTGGTCCGCAAACCGAGATTCATAGAGTTCAGGGGCTTGCTTAAGCGAGGGGAAGGTGTTAGGCACCCCCCGACTTCCGTGAAACACGGTTACCGCAATCTCGATGTTTTCCTATCCTTTTAAATCCTAAAACATGTGTGTGTGTGTGTGTGTGTGTGTGTGTGTGTGCGGGTGTGCCTAAATGAATGTTGTTGGAATACTTTATTTTGAAAGTGCTTCAGAAATCTCGTTGACCCTATGCACGAAGGATTTGATTTAATCGAAAAGTTCATTGTTATCGTTTTTGTTTCGATAATAAAACCGATGATATTTTGTAAAACATATTTTTTAAACCCTTCGTCAAATAGGAATAAAGCTCATCCGACACTTACAATTTTATTTTAGCCTACGGATGATCTAATATCCTAATTTGATTGATTTTATGAAAATCTTCATCTTTTCATTCCAAAATTCATTTTCCGTGCCGAAAGGGAAAATCAAGCATTAAAATGGCGTTAGAGTTATTCATGGGCATGTGAGCCATCCAAATAACCCCAAGCACCCACAATCGCACATTTCACTATCACGGGGCCTTAAACACGACCTTCGACTCGATGTCTTTTTAAGGCCCAAAATTTACATATTTACGTGCAGGCACATTGCAATTACTACATACGTAAAGCTAAAAATAAACTAAAAGGATATCATCGGGAGGTTAGGAGGAGATTTCATCCACAATAAATCCTCCCTAACCATCCCTAATCCACAGATCTACAATATAGATTGACTACATTGGATCTAACTTTAAAAACAAACAAAATCGAAATATTCAATATTACAATACGCCAAATATTCGGATCTACAGTAGATCCACCCAACAAACACAATAAGAACGAAATAAAACTAGATCTAACTAGATGAAATCACAAATGCTATAAACTCGGATTTTTCACCTTTCAAATGATGAAATACATGCTTTGACACTTGGAAATCACTTAGAATACAATATATGATGTTAATATCTAACCAAAGATGGAAGAATCTCACATTTTTTCTCTCTTTTTTCTCTCTCCCGTCGCCTTTCTCTCTCCTCTTTTCTCTTCTGTCCGCGTCTGTCTAAGAAATGAACTGGAAGTGGCGATTTAGAACTTCAGATCTTGGCCGCAGGTGCAGCTGCGACCAGCCGCAGGTGCAGTTGCGGCCGGCTTCGGTGCTTCCTCGATTTCCGCGTCTGATGTCGGTCTTTCGTTTTTTTCGCTGGAAGGCTCGTATTTTACAATCCGAAAATCATTGAGAAACGTGCCATATTGTTTTGGGAGGCTAGTTCAGAGGGTTGCGACTTGAGCGAGACCCCCGAACATCGTAAGCGTAGTGGCCATTAGTCGTCCTTTGTGATCAAATCAGGTTCTTCTGGATCAACTGTTTGCCTTGCCTCAAGTAACCTGATGCTCGTTGTTCATTGTCGCGGTTTTGACCGTAAGTCATTGGGGTGGCTTCGTGTTTGGGGTCCACCTTCCTTTTCGCATGTCGGGTCAAGTGACGACTTTGCCCTTCTATTAGGGTTAGTACAAAAGTGCAAAATTTGGGTGTCTACATTACGGAAGGAGCAATTGTATGCTAAATTTTTGAAGTGTGAATTTGTTGGTTTGTAATATTCATAGACGCAATCAAATTGTATAAAATAGCAGAAGCATGGTAAAATCAAATTTTAAAATTTACAAACCATAATCCAGGATCGACCTTTATGTGCAATTATTAATTAATAAAGAAGAAGTTAGAGATATACCCTTGTAGAACTCAAAGCTTCAACGGGTACAAGTTCACCTCCAAATCCTTCGCATTCTTCTTGAATTTCACCGATTGGATTCCAATGATCAATGATAGCCGTCCAAGTGTTTGGCCTCTAGAGGTGATCCACCAAGGAATAATAATAATTCAAGAAGTGGGTGGTGGCAAACCCTAGTTTTCTCTCTCTAGAGAATATGTGAGTACTCTCCCAAAAACTTATGGAAGTGTATGTGTGTAACCTTAGTCCATAATAAGACTTCTCTTATTTATAGATTTAGTAAACCATCCTAACACCTTTAGGAATAGGGTTTTTAATTAAACTCCTAATCTAATTAGGAACTTAATTGATTTAATATAATAATTATAATTCATAAACTATTTAGGAACTTAATTATTAATTATGAGAGTACTTTTATTAATTAATTCCTAAACCATTTAGGAACTAGATAATAATGATAATAGTAATAATAATAATAATAATAATAATAATAATAAGACTCCTCTTATTAATTTATAATTAGTATTTCCAAAATACTAAATAATAAATATTAAGTTATTTAATTTATTCTATCCACATAGTATAAATTAAATATACTTAATTCAGTATTACAATTATGCCATTTACTTCTTAAATGATTATTTTCCTTTTGCGGTGTGACCCTTTAGGTTCTCCATATTAAACCGGTTATAGAATAAATTAATTAGAACTATTCTAATCTTATTTATATAAATAAATTAAACTATTTAATTCATTTAAATAAATAATATTTATTCCATAATAAGGGTAAGCCCCCTTAGCGATCAAGGACTTTCTAGATAATATAAATTTCAATATTTAATCACAAAAGAACCTATTCAGCGAATAGTTACCGTATAATTCAATCATTCTACCTCACAATGTCCCAATCAAATATAAGACATGGTATAACTGTCAAGTCTTATTTTATTTGATTATATGCATTTCGATCCCCAAATGAATAACTCTTATTAATGTAAATTAGAAACTACTTTCTAATTTTCATTCTGCCTTGGCCAAGGACTACTGAGTTGTCATTTATCGAATCGCATAGGACATTCCCTTCTTTTACTAGAAGTGGTAGATTCTTTGTTGATCACTCACCTATCTCCATGTATGACTTATTATATCTAATCATACCCTTCGATACACCCTAAAGGTTTTAAGGAATATGTCCAAACATAATTTATCATACACAAGATACTATGATGATCTCAAGTCCAAGGATCACTTGTACTACTATCACAAAAGGAACTCATATTGACAGGCAAGTAAGACTCCATTAGGTGTTCCTTGAGCGAGTCACGTTCAGTGAACTTATTCTCTAATAAGCACCTACATACTTGCTTTAGTGTCTCTACATAAATGATTATGAGAACAATCATCATCTTCATAAGAGCAAGCATAGTATGTACTAATCTATCCGGATTCACTAATACCCATTTTAGTGATCCAACGATTAGGAGCAATTTTAGTTTTGAGCTATCTTGAATTTAGATCTCATTAGCATGATCCTTATTATGGTTCTAAAAGCATTGCTCGAAAACTATGGGTTTATCCATTTGATTAATTCAAGTGATTAATCATGAATAAAGAAATGCCTTGATTCTTTTTATTTATAAATAAACAAGATTACAAAGTATATGCTTATCACTTCAAATGTGATTGGCTTGAGGGCATACTACTTTCAGAATTCTGGTTGGAAATGGTTCAATTTATGGGTCACGTTATTGACACGGAGGGAGTTTCAGTGGATCCAGTAAAGGTAGAAGTGGTGATGAATTGGGAACAACCAAGGACACCGATGGAGGTTAGGAGTTTCTTAGGATTAGCAGGTTACTATTTGAGATTCATCAAAGACTTTTCGAAGATAGCAACGCCGTTAACCAATTTAACAAGGAAGACAATGAAATATGTATGGACGGAGAAGTGTGAGGAGAATTTTCAGGAGCTAAATAAGAGACTTAGTGAAGCACCTGTGTTAACTTTATCGAACGATACATGAGGTTTTACAGTCTACAGTGATGCATCGCACAAGGGACTTGGCTATGTGCTTATGTAGAACGGTAAAGTCATTGCTTATGTATCAAGGCAGTTAAAGGATTATGAGAAGGGATACCCTACCCACGACTTGGAGCTGGCCGCAGTAGTGTTTGCCCTTAAGATTTGGAGGCATTATTTATATAGAGAGAAATGTGAGATATTCACAGACCATAAAAGTCTGAAGTATATCTTCACACAGAAGGAGTTGAACATGAGACAGCGGAGATGGTTGGAGTTGATCAAATGTAACGACCCCGAAATTTGACAAAACTTATTACCTTAAATTTCATTATTATTATACATTATTGTTCTTACGTCCAAATTTTGGTTTGTTAATAAATCTCTAATATCCTTATTTAATTCACTAATTGACTTTAAATCATAATTTATCAAATTTTTCGGTATAATTTTTTTTTCCCAATCATTGTATCAAAATATTTGATCATTTAAAACTTTACATCTTGATCCTAGTCCCTGGATCGCAACCTTTAAATTTTCTTTCTATTACAATTATTATAAAGCTCAACATTCAAAATTTAATATTTTTCATATCCATACATATATTCTTTGTTTCATAATTCATAATTAGACATATAATAATCTCTATCGTAACAACTATCTTGAACAATTACAGTTCACAATTTAACTATATTCGTCCTATCCGGACCCAATTTATATGTACATACAACACATCAATATAAACTTAGCAAATTTACCCACATTGAATTATGATATTGAAAATATAACAATTACGTTCACAACCTTCTAGGGTAATCCGTCTCTAACATAATCTGATATTCCTGAAATTTATTTATTTACCTGCAAAAGTTTATATTATACAAGAATGAGCACAACGGCTCAACAAGTTCAATAGTGTGCACATAAAACATAACATAACATGCTCTGTGTGTTTCATACATCATCTGTGGTGCTTCTAGTAAAGCAATATATCTCATGTGCATCCTATTTACTTCATATTAGCAATTACATCAAGAAAATATTAAATTATTTCACATATAGTCACATCATTGCACCAAATACACATTACGATCATGTTAACCACATATCACATAACACATACTTTGTATATGCATTTGAACGTATAACAACATATAACACTTAATAACGACCTCGAAATTTGACAAAACTTATTACCTTAAATTTCATTATTATTATACATTATTGTTCTTACGTCCAAATTTCGGTTTGTGAATAAATCTCTAATATCCTTATTTAATTCACTAATTGACTTTAAATCATAATTTATCAAATTTTTCGGTATAATTTTTTTTTCTCAATCATTGTATCAAAATATTTGATCATTTAAAACTTTACATCTTGATCCTAGTCCCTGGATCGCAACCTTTAAATTTTCTTTCAATTAAAATTATCATAAAGCTCAACATTCAAAATTTAATATTGTTCATATCCATAGAAATATTCTTTGTTTCATAATTCATAATTAGACATATAATAGTCTCTATCGTAACAACTATCTTGAATAATTACAGTTCACAATTTAACTATATTCGTCCTATCCGGACCCAATTTATATGTACATACAACACATCAATATAAACTTAGCAAATTTACCGACATTGAATTATGATATTGAAAATATAACAATTACGTTCACAACCTTCTAGGGTAATCCGTCTCTAACATAATCTGATATTCCTGAAATTTATTTATTTACCTGCAAAAGTTTATATTATACAAGAATGAGCACAACGGCTCAACAAGTTCAATAGTGTGCACATAAAACATAACATAACATGCTCTGTGTGTTTCATACATCATCTGTGGTGCTTCTAGTAAAGCAATATATCTCATGTGCATCCTATTTACTTCATATTAGTAATTACATCAAGAAAATATTAAATTATTTCACATATAGTCACATCATTGCACCGAATACACATTACGATCATGTTAACCACATATCACATAACACATAATTTGTATATGCATTTGAACGTATAACATCATATAACACTTAATATTAAGCACTGGAGAACTTGATTTGACATCCAATTATTAAATTGGTAGCTCAAAATCCTTTTTCGAACAACCTATGATCATAAAATAATCAATTAATAATTATTTATCCTCTTATGATATTAATTTAATAACTTAATATCATCTCTGGGCTAATTATCAAATAATATGGTTAATTATATTAACCTCGTCCCTTAATATATTAATTTAACTTAATATAAACTTTTATAATATGCTGAATGAACACATATCCCGGTTTAACAGTAATTCGCTCCCAAAAGTACCTCATACTGTAAACCATTGACAATGGATCAGTCTATCATTAAAGTGATATATATTTAATCCATAATTTGGCACGCCAGTAGAACAATCTGTTATGCCCGTGTTTCGAAATGTCAGGTAACCATTCGATCAACTTGTAATACCCGTAATCTCTTTCTGTTTCCCCCTTTTTACAGGGGTTGTTCGTCTCAACCTTAGAATTCATAAAAGAGTAATTTGATTGGGTATAACTTTCAAAGAATATGAATTCAATAAGTATATTTCAAAATTTGTCTAGCTGAATCAAATAGCTTAGTCTTGTATTTCTTCAACGCTTGTCTAGCCAGATCAATTAACATAGATTTTCTTTTAACAATTTATAACCCGTAGATTTTTTTTTTAAACATTCATCATGTTAAAACTTTTCAAAACGTCTAGCCTAGTCAAATGGCATTGACTTATAGCTTTGACATACTTTCATAAATCAAAATCATTTATGACTTCATGTTAGTGCATCATCTTGACAACAAGTTGAGAATTTCGTCGTTAATAATTCCTACACCATACTTTATAGTGTTGAATCATCTTATGACGTCATAGTACCGCACCGTCTCAATAACACGTTGAGCATTCATCACATCTACATCGGGCTAAAAGGTGTATTGATGATTCTTTTTGAAATACATTTTGATGTTCAAAATATTTTTGTCTAGCCGAAACAAATAGTATAGACACTTTTTAAATCGCTTAAAAATATTGAAAATCATTTTAGTTTTTTTTTTATCATACACCACGACAGGCAACGATGCGTGAATCCACACACTCGTGTTACCCTGCATGCATGATAATAAAATTCATTTGCATTTTAAAAATCACATTAGTGCGAAGTTAGCTTTAGGCCAAAATTTTTGAAGTTTAGCAAAGCTAGAAGAATGGGAATACCCTAAATTCCCTAAACATCCACCCCCTTCGGCTCTTTCACTTAATTACAGTATTTATTGCTAGGACTATTATTATTTATCATAGTAAAATTTCTGGCTACTCTAACTTTTCTATACCCCCGTATAGTTCATCAAACTTTCCACACATTATGAGTCCAAGAACTTACCACAAGTATATGAGTTTAGAAGCTTGTCCTAGCAATACGTAGTCTGAGAATAAATCAGAGACTGTCCATATGCTGAGGGCTCAAAACATACCATACGATTATGAGTCATGGATTTACCATATGCATGAGTTTTAAGAACTCGTGCCTAAACTTAGTATTATCTATCTATCAAATATACCTACGAGATAAGAATCAATTCCTCAACATCTGTATACCGATAGCGCGTCTCTAACATTTTAATGATTATCACTATAGCTGCTAAGTGGACACAAGTCCCCTGCCCATACGAAGGCTTGTGCAACTCAGTCA
Organism: Hedera helix; assembly: GCA_947179155.2. Lineage (NCBI taxonomy): Eukaryota > Viridiplantae > Streptophyta > Magnoliopsida > Apiales > Araliaceae > Hedera > Hedera helix. The sequence goes on from OX359270.1 coordinate 18,582,692, forward strand.
CCATGTGAGTTCTTAATTAAAATTTCGTACCCAAGTTTTCTGTCCCCTGAACAAAATATTTCTATAATTCATGTCTCATCATTTTCTGAGTTCATCTCATACTATTTCATGGCACCATATCTCTTTATAACATCAAGCTATACCTTTTTGGATCATTAACAGGTCTTTTTGTTATTTCATTATTTCATAGTCTCATTGGATCACATCGTGATCTTACTTTACAATCTATTCATTATTCGATTTTCTTATCTCGTGATCGTATCGTAGTACGATCCTCTTACTGTTCCTGATCATGTTATTATGATCTATTTTTATGCTTTTTAGACTACCTTATCATCTTTATTGCTTAAATCAGGTGTCCCCTAATTTTCTTTGAGATTCATCTTTGAATCCTTTCAAATATTCTTTCAGATATATTCTTAATTGAACTTATGAATTTTCTCAATACTTTACCTTCATTCAAATCTTTCTTAACATCTCTATTTATTTCTTATAATCTTATATCTTCCATATTTTCTTAACCTTAGCCAATACCTGAGAACTATATCTCTCAGCTTATGGCTCTCTAACCTCCTCATATTCATCAAACTTATCACATATGTGAGGATCCGAATTTCCAGGATTTCTTTAATAATATTAAATGAGAATTTAATTGATAAAATTATCAAGATGGTGTAAATTATTTATGATATTTTATGTGATGAGATTTAATTAGGAAATTAAATCTATACAAAGATCATGACGAATTGTGTTAATTTAAAATAATCGAAAAGTAAATAAATTGTTTAAAAACAATTTATGAAAAATAAAAGAAATTTCAAGCAAAGGTACAATAAAGTGTACAATTTAATTGTAGTGAAAGTACATAAATTATGATTTTAAAAGAGGTTATGTGATAGTGTAAATGCATGAATTAAATATGTATATATTTATATATATACATTTGTATATAAATATGTATGTTATGTTTAATTAATAATTATAAATGTTATTAATGAAAATTAAAGGGATTAATAATTAAATTAATCCAAATTTAAATAAAAAGTGAATGAGAGAGTTGGTAAAAGTTGAAATTATTGAATTTTAGATTTTATCAGGAATTTTGGAAGAAGTTTGAAAATTAATTGAAAAGGAAAGGTAATTATATAAATTATATAATAATAAATTATATAATTTATATAAGGAAATTAAAATAAGGTATGAAGAAAATAATAATTATATAAATTATATAAGAATAATTATGTAATTTATATAAGGTGATTAAATGAAATAAGGTTGGAGGAAATTAAGAAATTATTTAAGGAAGGAGAATGTAAATATATAAATTATATAATATTAAGTTATATAATTTATATATAAAGAAATTATGGTAAATATTAAAGAAATTGAATAATAAATAAGAAAAAGGAATATTTTAAGTTATTAAAAATTATATTTATGAATATTGGAATTATTATGACTTTTATGAAAGATAATATTTCGGAAGTGTGAACATGTTAATGTAACATGTTGTCCAAGGATCGGAGTGAAAAATTATGAAAAATAATTTTTATAAGTCATGTGAATTATTTTATGATTTTTGGAGGTATAAATTACCTCAGATAACTACATGCATGTCATTATGTGTGTACAAAATTTGCCAAGTAAAATACCGAAAAAGGTATTAATATTATTCATAAATCATATTATGATTTTTAGTAAATTAAAATAAATATTTTATGTATTTTATACACAATATTTATTACACGAAATAATTGCGTAATGTATTAAATTACCAATTTTGCATGCGAATTATCCGGATTTGGCAAAGTTGATCACTAAGTCGGTGGAACTATTGTGGCTTTTCAACATAATTAAATCCATTGGCTATAAAAAAAAAAAAAAGAGAGGAAAAAGAGATAGAAAAGAAAGAACAAGAAATAAAGAAAGAAAGAGCAAAATAAAACACACAAACTCTCTATTCTCTCTTCCATCTAAGCCGCCACCTTCCACCACCGGAATCTACACGGCCACCATGACAGAAAAAGAATTTTGGACTATCAAGAAGGATTACAAGCTTCAAGGAAGGTAAAACCATTAATTTTGTTGGTTTATTTTATATTTTTGTGGTAAAATATTTATTGTGGAAAAATAGAAAATAATTAGAATAATTATTCCAAATAATTTTAGAATATATATGTATGAATTATATAATTTTTGGAGTACTTTTGTGGAAAAATTTTGATCAAAAAATGGATTATTTTGGCTAAGTTGGTGTACTGTTGCTGGCTGCCGAGAGAGAAGAAAGGGAACAGTGCGCCGCGCATTGCGCGCGGCGAATTCTTCAGAAACGCGGCATAAAACGACGCCGTTTTGGGGCAGGAAAAAGGGGTCGCGCCATGCGCGTGCGGAAGTTTCCGGAACCAAGAGAAAACGACGTCGTTTTTCGTCGTCAGAAGCAGCGGCCGCGCATTGCGCGGTCGGTCACGTAGTGAAAGTACGGTCATGCCCCTGTCCTTTCCAACTATTACCGAACGTGTCCCTGACCCTCGTTCAATTACGGAAATGCCCCTGGACTTTCCGGGAAATTCCGGTTATGTCCCCAAGGCCGCGGAAATTACGAAAATGCCCCGGATCTTTTCTGTTAATGCCGGATGGGTCCCTAAGGGCGCGAAAATTACCAAAATGCCCCCAGAATCAGTTTTTAATGAAATAAATGTTTAAAAATTGTTTAAAAATAATAGAAAATTATAGAAAAATACTAAAAATATAGAAATGATATTTGGGCATTAAATTTAATATTTTTGTAAAAATATTAAATTTTGGAGATTAATATTTAAATATTAATCTATTAAGTTTAAAAGCTAGAAAATGATTAAATGAAAATTCGGACAACCAGATATGTTAAATTTTATCCGATGAGCCGGGTTGTCCGTATTAGAGGTATTGGATATTAAGTTAAACGAATATTTTAAGGAACAAGGTTAATATAATTGGCCATATAAATTAATAATTGGCCTAGAGATGATATTAATTAATTAAATTAATATCATAAGGAGTTAAATAATTATTATTTGATTATATTATGATAATAGTTTGATCGAGAAAGGGTTTGAGATGTCAATTTAAATAACTGGACGCCAGGCAAGTTCTTCAGCCCCTTTTATGTTAGATATTGAATTATTATGATATGAAATTCTTGTTTTAAATACGTACAAATTATGTGCTATGTGATACGTGTTTAATATGACCACAATGTGTTCTTTGTGCAACGATATGAGATATATTGCTATATTTGAAGCACAAGCACATGATATATGATACACACCAAGCATGTTAAGGTATGTGCTACGTGAAATATAAACTGTTGAACTTGCTGAGCCGTTGTGCTCATTACTTGCTTAATAAACATTTTTGCAGGAAAGAAATGAATTTCAAGAATATTGGATTATATAGAGACGGGTTTTCCTAAAAGGTTGTGAACGTTATTATTCTATGTTTATATTATGATTGAAGGTGGATAATTTGCCAAAGTTATAGTGATATACTGTATGTACAGATAAGTTGGATCCGAATATGACAAGTATCGTTTAGATTGTGAACTGCAATCGTACAACATGAATATTATGATAGAAACTATTATATGTCTGACTATGAATTACGACATAAGAATAATGTATGAATATAAATGAAATTAAATGTTGAATGTGGATCTGTATAATACGGGTTACAGAAAGAAAAGAATAAGTAAAGGTTGCGATCCAGGGACTAGGATCGAAATGTAAGGATTTTAAATATCCAAATATTTTAATATAAAGATTGAATCGAGAAAAAGAAAAATTTATATGAGAATTTTGATAATGGATGATTTTAAAATCAATTAATGGATCAATTTAGGAGATGAAAGATTTATTAACGAACCGAAGTTTGGACGTAAGGAAAATAATGTTTCATAAATATGAAAATTAAGGTAATAAAGAGGGTCGAATTTCGGGGTCGTTACAGTTGGTATCAGAGCTAGAGGTTATAACCCCTAGGAAAATGATACCTTAGGCTATAACCTAAGTAAGAAAGAGTAAAAAGTTGAGTGTTCTGAAAACTTAAGCGTATGGTAAACTCGTGACTCATGATTGTATGGTGGAGCCCCTTTAGCGAATGGGCGACTATGGCCTGACTAGGACAAGCTCCTCAACCATATGATTATGGTAAGTTCCTGAGTCCAAATACGTGATAAGTTTGATGAACATGGGGGGATTAGAATGGGAAAATGTAAGTCGAGAAAGATAGTTCTCAAATATTGTCTAAAGTAAAGGAAGTATGAAAAAAATTGCCAGGAAGAGATAAGATTATAAGGAAGAGATAAAGATGTTAAGAAAGATTTGAATTAAGAAAATTTATAGGTTCAATTAAGAACATATCTGAAAGAATATTTGAAATGTTTCAAAGATGAATCTCCAAGATAATCAGGGGACACCTGATTTAAACAATAAAGATGACAAGATAATCCAAAACGTATAGAAAGAGATCATAATAACATGATCAGGAAGGGTAAGAAGATCGTACTACGATACGATCACGAAATAAGGGAACTGAGAAAGAAGTAGGTGGTGAAGCAAGATCATGATGGGATTAAGTGAAAATGTGAAATAACAGAGAGACCTGTTAATGGTCGAAAAGGTATAGCTTGATGCTATAAAGAGATATGGTACTAAGAAATGGTACAAGAAGAATTCAGAGAATGATGAGACATGAATGACAGAAAGGTTATGATAAGAGGGTAGAAAACTTGGGTACGAAATTTCATTTGAGAACTCATGTGGTGACTGAGTTGCACAATCCTTTGTATGGGCGGGGGATTTGTGTTTACTTAGTTACTATGTGATAATCATTGAAATGTTAGAGTCGCGTTAAGAGTTTCTGATAGATAGATAATATTAAGTTTAGGCACGAGTTCTTAAAACTCATGCATGTGGTAAGTCCATGACTCATAATCGTATGGTATGTTTTGAGCCCCTCAGCATATGGATAGTCTTTGATTTGTTCTTAGACTACATATTGCTAGGACAAGCTTCTAAACTCATATTCTTGTGGTAAGTTCCTGGACTCATAATGTGTGGCAAGTTTGATGAACTATACGGGGGTATAGAAAAGCTGGAGTAGATAGAAATTTTAATGTGATAAATGAAAATAGTCCTAGCAATAATTTAATATTTAAGTAAAGAAATAGAGGGTGAATGTTAGGGAATTTAGGATATTCCCATTCTTCTAGCTTTGCTAGATTTCGAAAATTTTGGCCTCAAGTTGATTTGGCACGTGTGTGCTTTGAAAAATATAAATGAAATTTTTAAGCGATTTAAAAAGTGTCTATGCTACTTGTCTCGGCTAGACAAAAATATTTTTATATCAAAATGTATTTCAAAAGAATCATCCACGCACCTTTTAGCCCGGTGTAGATGTGATGAATGACGGAATGCTCAACGTGTTGTTGAGACGGTGCGGTACTATTTCGTTATAAGATGATTCAACACCATAAAGTATGATTTATGGTGTAGGAATTATTAACGACGGAATTCTCAACGGGCTGTCAAGATGACGCGGTAACATGAAGTCATAAATGATTTTGATTTGTGAAGGTATGTCAAAGCTATAAGTCAATGCCAGTTGACTCGGCTGGACGTTTTGAAAAGTTTTGACAGTATGAATGTTTTAAAAAATTTCTGCGGATTATAAATTGTTAAAAGAAAGTTTATGCCAATTGATCTGGCTAGACAAGCGTTGAAGAAATACAAGTCTAAGCTATTTGATTCAGCTAGACAAATTTTGAAAAATATTTATTGAATTCATAATTCTTTGAAAGTTATAACCAATCGAATTATTTTGAATGGATTCTAAGGCTGAGATGAACAAAAAGATAAAGAGACGCGGGCATGACAGATTGTTCTACTGGCGTGCCAAATTACGGATTAAATATACATCACTTTAATGACAGACTGATCCACTGTCAGGGTTTACAGTACGACGTACTCTGGGAGTGAAGTACTGTAACCGGGGTACATGTTTACTTTAATGACAGACTAACCCACTGTCAGTGGTTTGCAGTACGACGTACTCTGGGAGTGAAGTACTGTTAAACCGGGATAAATGTTCATTCAGCATACTACAAAAAGTTTTGTTAAAAATTTTAAATTCCTCTACTCTTATGAAGATTGGATGGTAGGATGGGGTAGTATTATTTAAATTGTGAGTGATAAGGAAAGTAATATTGTAAAGGAAAGAAATTATGAAATGTGATGGATTAGAAAATTGCAATGGGTAATGATTACGAGAAATGAAGGGAAGAAAAATTTGTGGAATAAATACAAAGGAATTAGGTAAGTTACAAATGAATGAAGTATGAGTACATAGAAATTTCGAAGACGAAATTTTATGAAGGAGGGGTGAATGTGACACCCAGGATTTTTGAAATAATTTTAAATAAGGATTATGATGAATTAAGTAAAGGTTAGTATTTAAAACCTAATGTTGAATGATAAAAGTATAAAGTGAAATGGAATGTGAAGATAGTGTATTAATATGAGTTAAGAAGAGAAGGAGGAATGTGCAGAATTTAAATGAGATATAATAGAAGGTATGAAATAAGTTGGTTAAGTAAGGATAAGTACGATTAGAGAAAAAGAAAGTTTTCGAAAAATGAGAAAATATCTTGATAAATACATCAAGGAAAAAGCTAAAGCTTTATAGTCACAAGGAAATTGTGAATGTGATTTAAGACTTGAATATTCTGACAATTAGGATTTTATGGTGTTATCCATGTGAGCTATGAAAATTAATGAGGAAAGATATGATTATTACGAATTAAATTGTTATTTATTAAGATAAATGAATAGTAATGTGCTGTGAATAAAATACGTATGATTAGTACGACAATTATGATTCCGAGGACGGAATCCTGTTAAGGGGGGAAGAATGTGAGGATCCGAATTTCCAGGATTTCTTTAATAATATTAAATGAGAATTTAATTGATAAAATTATCAAGATGGTGTAAATTATTTATGATATTTTATGTGATGAGATTTAATTAGGAAATTAAATCTATACAGAGATCATGACGAATTGTGTTAATTTAAAATAATCGAAAAGTAAATAAATTGTTTAAAAACAATTTATGAAAAATAAAAGAAATTTCAAGCAAAGGTACAATAAAGTGTACAATTTAATTGTAGTGAAAGTACATAAATTATGATTTTAAAAGAGGTTATGTGATAGTGTAAATGCATGAATTAAATATGTATATATTTATATATATACATTTGTATATAAATATGTATGTTATGTTTAATTAATAATTATAAATGTTATTAATGAAAATTAAAGGGATTAATAATTAAATTAATCCAAATTTAAATAAAAAGTGAATGAGAGAGTTGGTAAAAGTTGAAATTATTGAATTTTAGATTTTATCAGCAATTTTGGAAGAAGTTTGAAAATTAATTGAAAAGGAAAGGTAATTATATAAATTATATAATAATAAATTATATAATTTATATAAGGAAATTAAAATAAGGTATGAAGAAAATAATAATTATATAAATTATATAAGAATAATTATGTAATTTATATAAGGTGATTAAATGAAATAAGGTTGGAGGAAATTAAGAAATTATTTAAGGAAGGAGAATGTAAATATATAAATTATATAATATTAAGTTATATAATTTATATATAAAGAAATTATGGTAAATATTAAAGAAATTGAATAATAAATAAGAAAAAGGAATATTTTAAGTTATTAAAAATTATATTTATGAATATTGGAATTATTATGACTTTTATGAAAGATAATATTTCGGAAGTGTGAACATGTTAATGTAACATGTTGTCCAAGGAACGGAGTGAAAAATTATGAAAAATAATTTTTATAAGTCATGTGAATTATTTTATGATTTTTGGAGGTATAAATTACCTCAGATAACTACATGCATGTCATTATGTGTGTACAAAATTTGCCAAGTAAAATACCGAAAAAGGTATTAATATTATTCATAAATCATATTATGATTTTTAGTAAATTAAAATAAATATTTTATGTATTTTATACACAATATTTATTACACGAAATAATTGCGTAATGTATTAAATTACCAATTTTGCATGCGAATTATCCGGATTTGGCAAAGTTGATCACTAAGTCGGTGGAACTATTGTGGCTTTTCAACATAATTAAATCCATTGGCTATAAAAAAAAAAAAAAAGAGAGGAAAAAGAGATAGAAAAGAAAGAACAAGAAATAAAGAAAGAAAGAGCAAAATAAAACACACAAACTCTCTATTCTCTCTTCCATCTAAGCCGCCACCTTCCACCACCGGAATCTACACGGCCACCATGACAGAAAAAGAATTTTGGACTATCAAGAAGGATTACAAGCTTCAAGGAAGGTAAAACCATTAATTTTGTTGGTTTATTTTATATTTTTGTGGTAAAATATTTATTGTGGAAAAATAGAAAATAATTAGAATAATTATTCCAAATAATTTTAGAATATATATGTATGAATTATATAATTTTTGGAGTACTTTTGTGGAAAAATTTTGATCAAAAAATGGATTATTTTGGCTAAGTTGGTGTACTGTTGCTGGCTGCCGAGAGAGAAGAAAGGGAACAGTGCGCCGCGCATTGCGCGCGGCGAATTCTTCAGAAACGCGGCATAAAACGACGCCGTTTTGGGGCAGGAAAAAGGGGTCGCGCCATGCGCGTGCGGAAGTTTCCGGAACCAAGAGAAAACGACGTCGTTTTTCGTCGTCAGAAGCAGCGGCCGCGCATTGCGCGGTCGGTCACGTAGTGAAAGTACGGTCATGCCCCTGTCCTTTCCAACTATTACCGAACGTGTCCCTGACCCTCGTTCAATTACGGAAATGCCCCTGGACTTTCCGGGAAATTCCGGTTATGTCCCCAAGGCCGCGGAAATTACGAAAATGCCCCGGATCTTTTCTGTTAATGCCGGATGGGTCCCTAAGGGCGCGAAAATTACCAAAATGCCCCCAGAATCAGTTTTTAATGAAATAAATGTTTAAAAATTGTTTAAAAATAATAGAAAATTATAGAAAAATACTAAAAATATAGAAATGATATTTGGGCATTAAATTTAATATTTTTGTAAAAATATTAAATTTTGGAGATTAATATTTAAATATTAATCTATTAAGTTTAAAAGCTAGAAAATGATTAAATGAAAATTCGGACAACCAGATATGTTAAATTTTATCCAATGAGTCGGGTTGTCCGTATTAGAGGTATTGGATATTAAGTTAAACGAATATTTTAAGGAACAAGGTTAATATAATTGGCCATATAAATTAATAATTGGCCTAGAGATGATATTAATTAATTAAATTAATATCATAAGGAGTTAAATAATTATTATTTGATTATATTATGATAATAGTTTGATCGAGAAAGGGTTTGAGATGTCAATTTAAATAACTGGACGCCAGGCAAGTTCTTCAGTCCCTTTTATGTTAGATGTTGAATTATTATGATATGAAATTCTTGTTTTAAATACGTACAAATTATGTGCTATGTGATACGTGTTTAATATGACCACAATGTGTTCTTTGTGCAACGATATGAGATATATTGCTATATTTGAAGCACAAACACATGATATATGATACACACCAAGCATGTTAAGGTATGTGCTACGTGAAATATAAACTGTTGAACTTGCTGAGCCGTTGTGCTCATTACTTGCTTAATAAACATTTTTGCAGGAAAGAAATGAATTTCAAGAATATTGGATTATATAGAGACGGGTTTTCCTAAAAGGTTGTGAACGTTATTATTCTATGTTTATATTATGATTGAAGGTGGATAATTTGCCAAAGTTATAGTGATATACTGTATGTACAGATAAGTTGGATCCGAATATGACAAGTATCGTTTAGATTGTGAACTGCAATCGTACAACATGAATATTATGATAGAAACTATTATATGTCTGACTATGAATTACGACATAAGAATAATGTATGAATATAAATGAAATTAAATGTTGAATGTGGATCTGTATAATACGGGTTACAGAAAGAAAAGAATAAGTAAAGGTTGCGATCCAGGGACTAGGATCGAAATGTAAGGATTTTAAATATCCAAATATTTTAATATAAAGATTGAATCGAGAAAAAGAAAAATTTATATGAGAATTTTGATAATTGATGATTTTAAAATCAATTAATGGATCAATTTAGGAGATGAAAGATTTATTAACGAACCGAAGTTTGGACGTAAGGAAAATAATGTTTCATAAATATGAAAATTAAGGTAATAAAGAGGGTCGAATTTCGGGGTCGTTACAACATATTTGGGCTCAGGAACTTACCATAATCATATGGCTTGAGGAGCTTGTCCTAGTCAGGCCATAGTCGCCCATTCGCTGAGGGGCTCCACTATACAATCATGAGTCACAAGCTTACTATACGTTTGGGTTTTCAGAACACGCAACTAACCTTATTCTTTCTTACTAAGGTTATAACCTAAAGTATCGTTTACCCAAAGTTTATAACCTTCAGCTCTGATACCATCTGTAACGACCCCAAAATTTGACAAAACTTATTACCTTAAATTTCAGTATTATTATACATTATTTTTCTTACGTCCAAATTTTCGTCCGTTAATAAATCTCTAATCTCCTTATTTAATTCATTAATTGACTTTAAATCATAATTTATCAAATTTTTCAGTATAAATTTTTTTTTCTCAATCATTGTATCAAAATATTTGATCATTTAAAACTTTACGTCTTGATCATAGTCCCTAGATCGCAACATTTACATTTTCTTTCTGTTACAATTATCATAAAGCTCAATATTCAAAATTTAATATTGTTCGTATCCATACATATATTCTTTGTTTCATAATTCATAATTAGACATATAATAGTCTTTATCGTAATAACTATCTTGAACAATTACAGTTCACAATTTAACTGTATTCATCCTATCTGGATCCAATTTATATGTACACACCACACATCAATATAAACTTAGCAAAATTACCCACATTGAATTATGATATTGAAAATATAACAATTATATTCACAACCTTCTAGGGTAATCCGTCTCTAACATAATCTTATATTCCTGAAATTTATTTCTTTACCTGTAAAAATTTATATTATGCAAGAATGAGCACAAAGGCTTAGCAAGTTCAACAGTGTGCACATAACACATAACATAACATGCTCTATGTGTTTCATACATCATGTGTGGTGCTTCTAGTAAAGCAATATATCTCATGTGCATCTTATTTACTTCATATTAGCAATTACGTCAAGAAAATATTAAATTATTTCACATATAGTCACATCATTGCACCAGATACACATTACGATCATGTTAACCACATATCACATAACACATAATTTCTATATGCATTTGAACATATAACATCATATAACACTTAATATTAAGCACTGGAGAACTTGCCTTGACGTCCAATTATTAAATTGGTAGCTAAAAATCCTTTTTCGAACAACCTATGATCATAAAATAATCAATTAATAATTATTTATCCTCTTACAATATTAATTTAATAACTTAATATCATCTTCGGCCCAATTATCAAATAATATGGTTAATTATATTAATCTTGTCCCTTAATATATTAATTTAACTTAATATAAAACACATTCAATGCGGACAACCCAATTCGTCGGATAAAATTTAACGTATTTGGTTGTCTGGATTTTCATTTAATCATTTTCTAAATTTTTAAACTTACTAGATTAATATTTAAAATATTTAAATATTAATTCCTAATATTTAATATTTTTACCAAAATATTAAATTTAATGCCCAAATATCATTTTTATATTTTTAGCATTTTTTAATAATTTTTAAACAGTTATTTAATTTAAAAACTATTTTTTGAGGGCATTTTCGTAATTTCTGCACCTTCAGGGACAAAATCGGAATTTCCCGGAAAGGCAAAGGGCACGGTCGTAATTTTCGTGGCCCCACGCTGGTCATTACCTTAAAAGGCCAGGGACACGCTGGTAATTTCCAGCGTTACCGACCGCCGCGCATTACGCGCGGCCTTCTTCATGCCTACGCCAGCCAAACGATGTCGTTTGGCCTGGTGATTACCGAATCACAGCCGCGTATGGCGTGGCTTCCCTTCCGTCCCCCAAAACGCCGTCGTTTTAGTCCTGCCTCCTAAAAAATGCGCGGCGGCCTAATTTTTTTTTCTTCTTCTTCCATTAACAGTAAACCAACCCAATCACAAAAATACCATTTTTGCTCTACTTTTTCACAACATAATAACTCTAAAAATCATATAATCCATAAATATGCCTCCAAAAATTATATAGAATAATTATTCTAGTTATTTTCTAATTTTCCACAAAATTATTTTACCACCAAAATACTAATATAATTCAAACAAAATAATTTTTATACCTCCCCAAAGCTTGTAATCCTTCTTTTGAAGCTTGTTATACCCTTGATGGCACTAAATCTTTTCTCTCCTTGATGGCTATGGTAGTCTTGGGTGGCATACTGGTGATGTCGGGTGGAGGGACTAGAGAGAAGAGTTTGTTTTGTTTTGTTTTATTGCTTTTGTTGGTTTATTCATTTTCCTTCTTTTTAATTAACTAACAAGACTTAACCAATTTGGAAAAATAATACACTTCCACCGCCTCTCTCTCACGCAACCGACTTTTCCTCTCTCGAATGTTCCACAAAACATGCATAATTAATTATTTTAATACATTACGTATTTATTTCGTGTAATAAATATTTTATATAACGTACATAAAATATTTATTTTAATTCACCAAAATTCATAACATGGTTTATAATTAATATTTATACCCCTTTCAGATACTTTACTTGATAAATTTTGTACACGCATAATGACATGCATGTAATTATATGAGATAATTTATACCTCCAAAATTAATAAAATAATACATACAACATATAAAAATTGTTTTTCATACTTTTTCACTTCATTACTTGGACAACATGTTTACATTACTGAAATATTATTCTCCATAAAAATCATAAAATTTTCATTATATAATAAACATAAATTTAAAATATTCATTCTCCTCATTTATATTCCATTTCTTTACTATTTGGCACACTTTAAATATACACCGTATAATACGATATTGTATTACTTGTACAATTATATTTCCTTTCTTAATTAATGTATTCTCCTTATATAAATTATATAATCATTTTTATATAATTTATATAATTATTTTTGCTTACTATTTACACTAGCTTTCCTTATATAAATTATATAATTTATTATTGTATAATTTATATAATTATTTTCTCCTTATATAATTTCCATTTTTACACAAAATACAATTTATAAAAAAATTTCTTCCATCCTTATTCAATTTAATCCTCTTATATAAATTATATAATTATTTTTATATAATTAATATTTTCTTCATACTTTTCTCTAATTTCCTTATATAAATTATATAATCTATTATTATATCATTTATATAATTACTTTTCTTCTTAATTAATTTCTAAACTTCCTTTATAATTATTGATTAAATTTAAAATCAATAATTACAATTTTACTAACTTTTTATTTAAATTTGGATTAATTTTATTATTAATCCCTTAATTTCCATAAACAATAAAATTTTATCAATATAACAATTGAATATCTATATATATATATATATATATATATATATATAGGCTTAGGTTGACTGGCTAGGGCTGAACTGTATGGTTTAGGTATTTGACCTAAAACCTGAAAATTAGTAGAAGGTGACCTGGGGGGATAACTGGGGTGAGGAACAAGAGTTCCAGTAACTGGAGTAGTTGGAGTAGAAGAAGTTACCTGTGCCTTGCCTCTGCCGGCTCGGCTGGAAGACGATCCCCCTCTCACACTCATTGATTTTGTTTTGAGATTCCTGACTGCAGAAATTCTCTAGTAAGAAAATCTGGAATTGAATTCTCACTACCTTTAATGTATTCAATATCATATGATTACTATAGCATCTTCTAGAACACCTTCTGTCAGTAATACTATAGCATCTTCTAGAAAAGATCCAGAGTTATTAAGTAAAAATACACTTCAAAATATTAAGCTAAAAGGAATTATCAATGAAGGACAGACTAGTCAGCCCTGTTATAATAATGAAACTATAAGTCAGGATGGAGATAATGAACAACAATTATCACCTACACAGTCTGATTTTGAAGCTATTAACCATCAACTTAGAGTTTTAAGTAAAGAATTCAAACCTAAATGGGAAAGACTAACTAATGATTTTAATTCGAAAGAAAATAAAAATAAAAGACATCAATTTCGAGAAAACCATAATGAAATTGATAGAGAAAATATATATATATATATATATATATATATATATATACACCTATTTAAATCATAAACCTCACATTACCTCGTAACATTATTTCAATAATAATTTTTGCACCTCCACAACAATTTTATTGTACCATTATATGTAATTTTTTTTATTTTTCATACATTATTTTTAAACAATTATTCACTCTTCAATCACTTAAATTCCACACAATTATCATGATCTCTGTACAGATTTAATTTACCAATTAAATCTCATTACACACTTTAATTTACATAAAATATCTCAATCATAAGTAATTTAAATAACCTTAATAATTTTGTTATTTAAATTCTTATATAATATTATTAAAGAAATCTTGAAAATTCGGGTCCTCACATCAAATACTACGATTGTGAAGTTCTATACCATCCCGGCAAAGCCAACGTAGTAGCAGATGTTCTAAGTAGAAAGAGCAGGGAGAAGTTGTTCATATTAACAGAACAAGAATAATTGGTTCAAGAGATGGCTCGAATGGAGTTGGAGGTAAGAAATCCAAAGATGAACAGAATATTCAAGCAATACTTGGATAAATTTGTAGTTGTGTTCATTGACGATATTTTGGTTTATTCCAAGACGGAGGAGGAGCATGCCGAATATTTAAGATTTGTGTTGGAGATATTACGGAAGGAGCAATTGTATGCTAATTTTTCAAAGTGTGAATTATGGGTCACATTATTGACAAGGAGGGAGTTTCAGTGGATCCAGCAAAGGTAGAAGCGGTGATGAATTGTGAACAATCAAGGACGCCGACGGAGGTTAGGAGTTTCTTAGGTTTAACGGGTTACTATCAGAGATTCATCAAAGACTTTTCGAAGATGGCAACACCGTTAACCCATTTAATAAGGAAGACAGTGAAATATGTATGGACAGAGAAGTATGAGGAGAGTTTTCAGGAGCTAAAGAAGAGACTTAGTGAAGCACCTGTGTTAACTATACCGAACGATACAAGAGGTTTTACGGTCTACAGTGATGCATCACACAAGGGACTTGGCTGTGTGCTTATGCAGAACGACAAAGTCGTTGTGTATGCATCAAGGCAGTTAAAGGATTATGAGAAGGGATACCCTACCCACGACTTGGAGCTGGCAGTGGTAGTGTTTATCCTTAAGATTTGGAGGCATTATTTATATAGAGAGAAATGTGAGATATTCACAGACCATAAGAGTCTGAAGTATATCTTCACACAGAAGGAGTTGAACATGAGGCAGCAGAGATGGTTGGAGTTGATCAAAAACTACGACTGTGAAATTCTATACCATCCGACAAAGCCAACGTAGTAGCAGATGCTCTAAGTAGAAAGAGCAGGGAGAAGTTGTTCATATTAACAGAACAAGAACAATTGGTTCAAGAGATGGCTCAAATGGAGTTGGAGGTAAGAAATCCAAAGGAGTCAATAGAAGTGGAAGCAATCCCAACCTTGTGAGAGAAGGTGAAAGAGGCTCAAGACAAAGATGAGGAAGGCGACAGAATAAGAAAGAGGATGACCGATGAGGAAGAGGTCAAGTTTAAAATTGATAGCATTGGACTGCTAAGGTTTGAAAGCCTTGTGTGGGTACCGCCAATGCCTGAATTACGAGAGGAGATTTTGCAAGAGGATCACAGTACGAGAGACTCGATACATCCAGGTAGTACGAAGATGTACCAATATCGAAGGCACCATATAGGATGGCTCCGGTAGAAATAAAGGAGTTGATGGTTCAGTTGCAGAAGTTGTTGGATAGTAAGTACATTCAGCCAAGTGTTTCCCCATGGGGAGCACCAGTGTTGTTTGTAAAGAAAAAGGATGGATCGATGAGACTTTGTATGGATTATAGGGAGTTGAACAAGGTGACGATTAAGAACAAGTACCTGTTGCCAAGAATTGACGATCTTTTTGATTAATTGAAAGGGGCGAAGTACTTTTCAAAAATTGACTTAAGGACTGGTTATCATCAGTTGAAAGTCAAGAAGGAGGATGTACCCAAGATGGCATTCAGAACTCGATATGGTCATTATGAGTTTATGGTGATGTCGTTTGGACTAACGAATGCGCCAGCCACATTTATGGACTTAATGAACAGAATATTCAAGCAGTACTTGGATAAATTTGTAGTTATGTTCATTGATGGTATTTTGGTTTATTCCAAAACGGAGGAGGAACATGTTGAACATCTAAGATTGGTGTTGGAGATAATACGGAAGGAGCAGTTGTATGCTAAATTTTTGAAGTGTGAATCCTGGTTGGAGAGAGTTTAATTTTTAGGTCATATTATTGACAAGGAGGGAGTTTCGGTAGATCCAGCAAAGGTGGAAGCGGTAATGAATCGGGAACAACCAAGGACGCCGACGGAGATTAGAAGTTTCTTAGGGTTAACTGGTTATTATCGGAGATTCATTCAAGATTTTTCGAAGATAGTAACACCATTGACTAATTTAACGAGGAAGACGGTGAAATATGTATGGATGGAGAAATATGAGGGAAGTTTTCAAGAGTTAAAGAAGAGACTTAGTGAAGCACCTGTGTTAACTTTACCAGATGATACAGGAGATTTTACGGTCTATAGTGATGCATCGCATAAGGGACTAGGCTGTGTGCTTATGTAAAACAGCAAGGTCGTTGCATATGCGTCAAGACAATTAAAGGATTATGAGAAGGGATACCCTACCCATGACTTGGTGCTGGCAGCGGTAGTGTTTGCCTTAAAGATATGGAGACATTATTTATATGGAGAGAAATGTGAGATATTCACAGACCATAAGAGTCTGAAGTATATCTTCACACAAAAAGAGTTAAATATGAGGCAACGAAGATGGTTAGAATTGAGCAAATACTATGATTGTGAAATTCTATACCATCCCGGCAAAGCCAACGTAGTAGCAAATGCTCTAAGTAGAAAGAGCAGGGAGAAGTTGTTCATGCTGACAGAACAGGAACAATTGGTTCAATAGATGGCTCGAATGGAGTTGGAGGTGAAAAATCCAAATGAGTCAATAGAAGTGGAAGCAAGCCCAACCTTGTTAGATAAGATGAAAGAGGCTCAAGACAAAGACGAAGAGTATGGCAGAATAAGGAAGAGGATGACCGAAAGAGAAGAGGTCAAATTCAACGTGGATAGCATGGGATTACTAAGGTTTGAGAATCGTGTTTGGATACCGCTAGTGCCTGAATTACGAGAGGAAATTTTACAAGAGGCTCACAGTACGAGATACTCGATACATCCGGGGAGTAGAAAATGTATCAAGATCTTCGTCAGCATTTTTGGTGGCCGAATTTGAAAAGGGAGGTTGCAGAATGTGTTAGCCGATGCCTAACTTGTCAGAGGGTAAAGGCCGAACATCAGAGACCAAGCAGATTACTACAGAAATTAGAAATTCCTGAGTGGAAATGGTAGCATATCACAATGGATTTTGTGGTAGGACTTCCGGCAACACAGCAGGGGTACGATGCTATATGGGTGATTGTGGATCGACTAACAAAGTTAGCGCAATTTTTGCCGATCAAAATTAAGTTCAGTTTAGATCAGTTGGCTAAATTGTACATCAAGGAGATAGTTTCAAGACATGGGGTGTCAGTATTGATTGTGTCAGACAGAGATCCGCGCTTCACGTCAAAATTTTGGAGGAGTCTTTAGGATAGATTAGGGACGCAGTTAAGAATGAGTATAGTGTATCATCCGTAGACTGATGGGCAAAGTGAGAGAACAATTCAGACATTGGAAGATATGCTCAGGGCCTGCGTGATGGATTTCAAGGGCAGTTGGGAAGACCATCTACCACTAGTTGAGTTTGCATACAACAACAGTTACCATGCAAGCATAGGCATGCCGCCTTACGAAGCTTTATATGGGAGAAAATGTGGAACGCCTCTATGTTGGGATGAGGTAGAAGAACGTCGACTGTTGGGGCCAGAATTGGTTCAACAGACTGTAGAAATTATCAAGGTAATAAGAGCTCGACTAGTAACAGCTCAAGACCGTCAGAGGAAATACGCTGATCTACATCAATAGAAGCGAGACTTCGAGGTAGGGAGTTTTGTGTTCATGAAGGTATCTCCCTGGAAAGAGAAGATCCGATTTGGAAAGAAAGGGAAGCTGAGTCCGAGGTTCATAGGACCGTTCGAGATACAAGGTAGTTTTACCTCCTGAATTGGAGCATATTCGCAATGTGTTTCATGTGTTAGTGTTACGACTATACAAGCCAGACTACAAGCACTTCATATCCTATGAGCCAATACAAGTCGAGAAAGACTTATCTTATGAAGAAATTCCTGTCCAAATACTAGATAGGAAAGAGCAGAAACTACGAAATAAGGTTATACATTTTGTCAAAGTCTTTTGGAAGAACCACAACGCTAAAGAAGCTACGTGAGAGCTTGAAGAAAAGATGAGGACTAACTGTCCGAATCTTTTTAAGTCGTTTAACTTGTAATTCCGAGGACGGAATTCTTATAAGGGGGGAGAATGTAATGACCATGAATTTCATTAGTCATTGTAATTATAATTAATAAATAATTAGCAATGAATTTAAAATTTTAGTACTGATTAATTGTGCATTAAATAATTAAATGAATGTACTTGTGTATGTGTATATTTATTTAAAGAATTAAAGCAAGGTCTTATAATTAATTAAAGCAAGTCTAATTGGATTATATTTTAAATCCAAATGGGGTATTAAACTAGGTCAATTATATTAACCTAGTAGCCCATGTAATTAATTTAATTATTAGTCCATATAATTAATTAAAATAGCCCAATGCTTGTTTTAATTAAATGTAACATAGATTATTAAATGTTAGCCCAATGGGTCAATTAAATTGAGCCCAACCAAATTAAATGGATGAGTCCAATATATTTAATCCTAGAATCCAATGTGGAACCCAATTGGAAGTCAAAATTGGTCAAACAATATATATATATATATATACATACATACACACACACACACACACACACACACACACACAATTAAAACATTGAAATTAAAGCAAAAATGGGTGATTAAATCCCATTTTCCAGCAATTTAGGGGGGGCCCACTTGAGGGTTGCTTGATTTGCTTCATGTTGCTTACAATACACTTCTTTCCATAGTTGGCCAACCACCCTATTCATTCCATATGTCTATCAATTGGTTATTCAAGCAATAGTAATCCCAATTTAGCTCTTAATTTGACTATGTTAGTGAATTAGTAGAGATAATGAAGGTTTAACATATGACTATATATAGGGTGCTCCACACACTTGTATATGTTTGTTAGTCATTTGCAAGCTTTGCTAGAGAGAAAAATAGAGAGCATTGGAGAGCTAAAGAGAGAAACACTTGTGTGAGTAAGAAATAGAGAAGAAGAAGAGCTTGGTGAATGTCCACTAGTCTCATAACATACTTTGGTAGGAGAAGAAGAAGAGCATCCAATACCTCAAGGTTTAAAAGTGCTCCAACCTTCCTAAATTTCATTTTTGTAGTCTAGATAGATTTTTAACAGTTAAAATGTATTTTTAACCGATCAAAAGTTGTTTTGATTATCTAGAAGTCTTAAACTATGTTATATATGTATATTCATGATTTGATGTGTTTATATCATGTTTTGGTATGTGTGGAATGCATAAAAATAGTAGAAATGTCCATATTAAGCTTTACCGGTAAAACCCTAGTTGAACGTGTGGTATTTAATTTTGTAGTTTGAAATGTACAAGTTAGAAAATGGATTTTTATGGCTAGAAAGTTACATATATGATTTTTAAAGAAAACCCAACTTGTATCTTTCAAAAATATGGGAAAACAAAGAAGTTATGGATTTTAACGCAACGTATGTCGTTTTTAAACCCTAGATGGTTCAATCTTAATTTTCATGTCAAAATGTTTTCAAAAATGTAATTGAACCATGAAATATTTTAAAACAAGAAGTTCGGAAGACAACAACACTGAGTTTGTGTCATTTAAATGAGTAGATGTTATTTTGTTCAAGTTTAAACCAATAAAACTAAAGATTTGTGAAGTTAGATATCACTTTGTCCTTATGAGCAGTTTTTAGTCCAGTTCTGTTTGGAATTTGGATTTGGGATCTAAAAATAAGTTGTAGAGGGAGAAATTTTGATAAGAATTGACTCAAGAATCAACCCAAAATGTTTTGAAATGAATAAGTTATGGCAATTTTAGTAAAACAGGTCCGAAAAGTCAAAACGAGCGCCGCTAGCGCTCAAACTTTTTGCTTTGAGCACCGCCGGCTCTAGAATAAACCTAAGACCAGCCCCACCAGTGTTGGTACAATGTTAAAAAGTCAAAATTTTAATATTTTAAAGTTTTATCAAGTCGAAACTCCAGTTTAACTTATCGATTAATAAAAAGTCTAAATAAAACACCATTAGTGACTTAAAACCTAATATAAACTTGTAAAATGAATGTATTTGAATATTAAACCAATATATGGAGTTTATTAATAACTAATGGGTAGCTAAATGTTGAAAATAAAGACTAAAGATAACACAATTAAAAGTTAACTATTGTTATTATTTGTAATAAAATATTATTAAGTGATAAATAATATTAATATGTGATTAAAAGGTTATTAAATGTTTATAACATTTGTAAATGATTAAATATTACTACATGGGTAATAATATTAATAAATCAATGAAATATTATTAAATAAGTAATAAAATTAGTTAATGAATAAAATATTATTAAATAATTAATAATATTAGATAATTAATAAAATATTATTAAATGATTAATAATATTAGATAATGAATAAAATATTATTAAATGACTAATAATATTAGATAAAGTAATAAAATATTATTAAATGATTAATAATATTAGATAATGATTAAAATATTATTAAATAAATAATAATATGAAAAAGGGAATAAAATATTAGTAAATAATTAATAATATTAGATAATGAATATAATATTATTAAATGATTAATAATATTAGAAGATTAATAAAATATTATTAAATTATTAATAATATTAGATAAGAGTTTGAACTATATTAAATAATTAATATAGGTTTAATGTGATTGAAATATCATCAAGTGATAATAATATTTCCTAAGTGTTTAAATACCCGTAATTAGATAATTATGTGGTTAAGTATTAGAGATGTAAAGTATATAGATATTATCATATGAATGTGTATATGATACTAATTTCAAGATCAACTTGATTAATTGTTAGGTCTATCTAAAGATAATTAAATTGAATTGATTAGCAGTAGACTACGCACGATGCAAGTTCTTCTTAACCCTAACTTGTATTTATTATTGCAAGTTTTCTTCAACTATAATTGCATTGAGCAATTCAATTATTATTGAGCAAGTATCTACACTCGTAGTTATTTGACAGAGCTTAAAGTTGATTAATTATCTAAAATTATTTCGCATCATTATTTGTTATTGTATTTGCACATAGTGTGTTTGCAAATGTTATAGTTCATTAATTCAAGAACTGTTTAAGAATGTCTAAGCTAATTGTTTCGGCTAGACAATGCATGTTTAAATTCATCAAAATGAATATTTTAAAACCTTATCCAAACCAATTGTTGGTGTGGATTCTTATAGTAAGACTGAGAATGAACAACCCTACTTAAAAGGGAATTTTTATTTGTCGGGAAAAACCGAATTTGCACAATAAATCTAAATGTTATGCATATATATAGGATACAAGAGGCTAATCCCCTCGCGTATCTCTTTTTCGAGGTGTCAGATATATATATGTTTGTTCTACCTTAGTAGCAGTTCATGGTCATTAAAGATCACTCAGTAGTAAAGAGTCAATCCATTCTTATATTGAAACATTGATTCTTGATTTCTTTCATAACTGTTATTCATTGTTGAAAGCCTTAATGATTATTTCCCTTTTTTATCATGATATATCTTATGTTGTTGTTTATAAATTTGCTGAGTCATTTAGTTGCTCATTCTTGCTATATAATGACTTATTTTTAGCTAAGCCTGAATGTTCTAAACAAAACAAAGGCAAGAGGAAAGCAAACGCTTAGAATAGTAGATGCATGCTAGATTTAAATTACTGTTATGTAATTTTTTTGTAAATCTTTTGTATTCCCTTAAGATATGTAATGTTTATTGTAATGACCACAAATTTCATTAGACATTGTAATTATGATTATTAAATAATTAGCAATTTAAAATTTTTCTACTAATTAATTGTGCATTAGATAATTGAATAAATATACTTGTGTATGTGTATATTTATTTAAAACAATGAAGCAAGATGTTATTGTAATGACCACAAATTTCATTAAACATTGTAATTATAATTATTATATAATTAGCAATTAATTAAAATTTTTGTACTAATTAATTGTTCATTAGATAATTAAATAGATATACTAGTGTATGCGTATATTTATTTAAAGCAATGAAGTAAGAGGTTATAATTAACTAAAACAAATCTAATTGGATTATATTTTAAATCCAAATGAGTTGTTAAACTAGGTCAATTAAATTTACCTAGTAGCCCAAGTAATTAAATTAAACCTTAGTCCATGTAATTAATTAAACAAGCTCAATGCTTATTTTAATTAAAGGTAGCATAGTTATTTAAATGCTAGCCCAATGTGTTAATTAAATTGAGCCCAAACCAATTGAATGGATGAGACCAATATATTTAATCCTAGAGTCCAAAGTGGAGCCCAATAAGAAGTCAAAATTGTTATATATATGAATATACATATATAGATGTATATATGTATAATTAAAGTAGAAAATTTAAAGGAAAAATGGCTTGAAAAAGGTCATTTTGCTGAGATTGAAGGGGGGCCCACTTGGGTGGATGTCAAATTTTATTATTGCTTGATTTTCTGAGTGGTTGAGCAAGCTACCAACTCCTACCAACTCAAGTCCTTTATGTAAGAAAAATTCCTAAAATTTAGCTAAGTGGAGATAAGAGATAAGATGAGATTGGTGATTTAGTAGAGATATAGATTGTATATGTATACAATTTGGATGATGAGAATTGTGCTATAAATAAGAGCTTCTCTTGTGTGGAGAAGAGTTTGCTCATTATTCATTTTCCTAGAGAGAAAAATAGAGAGCAAGAGAGAGCTTGAGAAGGAATACACTAGGAGTACACATCTAGAAGCCAAAGCGGAGTTACTAGTGAAGTTCATAGCTAAGAGGAAGAGAGCATTCAAGTCCAAGAGGTTCAAAAGTGCTCTCAACTCTTATTATTTAATTTTAATGGTCTATATAGGTTTTCTATGGTTAAAATCTATTTTTTAACCGATCAAAACTCGTTTTGATGGTCTAGAAGTATTTAAATATGTAATATATGTATATTCATAGCTTGATGTGGTTATATCATGTTTTGGTATGTATAGATTGCATAAAAATGGAAGAAATGTGTATATTGAGTTTTACCGGTAAAACCCTAAGTAGTTATGTGCTATATTTTATGTCATTTCAAAATGTATAAGTTAAATACATAATTTCTATGGCTAGAAAGTTTTTTGAGTGAGTCATAAAACCAACACAACTTGAATCTCACAAAAATATGAAAGATCCGACGATGACGATACGACCCGTTGGCAAAAGATCCGACGATGACGATACGACCCTTTGGAAAAAGATCCGACGATGACGAGACGACCCGTTGGAGAAAGATCTGACGATAACGAGACGACCCGTTGGAGAAAGATCTGACGATGACAATGCGATGACCGTTGGAGAAATATCCGACGATGACTAAAACAATGCGATGCGATGCGATGTGCGAGGCGATGTGCGATGCGATATGCGATTTACGATACATCATATGAGAAGCAGTGCGATATGCGATTTCATGTGCGATTTGATATTTAACATGCGACTTGATATGCGATATGCGATATGCGATAAGCAAGAGAAAAATAGTTTTTCTTGATGAATAAGCGATGCGAGTCCATTTGAGACAGTAACCGATGATATTAATGTTGCATCATTAATATGTATATGTTGCATCATTGATATGTATGTTGCATCATTAAAATATGTACTGTCATTTTCATGCATTGGGTGCCTACTTCTTTATCATGCTCATTTCATATTGCATTCCATAAACATGATAAAGAGGGGCAGTTGTAGACACCCAAATTTTGCACTTCTCTACTAACCCTGGCAGGAGGGCAAAGTCGTCACTTGAGCCGGAATGCGAAAAGGAAGGTGGACCCCAAAAAGAAGTCACCCCAACGATTTACGGTCAAAGCCGCCACAACGAACAACGAGCATCAGGTTACTTGAGGCAAGGCAAACAGTTGATCCAGAAGAACCTGATTTGAGCACAAAAGACGACAAATGGCCACTACGCTTACGATGTTCGGGGGTCTCGCTCACCGGTGAGCGCCCCCTAGAAGCCAAACACAAAGAGCGATTTATACATCAGGTAACAACCTTCCGAAATAATACAGCAAAAAGTGACGATTTAAGACCGCGTGACACAGAAATCGAGAAAAGGAAGCCAGACAGCCACGGATGCATCTGCAGCCAACGACTTTTGGGGTTTCGCACGGCTCGAGAAAACAACACGGCAGCCGAGGTTCGGCGACTCAGACGGCCACAGCAGGCAGCCGCAGATGCATCTGCGGCTGGTCTGCGGCCAGCCGCAGATGCACCTGCGGCTGCCTCCGATCAGCTATACAACGTCCAGATCTGCGTCCGAGAGAAAAAGAGAAGAAATTTTGAAGGTTTTAGAGAGAGAAAAATGGCGGAAATAGAGAGAGAAACCTTCGGGTTTGGTCAAAAAGTGTGAGCTTTCTTCTCCTTTTGTTCAATCTTCATGCTATACCTTGTATTCTACATTGGATTTGTGGTGTGATGTCGCGAGCACCCAAAAATAAAATCTTACTTTGGAAAAATAAATATGTAGTAGTGCAAGTAAGAGTCGAACCCACAGAGAATGATTAATTTAATTTTATATTTTTGCAAATAAAAATAGGGGGGTTTTTAATTAAAGAAATAATTTAAATAAAAATAACTAAAATAAATATGCAAGTAATTTAATGAAATAAATGAGAAGAAAAAGCCTTGGTTTAAGTCAATATCCACCATCAAGAATTTACAACTGATCACTGATGCAAGAATAAATCAATTCATATTTTAAATATTCAACGTGGAATAATTACTCTCATTCGAATAATTTTCCTATCTCTCCTTAATTTTAGTTAAGCAGAAACAAGCGATCTAAATAACCCTTACTACTAAATAATCTCAGACAAGCGCTAAAGATTTAACCTAGTAGCAGCATAAAGAAATAGAGAGATCGTTGAACTAAACAACACAATCCAAGCGTCTGCATTTAATCTAGATGAATATTTTTCCTAAGATAAAATAATATTTTGATAAGCAAAATAATTATTAACCTTAGTTGCTTCGCAAATTAAAGTGACCAAACAATTACGGATTTGATATTTAATTTAGCAGTAGATTTCAACGAATAATAAACTAGTATGCATCCTAGCAATTAAACGAATTAATCATAAAATTAACACAGAAAAATATTCAATACTCAAAATATAAATTGAACAATTAAAATAAATTAGATCTCACAGTGTATAAATCTTGATGGCTTCAATCACTTAAACCAAGAAAAATAATTTAGCTACTCATAATAATAGAGAGCATCAAAGAATAGAAGAGAGAATTTTTATTCTAATAGAAAAGTTGTGTCTTACAATGTGTATCAAACCCTCTATTTATAGGCTCCAAAATCCTCCTAAACCTAGTACGATTTACAATTAAAAATAAAAGAAAAAGAAAAATAATTATTATCCTAACCATAATTGGAAGTCTAAATAAAATATTAAAAATAAAATAAAGAATTATTGCTTCCTTTTCCAAATTAAAATCGGAACACTTTAATTTATTTGCTGCTGCTGGACCACGTGGAAATCTGGAACACTCGAATTAATAATATGCTGAAGCAATCCATGAATTGCGCCCGGGCCCCACACGTGAACAAGGCAAGAAAAAGAACAGCGCAGCAGCCGCCACGCGGAGAGAGAAAGAGGAAGAGACGCCAGCCGCCAGCCGCCATTTTCCTTTGTTACCGTTGGCGCGTGTAAGACACGCGCCTGTGCCAAAATAACGCATCCGCGCATTGCGCGGACCCTGTTTCTACCGCTAAGACCAAAACGGCGTCGTTTCGTTTCTCGCCTGCTTATCCATTTCCGCGCATTGCGCGGACCAGCCAACTTTTCCGGAATTTACAGAATTGCCCCCTGACTTTACAGATTTTACGAAATTGCCCCCAAAGCTTATTTTTCCTACAAAATAAAAATATAAAATAGTTAAAAATAAATAAAAATAATATAAAAATACTAAAAATAATAAAAACACATAATAATTAATAAAACCCCTAAAACACTAAAAATAAATAAAAACACATAAATAAAAATAAATATAAAAATACTATAAAATTACCTAAATTAACATAAATTAACTAAAACCCTATAAAACCTATTAAAACCAAAATAAACTAAATAATTAAACATTTAAGCACACAATAAATATAAAAACTAAGTATTGGGGAATAAAAATATCGTATAATTTAACCCTATCAAATACCCCCACACTTAGCTTTTTGCTCGTCCTCGGGCAAAACAAAAATAAAAAGTATAAAAATAAAACTAATAAGCAAAAAACTTACTCGAGCAACAAATCAATATAAATTTCAACATCAGCCTCAAAGATTTTTTAAATGATAACTCAAAGAAAATTTCAAAATCGTGCAAAATTTAGAACTTTAACATATTTATTAATCTTACTTTACTCAAGATCTTTTGTGTGTGTGTGTGTATCCACATGTATCAAACTAACCAAAATTCAGATAAGTCTAGGTTATTAATTACCTTATAAAAGACATACAACAAAACTCAATATACTTATTTTTCTCATCACTTTCAGCTAATACAGACAAATATAAATCAGACGATCAAAAGGTTTTTAATTAATGAGGCACACTAGGATTATTAATATGCATTTTTTTCCAAATATTTTTTTTTTCATTTTTTTCTTCTTTTAAATGGGTGCATTTTATGCTCCATCCCATTTTTTTTCATCATTCATTTTTTTTCTTCACGGTGAGTGCATTTTATGCTCCATCTCACCAGCGAGTGCGTTTTACGCTCCATCTCGTTTTTTTCATGTGTTTATGAGTGAGTGCGTTTTACGCTCCATCTCAACCCACCACAAGATTCCTTCAATAATAATCCTAAAAAAAAAAAAAAAAAATTACCTAAATCATCTCCTCCAAATTATATTTTACCTAATATTTCACTTCAAATAATGATCAAATAAGATATAGAGTTCAAAAATATCTTTCATAAGCATTTAACCATTTAAACTTTCTCTTCATTAAAATTAGCTCAAACAAATGGATATAAGTGCATAAAAATTTTAAAAATCTCAAACAAAGTAATTATCAATAAAAAGTCAAAATTCAGACTAAGCAAAAATTTATCATTTTTCCAAGAGTTATTAAATAAAAATAAAAATTTTATCATTGGCTAAAAATTAAAATTTAATTAACTCATTGCTCAAGCGACACATCCTAAAAATAAAATAAAAAAAATAAAAAAAACTACCCCATTTTCGTAGGAAACACGGTTACACTTAGCATGTGCAACAAGCCTTTAAACCCCAAGGTTATCCCAAGTGGACGAGTTTTGT
The DNA here is from genome assembly GCA_947179155.2 of Hedera helix. NCBI lineage: Eukaryota > Viridiplantae > Streptophyta > Magnoliopsida > Apiales > Araliaceae > Hedera > Hedera helix. The sequence continues at coordinate 18,610,712 of OX359270.1, forward strand.
CTCGTGAGGGTTTGCAGTGAATATACCCACAAAATTCAAATTTTCAAAATTTTTAAAATTCCTAATTTTTTTTTTTTTTTTAAATGAAACAAAATTTTAAAATTCCAAAATTTTAAAATTCCCTAAAAATAAAATAAATATCATAAATCCCTTCCCCCACACTTAAAATTTACATTGTCCCCAATGTAAAGTAAAATGCAAAGAAAAAGGCACAAATAAATATAAAAAGAAAAAGGGAAAAGAAATGCAAATCTGATTTCTTGGGTTGCCTCCCAAGCAGCGCCTTTGTTTATCGTCATTGGCTCGACAGCAGGCCAAAGTACTACGTTACTCCAACTTCATGAATTTTGAGTACTCCATCCATCACGTCATTCTTTATCGGTAGATTCAGTCTCCCTTGCACGTGACATGAACGTTTTACTCCCTCTTCAACGAATAGATATTTAAGATGATTGGAGAGAGTTTTTATATTCGGAATGGGATCCTGCAAAATAAAAGATAAAGATGTATTATGAGTAACAGGCAATGGAATGGAAATTATTGCATTATTATCAAAAATCATTGGCAAAGAATTTAATGGAGCTTCAGCCTCCTTCAAATCTGATTTCAGCTCAATTGTTTCTTCTTCCAACTCCAAATTGTTGGTAATTGCAATGTCTAACTTTTCCTTGTTTATCTCCTCAACAATTTCCTCCACCTTAGGCATGTCATCATAAACCATAACATCATTGTCTATAGAAACACTGTCTGCTTCATTGATGTTGTTTTCTTTCTCTTGCTGTGACAATGGAGGAACTGTCTTTTCTGGATCTTCACTTCTTAACACTAGTGCACTTGTATTCTCCATTGGATTATCCATCGTTTGAGAAGGTACTTGCTCAAAACTTTGCTCCTCCAATTGATCGATTGTCGTTTGTCCCATTGGAGTACCCAAACGCTGAATAATTGCATTATTTTCGTGAATTCGTGCCTGCATGTCTTGTTGAAATTGTAAATTATCCTGTCGTAATTGTAAAGTGTTAGCTTCCATTAATTTAAGCATATCTTCTAAAGACATATCAGAATAATTTGATTGGCCCTGTTGTGATTGGGGATACGGCTGCATGTATTGTTGACAACTTGAAAAATTATGATTTGTGGGCAGATTCATTTGTAGGTTCTCATAGCCAAAATTAGAATGATCCCTCCATCCTGAATTATACGCGTTGGAATAAGGATCATATCTCCATTGGGGTTGACCAGGAAAATCACTTGCTATATTGGCTTGCTCATAGGACTCCTCTCGAAGAATGGGGCACATATTAGTCGGATGTCCTACCACCGCACAAATTCTACAAGCTTCCATTCGTTGTGTACGATCTGCAACCATTTGATAAACAAGAGAAGTTAAGGTATCAATTTGTTGCTCAAGAGAAGAAATAGTTACCTCATTGACATAATCATGCCTCACTTCCATCCTTAACTTGCACAACTAAATTAAATTATGAAAATCTAAAAAAAATAAAAAATAAAATCTAAAATAATAAAAAAAAATAACTAAATTAGATACATATTTACAAAAGCACAAAATTAAATTAAAATCATTCCCCGGCAACGGCGCCAAAATTTGGTGTGATGTCGCGAGCACCCAAAAATAAAATCTTACTTTGGAAAAATAAATATGTAGTAGTGCAAGTAAGAGTCGAACCCACAGAGAATGATTAATTTAATTTTATATTTTTGCAAATAAAAATAGGGGGGTTTTTAATTAAAGAAATAATTTAAATAAAAATAACTAAAATAAATATGCAAGTAATTTAATGAAATAAATGAGAAGAAAAAGCCTTGGTTTAAGTCAATATCCACCATCAAGAATTTACAACTGATCACTGATGCAAGAATAAATCAATTCATATTTTAAATATTCAATGTGGAATAATTACTCTCATTCGAATAATTTTCCTATCTCTCCTTAATTTTAGTTAAGCAGAAACAAGCGATCTAAATAACCCTTACTACTAAATAATCTCAGACAAGCGCTAAAGATTTAACCTAGTAGCAGCATAAAGAAATAGAGAGATCGTTGAACTAAACAACACAATCCAAGCGTCTGCATTTAATCTAGATGAATATTTTTCCTAAGATAAAATAATATTTTGATAAGCAAAATAATTATTAACCTTAGTTGCTTCGCAAATTAAAGTGACCAAACAATTACGGATTTGATATTTAATTTAGCAGTAGATTTCAACGAATAATAAACTAGTATGCATCCTAGCAATTAAACGAATTAATCATAAAATTAACACAGAAAAATATTCAATACTCAAAATATAAATTGAACAATTAAAATAAATTAGATCTCACAGTGTATAAATCTTGATGGCTTCAATCACTTAAACCAAGAAAAATAATTTAGCTACTCATAATAATAGAGAGCATCAAAGAATAGAAGAGAGAATTTTTATTCTAATAGAAAAGTTGTGTCTTACAATGTGTATCAAACCCTCTATTTATAGGCTCCAAAATCCTCCTAAACCTAGTACGATTTACAATTAAAAATAAAAGAAAAAGAAAAATAATTATTATCCTAACCCTAATTGGAAGTCTAAATAAAATATTAAAAATAAAATAAAGAATTATTGCTTCCTTTTCCAAATTAAAATCGGAACACTTTAATTTATTTGCTGCTGCTGGACCACGTGGAAATCTGGAACACTCGAATTAATAATATGCTGAAGCAATCCATGAATTGCGCCCGGGCCCCACACGTGAACAAGGCAAGAAAAAGAACAGCGCAGCAGCCGCCACGCGGAGAGAGAAAGAGGAAGAGCTGCCAGCCGCCATTTTCCTTTGTTACCGTTGGCGCGTGTAAGACACGCGCCTGTGCCAAAATAACGCATCCGCGCATTGCGCGGACCCTGTTTCTACCGCTAAGACCAAAACGGCGTCGTTTCGTTTCTCGCCTGCTTATCCATTTCCGCGCATTGCGCGGACCAGCCAACTTTTCCGGAATTTACAGAATTGCCCCCTGACTTTACAGATTTTACGAAATTGCCCCCAAAGCTTATTTTTCCTACAAAATAAAAATATAAAATAGTTAAAAATAAATAAAAATAATATAAAAATACTAAAAATAATAAAAACACATAATAATTAATAAAACCCCTAAAACACTAAAAATAAATAAAAACACATAAATAAAAATAAATATAAAAATACTATAAAATTACCTAAATTAACATAAATTAACTAAAACCCTATAAAACCTATTAAAACCAAAATAAACTAAATAATTAAACATTTAAGCACACAATAAATATAAAAACTAAGTATTGGGGAATAAAAATATCGTATAATTTAACCCTATCAATTTGAGTGCTAGTGCGTGATTTCTATCAATATCAAGGCAAAAATTTCGATATATTTCTTAGTGTTGGTACATTTTGTAGATCTATTAGATTTAATATTTCATCTTGCTTTAGTAGTGTAATCGATAAATATTTGTGTATTTGTGCATTTGTTGGGTGGATCTACTGTTAGATCCGAAAATATTTGGTGCATTGCTATTTAAGTAGTTTGTTTCGGTGTATTTTGAAGTTAGATCCAATGTAGTCAATATATTGTAGATCTATGGATTAGGGACGGTTAGAGAGGATTTATGGCGGATGGAATCTCCTCCTAACCTCCCGATGATATCCCTTTGGTTTATTTTATAATTTTTGCGTATGTAGCGATGGCGATGCATTTGTATTGTATATATGTAATTTATGGGCCTTAAAGCGATGTCGAATTGAAAATCGGGTTTAAGACCCCGTGATAATGAAATATGTGATTGTGGGCGGTTGGGGCTATTTAGACGGCTTACATGCCCACAAATAGCTCCAACGTTATTTTGATGCTTGGTTTTCCCTTTCGACATGAGAAAACGAATTTTGGAATGAAAAGATAAAGATTTTCATAAAATCAATCAAAGTAGGATATTAGATCATCCGTAGGCTAAAATAAAATTGTAAGTGTCGGATGAGCTCTATTCCTATTTGGCGAAGGATTTAAAAAATATGTTTTACAAAATATCATCGGTTTTATTATCGAAACAAAAACAATAAAAATGAACTCTTCGATTAAGTCAAATCATTCGTGCATAGGGTTAACGAGATTCTGAAGCACTTTCAAAGTAAAGCATTCCAACGACATTCATTTAGGCACGCATGCACACGCACACACACGCACACACACACACACACACACATTCTTAGGATTTTAAAAGGATAGAAAAACATCAAGATTGCGGTAACCGTATTTAACGGAAGTCGGGGGGTGCCTAACACCTTCCCCTCGCTTAAGCAAGCCCCCGAACTCTATGAATCTCGGTTTACGGAGCAATTGAATCGGAGTCACATATCAGCCATTACGATTACGAAAATAAAATTCGGATGAGTTGGTACATCCATTTCAAGAATACCAACTGGCGACTCTGGTCAATTGGCTCATAAGAAAATCGACATTTCGAAATCCCGTCCACACTAAGCCGACCCTTTTCAAAAATCACATCTTAATCTAAAGGCTAAAATTGGAAAGGGGCATTTTTAATATTAAAAAACGAAACGACGAAAATCCCGGCGTCGACAGATGGCGACTCCGCTGGGGAACAGTAGAGGGCTTAAGCCGCGTTAAAATCTCGATGTTTTCTTATCCTTTAAAAATCTAAAAATATGTGGTTGCGTTGCTTGCGTTAATTTGCCTTTTTGTGCGTGTATGTGAATTGTGTGATTGCGATTTCTTTTCAAAAGCTTTACTTTATTAGCATCATATGCATACGGTGAGGAACGATGAATGAATGATGAATGTATGTTAAGCAGTTCCTCCTCCTGAGGCAAACCCGTCGGATGTGGATTACTGGACTCAAAAGGGTGCTCCCCGACGAGGCTCAGGAAAAGCATCCACTCAGATCCAATCCAATTGAAAGATCGGATTCATTCCCTTCGAGTATGTTGCGAAGATCTGGGAACCTTCATGCCAAAAAGCCCGCGAGAGCAACTTAGGGTAGGTCAGCCTCAGATAAACCCGTCGCGTGGAAAGTCTCTTCATACCCTTTTACACTTTACGTGCGTAATATCATACTGTAGTCAATCATTTTGTACCAACCACTTCTGTCCAAATAAAAGTACTAACCTCTGTTTTACAGGGACAGCTTGGAGAGCATCATAAATTGCACAATGTCATTACTTTGGTTAAAATAAAAGGATACTGACCCCGTTTTGCAGAAAAAAATTACAAAACTCAAAAATACAAAAATATTTGCTTTAGCATGCGTCTGCCAATGTCATTTCCCTGAACTAAATCTTGGCATATTTTATTTGCAGGATTGCTCCTGATACCCACCTTCGATCTAAAAAGCCCGGGATTCAATCGAAATGGCCGAAAGTCCTGATCCTAACCCGGCTCCTATCTCACGGGAAGAGTTTGAAGCCGTGAAAAATCAAATGGCCGAGATAACCATGCTGCTAAAGGAACATTTCAAGTTAAAATTGGGGCCACAACCCGAGGATCCACCTGGGCCATCATCACAAGGAAACGGGACGACCCCAGAAATTCCTAAAATCAAGTAGCCGAAGGAAGTTATTGTTATTCCCAAGAACAGAATTGCAAGTAATTTTAGCCAAAATATGAAACAGATGAAAGAGGTCATCCGATCCAGCGAACAATTGTGGACACCCAACAACGATCCCCCCACCTCGGAAAATGGAAACCATCTGCAATTACAGCGGCATGCCACATTCAAGCAGGGTCCAGGCAGGCAGAGGAAGTTTGAACGAGCAGCTAGTCGAAGATTCACTCCTCTAGGCGATCCCCTTGAGAACGTATTGGCATTATTGGTCGCCCAGGAGAAAATCACTGAGCTAGCTCCGCCCATCGATTCAAGAGGCAAACGATTTGACCCCAGCAAACAATGCGCTTATCACTTAGGATCTCCTGGGCATGATACTCAAGACTGTTGGTCATTAAAGCATAAGATACAACACTTGATCGATAGGGGGGACATTGTAGTTGAACGACCAGATGTCAACACCAACCATCTTCCACAATACGAAACAGATAAGGGAAACATGATTGGGTCAGGAAATATCGGGGTGGACCCCAATCGCAACTACATACGAAGGATCGAAGAATACCCCCCAATGAGCGAAACAAATGTCCTTGGATGGGAATGTCTGGAGGAGGTTAAGATCATTAGGCAAGAATCGAAGTTGATCAGGCATCAAGTGAAGCAATTAGCAGACCTGGTGGTACACCAACATAATTTTACGAGGCAACTCTTCACCCACTTACTGAGAGACCAAAAGGAAGAAGAGGACAACCAAATTTCAAACCAGGATCCCTACCAGGAAAATCAACTGACTCAAGAGTATCAAAGCAGACTGAAAGGGCAGGGAAATGAAAATAATAAAGATGCCAGACAATCCCATCAATGGAGCCTTGATAACCGCTCGGACGAGTGTGAGCCCTCTAAAGGGGAAGATCAAGCAGCATTCCCAGGAGATCGAAAGTTCACCCTTTTGAGCAAATCAAAAGCGGAAATATTGCATCTTCTGATCAGTCGGGAAAAGATTACGGAGTTGCTGCCACCAACAGACCCCAAGTCTAAAAAATACGATCCTACACAAATATGCCCCTATCACTCCAACTCACCAGGGCATGATACTGAAGAGTGTTGGGCGTTGCGGCACAAGATCCAAAATCTTATCGAAAGAGGAGAGCTAAAAATGGCCAACGACATTGAGATCACCGCAATGGGGAGCCTGACCACCGACGAACGGATTGTCGAGCCTCAGCGAACTAGGAAATGGTAAATTCAGAGGATACGATTGCGAGTTCCAAAACAAGGGTGGGGGCGATCTTGGCTACTGAATGTTATGCCTTGTTTTATTTTTCTGTGCATTATTATGTTATGTTTTCTTGTAAAAAAAAAAAGAAAAAAAAGAAAAAAGCGAAAAAAAAGCAAAAAAAGCAAAAAAACAAAGAAAAAAAAAGCAATCTTGTGTGCTATCAGGCCTGAACTACGTAAGACCTGATCTCCTCTTCCTATAGAAGTACGTAGGCAGCCACTTTGGCGCGGTCTAATCCTTGCAAAATCTATAGAACCCTTCGATGGTTTTACAGTTAATGATCAATGATTCAGACAACCTGTTCTCTTGTCAACCCATCGGAGTACACTTCCTACCTGATCAAAAGCAAGGGATTTTGGGTTCCCAGCATCTCATCAGCCCACCTGTCAAAGACACCACGAAGCAATGACCTTGACAACAATCAAGACTGGGGCAATTTTGAAATCGATGGCGACTCGACACTGGGGCATTCATCAGCCATCCGTGGAAAGGTAGTGCACAATTCAACATCTATGATACAATCTCGTCAGCGTACAATAACATCATCAGAGATGTACTATCAATTGGTCCTTTCCAGTCAGAGCTCTTTCAGAATACGAGGACTCACAGGTAAGATACAACTCATTTCATCTATTTATTTCTTTCCTGTCTCCATGTACATATATCAAGATTGTACATAGTTTAACTCTAACATTACTTTTGGAAAGAGAAAATTTTTATTTGACTTGTTAGGAATCGAATTAATTCTGACAAGCATCCGTGGGGCAGACTCATGAGTATGATTAGATGGTTAAAACTGTTCAACAAAGACCTGATTTCGAAGTGTCGTTTGAAGCAGAATCCACCTCATAGGCAAGTCTGCACTTTGTGTTGGCGCCAACTTTCGGATGTGGGGTATAAAGCTATGACGATAAGATGACAGTTGATGCAGAATTAGAGGGTAAATAAAAGTGAATCAAATGCCTCGAATCGTGGCCTGAATTATTCGAGCAATTAAGCCTCAGGGATGTCTTTACGCCTGGCGCCCTAAAGTCGTCTGATTTGGGAGTCGCCGACCCAACGCTCGTTACATGGGTAATTCAGAGCCTAAGAAAACGAGCATTACGACTGCAGAGACCTGAGCAGATTCGAATCGTGGCAAGGGTTATTCGAGTAATTAAGCCTAAAGGGTGTCTCTACACCTGGTGCCCTAAGGTCGTCCGATTTGGGAGTCACCGGCCCAACGCTCGCTACATGGGTAACTCAAGCCTAAGAAAACGAATCTTGCACAGAGTCAGACGAGGAATGAATGCAGTAAACCACCTAACTTGTATCGAAGCGTGGCCTTTGTTACTCGAGCAAGTAAACCCGAAGGGGTGTCTTTACACCCAATGCCCTAAAGCCGTCTGGTTTGGGAGTCATTGGTCCAAAACTCGTTAAATGGGTAACTCTGAATAGCCTAAGGAAACGAGACAAGTTAAGTGGACGCGAAAAGGAAAAATCAGAGTCGGAAAAAAGAAAAGAAAAAATATTCGACCAGAGAAAAAAAGAAAGCTCATCTAAAGTCATGGAAAGGAGGCCCCTAATTGAAAGATGCATCGCACAGTGCACTTGCCATATGACGTTGATTCTATGAATAACGATAACGAGAATGAAGTCGGAATACCTTTGATAAAGGAAGGTAGGTTTTGAATTTAATCGTACTCACGTATATTGACCATGAATGCTTAAATGTTTTATTACGATTTCATAACTCGTCAAAAAAAAAAAAGTGAAGTCGAGAGTGACTTAATACATTCACAATTCATTCAATGTCAAATTAATCCACTCACGATTTACGAAAAGAGAGATCCATCTCGATGCCAAGTTTTTTACGATAAGACGAAAACATCACAGACACGAACCAAATTGCATAAGCATGAGCATTCCATTTTATCTGCTTTACTGTTGAGATGTTTAGTAATATCGAAGTTAACCCCGCCGACCCGAACCGTCGAGCATTTAGCGTTTGTTACTTGTGCAGGATATGAATTGATGTGGATAATTCAACACGACCAACGAAATGACTTCCCATACGAATCTCGACAAGAACATGAGTAAAGGCTGGGGCATCTTAAAGATCATGGAAATGAAAGGAGCACAGGTCTATATCATACTCCTCATCAACGAACCTTCCCCCACGACCATCAATGGATCTTGACAAACTCAACCTGATGTACGCTGACATTACCTTGATACTCAAGCGAGCATATACAAGAGCGATATAATTCTTGACGTCAGAGCTGATCGATTAAAAGGCGAGGAAGGGCAATATGGTCGTGGGTCATCGGAAAAAAGAGAGGCCAAGTGGACTGCCCCAATCAGATGAAAGTCAAGAGCTATTAAAGCATACGACCAACTGACAAGAGGATCACCTAGATATCAACCCAGAATCTAGGCATAATCCTCTAGCATAAGAGGAAGTCATTGCACCCCAAATTCAAAGACATGACGATCTGTGAGAAGGATGAGGAGCCCTGGATAAGTCGATTGGGCATTCAAAACGACAGATACAATTCCTCAACAGAGAAATGATCAGGGGCATGCGACTCAACGGACCAACCTTGAAGTCCAGAAAACTGTCCTCCCAAATAAGGCATGGCACAACTGAGTAGTCAAAAAGAACGACACGTGAAAAATTGTATCATTTGACTAAACAGGGGTCATTTCCATTCCAAGCATATCTATTGATCCATGCATAACATCTGCGCATTCTTGCATAAGAAAAGAAAATCACAGGTACGAGACTGTCGGCGTCACGAGTACCGGTGCCATTTATCGAAAAGACATGACAGCGGGAAACTTCCACGATCCAATGCACCCAGAATCTATGGAACATCAAAGAATCACAAAACGACTGTCTGAAGCACCTTCAGCTAATCAACAAAGATGACAGCTCAAAAGCAATGACTGTCAAGAGCGATCTACGACCAAAAGAAGTGGCTGGCAAAAGCGATTTACGAGGACGAATCCCAAGGAGGCCCCACAAACTAATCAGGTATGCTTTCCTTTTAAATTTCCTCAAGAATTATTGCATTTTTTTATGATGTACAATACGATGCGAGTCCATTTGGGACAATACACAGCGATTACGGAGACGAGACCCGGCAATTACAAAATGACCCGTCAGTGAAAACCCCTGACCGTCCAAACATGACCCGTCAGTGAAAACACCTGACCGTCCAAGCATGACCCGTCAGTGAAAATTCCTAACCGTTCAAAAACGACCGGTCAGAAACGATACCTGACCCATTCAAAAACGACCGGTCAAAAACGATACCTGACCTATTTCAAAAACGACCAGTCAGATACGATACCTGACCAAACCAAAAAACGACCAGTCAGATACGATACCTGACCAAACCCAAAAACGACCAGTCAGATACGATACCTGACCAAACCAAAAAACGACCAGTCAGATACGATACCTGACCAAACCAAAAAACGACCAGTCAGATACGATACCTGACCAACCCAAAAAGGACCAGTCAGATACGATACCTGACCAAACCAAAAAAGGACCAGTCGGATACGATACCTGACCAAACCAAAAAACGACCAGTCAGATACGATACCTGACCAACCCAAAAACGACCAGTCAGATACGATACCTGACCAAACCAAAAAAACGACCAGTCAGATACGATACCTGACCAACCCAAAAACGACCAGTCAGATACGATACCTGACCAAACCAAAAAATGACCAGTCAGATGCGATACCTGACCATTTCAAAAACGACCAGCTAGAAACGATACCTGACCATTTCAAAAACGACCAGTCAGAAACGATACCTGACCATTTCAAAAACGACCCGTCAGAGACGATACCTGACCAACTCAAAACCAACCAGGCATAAACGATACTTGACCAATTCAAAAACGACCAGTCAAAAACGAAACCTAACCATTTCAAAAACGACAAGTCAGAAACGATACCTGACCCATTTCAAAAACGACCAGTCAGAAACGATACCTGACCATTTCAAAAACGACCAGTCAGAAACGATACCTGACCCATTTCAAAAGCGAACCGTCAGAGACGATACCTGACCAACTCAAAACCAACCCGTCAGAGACGATACCTGACCGTCCCAAAAAATGACCCGTCAGAAACGATACCTGACCGTCATAAAAAATGACCCGTCAGAGACGAGACCCGGCAATTACAAGATAACTTGTTAGAGACTAAACCCAACAAGGATGAGACGACCCGTTGGCAAAAGATCCGACGATGAGGATACGACCCGTTGGCAAAGGATCCGACGATGACGATACGACCCGTTGGCAAAGGATCCGACGATGACGACACGACCCGTTGGCAAAAGATCCGACGATGACGACACGACCCGTTGGCAAAGGATCCGACGATGACGACACGACCCGTTGGCAAAGGATCCGACGATGACGATACGACCCGTTGGCAAAAGATCCGACGATGACGATACGACCCGTTGGCACAGGATCCGACGATGACGATACGACCCGTTGGCAAAAGATCCGACGATGACGATACGACCCGTTGGCAAAAGATCCGACGATGACGATACGACCCGTTGGCACAGGATCCGACGATGACGATACGACCCGTTGGCACAGGATCCGACGATGACGATACGACCCATTGGCAAAAGATCCGACGATGACGATACGACCCGTTGGCAGAAGATCCGACGATGACGATACGACCCGTTGGCAAAAGATCCGACGATGACGATACGACCCTTTGGAAAAAGATCCGACGATGACGAGACAACCCGTTGGAGAAAGATCTGACGATAACGAGACGACCCGTTGGAGAAAGATCTGACGATGACAATGCGATGACCGTTGGAGAAAGATCCGACGATGACTAAAACAATGCGATGCAATGCGATGTGCGAGGCGATGTGCGATGCGATATGCGATTTGTGATACATCATATGAGAAGCAGTGCGATATGCGATTTCATGTGCGATTTGATATTTAACATGCGACTTGATATGCGATATGCGATATGCGATAAGCAAGAGAAAAATAGTTTTCCTTGATGAATAGGCGATGCGAGTCCATTTGAGACAGTAACCGATGATATTAATGTTGCATCATTAATATGTATATGTTGCATCATTGATATGTATGTTGCATCATTAAAATATGTACTGTCATTTTCATGCATTGGGTGCCTACTTCTTTATCATGTTCATTTCATATTGCAATCCATAAACATGATAAAGAGGGGCAGCTGTAGACACCCAAATTTTGCACTTCTCTACTAACCCTGGCAGGAAGGCAAAGTCGTCACTTGAGCCGGAATGCGAAAAGGAAGGTGGACCCCAAAACGAAGTCACCCCAACGATTTACGATCAAAGCCGCCACAACGAACAACGAACAACGAGCATCAGGTTACTTGAGGCAAGGCAAACAGTTGATCCAGAAGAACCTGATTTGAGCACAAAAGACGACAAATGGCCACTACGCTTACGATGTTCGGGGGTCTCGCTCACCGGTGACCGCCCCCTGGAAGCCAAGCACAAAGAGCGATTTATACATCAGGTAACAGCCTTCCGAAATAATACAGCAAAAAGTGACGATTTAAGACCGCGTGACACAGAAATCGAGAAAAGGAAGCCAGACAGCCGCGGATGCATCTGCGGCCAACGACTTTTGGGGTTTTGCACGGCTCGAGAAAATAATACGGCAGCCGAGGTTCGGCGACTCAGACGGCCACAGCAGGCAGCCGCAGATGCATCTGCGGCTAGCCGCAGATGCACCTGCGGCTGCCTCCGATCAGCTATACAACGTCCAGATCTGCGTCCGAGAGAAAAAGAGAAGAAATTTTGAAGGTTTTAGAGAGAGAAAAATGGTGGAAATAGAGAGAGAAACCTTCGGGTTTGGTCAAAAAGTGTGAGATTTCTTCCCCTTTTGTTCAATCTTCATGCTATACCTTGTATTCTACATTGGATTTGAGTGCTAGTGCGTGATTTCTATCAATATCAAGGCAAAAATTTCGATATCTTTCTTAGTGTTGGTACATTTTGTAGATCTATTAGATTTAATATTTCATCTTGCTTTAGTAGTGTAATCGATAAATATTTGTGTATTTGTGCATTTGTTGGGTGGATCTACTGTTAGATCCGAAAATATTTGGTGCATTGCTATTTAAGTAGTTTGTTTCGGTGTATTTTGAAGTTAGATCCAATGTAGTCAATATATTGTAGATCTATGGATTAGGGACGGTTAGAGAGGATTTATGGCGGATGGAATCTCCTCCTAACCTCCCGATGATATCCCTTTGGTTTATTTTATAATTTTTGCGTATGTAGCGATGGCGATGCATTTGTATTGTATATATGTAATTTATGGGCCTTAAAGCGATGTCGAATCGAAAATCGGGTTTAAGGCCCCGTGATAATGAAATATGTGATTGTGGGCGGTTGGGGCTATTTAGACGGCTTACATGCCCACAAATAGCTCCAACGTTATTTTGATGCTTGGTTTTCCCTTTCGACATGAGAAAACGAATTTTGGAATGAAAAGATAAAGATTTTCATAAAATCAATCAAAGTAGGATATTAGATCATCCGTATGCTAAAATAAAATTGTAAGTGTCGGATGAGCTCTATTCCTATTTGGCGAAGGATTTAAAAAATATGTTTTACAAAATATCATCGGTTTTATTATCGAAACAAAAACAATAAAAATGAACTCTTCGATTAAGTCAAATCCTTCGTGCATAGGGTTAACGAGATTCTGAAGCACTTTCAAAATAAAGCATTCCAACGACATTCATTTAGGCACGCATGCACACGCACACACACGCACACACACACACACACACACATTCTTAGGATTTTAAAAGGATAGGAAAACATCAAGATTGCGGTAACCGTATTTCACGGAAGTCGGGGGGTGCCTAACACCTTCCCCTCGCTTAAGCAAGCCCCCGAACTCTATGAATCTCGGTTTACGGACCAATTGAATCGGAGTCACATATGAGCCATTACGATTACGAAAACAAAATTCGGATGAGTTGGTACATCCATTTCAACAATACCAACTGGCGACTATGGTCAATTGGCTCATAAGAAAATCGACATTTCGAAACCCCGTCCACACTAAGCCGACCCTTTTCAAAAATCACATCTTAATCTAAAGGCTAAAATTGGAAAGGGGCATTTTTAATATTAAAAAACGAAACGACGAAAATCCCGGCGTCGACAATAACAAAGAAGTTATGGCTTTTACCGCAAAATAGGTCGTTTTGAAACCCTAAGTGGTTCGATCTTTAAATTTCGTGTAAAACATGTTCAAAAATGTGATTGAACCATGGAATATTGTAAAACAAGAAGTTAGGAAGATAACAACACTAAGTTGGTGTCATTTGAATATGTAGAGTTCATTTATTTCAAGTTTGAACCATAAAAATCAAGGATTTATGAAACTAGTTTTCATTCTGTCATTGTGAGTGATTTTACGGATACTTTCGTTTGGAATTTGGATTTGTGAACTAAAGAGAAATTGTAGATCATGAAATTCTGATGAGAATGGACTCAAAAATCACCCCAAAATATTTTTAAAATGAAGAAGTTATGGCTGTCGGAGTGACTGGGGTTTGGGCAGTCCAAACTATAAAAAAATTCTCTGCATGGATGGGGCGGCCGTGCCACCTTACGGGGCGACCTCGCTACTCCATCAGATTTTTTGTTGTTGTCTGGTTGGGTCAGTTCGGTCTGGGTCAGGTCGGGTCGGTCCGGGTTGGGTTTTTGGTTAAAATTTAAGTTGAACTAAATGTAAAATGAATGTCTTTGCAAAATAAATTAATATATAGAGTTTATTAGTAACATTGGTAATTGATTAAAATATTATTAAATTATTAATAATATTAGATAATGAATAAAATATTATTAAATGATTAATAATATTAGAAAATAAATAAAATATTATTAAATGATTAATAATATTAGATAATGAATAAAATATTATTAAATGATTAATAATATTATATAATAAATAAAATATTATTAAGTGATTAATAATATTAGGAGATGAATAAAATATTATTAAATGATTAATAATATTACAAGATTAATAAAATATTATTAAATGATTAATAATATTAAAAAATATATAAAATATTATTAAATGATTAATAATATTAGATAATGAATAAAATATTATTAAATTGAATGAGCCCAACTTATTATACAGTAGAGTCCAAGGTGGAGCCCAAAAGGAAGTCAAAATTGGTCAACATTGATATATATATACATGTATATATATAGGAGTGTACATATATAATTAAAGCATTAAAAATAAATTAAAAAATGGGTGATTAAATCTCATTTTTGTTGAGAATTATAGGGGGCCCACTTAGGGTGGTTTGTGTTGGTTTGTTGCTTCTAATCTACACTATGACAAGGTTGGCCAACAACCCTAGTCAATCACCTAGTCAATCACAATGTCCATCCATGCAATAGTAAGCTAAATTAAGCTCTAAATTCACCAACATTGGTGAATTAAGAGAGCTAATGGATGATTAGCATGTGGCTATATATAGGATGCTCCACAACCTTGGTGATGTTGGTTAGTTCATTTGAAGCATTGACAGAGAGAAAAATAGACAGCATTTCCTAGAGAGAAAGAAAGAAACACTTGTGAACTTAAGAAAATAGCTAAAGGTTAAGCTTGGTGGATGACACAAAGCTTCACCGCATACTTTGGTAGGAGAGTAAGAAGAGCATCCAAGATCACAAGGTTTAAAAGTGCTCTAAACTCCCTATATTTTATTTTTGTAGTTTAGATAGCTTTTGAACGGTTAAAATCCATTTTTAACCAATCAAAACTTGTTTTGATGGTCTAGAAGTATTTAACTATTTAATATATATATATATATATATATATATATATATATATATATATATATATATATATATATATTCATAGTTCGATGTATTTATATCATGATTTGGTATGTGTAGTTTGCTTTAAAATGATAGAAATGTTCATAACAAACTTTACCGGTAAAATCCTAATGAAGCATGTAATGTTTAATATTGTAGTTTGAAATGTACAAGTTAGAAATTAGATTTTTATGTCTAGAAAGTTACATACATGAGTTTTAAAGAAAACCCAACTTGTAGCTTTCAAAAATAATGAAAAACAAAGGAGTTATGGCTTTTATCGCAAAGTAGGTCATTTTTAAACCCTAAGTGGTTCGAGCTTTAAATTTCGTGTAAAATGTTTTCAAAAATCTGATGGAACCATGAAATATTGCAAAACAAGAAGTTAGGAAGACAACAACACTAAGTTGTTGTCATTTAAATGATAGAGTTTATTTATTTCAAGTTTGAACCATTAAAACCAATGATTTATGAAACTGGTTTTTATTTTGTCCTTGCGAGCGATTTTATGGATACTTATATTAGGAATTTAGATTTGTGATCTAAAGAGTAATTGTAGATCATGAAATTCTAATTAATTTAGACTCAATAATCACCTCAAAATATTTCCGTATGACAAAGTTTCGACCAAATTAGTAAGAGAGGTTCCGGCGTCTAGACGCCCATGTATACGCCCTAGCCCTTTTGGTTTTTGTCCATGGGCGTAAATACGCCCCAAATCAGCCTTGGAGCTGTGTCATGACGCCCATGCTTGATAAAAAAAATTATTTTATTATTATTTTTAAATCTATAAATGTATTTTTAATGATAAATAATTAATTTAATAATTAAAAGAGGATAAATATTATCAAATGTTTAATAATATAAATAAATATTATCATTAATATAATAATATTAGAAAATCATGAAAATATTATTAATTGTATAATAATATTATAAAGTCAATAAAATATTAGTAAATAGATAAAATATTATTAAATAGTTAATAATATTAGATAATGAATAAAATATTATTAAATGATTAATAATATTAGATAATGATTAAAATATTATTAAATGATTAATAATACTACTAAGATAATATACTATTATTAAATAATTAATAATATTAGATAATGATTAAAATATTATCAAATGATTAATAATATGACTATGATAATAAAATATTATTAAATGATTAATAATATTAGATAATGATTAAAATATTATTAAATGATTAATAATATTAGATAATGAATAAAATATTATTAAATGATTACTAATATTAGGTAATGAATAAAGTATTATTAAATGATTAATAATATTAGAAGGTTAATAAAATATTATTAAATTATTAATAATATTAGATAAGAGTTTGAACTATATTAAATAATTAATATAAGTTTTATGTGATTGAAATATTATCAAGTGATGAAAATATTTTCTAAGTGTTTATATACTTTTAACTACATGATTATTTGGTTAAGTGTTAGAGGTGTAAGAAGTATAGAAGTTATCATATGAATGTATATATGATACTAATTTAAAGATCAACTTGATTAATTGTTAGGTCTACTCAAAGAGAAATAAATTGAATTGGTTAGCAGTAGACTATACACGAGGCAAGTTTTCCTTAACCCTAACTTGTATTTATTGTTGGAAGTTTTCTTCAACCTTATTTACATTGAACAATTCAATTATTGTTAAGCAAGTATCTACACTCGTAGTTATTTGACAGACCTTTGAGTGAATTAATTATCAAAAATTACTTCACATCATTATTCTATTGTATTCGCACATTGTGCCTTTGCAAATGTTATAGTTCAAAATTTTAAGAATTGTTTAAGAATGTCTAAGCTAATTGTTTCAGTTGGACAATGCATGTTGAAATTCATCTCATTGAATATTATAAAAGCTTATCCAAACCATTGGGTGGTGCGGATTCTGATAGGAAGACTGAGAATGAATAACCCTAGTTGAAGGGGATTTTTATTTGTCGGGAAACCGAATTTGCGCAAGAAATCTAAATGTTATGCATATACATAGGATACGAGAGGCTGATCCCCTCAAGTGTCCCGTTTTTCGAGTTGTCAAATATATGTATGTCTGTTCTACATTAGTAGCAGTTCATGGTCATTAAAGACCACTTAGTAGTAAAGAGTCAATCTCTTCTTATATTGAAACATTGATTCTTGATTTATTTCACCACTGTTATTCATTGTTGAAAGCCCTGATGTTTATTTCCCTTTTCATTATGATATATCGTTTGTTGTTGCTTATAGACTTGCTGAGCCATTTAGTTGCTCATTCTTGTTATATCATGACTTAATTTAAGCTATGCCCAAATGCTCTAAACAAGACAAAGGCAAGGGGAAAGCAAACGTGTAGTTTAGATAATGCATGTTAGATTAAATTACTGTTATGTAATTTCTTTTGTAAATCTTTTGTATTTCCCTTAAGATATGTAATGTTACAATTAAGGTTAATCGACCTTGGGAAGTGTAACCTTTTTATAAGGAAGCTTTTTGTATTATTCCGCAAAGTTTAAATGCAATATATGTATTTAATTATCAGTAAGTATTGTACAGTGAGAACCAAACCCGAGGTTAAAGAACCCGGATTTGTGGTCGTCATAGGTTGGTATCAGAGCTGTAGGTTAAAAACGTTAGGATTGCAAAACCTAAGTTATAACCTTAGTACTAAACTCATGTCGAGTGCGTTAGGAGATGAATCGGGGAGATTCATCATGTTGTGTATTTTTAGAGGTGGATTGAGAAAATCCATCGAGCCGAGATGTACATGATAAAATATCATTTCATTTCATCAATGAATATATTTTATTTCTGTACTAACGTATGTTATTTGTATGATTGTAGGATGTCTGAGATTGGACAGTCGAGTCATACTATTGAGGAGGTGATTTACACTAATATCCACATGGATACGGCACGACCGTTGGTGGCTGCACCTATTGAGGAGCCCGTCAGGGGTGGAGTGATGAGGCCATATAGTGATGATGAGGTCGTATGAGGATGAGGAGGACGAGGAGCCAGCAAAGTATGCTGATGACATGGGCACTACTGCCAGTAACATCATCGATACGCTGACCACGATGAACGACGAGCTGGAGGATAGGGTTCAGCACCTGGAGGAGTAGAATCAGATTCTCCAGCAGAGTAAGGACCAGTATAGGGATGCAGCTTACATGTTCTCTGGCGAGAACATGGAGCTGAAGGAGAAGATGGCCGAGATGGAGGCCAGACTAGCAACAACTGAGCTGAAGGTTCAGCAGACACAGGCTGAGAAGGAGGCCATTAGAGGCCAGTTGCAGCAGGCAGTAGATGCTATGGTGGATATAGAGATCTAGAGAGATGCTGCACATGGGCAGATGCTGGAGCTGGAGTAAGAGGTAAGAGATAAGAGGGTGAGGATTGATAGGCTTAGCTATGTCTATCGTTCTTCTTATGGCAGATTGCAGAGTAAGGTGTACTATTACCCAGGGGATGAGGGCCAATCTATCCACACTATCAGCAGGAGCGTGGTGATGGCTATGAGAGATGAGGAGTACGATGACGCTGTGCGTCGAGGGATGCACAGTCTGTAGTAGTAATTTTCTTTATTTTAGCATGTATATAGATGGAGCAGAAACCCAGCTTTTGTTTTGGCAGAAGGCTAGTATGATGTAAATCCCAACTCTATGAAGTTGTGGGATATGTTTTCAGTTAGATCCCATCCTTTGTAGTATTTCAGGGATAGTAGCATTTATAGCAGTATGCTTATGATGTAAAAGTGTTATGCACTGCGATTTTAGCATATGAATATAAATGCAGTTCTGTTTATGTTTATATATGTCGAGCTGATTAACTGTACTTTAGTTTAAATTGCTTAAGCTATAAAACAAAAGTGAAAAGATGAAACAACTTTAATAATTAAATTTTCTTTATACAGAAAATGCCGTCACCTAGAAGAAATCAATGACTACCCCCACCAGCACCAAAAGAGTCAGTTAATGCAGGAGGGGTACCGCCAAACCCAGCACAAGATTTTGTGAAAATGCTTATGGGAGCATTCCACGGACGAAATGCTAATGCCACTGGAGCCACCAACCCTGCAGCTCCACTAGCAAGCTTTAAAGACTTTAAACTGATACGACCACCCGAATTCCGAGGAATCACGGATCCTATAGAAACACAGACCTGGATAAAGGAGATGGAAAAGGTCTTCGAGGTCGCACGAGTAGCAGAGGAGAAAATGACCTCATTTGCTACCTTTATGATGAAGGGGGAGGTGAATTATTGGTAGAAAGCCAACAAAAGCAGAGCAGGAGAGGGAACGATCGCGTGGGCGCTATTTAAGGAAGTATTCTTGGAGAATTACTTTCCAGAAAGCACACAAGCCAAGATGGATGTCAAATTCCTGGAACTCAAACAGGGTAACATGTCAGTATCCGACTATGCCGTCAAGTTCAACGAATTAGCGAGATTTGCTCCACATCAGGTGGACACTGAAGCAAGGCGAGCAAGAAGGTATGAGCAGGGGCTGAAACCGTGGGTTTACAGTAGGGTCGTTGTTCTTTAGATTACTAACTTCGCAACTTTATTTGAGAAAGCTATAATTGCCAAAGGGGGAAATGAAGCCCTAAACAAACATAATCAGGAACGAAACAAGAAAAGAAGTGAGGGAGGAAATAGATAAGGTATCAGCAGTGGAGGCAGTAACTCAAACAAACGTAAGTGGAACAACAGCAACAGTTCGGGGACACCTCAAGGAAGTGAAGTAAAGAAAGTAAGAAAATGCAGCCAGTGCGGGAAGAATCAGATAAGGGAGTGTATGAGGGGAAAGAATCTATGCTACAACTGTGGGCAAGAAGGGCACATCGCTCCTAATTATCCCACACCAAAGAGGAGGGGTTGTTTCTCATGCGGAGCTGCTGACCATCAGTTCAAGGATTGTCCGAAGAGGAAGAATGGCAGTAGAAGTACGGGTTATAAGGGGAACAACAAAAAACTCACCATTGGAGGCCCGATGCAACAGAACAAACTAACAACATAGGCTTTCAACATGACGGTGTAAGACGCTGTTGAATCAAAAGACGTAGTGTCAGGTATTATTTTGATCAATGATATAAATGCATATGTATTGTTTGATTCGGGTGGTACCTGTTCATTTGTGTCTGATGAATTCGCTAGACGGTTAGAATTGCCTAGAGAAAACTAGTGAACCCAATGAACATAGAAGTTGCAAATAAAGAAGTGATTCCTGTAGGGTATATACATAGAAATTATTGTGCTGAAATCAAGGGCCAGAAACTGAACGTGAATCTTATTCCGATACGTTTGGGGGAGTTTGACATTATTCTTGGAATGGATTGGTTGTTTAATCACGAAGCGATAATTGATTGCCAGAAGAAGTGTATACACCTTAAGACACCAAACAAGTCTAAGGTTGTATTTTATGGTAGCAAGTCGTCAAATACAATTTTCTTGTCTGATGATGATGCAGGCCAATAAATTGTTAAAGAAAGTTTGTGTAAGGTATTTGGCTCATGTGGTGGATACACAAATGGTGAATTCCGAGATGGAGCAAATACCAGTAGTTAATGTAATATTCTGAACTTCCGAGAGGTTGTAATCCGACTTTATATGAATAAATAAAGATTGAATTACATCTTATATGTGTTATGGAATCTTCGTTATTTTTATTTATGTGTTTCGGTTCAAGTATCCAGCCTTAGCAAGAAAAAGGAACATAAAAGTTTTTTTCAAAAATCTGAAAAGAAGATCAAACCTAAACCATAAACCCTAGGGTCTAAACCCTAAGAAATCTAACCTAAGCCCCCGAGCGAAACGTGTACGTCAAAATGACATTATGTTTCAGGATTCATCTTTCCCGTACTTTGAAAACACGATATAGCCGATAAAAGTTTTTCTCGAAAAATGCGTCGGGTATAGGACGAAATAGGGAAAAGATGAAAAATATTTTTTTCGCCTTTTTGATCGTCTAACCATTTTCTGAGAAATAGAAATCAAAAACACTATTCATCAAAAAACGTGCAACGTCTTTTTGACTTTTTCTTTTACAGAATAGTGTTTATTCAGAACAAAACTCCGTAATATCTGACTTTTAAATCAGTAAAGACCAATAGGGAAACACGATATAGCCGATAAATCAGGATTCATCTTTCCCGTACTTTGAAAACACGATATAGCCGATAAAAGTTTTTCTCGAAAAACGCGTCGGGTATAGGACGAAATAGGGAAAAGACGAAAAATATCTTTTTCGCCTTTTTGATCGTCTAACCATTTTCTGAGAAATAGAAATCAAAAACACTATTCATCAAAAAACGTGCAACGTCTTTTTGACTTTTTCTTTTACAGAATAGTGTTTATTCAGAACAAAACTCCGTGATATCTGACTTTTAAATCAGTAAAGACCAATTCAACTGAAATACTTAGAAATGAACTAGGTTAGAGATAACTGGATTAGGAACCCTAATCTAGACTTAAACCTAGTTACAAAATAATTAAATTATCTAACTAATTAACCTACTTAGGTGATTAACACTAATCCGGTTGGAATTGAACTAGGTTAAGGTAACTAGATTACCATTTAACCTAATTAACATGTAATTAAACTTAACCTAACTAAGATTAAGGTTAACTAAGTTAAAGATTAACCTAATCTACAAATTAAACTAATCGGTGAATTAATAACCTAATTAACCTAGGTTTTTGTTAATTAACCTAATCATGACTAAGCTAGATTATCAAAAGGACTAAACTAACCTTGATCAAGCTTAGTAAAAGACCTTGACTACCCCTTAGTTAAATACTTAATTCACCAACCAAACAAGGCCTAGAACTATTCCTTTGGTAGGCTAAGTGGTGGACCAATTAGGAGCCGACTTGTGGATTATGTAATGTCACCAAAAATGTGATGAATGCTAGCTTTAATGGCTTGATGATCAGTCCATATTGCCGGCAATTCAAGGGGACTAAATGAAGTGCACTTTGCCTTAGTTTAGCCTAGAAGTCTTGTAACAATGACCATTTTGCCCTAGCTTTGAATGGCCTATAAATAGCAAGCTTAACTCACTTGTTTTCTCATTCATTTCAAAGGCAAAATCAAGAGCAAAATCACTTTTTATATCTATTACTCTTAGTTATATTTCTAGTTTTGGAAATTGCAAAGAAATAGTTAAAGCCTGCAAACACCAAAGGTACAATCTCTTATAGTTTTTATGTTCGATTTTTCTTTCGTCTTAAATTTTCAAAAGCTCAAGAACGCGAGTCGTAGCCATGTACGATTGTCGTTCTCCATGTTCTTCACGTGTTCTTGAGCCTTTCTACATTTTGTAGTAGTTATAATGTCGAATTTTAATTCGTAGTTTAAAACTCAAAGAACATACGTAGTGGTCATGTACGGTTCATCCGTTCTCCGCATTTACGTATGTTCTTGAGCATTTTTATAAATTGTTTCAATCAATTATGCAAGCCGTTATAATGACCAATTTTTGTCAATTATAAAGTGTCATAATCACTTATGTAAGCAGTTATAATGCTAAAATTATTTCAAGTACGAAAACAAAAAGCTCAAGAACATAGTCGTTACCATGTACGGTTTATCCGTTCTTCGTGTTCTTCGTGTGTTCTTGAGCAAAAGTCATGAATCTTTCTATGAGAAGGTTTGTGATTTGTTATTTATATGTTATAAAGTGATATTGAGTCTTACAACATGATTTCTTAAAGAGTTAAAGCAAGCGGTACCATGTTTCACATGGTTAACCCTAAAAATATTGGCCAAAGCATATTTACTGTCTGTTTTTGCCAATTTTTGAAATCTTAAAATCCAAATCTGCCTTAACAATATAAATAAAAGTTTTAGATCATAAAATTCTAAGCAATTTAGACTCAAGAATCACTTCAAAATGCTTTCTTATGAAAATGTTATGGCAGTTACCGTAAAAGACGTCAAAGCTGAAAATTTTTATAAGGCTTTCGGGTGGAAACCCTAAAAGGCACTAAATTTTATGATTTTGAGCTAGCCAATTTTTCTAAAAATTCCACCAATGAAAATAGTCTAGTTTAGTGATAAAAACACGTATAGAACGAAAAATTCGATGAACTAACATTCGGTACGCGAAACCCTTTGTATAGGCACTTTAAACGATTATCGGGAAACCCTAAATTTTGCTAAAGGCAAGTTTTCTATCCTTAAACTTTGTTTACTTGCTTTCTATGTGATTTATACATTTTGTGTATGCAACGTGTTATAAATATTTGATATGAGAGTTATTGTTTCTTGTTTCCGCATAACTTGCAAAATAAAATGATTATTCGTGATAAATTCGAATCATGCCTTATTATATCAAACCAAGTCGTCTTGGGGCAATCCTGACATATGAAGTAAACTAAGATGAACAAATATGTATTACTATTCTTGATCTGTCCAGTGTATTGTATGTTATGCATAACATAGGATGTCGTTAGGTTGATCCCCTTTCTATATCTACTGTAAAAGGTTCTAAGTCGAAAGACAAAGAACAGTTCAAGGTCTAACCACCACTCAATCTTGCTATGTTAAAACATTTGTAAATATCAATTGTTGTTCCATGAGTCCTTAAAATCCTTATCGGTGTGAGTTCACTTATATGTTATGTGTTTAAGACTTGCTGAGCATTTTAGCTCACCCTTGCATATAAATCTAATTTGCAAACAAACCCGAGAGCTCCGGCTCGAAGAAGAAAGGAAAGAAGAAATGCGTAGACTAGTTTACTGCTTTCCTTAATTGTTCTTAACTGTAGTCATAATGACATTTTGTAATAAGAACAAGTTCAACACATGTAACCGAATATTATATAAATATTATCAAGTTTTATCACATTCTCTTGTTACGTCTTTAGTTTGATTAAACTTAGAATTGTTAAAACTTAACATAGTATTAATAATAATCTATTTATCTGGATGATGATCGGTAAATAACTTGTGAGTACTGTACATCCGAGACAGGACTAAGCGATGTTGACTGGTCAAATCCATCGTTAAGGTTCCTCAGACCAAGGTATAACTCGTTATTACTATTCTGAATGTCGGATAAGTAGGATTATTAATATAAAGAGATATCACTATAACCAAATGTGTTTCGAATTAAGGTTTTAACTATTTGGGTAATGTTCTGTACGGAAAAAGAATTTTGCACCAGACAAAGATACAACCATTTGTCACGGATAAAGATGCAAACATTTATCACGGGTGAAGATACAAATATTCACCGCGAGATTCTCTGTTCCCAAGAGTCGTCCTATTGATTTAATGTCGTGGATGTTGGAACATATAAAGTCATAGAATATCTAAATATTAAGGATAAAATGTTATGTTTGAGTATTAAGTCTCTTGTATCGATTACAAGGACTTGATATAAAATAATGAAAGATCTTTGGGAATTAAGATGAGAACTTTGTTTAAGAATAAAGGAAATCATCTATAAACCTATTGATTTAGCATTTATAGTGAGCACCAAGTCATTTATAGTAAGTATAGTGATTTGGGGGCGTCACAGTTAAGGAGTTCATGGATGTTTTTCCAGAGGAACTGCCAGGTTTACCGCCAGATAGGGAGATAGAATTTGTGATTTATTTAGTACCGGGGACAACACCGATATCAAAGGCACCATATAGGATGGCCTCCAGTAGAAATGAAGGAGTTAATGGTTCAGTTGCAGGAGTTATTGGATAGGAAGTACATTCAATCGAGTGTTTCTCCATGGGGAGCACCTGTGTTGTTTGTAAAGAAGAAGGATGGATCGATGAGACTTTGTATGGATTATAGGGAGCTGAACAAAGAGACGATCAAGAACAAGTACCCGTTACCACGAATTGACGATCTTTTTGATCAGTTGAAAGTGGCGAAGTACTTTCCAAAAATTGACTTAAGGACTGGTTATCGTCAGTTGAAAGTCAGGAATGAGGATGTACCCAAGACGGCATTCAGAACTCGATATGGCCATTATGAGTTTCTGGTGATGTCGTTTGGACTAACAAATGCGCCAGTCGCATTTATGGACATGATGAACAGAATATTCAAGTAATACTTGGATAAATTTGTAGTTTTGTTCATTGACGATATTTTGGTTTATTCCAAGACGGAGGAAGAGCATGCCGAACATTTACGATTGGTGTTGGATATATTACGGAAGGAGCAATTGTATGCTAAATTTTTGAAGTGTGAATTTTGGTTGGAAAGAGTTCAATTTATGGGTCACATTATTGACAAAGAGGGAGTTTCAGTGGATCCAGCAAAGGTAGAAGCGGTGATGAATTGGGAACAACCAAGGACGCCGACGGAGGTTAGGAATTTCTTAGGTTTAGCGGGTTACTATCAGAGATTCATCAAAGACTTTTCGAAGATAGCAACGCCGTTAACCAATTTAATAAGGAAGACAGTGAAATATGTATGGACGGAGAAGTGTGAGGAGAGTTTTCAAGAGGTAAAGAAGAGACTTAGTGAAGCACCTATGTTAACTTTACCAAACGATACAGGAGGTTTTACGGTCTACAGTGATGCATCGCACAAGGGACTTGGTTGTGTGCTTATGCAGAATGGCAAAGTCATTGCATATGCATCAAGGCAGTTAAAGGATTATGATAAGGGATACCCTACCCATGACTTGGAGCTGGCAGGGGTAGTGTTTGCCTTTAAGATTTGGAGGCATTATTTATATGGAGAGAAATGTGAGATATTCAAAGACCATAAGAGTTTGAAGTATATCTTCACACAGAAGGAGTTAAACATGAGATAGCGGATATGGTTGGAGTTGATCAAAGACTATGATTGTGAAATTCTATACCATCTCGGTAAAGCCAACGTAGTAGCAGATGCTCTAAGTAGAAAGAGCAGGGAGAAGTTGTTCATATTAACAGAACAAGAACAATTGGTTCAAGAGATGGCTCGAATGGAGTTGGAGGTAAGAAATCCAAATGAGTCAATAGAAGTGGAAGCAAGCCCAACCTTGTTAGATAAGGTGAAAAAGGCTCAAGACAAAGATGAGGAATGCGGCAAAATAAGAAAGAGGATGACCGATGGGGAAGAGGTCAAGTTTAAAATTGATAGCATGGGACTGCTAAGGTTTGAAAACCGTGTGTGGATACCGCTAGTGCCTGAATTACGAGAGGAGATTTTGCAAGAGGCTCACAGTATGAGAGACTCGATACATCCGGGTAGTATGAAGATGTATCAAGATCTACTTCAGTATTTTTGGTGGCCGAATATGAAAAGGGAGGTTGCAGAATGTGTCAGCTGATGCCTAACTTGTCAAATGATAAAGGCCTAACATCAGAGACCAAGTGGATTATTACAGCCGTTAGAAATTCCTGAGTGGAAATGGGAGCATATCATAATGGATTTTTGTGGTAGGACTACCAGCAACACAGAAGGGATACGACGCAATATGGGTGATTGTGGATTGACTAACAAAGTCAGCGCACTTTTTGCCAATCAAGATTAAATTCAGTTTGGATCTGTTGGCTAAATTGTACATCAAGGAGATAGTTTCAAGACATGGAGTGCCGGTGTCAATTGTGTCAGACAGAGATCCGCGCTTCACGTCAAAATTTTGGAGGAATCTTCAGGAAAGATTGGGGACATAATTAAAAATGAGTACCGCATATCATCTGCAGACTAATGGGCAAAGTGAGAGAACAATTCAGACATTAGAAGACCGTCAGAAGAAATATGCAGACCTACATCGTCAAAAGAGAGATTTTGAAGTAGGGAGTTTTGTGTTCATAAAAGTATTTCCCTGGAAAGGGAAGATCATATTTGGAAAGAAAGAAAAATTGAGTCCGAGGTTCATAGGACCGTTAGAGATATTGAAGAAAGTGGGTGAAGTGGCGTATGAGGTAGCTCTACCTCCTGAACTGGAACATATTCACGATGTGTTTCACGTGTCAGTGTTGCGGCCATACAAGCCTGATTACAAGCATGTCATATCCTATGAGCCAATACAAGTGGAAAAAAACTTATCATATGAAGAAGTTCCTGTCCAGATATTAGGTAGGAAAGAGCAGAAATTGCGAAATAAGATTATACATTCTGTCAAAATCCTTTGGAGGAACCACAACGCTGAGGAAGCTACGTGGGAGCTTGAGGAAAAGATGAGGACTAACTATCCGTATCTTTTTGAGTAATTTAAATTTGAAATTCTGGGGACGGAATTCTTATAAGGGGGGAGAATGTAATGGCCATGAATTTCATTAGACATTGTAATTATGATTATTAAATAATTAGCAATTTAAAATGTTTCTACTAATTAGTTGTACATTAGATAATTGAATAAATATACTTGTGTATGTGTATATTTATTTAAAGCAATGAAGCAAGATGTTATAATTAATTAAAACAAATCTAATTGAATTATAATTTAAATCCAAATGAGTTGTTAAACTAGGTCAATTAAATTTACCTAGTATACCATGTAATTAAATTAAACCTTAGTCCATGTAATTAATTAATCTAGCTCAATGCTTATTTTAATTAAAAATAGCATAGTTTATTAAATGTTAGCCCAATGGGTTAATTAATTTGAGCCCAAACAAGTAAATTGAATGAGCCCAACTTATTATACTCTAGAGTCCAAGGTGGAGCCCAAAAGGAAGTCAAAATTGGTTAACATTGATATATATATATATATATATATATATATATATATATATATATATATATAGGAGTATACATATATAATTAAAGCATTAAAAATAAATAAAAAATGGGTGATTAAATTCCATTTTTGCTGAGAATTGTAGGCGGCCCACTTGGGGTGGCTTGTGTTGCTATGTTGCTTCTAATCTACACTATGACAAGGTTGGCCAACAACCCTAGTCAATCACCTAGTCAATCACAATGTCCATCCATGCAATAGTAAGCTAGATTAAGCTCTAAATTGACCAACATTGGTGAATTAAGAGAGCTAATGGATGATTAGCATGTAGCTATATATAGGGTGCTCCACAACCTTGGTGATGTTGGTTAGTCCATTTGAAGCATTTCTAGAGAGAAAAATAGATAGCATTTCCTAGAGAGAAAGAAAGAAACAGTTGTGAACTTAAGAAAATAGCTAGAGGTTAAGCTTGGTGGATGACACAAAGCTTCACCGCATACTTTGGTAGGAGAAGAAGAAGAGTATCCAAGACCACAAGGTTTAAAAGTGCTCTAAACTCCCTATATTTCATTTTTGTAGTTTAGATAGCTTTTGAACGGTTAAAATCTATTTTTAACTGATCAAAACTTGTTTTGATAGTCTAGAAGTATTTAACTATGTAATATATGTATATTCATAGTTTGATGTGTTTATATCATGATTTGGTATGTGTATTTTGCTTTAAAATGGTAGAAATATTCATAACAAACTTTACCGGTAAAACCCTAACGAAGCATGTAATGTTTAATGTTGTAGTTTGAAATGTACAAGTTGGAAATTGGATTTTTATGTCTAGAAAGTTACATACATGAGTTTTAAAGAAAACCCAACATGTAGCTTTCAAAAATAATGAAAAACAAAGGAGTTATGGCTTTTATCGCAAAGTAGGTCGTTTTTAAACCCTAAGTGGTTCGATCTTTACATTTCGTGTAAAACATTTTCAAAAATGTGATCAAACCATGGAATATTGTAAAACAAGAAGTTAGGAAGACAACAATACTAAGTTGGTGTCATTTGAATGTATAGAGTTTATTTATTTCAAGTTTGAACGATTAAAACCAAGGATTTATGAAACTAGTTTTTATTCTGTCCTTATGAGCGATTTTACAGATACTTACGTTTTGAA
The DNA here is from genome assembly GCA_947179155.2 of Hedera helix. Lineage (NCBI taxonomy): Eukaryota > Viridiplantae > Streptophyta > Magnoliopsida > Apiales > Araliaceae > Hedera > Hedera helix. The sequence goes on from OX359270.1 coordinate 18,640,278, forward strand.
TTTGAATTTGTGATCTAAAAAAAATTGTAGATCATGAAATTCTAATGAATTAGATTCACAAATAACCTCAAAATATTTTCATATGACAAAGTTATGACCAAATTAGTAAGAGAGGTTCTGGCAGCCAAAGTGACCGGCGTCTAAACGCCCATGTATATGCCCTAGACCTTTTGGTTTCTGTCCATGGGCGTAAATACGCCCCAAATCAGCCTTGGAACAGCGTCATTACGCCAATGCTTGATAAAAAAATTTTTATTATTATTTTTAAATCAAAAAATATATTTTTAATGATAAATAATTGATTTAATAATTAAAAGATGATAAATATTATCAAAGGTTTAATATTATAATCTAATATTATTATTAATATAATAATATTAGAAAATCGTGAAAATATTATTAATTGTATAATAATATTATAAAGTCAATAAAATATTAGTAAATAGATAAAATATTATTAAATAGTTAATAATATTAGATAATGAATAAAATATTATTAAATGATTAATGATATTAGATAATGATTAAAATATTAATAATATTACTAAGATAATAAAATATTATTAAATGATTAATAATATTAGATAATGATTAAGATATTATCAAATGATTAATAATATTACTAAGATAATAAATATTATTAAATGATTAATAATATTAGATAATGATTAAAATATTATTAAATGATTAATAATAATACTAAGATAATAAAATATTATTAAATGATTAATAATATTAGATAATGAATAAAATATTATTAGATGATTAATAATATTAAGTAATGAATAAAGTATTATTAAATAATTAATAATATTAGAAGTTTAATAAAATATTATTAAATTATTAATAATATTATATAAGAGTTTGAACTATATTAAATAATTAATATAGGTTTTATGTGATTGAAATATTATCAAGTGATGAAAATATTTCCCAAGTGTTTATATACCTTTAACTACATGATTATTTGGTTAAGTGTTAGAGGTGTAAGAAGTATAGAGGATATCATATGAATGTATATATGATACTAATTTAAAGATCAACTTGATTAATTGTTAGATCTACTCAAAGAGAAATAAATTGAATTGGTTAGCAGTAGACTACACACGAGACAAGTTTTCCTTAACCCTAACTTGTATTTATTGTTGCAAGTTTTCTTCAACCTTATTTACATTGAGCAATTTAATTATTGTTAAGCAAGTATTTACACTCGTAGTTATTTGACAGACCTTTGAGTGAATTAATTATCAAAAATTACTTCACATCATTATTGTATTGTATTCACACATAGTGCCTTTGGAAATGTTATAGTTCAGAAATTTAAGAACTGTTTAAGAATGTCTAACCTAATTGTTTCAACTGGACAATGCATGTTGAAATTCATCTCATTGAATATTATAAAAGCTTATCCAAACCATTGGGTGGTGCAGATTCTGATAGCAAGACTGAGAATGAACAACCCTAGTTAAAGGGGATTATTATTTATCGGGAAACCGAATTTGCGCAAGAAATCTAAATGTGCATATACATAGGATACGAGAGGCTGATCCCCTCAAGTGTCCCATTTTTTGAGGTGTCAGATATATGTATGTCTGTTCTACCTTAGTAGCAGTTCATGGTCATTAAAGACCACTCAGTCGTAAAGAGTCAATCCATTCTTATATTAAAACATTGATTCTTGATTTCTTTCACCACTGTTATTCTTTGTTGAAAGCCCTGATGTTATTTTCCTTTTCATTATGATATATCGTATGTTGTTGCTTATAGACTTGCTGAGCCATTTAGTTGCTCATTTTTGTTATATCATAACTTAATTTCAGCTAAGCCCGAATGCTCTAAAGAAGACAAAGGCAAAGGGAAAGCAAACGCGTAGTTTAGATAATGCATGCTAGATTAAATTACTGTTATGTAATTTCTTTTATAAATCTTTTGTATTTCCCTTAAGATATGTAATGTTACAATTAAGGTTAATCGACCTTGGAAAATGTAGCCTTTTTATAAGGAATCTTTTGTATTATTTCGCGAAGTTTAAATGTAATATATGTATTTAATTATCAGTAAGTATTGTACAGTGAAAACCAAACCCGAGGTTAAAGATCCCGGATTTGGGGTCGTCACATTTATGTTAAGGTTAATCGACCTTAGGAAGTGTAGCCTTTTTATAAGGAACCTTTTGTAATATTCCGTGAAGTTTAAATGCAATTTATGTATTTAATTGTTAGTAAGTATTGTATAGTGGAGAACCAAACCCGAGGTTATGGAACCCGAATTTGGGGTCATCACATAGGAATACTAAGCTAGAGGATATAGTTCATCATTTGGAAGAGGATAATCTGACCCACCAAAATATGGAGGATCATTACAAGACATTGGTGTACCAGTTCACTGGCAAGAATACTAAGTTAAAGGATAAGGTGGCAGAGTTGGAGGAACGAGTTCAGGAGTATGTGGATTCCGTAGAGTATATTGGGACACTGACCTATGAGTTTTTTGATTAAGATACTGAACTATAGGCTAAGTTAGCAGAGTCGGAGCTAAAGTTAGCAAAGGCAGAGCTGAAGATTCAGCAGATGCAAACGGAGAAGCAGGCTATCGAGGCCAATAGGCACGATGAGATAGAGTCGAGAAATAAGATGGAGGCTCAACGAGATGCAACCTATGAGCAGATGTGTGAGCTGGACGATGAGGTGATTGAGAAAAAAATGAAGATTGATAGGGTTAGCTACGCCTTTCGATCTTCATATGGCATACTACATAGTATGGTATTCTATCACCCAATGGAGGATTTCCAGAGTGGTCGTACTATCAGTCGCGGTCGGGTAATGGAGATCTGGGATGATGAGTACGATGATGCAATGCGTTATGGGATGCATCACTATTAGTTATTAGTTATGTTTCCTTATGTAGATATATGTATATAGATGGAGTTAAACCCAACTTTTGTGGTAATAGAGTGTTAATGTGTTTGTAAATTCCAACTTTAGTAGTGAGCAAAAAATGTTTAGTTTTAGATCCCATTTTTTTGGCATGCAGGGATAGTAGCATTTATAGCAATATGCTAATGATGTAAAGTGTTATGCACTATGATTTGGCATATGAATATAAATGTAGTTATGTTTATGATTACATGCTTTAGATGATTAAAATGTTTACAATAAAATGTTAAATGCTTTAGAAAATGATAAGGGTTAATATAGTAAAATAGAAATGAAAGAAAAAAAATAATTTAAATTTTCTTTTGAAAAGAAAATGTCGTCGCGTAGAAGAAATCAACCACCACCGCCAGCTAAGGAGTTAGTTAATGCAGAAGGGGGACCACCGAACCCAGTACAAGAGTTTGTGGAATTATTTTTGGGAATATTCGATAACCGAAACGCTAACACCACAGGAGCATCAAACCTTGGCGCTCCATTGGAAAATTTTAAAGACTTTAAACTAGTAGGATCACCTGAGTTTCGAGGAACGACAGATTTGATAGAAGCCCAAACCTTGATGGAGGAAATGGAGAAAGTGTTCAAGGTTACGCGAGTCGAGGAGGATTAAAAGACAACATTTGCCACCTTTATGATGAAGGGAGAGGCTAACTATTAGTGGAAGGCTAATAAGAATCGAGAAGGAGAAGGGACTATCACTTAGACTTGTTTCAAGGAGATGTTCTTTGAAAACTATTTTCGGAGAGCACAGATACAAGGATAGAAGTGAAATTCTTGGAACTCAAGAAAGAGAACATGTTAGAAGCAGAATATGAAGCCAAGTTTAATGAATTGGCAAGATTTTCTCCACATCAGTTGGACACCAAAGTGCGAAAGGCAAGAAGGTTTGAGCAGGGACTGAAGCCATGGGTTTTCAACAAAGTAGCGGTTCTATAAATCATCTCGTTTATCAACACTGCTAGAGAAAGTCATCATAGCAGAGGGCAAAAATAAAGCCCTGCCTAAGTATAATCAGGAGCAGAAGAAGAAGAATAACGGGGGGAACAAGAATAACAGCGTTGGACCACCACTAATAACAAGAGAAGGTGGAACAATGATAGCAATGAGAAGAACTCTGGGAACTAGCAGGGAAATTCACAAAAACGAGGGTGTGCAGTAATTATGGGAAGAATCACTTTGGGGAGTGTATGAAAGGGAACAATGTGTGCTATAATTGTGGCGAAGAGGGACATATTGCACCAAAGTGTACCCAACCAAAGAAAGGAGGATGTTACTCATGTGGAGTAGTAGATCAACGAATCAAGGACTGTCCAGTAAAGAAGGTTATTGATGGAAGAAGTAACAACCGAAACAGCAACAACACGCTAACCATTAGGGGATATGTGCAACAAAGCAAATCAACAGCCCTTACTTTCAACATGGTTGTGCAAGACACAGTAGCATCTAAAGGCGTGGTGTCAAGTACTATTTTAATTAATGTATAAATACTTATGTATTATTTGATTCGGGTGCTACCTGTTCATTTGTGTCTGAGGATTTTTCTAGAAGATTAAATTTACCTTGTGATAAATTAGAAAACTCAATGATCATAGAAGTGGCAAATAAATAAGTAATCCCTGTCAAGTATTTCATAGGAATTGTTGTGCGAAAATAAGGAGACATAAGTTATGCGTAAACTTAATTTCCATGCGCCTAGGAGAATTTGATGTAATTCTTGGAATGGATTGATTGTTTAACGATAGAGCTGTTATTGACTGTCAGAAGAAGAGTATACACCTTCAAACCTCGAAGAAGTCTAAGGTCAAATTTTATGGAAGCAAATTGCTGAGACAATCATGTTGTCTGACGATGATGCAGGTCAGGAAGTTGTTAAAGGAAGGTTGTGTAGAATACCTTGCACATGTGGTAGATACTCAGAGAATGGGTGTAACGACCCCGAAATTCGACCAACATTATTACAATAATCTCATGTTTATTAAACATTATTTACCTTACGTTCAAATTTTGGTTCGTTAATAAATCTTTAATCACTTCTTTAATCCAATAATTGATTTTAAAATCAACAATTTACCCAATTTTCGGTATAATTTTTTTTCTTTTCAATTCAATTATTGTATTAAAATATTTAGACATTTAAAATCCTTACATCTTGATCCTAGTCCCTAGATCGCAACCTTTACTTTTTCTTTCTATTATCATTATCGTCAAACTCAATAAAGCTCAACATTAGAATTCAATGTTGTTTATATCCATCCAATTTTCTTTGTTTCATAATTCGTAATAATAATCTTTATCCTGACCATCATCTTGAACAATCACAGTTCATAATTTAATATTATTCGTTCTATCCAGATCCAACATATATACATACAAAATATTAATGTAACCTTGACAAATTATCCACATTGAATTATAACATCAACATTTCATATTAATGTTCACAACCTTTTAGGAAAATCCGTCTCTATATAATCTGATATTCTTGAAATTCATTTCTTTCTTGCAAAAATGTTTATTAAGCAAGTAATGAGCACAACGGCTCAGCAAGTTCAACAGTTTATGCTTCACGTAGCACACAGTTTAACATGCTATGTGTGTGTCATGCATTACGTGTTGTGCTTCTACTTGAGCAATATATCTCATATATATATTCATATCGTTGCACAAAGCACACATTGTGGTCATATTAATCACGTATCACATAGCACATAATTTGTATGCATTTAGAACCAGAATTACATATCATAACAGTCCAACATTTAACATAAAAGACTGAAGAACTTGTCTGTCGTCCAATTATTTAAATTGATAGCTCAAACCCTTAACTCGATCAACCTATGATCATAAAATAATCAAATAATAATTATTTATCTCTTTATGATATTAATTTACTTAATTAATATCATCTCTGGGCCAATTATTAATTTATATGGTTAATTATATTAACCTCGTCTCTTAAATATTAATATAACTTAATATCAACTCCTTCACTTCGGACAACCTGGCTCATCGTACAAATTTTAACATATCTGGTTGTCCCAAAAATTTTATTTAATCATTTTTTAACCTTTAAACTCATTAGATTAATATTTAAAATATTTAAATATTAATCCCCAATATTTAATATTTTTACAAAAATATTAAATTTAATGCTCAAACATCATTTCTATATTTTTAGTATTTTTCTATAATTTTTTATGATTTTTAAACATTTATTTTAATTAAAAATCACATCTGAGGGCATTTTGGTAATTTTCGCGCCCTTAGGGACACATTCGGTATTTTTCGAAAAGCCCAGGGGCATTTTCGTAATTTCGACACGTCAAGGGACGCAACCGGGATTTTTGAAAAAACGCAGGGCATAACTGTAATTACACGTGGCTAAAGGACACGCTGGTCCTTTCTGAAAAAGACCGGGGGCAAAACGGTCTTTTCCGAGTCGTCGGCCGCCGCGCATTGCGCGCGGCCTTCTTCCCCTGCACTAGCCAAACGACGTCATGTGGATGCACTGTACCGAGGTCCGCGCATTACGCGGCCCCTTCTTCCGCGCGACCCCCAAACGGCGCCGTTTTATATCGCGCCTGGCAAAAAAAATTGGTTGTCGCGCCATGCGCAACAGCCTTTTCTTTTCTTCTTCCTTTCCTTCCGCGAACAGTACGCCACCCAAGCAAAATAATATCATTTTGATCCAATTTTTCACAACAAAACCATTCCAAAAATTACATAATTCATATATATATATCCTAAAATTATTAGGAATAATTATTTTTTATTTTTTTTCATAAACTTTATTTAACATCATAAATAACAAAAATAATCAAATAATTTAATTTTTATATCTTTCTTAAGCCAAAAACTTCCTCTTGATGCAACATTATTTCCTCATCTCATGGTGGTCATGGAGTTTTCCTGGTGGTGGCAAGGTAGTGGCTTCGGGTGGGAAGAATATAGAAGGAAAGTTAGCTTGTTTTGTTTTATTTTTCTTTTTCTTTCTCTTTTACTTACTTTCCTTTTCTATATGTATATATATATATATATATATATATATATATATATATATATCAAGCTTGTTAGCCCACTTAGATTAAACAAATTTTACCCACCAACTTAGCATGACACTTCCGGATTTTTCAAGAAATAGCTTGCAAAATTTTTAATTTATATACATTACGTAATTATTTCGTGTAATAAATATTTTATGTAATATACATAAAATATTTATCTTAATTCACTAAAAATCATAACATGATTTATGAGTAATATTAATACATTTTTCGGTATTTTACTTGACAAATTTTGTACACGCATAATGACATGCATGTAGTTATCTGAGGTAATTTATACCTCCAAAAATCATAAAATAATTAATCTAACATATATAAATTATTTCTCGTAATTTTTCACTTCGTTACTTGGACATCATATTCCATTAACATGTTCATATTTTTAAAATATTATCCTTCATAAAAGTCATAATAATTCCATTATACATAAATATAATTTTTAATGAATTAAAACATTACTTTTTCCTCATTTAATTTCATTTATTTACATTTCACATTAATTTCTTTATATTAAAATTATATAATTTAATATTATATAATTTATATAATTACATTATCCTTTTAAATAATTTCTTAAATTCCTCCATAATTATCAATTAATCAATAATTTTACATTTATTAACTCTCTCATTATTTTAATTCTCTTATATAAATTATATAATTATCCTTATATAATTTATATAATTATAATTTCCTTTATACATCACTTTTATTTTCTTATATAAATTATATAACTTATTATTATATAATTTATATAATTACATTTCTTATCAATTAATTTCTAAATTTCCACCATAATTCTTAATTAAATCAAAAATCAATAATTACACTTTTATTAACTTTCTCATTCGCTTTTCATTAAAAATTTGATTAATTTAATTATTAATCCCTTAATTTTCATAATTAATAACATTTATAATTATCACTTAAATATATACATTTATATATATATATACAAATTATATCTAATTTCATATATTTTAGATTACCACATAACCTCAATTAAATCATAATTTCTGCATTTCCATAACAATTTAATTGTACAATTTATTGTACATTTACCTGAAATTTCTCTTATTCTTAATAAATTGTCTTTAAACAATTTATTTACTTTTCAATTACTTAAATGCAGTATCATTTATCATAATCTCTGCACGGATTTAATTTACTAATTAAATATCATCACATACCTTAAATAACATAAAATAATAATTAATTTAAACAATCTTGAAAATTTTATCCATTAAATTCTCATTTAATATTATTAAAGAAATTCTGAAAATTCGGATCCTCACATTCTTCCCTTCTTAACTGGATTCCGTCCTCGAAATCATAATTGTCGTAATATTCATACGTATTTTATTTCTAGCAACTTGCTATACCTTTATCTTGATAAATAACAACTAAATCCATAATAATCATATTCTTAACTCAATTTATAATTTCCTTATAATATTTCTTGATGCACTCATCAAGATAATTTCTTATTCTCTGAAAATTTCTTTTCTTTAATCATACACTTACCTTTACTCACTCAACTTATTGCTTCCTCTTTATTACACCTCATTTATACACTGCACATTCATCTTTTTTTTTTCTTAATTCATATAATTCTTCTTCACATTCCATAAATCATTCATTGATACCTCTATCATTCAATATTAAGTTTTAAATGCTAACCTTTGCTTAATTCATCATAATTTTTATTTGAAATTATTCCAAAATCTTGGGGTATCACATTCACCCCTCCTTCATAAATTTCGTCCTCGAAATTTCTATGTACTCGTACTTCATTCATTTGTAACTTACACAATTTCTTTACATTTATTCCACATATCTTTATTTCCTTCCTTTTTTGTAGTTATTGCACATTGCAATTTTCTAATCAACCACGTTTCATAATTTCTTTGCTTCACAATTATTACTTTCCTTATCGCTCACAATTAAAGAATACTACCCCATCCTACCATCCCATCTTCATAAGGGTAGAGGAATTCAAAATTTTTATAATGGAAAACTTTCATGATATGCTGAATGAACATTTATCTCGGTTTACAGTACTTCGCTCCCCGAGTACTTCATACTGCAAACCCTGATAGTAGATCAGTCTGCCATTAAAGTGGTGGTATATTTAATCCGTAATTTGACACTCCAATAGAACAATCTGTAATGCCCGTGTCTCTTATGTCAGGTGACCATTCGATCAACCTGCAACATTCTTAATCTCTTTGTTCATCTCAGCCTTAGGATTCATTCAAAAGTAATTTGATTGGTTATAACTTTCAAAGAATATGAAGTCAATATTTTACAAAAATTTTCTAGCTGAATCAATAGCTCAGACTTCTATTTCTTCAACGCTTGTCCAACCAGATCAATTGGTATAGACTTTCTTTTAACAATTTATAACCGCAGAAATTTTAAAACATCCATCATGTCAAAACTTTTCAAAACGTCTAGCCGAGTCAAATGACATTGACCTATAGCTTTGACATATCTTCATAAATCAAAATTATTTATGACTTCATGTTACCGCATCATTTAGACAGTCCATTGAGAATTCCGTCGTCAACAATTCCTACACCATACTTTATGGTGTTGAATCATCTTATGACGAAATAGTACCGCACCGTCTCAACAACACGTTGAGCATTCCGTCATTCATCACATCTACACGGGGCTAAAAGGTGCATGGATGATTCTTTTGAAATACATTTTGATGTTAAAAAATATTTTTGTCTAGCCGAAACAAGTAGCATAGACACTTTTTAGATCGTTTAGAAAAATTTCATTTATATTTTTCAAAGCATATTCGTGTCAAATTAGCTTGAGGTCAAAAAATTTTGAAGTCTAGCAAAGCTAGAAGAGTGGGAATATCCTAAATTCCCTAACATTCACTTTTTGCTTCTTCACTTAATTACTTGTATTTATTGCTAGGACTATTATTATTTATCATATTAAAATTTCTAACTACTCCAATTTTTCTATACCCCCGTATAGTTCATCAAACTTGCCACACATTATGAGTCCAGGAACTTACCACAAGAATATGAGTTTTAAAGCTTGTCCTAACAATATGTAGTCTAAGAACAAATCAAAGACTATCATATGCTGAGGCGCTCAAAACATACCATACGATTATGAGTCATGGACTTATCATATGCATGAGTTTTAAGAACTCGTGCCTAAACTTAATATTATTTACCTAACAAAACTGCTAACGCGACTCTAACATTTCAATGATTATCACATAGTAACTAAGTAAACACAAGTCCCCTGCCCATACAAGGAATTGTGCAATTCAGTCGCCACGTGAGTCCTCAATTGAAATTTCGTACCCAAGCTTTCTACCCCCTTATCATAACCTTTCTGTCATTCATGTCTCATCATTCTCTGAATTCTTCTTGTACTATTTCATAGTACTATTGGTTTTATTACGATTTAACTCTTTAATTCAGAATAAATAATTATTCCACAATAAGGGTAAGCCCCCTTAGCGATTAGTCGACTTTTCAGATAATATAGATTTCAACATTTGATCGTAAAAGAACCTTTCAGCAAATAGTTACCGTACAATTCAATCTTTCTACCATACAATGTCCTAATCAAATATATATATATAAGACACGGAATTTCTGTCAAGTCTTATTTATTTGATTATATGCATTTCAATTCACAAATACACAACTCTAGTTAATGTAAATTAGAAACTCCTTTCTAATTCCATTCAACCCTGGCCAGGGATTTCTGAGTTGTCACTTATTGAATCGCATAGGACATTCTCTCCCTTTACTGGAAGTGGTAGATCCTTTGTTGATCATTCATCTATCTCCATATGTACCTTATTATATCCAATCACATCATTTGATATACCAATAGGTCTTAAGGAATATGTCAAAGTATAACTTAGTACACACAAGCTACTAAGATGATCTCAAGTCTAAGGATCACTTGTACGACTATCACATAAGGAACTCCTATTGACATACGAGTAAAACTCCATTAGGTGTTCCTTGAGCGAGTCACGTTCAGTGAACTTATTCTCTAATAAGCACCTACATACTTGCTTTAGTGTCTCTACACAAATGATTATGAGATCAATCATCCTCTTCATAAGAGCAAGCATAGTATGTACCAATCTATCCGGATCTACTAATCCCCTTTTTAGTGATCCAACGATTAGGAACAATTTTAGTTTTGAGCTATCTTGAATTTAGATCTCATTAGCATGATCCTCATCATGGTTCTAAAAGTATTGCTCGAGAACTATGAGTTTATCCATTTGATTAATTCAAGTAATTAATCATGAATAAAGAAATGCCTTTATACTTTTATTAATAAATGAATAAGATTACAAAGTATATGCTTATCACATCAAATGTGATTGGCTTGAGGGCATACTACTTTCAAGTACCATATCTCTTTATAGTATCAAGCTATACCTTGTTGACCATTAACAGGTCTTTCTATTATTTCATATTCTTACTTGATCCCATCACGACCTTACTTTACAATCCACTTCTTACTCGTTTTCCTTATCTCGTGATCGTATCGTAGTACGATCCTCTCACTGTTCCTGATCGTATTATTATGATCTCTTTCTGTACTTTTTAGATTACCTTATCATCTTTATTACTTAAATCAGGTGTCCCCTGATTATCTTTGAGATTCATCTTTGAATCATTTTTAATATTCTTTCAGATATGTTTTTAATTGAACTTATAATTTTTCTCAATTCGTTTCATTCAAATCTTCCTTAACATCTTTATCTCTTTCTTATAATCTTCTATCTTTCATATTTCCTTCACTTTAACCCATATTAGAGAACTGTATCTCTTAACTTATATCTTTCTATTTTAGTTCCCCCATGTTCATCAAACTTATCACATATTTGGACTCAGGAACTTACCATAATCATATGGTTGAGGAGCTTGTCCTAGTCAGGCCATAGTCGCCTATTCGTTAAAGGGGTTCCACCATATAATCATGAGTAACGAGTTTACCATACGCTTGAGTTTTTCAGAACACTCAACTACCCGTACTCCTTCTTATTAAGGTTATAGCCTAAGGTTTCATTTATCTAAGGTTTATAACCTCTAGCTTTGATACCAATTGTAACGACCCCGAAATTCGACCAACATTATTACCATAATCTCATGTTTATTAAACATTATTTACCTTACGTTCAAATTTCAGTTCGTTAATAAATCTTTAAACCCATCTTTAATCCAATAATTGATTTTAAAATCAACATTTACCCAATATTTTAATACTCATTGTATTAAAATATTTGGACATTTAAAATCCTTACATCTTGATCCTAGTCCCTAGATCGCAACCTTTACTTTTTCTTTCTATCACCATTATCGTGAAACTCAATAAAGCTCAACATTCGAATTCAATGTTGTTTATATCCATCCAATTTTCTTTGTTTCATAATTCGTAATAATAATCTTTATCCTAACCATCATCTTGAACAATCATAGTTCATAATTTAACATTATTCGTTCTATCCAGATCCAACACATATGTACATACAAAATATTAATGTAACATTGACAAATTATCCACATTGAATTATAACATCAACATTTCATATTAATGTTCACAACCTTTTAGGAAAATCCGTCTCTATATAATCTGATATTCTTGAAATTCATTTCTTTCCTGCAAAAATGTTTATTAAGCAAGTAATGAGCACAACGGCTCAGCAAGTTCAACAGTTTATGCTTCATGTAGCACACAGTTTAACATGCTCTGTGTGTGTCATGCATTACGTGTTGTGCTTCTATTTGAGCAATATATCTAATATATATATATTCATATCGTTGCACAAAGCACACATTGTGGTCATATTAATCGCGTATCACATAGCACATAATTTGTATGCATTTAGAACCAGAATTACATATCATAACAGTCCAACATTTAACATAAAAGACTGAAGAACTTGCCTGTCGTCCAATTATTTAAATTGATAGCTCAAACCCTTAACTCGATCAACCTATAATCATAAAATAATCAAATATAACTATTTATCTCTTTATGATATTAATTTACTTAATTAATATCATCTATGGGCCAATTATTAATTTATATGGTTAATTATATTAACATCGTCCCTTAAATATTAATATAACTTAATATCAACTCCTTCACTTCGGATAACCCGGCTCATCGGACAAATTTTAACATATCTGGTTGTCCCAAAAAATTTATTTAATCATTTTCTAACCTTTAAACTCTTTAGATTAATATTTAAAATATTTAAATATTAATCCCCAATATTTAATATTTTTACAAAAATATTAAATTTAATGCCCAAACATCATTTTTATATTTTTAGTATTTTCCTATAATTTTCTATGATTTTTAAATCATTTTTAAACATTTATTTCAATTAAAAATCACTTTTAGGGGCATTTTGGTAATTTCCGCGCCCTTAGGGACACATTCGGTATTTCCCGGAAAGCCCAGGGATATTTCCGTAATTTTTGCGCGTCAAGGGACACAATCGGGATTTCTAAAAAAACGCAGGGCATAATTGTAATTACACGTGGCTAAAGGGAACGCTGGTCCTTTCTGAAAAAGTTCGGGGGCAAAACGGTCTTTTCCGAGTCGTCGGTCGCCGCGCATTATGCGCGACCTTCTTCCCCTGCACTAGCCAAACAACGTCGTTTGGCTGCGCTATACCAAGGTCCGCGCATTGCGCAACCCCTTCTTCCGCGCGACCCCCAAACGGCGCCGTTTTATACTGCGCCTGGCAAAACGCGGCAACCTTTTCTTTTCTTCTTCCTTTCCTTCCGCAAACAGTACGCCACCCAAGCAAAATAATATTATTTTGATCTAATTTTTCACAACAAAACCATTCTAAAAATTACATAATTCATATATATATATATATATATATATATATATATATATATATATATCCTAAAATTATTGGGAATAATTATTCTAATTATTTTCTATTTTTTTTTCATAAACTTTATTTAACATCATAAATAACAAAAATAATCAAATAATTTAATTTTTATACCTTTGTTAAGCGAAAAACTTCCTCTTGATGCACCATAATTTCCTCATCTCATGGTGGTCATGGAGTTTTCCCGGTGGTGGCAAGGTGGTGGCTTCGGGTGGGAAGAATATAGAAGGAAAGTTAGCTTGTTTTGTTTTGTTTTGCTTTTTCTTTCTCTTTTACTTACTTTCCTTTTATATATATATATATATATATATATATATATATATATATATATATATATATATATATATATATCTCAAGCTTGTTAGCCCACTTAGATCAAACAAATTTTACCCACCGACTTAGCATGAAACTTTCGTATTTTTCAAGAAATAACGTGCAAAATTTTTAATTTAAATACATTGCGTAATTATTTCGTGTAATAAATATTTTATGTAACATACATAAAATATTTATTTTAATTCACTAAAAATCATAACATGATTTATGAGTAATATTAATACATTTTTCGGTATTTTACTTGACAAATTTTGTACACGCATAATGACATGCATGTAGTTATCTGAGGTAATTTATACCTCCAAAAATCATAAAATAATTAATCTAACATATATAAATTATTTCTCGTAATTTTTCACTTCGTTACTTGGACATCATATTCCATTAACATGTTCATATTTTTTAAATATTATCCTTCATAAAAGTCATAATAATTCCATTATACATAAATATAATTTTTAATGAATTAAAACATTAGTTTTTCCTAAATTATTTACATTTAACATTAATGTCTTTATATATAAATTATATAATTTAATATTATATAATTTATATAATTACATTCTCCTTTTAAATAATTTCTTAAATTCCTCCATAATTATCAATTAATCAATAATTTCACATTTATTAACTCTCTCATTATTTTAATTCTCTTATATAAATTATATAATTATCCTTATATAATTTATATAATTATAATTTCCTTTATACATCACTTTAATTTTCTTATATAAATTATATAATTTATTATTATATAATTACATTTCTTATCAATTAATTTCTAAATTTCCACCATAATTCTTAATTAAATCAAAAATCAATAATTACAATTTTATTAACCTCCTCATTCGCTTTTCATTAAAAATTTGATTAATTTAATTATTAATCCCTTAATTTTCATAATTAATAACATTTATAATTATCACTTAAACATATACATTTATATATATATATATATATATATATATATATACAAATCATATCTAATTTCATATATTTCACATTACCACATAACCTCAATTAAATCATAATTTATGCATTTTCATAACAATTTAATTGTACAATTTATTGTACATTTAACTGAAATTTCTCTTATTCTTAATAAATTATCTTTAAACAATTTATTTACTTTTCAATTACTTAAATTCAATACCATTTATCATAATCTCTGCACAGATTTAATTTACTAATTAAATCCCATCACATAACTTAAATCACATAAAATAATAATTAATTTATTTGACGACCCCGAATCCGGGTCCCTCGAACCTTGAATCTTGTTCAACACGAGTACAACATTTTCCTTATTGTTCATGAATTACAACAATATTATAATTGGTAAATAACCATTTATTTACAATTTGACAACATTTCTTTCTATTCCAGAATCGAAATCTTTATACATTCCTAGTATGTCTTAATATCATACATGATGCGACATTTTATTACAATCAACTTGTGTATTTAACACTCATACAACTAAAGATACTAACTGACAACCATCAACGCCTGCTGCGACGAACTGCCCGACGGTAAGCCTGCCGAACCAACTCATCAACTACACGACGCCTAATCACGCGGCGACTACTGCCCGTCTCCCGAGGATACCTCATAACCCGGTCCCTCAAACGATCAAAGGAAACGTCCAAAGCATACTCCAGAGTGTCAATTCTGGTGGATCTAACTCGAGTCTCTCTCTCTAAGTTGCCTACCCTCATGGTAGCCCTGCGCCAAGCCTCATGAATCTGACTCCGATCTATTCGCTCCCGGTCGAGCTCAGCTCTGGTGGCATAAAGAACTGTCTGACTATGCATTTCTCTGGCGTCTAGCTGATCTACAGTCTGCCTAAGTTGCTGATTTTGCAATGCTAGCTGTTGTACCGCTGGACTCGGCTGAGATGCAGCCTGCTCCAACTGCTGTATTTTGGCCTGCAATTCAGCCATCTTCTCCTTTAGCTCCATGTTCTCACCAGAGAACATGTAAGCTGCGTCCCTATACTGTTGCTCAGTCTGCTGATGTATCTAGTTCTGCGCCTCTAGGGGCTGAACCCTCTCCTCTAGCTCATCATTAGTCGTAATCAGAGTATCAATGATGTCACTGGCTGTAGTGCCCATGCCATCAACATACTCAGCTGGCTACTCATCCTCCTCATCCTCAGTATCGGCTTTCTCCTCGCTATACGGTCGCATAACTCCGCCCCAGACAGCGTCCTCTCGATCTCCCTCCTCGGGATCTGACTCTGGCTCCTCAATCGGGGATACAGGTGCAACTGGTGCATAACCTACATCCTGTTGTGTATCCATATGGATATCAGTATAAATCACCTCATCCACTGCAATACTCGACTCTCCTATCTCCGTCATCCTACAATCACACAAATAACACATGTTAGTACCGCAATAAAATATATTCATTGATGAAATGAAATGATATTTTATCATGTACATCTCGGCTCGATGGATTTTCTCAATCCATCTCCAAAAATAGAATCTTCCCGATTCATCTCCTAACACACTCGATAAGAGTTTAGTACTAAGGTTATAACCTAGGTTTCGCAATCCTAGCGTTTCTAACCTACAGCTCTGATACCAACCTGTGACGCCCACAAATTCGGGTTCTAAATACCCGGATCCGGTCATCACGATCCACTACAACCATTCACCTCTAAACAACATACAATAACTAAATGCGGAATGATAAACATATGTTGTTCATTCAAAAGGTGTTACTAGTCCCAAAATACGATAACCTTACACAAAAGTACACAAATACCCTTAATAAAGTACTTAGGGTTTATATTACATAACAATTAATTTAATTAACTACAAGGCTGCATCTCGAAGTCTATTACTTCATCTTTCCTTTACCCTTGCTCTTTCCCGAAGTCTCGGGTTGCACTGCAATAAGGTTTCATGATATAGCAAGAGTGAGAAACTAGTTTGCTCAACAAGTTTAAATAACAACAAGGAACAATATATCATGAATGAAAGGGAATAGCTGAACAATTCAATAATGTGAATAACATAGGCAGAAATAATAATTTGCTTTTAAAATTAGGTTAGTCAAATAGACTATGAACTATAAATATCCACCGGAGTCAATAGCAGGTTGACCCAATGGTTACTACCAGAAATATGTACCCGAGGGGATCAGCCTCAGTACAATATGTGTATGCATAACATTTAATTTCCGTATTTTTGTACCTAATATTAGATACAGGGTACTCCCCTATAATAAAGGGGTGTTCATAATAGTTTAAGAATCCGCATCTTCAATGATTTGGATAGCTTTTAAAATCTTTAACATAAATGTCTAGCCGAACAATGGCTTAGACCTACTTTGAACAATTATTTAAACAATAGAACAATAATTAAGTACAAGTCAATGACTGTACAATCTCAAGTGCAACAAGTGCGAATAACAATAATATCGATGTGGAATAATTGTAAAGTAATTAAACCACTCAAAGCATCCTTGAAAATAACAGTTCAAGCTTAGATAAATAATTTGCTCAATGAAATGAGTTCAGAGATAAGGAACTTGCCTGTCTGCTCAGCTACAATAAATGTCTAGCTTTAACTAACTGGCTTTGAAAAGACCTAACATTAATAAAGTTGGTCTAATAATTAGTACGGCGTATTTGCACAACTATACGCTCACTAAGGTACTTATTTATCATATAAGTACTAACACATAATTTACATTTGTCGAAATAATATTATTAACCTTATAGACCCTCAATCAAATTAGGTTAATAAATTAATAAGTTAGAAAATATTTTTCTTAAGCGTTGGACACTTATTAAACCCTTAAACAACTTATTACAATTGTTTAATTAAAGTATAATAAAATTAAATTTATTGTATTAATTCAATCTCTATTTAATTACTATTTAATCTTGGTTAAATAGAAATTAACTAATTAACTCTAGTTATTATTTAAAATAAATAATAACTAATTGTACTTACTTATTATTTAATCATAATTAAATAATAAATAATTATTGATTTAATTTTAACCTTCTTTAATTTAATATTAATCAACTAATAATTAATTAATTAATTAACCTCACTTATTATTTAATTTAAGAAAATTAAATAATAGTTTACTAATTTTAATCCTCTTTAATTATTATTTAATGTCAATTAAATAATAATTAATTATTTAATTATTTTTAATTATTATTTAAGGTTAAATAATAATCAATTCATCTTTATTTATTATTTAAATTAAATAATAAATTGTTAATCTAATAACTTAATTTCCATTAATCGTTATTAAATAATAATTGATTACTTAATTATCCTTATGTATTATTTAATAATATTTAAATAATAAATAATTAATTTATATATTTTTACCTCTCTTTAATTATTATTTAATAGTAACTAAATAATAATTACTAATTTATTACCTTTATTTATTATTAACATATTAAATAATAAATAACTAATAAATTTATTTAACTTAACCATGATTTAGCTAACTAGATTAATATTTAAAATATTTAAATATTAAACTTAATGAAAAATATCCTCCCTAATATCATTTTTGTATTTTTATTATTTTTGTTATAATTTTAAATTAGTTTTTAAATATTTAAATTAATTAAATTAAACCCGAATGACATTTCTGTAAATAAGTTGAAAACTGAACCGAGGGCAAAATAGTAATTTTGTTGAGAAAAGCACGGAGGGGTAGAATTGTAATTTTCGCAAAATTCGTCTTTCGCGTATTGCGCGTGCAGCATTCAGAACGGCCCAAAACGGTGCCGTTTTGAGAAGCCGGAAACAGCTTCCGCGCGGAGTAACGTTATACGGACGCCAAACGACGTCGTTTGGCTCCGCGTCCTTCAATGAACAGTGGTCCGCGCATTGCGCGGAAACCTTTAATTTTTTTTTTCCTTTTGCAGAATGTGAACAGTGTCCGGCAATACCCATTTTAAATAAAAATATACCATCAAGTAAGTTTTAAATCCACAATAAAATTCCAAAAAAATTACCAATCACTTAATATCAATTTATAACATGAAAATTTAATTTTTCATTATTTAATATCATTCTTTTTTTATAAAAAAATTTACATCACATAAACTACCATAAATCATAACGTTTTGTATATAACTCCAGTTTGAGTGATTCAAACTTTGTTTTTCTCATGATTTAATGTTCTATAATATTAGAACATCAAACCTAAGTTTTATAAAAAAAAATTTTTGTCATAAATTCCAAAACTTGTTTATACATTACTAAACATATATTTTAGCATACAAAATATACCAAAATACAAATCAAGCATATTAAACTCAAGCATGGCATAAATATTACCACCACACATTATTAACTATATTAACATACTTGTACTAACATGATAATTTATTTAATTTAAAAACAAAAATTAGATTTAGAATAACCATTACTTTGATTTAATGACTATTCTCCTTTTTCTTCCAAAATAGTTGGTGAATCTTGAAGACATAAACCAAGAACTCCTTCTCCTCTCTTAGTATTTTGCTCTCAGTATTTTCTCACACTCTCAAATGCTCTCTAGCTCTCTCTTTTGGACTTGGAGAAAATAATGAAATAAGGTCTACCAATTTCAAGTATACTTGCAAAATTATTAGATACACATAATGTATCTAATAATTTTGCCCATGCCCCTAGATGACAACTTACACAAGGAATGGGTTAAATGACACATTAGGTGAAAAGAGGGATGGTCCAAGTACTTGAAAAATCAAACAAGCAATCCATTAATTAAATAAACGAAAAATAAAATAAAATCAAAATATCACTTTTTTTTTCTCTCCACCAACATGTCAGCTGATCTCTCTTTCTTTGTCCCAAAATGTGAGTCACTTTTCACTTTTTAAATAATTAATAGTTTAAACTAAGTATTTTCCAAGTGGGCCAATCATTGGGCTTTAATTTAAAATACCAATTGGGCTTCTATTAAATTGTTTGAGCTACTAATTCGTCAAATTTTATTATTCTACACTTGGGCTATTAATTGACCTATGTTGGGCTAATTTAATAATTTACACATTAATTATTCAATCCATGATTAAATAAATAATTAGATTGAATAAATAATTAAATATTCTAACCCATAAGTATTAAATTACTAAATGGACTAATAAATATTATTATTAATATTTCACATTATTTACATTAATTAATAATCATATTAATTAATTTATTATATTTAATTCACTCATTATATTCAATTTAATTGAATATTTAATTAATAGGAAACTTATCAATTATTTTGATATTAAAACTTTAGGGTTTGTTCACTAATTTAATAACATATTAGTGACCCCCTTTAATTAATTTTAGTAATTAATTACATAATTATTTAATCACATAATTAATTAATCACATAAAAAGATTTAAATAATCTCGTAAAACTAACTCGTTGGAAATTAAATTAATAATTTAATTAATAAAGACGTGAAAATTCTAGGACATTACATTCTCCCCTCCTTATAAAAAATTCCGTCCTCGGAATTGTAAAATAAGGTTACTCAAATAAAAACAGGTAATTTGCCCTCATTTCCTCTTCTAATTCCCATGTAGCTTTTTCAATGGCGTGATTCCTCCAAAGTATTTTGACAGAACGAATTATCTTATTTCTCAGTTTCTGTTCCTTCCTATCGAGTATCTGAATAGGAACTTCTTCATATAATAAGTCCTTCTCGACTTGAATTGGTTCATAGGAGATAACGTGCTTGTAGTCCGGTTTATATGGCCGTAGCACTGACACATGAAACACGTTGTGAATGTGCTCCAGTTCAGGAGGTAATGCTACCTCGTACGCCACTTCACCAACTCGCCTCAAGATTTCGAACGGTCCTATGAACCTAGGGCTCAGCTTGCCCTTTTTACCAAAACGGATCTTCCCCTTCCAGGGAGATACCTTCAGAAATACGAAACTGCCCACGTCGAAGTCCCGCTTTTGGCGATGCAAATCCGCGTACTTCTTTTGACGATCTTGAGCTGCTACCAGTCGATTTCTGATAAGTTGTACCGTGTCTGCAGTCTGTTGCACCATTTCAGGTCCAAGCAGTCTTCGTTCACCGACCTCGTCCCAACACAACGGTGTTCGACATTTTCTTCCATAAAGCGCTTCGTATGGTGGCATACCGATACTAGCGTGGTAGCTGTTGTTGTAAGCGAACTCCACCAGTGGAAAATGGTCATCCCAACTGCCCTTTAGGTCCATCACGACCGCTAGGAGCATATCCTCCAAGGCCTGAATCGTTCGCTCGCTTTGGCCGTTAGTTTGAGGATGGTACGCTATGCTTAACCTCAACTGTGTTCCCATCCTTGCTTGCAGACTTCTCCAGAAATTTGACGTGAAGCGCGGATCTCTGTCGGACACAATCGATACCGGCACTCCATGTCGTGACACTATCTCCTTCACATAGAGCTTCGCTAACCGCTCCAGATTGTACCGTATTCTAATAGGTAGAAAATGAGCTGACTTGGTCAGACGATCCACTATTACCCAGATGGCGTCTAAACCTTTATGTGTCGGTGGCAAACTCACCACAAAATCCATTGTGATGTGCTCCCACTTCCACTCCGGAATCTCTAGTGGTTGAAGCAGTCCGCTCGACCGTTGATGCTCTGCTTTAACCCGTTGGCATGTCAGACATCGACTGACACATTCTGCCACTTCCCTCTTCATATTCGGCCACCAAAAGTATTGCCGTAAATCCTGATACATCTTCGTACTTCTGGGATGTACTGAGTACCTCGTATTGTGAGCTTCCTGAAGAATCTCTTCCTTCAGCTCCAGATCTATCGGTACCCAGACTCTCCCTTCGAACCTTAGCAACCCTGTGCTATCAATCTTGTAGTTAAGCTCCTCGCCTTCAGCAATTCGCTTCTTAATATTATCACAATCTTCATCCTTTTCCTGAGCCTCTTTGATCTTGTCTAATAAGGTCGGGCTTGCTGTTACTGTAAATAACTTCTCGTCTGCCTCCATCGGATATTTGATCTCCAACTCCAAACGTTCGAAATCTCTCACCAACTCTTCCTGATTTGTTAGCTTCAACAACTTCTCCCTGCCTTTTCTGTTCAAGGCATCTGCTACTACATTGGCCTTGCCCGGATGGTACAAAATCTCACAGTCGTAGTCTTTGATCAATTCTAACCATCGGCGCTGCCTCATATTCAGCTCCTTCTGTGTGAACATATATTTCAGACTTTTGTGATCTGTATATATCTCACACTTCTCGCCATACAGGTAGTGCCTCCAAATCTTCAGGGCAAAAACTACCGCTGCTAACTCCAGGTCACGAGTCGGGTAACCCTTCTCATAATCCTTTAACTGACGTGACGCATACGCAATGACCTTGCCGTGTTGCATTAGCACACAACCAAGACCCTTGTGCGACGCATCACTGTACACTACGAAACCTCCCGTGTCGTCCGGTAAAGCCAACACTGGTGCTGGACTCAACCTCTTCTTCAGCTCCATAAAACTTTCCTCACACTTTTCTGACCAAACAAACTTCACAGTCTTTCGGGTAAGATTGGTCAACGGTGATGCTATCTTTGAAAAATCCTGAATGAATCTCCGATAATACCCCGCTAACCCTAGGAAACTCCTGATCTCAGTCGGCGTCTTCGGTTGTTCCCAATTGATAACTGCCTCCGCCTTTGCAGGATCCACCGAAACACCGTCTTTGTCGATAACATGACCTAGAACTGCACCCTCTGCAACCAAAATTCACACTTCGAAAACTTGGCGTACAACTTCTCCCTTCTCAAAGCCTCCAATGCGATCCGTAAGTGTTCTGCATGTTCTTCCTCCGTCTTCGAATACACCAATATGTCATCAATGAATACAACCACGAACTTGTCCAAGTACTGCTTGAACACTCTGTTCATCATATCCATGAATGCCGCTGGTGCATTCGTCAGTCCAAATGACATCACTAGAAACTCGAAATGACCATAACGAGTTCTGAATGCCGTTTTCGGGATATCCTCCTCCCTCACCTTCAGTTGATGATAACCCGTCCTCAAATCTATTTTCGAAAAGTATTTGGCTCCCTTAAGTTGATCAAACAGATCATCAATTCTGGGCAGCGGATATCTGTTCTTAATGGTGACCTTTTTCAACTCCCGGTAATCAATACAAAGCCTCATCGAACCATCATTCTTCTTTACAAACAGAACTGGCGCTCCCCATGGTGACACGCTTGGTCTGATGTAACCTTTATCTAACAGTTCCTGCAGCTGAACCATCAATTCTTTCATTTCTATTGGTGTCATACGATACGGCGCCTTTGATATCGGTGCGGTCCCCGGTACCAAATCAATAACAAACTCCACTTCTCTGTCCGGCGGTAACCCCGTAATCTCTTCTGGGAAAACATCAGCGAATTCCCGTACAACAGGTATCTGACTCAGTTCGCTCTCGACACGTCGAGTATCGACCACATGAGCCAAATAACCTACGCACCCTTTCCTGAGCAACTTTCGTGCTTGCATCATCGTCAGACAACTTGATTGTCTCGGCGATTTACTACCGTAAAATATAACTTTGGACTTATTCGGAGTCTTTAAGTGCACACACTTCTTCTTACAGTCAATAACCACCCCGTGACTCGATAGCCAATCCATCCCTAGGATTATATCAAACTCCCCCAGACGAATCGGTATCAAATCTACGTTAAGTCTAAACCCCCGTAATTCAGCACAACAGTTCCTATGAATGTAGTATACGGGAATGATTTCTTTGTTTGCAACTTCTACGTTCATAGGGAGTTCTAGTTTTTCTTGAGGTAAATCTAATCTCTTAGCAAAATCTTCAGAAACAAATGAGCAGGTAGCACCCGAATCAAACAACTCATCCACTGCAGTACTCGACTCTCCTATCTCCGTCATCCTATAATCACACAAATAACACATGTTAGTACCACAATAAAATATATTCATTGATGAAATGAAATGATATTTTATCATGTACATCTCGGCTCGATGGATTTTCTCAATCCATCTCCAAAAATAGAATCTTCCCGATTCATCTCCTAACACACTCGATAAGAGTTTAGTACTAAGGTTATAACCTAGGTTTCGCAATCCTAGCGTTTCTAACCTACAGCTCTGATACCAACCTGTGACGCCCCCAAATTTGGGTTCTAAATACCCGGATCCGGTCATCACGATCCACTACAACCATTCACCTCTAAACAACATACAATAACTAAATGCGGAATAATAAACATATGTTGTTCATTCAAAAGGTGTTACTAGTCCCAAAATACAATAACCTTACACAAAAGTACACAAATACCCTTAATAAAGTACTTAGGGTTTATATTACATAACAATTAATTTAATTAACTACAAGGCTGCATCTCGAAGTCTATTACTTCATCTTTCCTTTACCCTTGCTCTTTCCCGAAGTCTCGGGTTGCACTGCAATAAGGTTTCATGATATAGCAAGAGTGAGCAACTAGTTTGCTCAACAAGTTTAAATAACAACAAGGAACAATATATCATGAATGAAAGGGAATAGCTGAACAATTCAATAATGTGAATAACATAAGCAGAAATAATAATTTGCTTTTAAAATTAGGATAGTCAAATAGACTATGAACTATAAATATCCACTGGAGTCAATAGCAGGTTGACCCAATGGTTACTACCAGAAATATGTACCCGAGGGGATCAGCCTCAGTACAATATGTGTATGCATAACATTTAATTTTCGTATTTTTGTACCTGATATTAGATACAGGGCACTCCCTTATAATAAAGGGGTGTTCATAATAGTCTAAGAATCCGCATCTTCAATGATTTGGATAGCTTTTAAAATCTTTAACATAAATGTCTAGCCGAATAATGGCTCAGACCTACTTTGAACAGTTCTTTAAACAATAGAACAATAATTAAGTACAAGTCAATGACTGTACAATCTCAAGTGCAACAAGTGCGAATAACAATAGTATCGATGTGGAATAATTGTAAAGTAATTAAACCACTCAAAGCATGCTTGGAAATAACAGTTCAAGCTTAGATAAATAATTTGCTCAATGAAATGAGTTTAGAGATAAGGAACTTGCCTGTCTGCTCAGCTACAATAAATGTCTAGCTTTAACTAACTGACTTTGAAAAGACCTAACACTAATAAAGTTGGTCTAATAATTAGTACGGCGTATTTGCACAACTATACGCTCACTAAGGTACTTATTTATCATATAAGTACTAACACATAATTTACATTAGTCGAAATAATATTATCAATTCATCTTTATTTATTATTTAAATTAAATAATAAATTGTTAATCTAATAACTTAATTTTCATTAATCGTTATTAAATAATAATTGATTACTTAATTATCCTTATTTATTATTTAATAATATTTAAATAATAAATAATTAATTTATAGATTTTTATCTCTCTTTAATTATTATTTAATAGTAACTAAATAATACTTGCTAATTTATTACCTTTATTTATTATTAACATTTTAAATAATAAATAACTAATAAATTTATTTAACATAACCATAATTTAGCTAACTAGATTAATATTTAAAATATTTAAATATTAAACTTAATGAAAAATATCCTCCCTAATACCATTTTTGTATTTTTATTATTTTTGTTATAATTTTAAATTAGTTTTTAAATATTTAAATTAATTAAATTAAACCTGAATGACATTTCTGTAAATAAGTTGAAAACTGAACCGAGGGCAAAATAGTAATTTCGGCGAGAAAAACACGGAGGGCAGAATTGTAATTTCCGTAAAATCCGTATTTCGCGCATTGAGCGTGCAGCATTCAGAACGGCCCAAAACGGTGCCGTTTTGAGAAGCCGGAAACGGCTTCCGCGCTTACGCGCGGAGTAACGTTATACGAACGCCAAACGACGTCGTTTGGCTCCGCGTCCTTCAATGAAAAGTGGTCCGCGCATTGCGCGAAAACCTTTAATTTTTTTTTTCCTTTGCAGAATGTGAACAGTGTCCGGCAATACCCATTTTAAATAAAAATATACCATCAAGTAAGCTTTAAATTCTCAATAAAAATCCAAAAAAATTACCAATCACTTAATATCAATTTATAACATGAAAATTTAATTTTTCATGATTTAATATCATTCTTTTTTTATAAAAAATTTTACATCACATAAACTACCATAAATCATAACTTTTTGTATATAACTCCATTTTGAGTGATTCAAACTTTGTTTTTCTCATGATTTAATGTTCTATAATATTAGAACATCAAACCTAAGTTTTATAAAAATATTTTTTTGTCATAAATTCCAAAACTTGTTTATACATTACTAAACATATATTTTAGCATACAAAATATACCAAAATACAACCCAAGCATATTAAACTCAAGCATAGCATAAATATTACCACCACACACTATTAACTATATTAACATATTTGTACTATCATGATAATTTATTTAATTTAAAAACAAAAATTAGATTTAGAATAACCATTACCTTGATTTAATGGCTATTCTCCTTTTTCTTCCAAAATAGGTGGTGAATCTTGAAGACATAAACCAAGAACTCATTTTTCTCTCTTAGTTTGCTCTCAATATTTTCTCACACTCTCAAATGCTCTCTAGCTCTCTCTTTTGGACTTGGAGAAAATAATGAAATAAGCTCTACCAATTTCAAGTATACTTGCAAAATTATTAGATACACATAATATATCTAATAATTTTGCCCATGCCCCTAGATGACAACTTACACAAGGAATGGGTTAAATGACACATTAGGTGAAAAGAGAGATGGTCCAAGTACTTGAAAAATCAAACAAGCAATCCATTAATTAAATAAATGAAAAATAAAATAAAATCAAAATATCACTTTTTTTTTTTCTCTCCACCAACATGTCGGCTGATCTCTCTTTCTTTGTCCCAAAATGTGAGTCACTTTTCACTTTTTAAATAATTAATAGTTTAAACTAAGTATTTTCCAAGTGGGCCAATCATTGGGCTTTAATTTAAAATACCAATTGGGCTTCTATTAAATTGTTTGAGCTACTAATTTGTCAAATTTTATTATTCTACACTTGGGCTATTAATTGACCCATGTTGGGCTAATTTAATAATTTACACATTAATTATTCAATCCATGATTAAATAAACAATTAGATTGAATAAATAATTAAATATTCTAACCCATAAGTATTAAATTACTAAATGGACTAATAAATATTATTATTAATATTTCACATTATTTAAATTAATTAATAATCATATTAATTAATTTATTATATTTAATTCACTCATTATATTCAATTTAATTGAATATTTAATTAATAGGAAACTTATCAATTATTTTGATATTAAAACTTTAGGGTTTGTTCACTAATTTAATAACATATTAGTGACACCCCATTTAATTAATTTTAGTAATTAATTACATAATTATTTAATCACATAATTAATTAATCACATAAAAAGATTTAAATAATCTCGTAAAACTAACTCATTGGAAATTAAATTAATAATTTAATTAATAAAGACATGAAAATTCTAGGACATTACACTTTTAATAAGTTGTCTAAAATTTAGTCACAAATTGACTATTTACATCGGTTTAATTAAACATTCTTCTTTTACATAACTTAATGATTCGGACATTTAATAATGTACCAAATACCTCAATATATCATATACCTTTGATAATATACAACTACATTCAAATATTATTAACCATTTAATAATATTTTAATCACTCATTAATATTATTAACCATTTAATAATATTTTAATCACTCATTAATATTATTAACCATTTAATAATATTTTAATCACTTATTAATATTATTAACCATTTAATAATATTTTAATCAGTCATTAATATTATTAACTATTTAATAATATTTTAATCTCTCATTAATATTATTAATCATTTAATAATATTTTAATCACTTATTAATATTATTAACCATTTAATAATATTTTAATCACTTATTAATATTATTAACCATTTAATAATATATTAATCACTTATTAATATTATTAACCATTTAATAATATTTTAATCTCTCATTAATATTATTAACCATTTAATAATATTTTAATCACTCATTAATATTATTAACCATTTAATAATATTTTATTCACTTGTTAATATTATTACTCATTGAATAATATTTTATTAATTTTCTAATATTATTACATTAATAATAATATTTCATTAATTTACTTATATTATTAAACCTTTAATAATATTTATCCTCTTTTAATTATTAAATCCATTATTTATAATTAAAAATACATTTATTGGTTAAAATAATAATAAAATAATTTATTTTTATTTTTTTTCCAAGCATGGGCGTCTAGACGCCGTCCCAAGGCCTTTCTGGGGCGTATCTACGCCTATAGGCAGAAGACCAGGCGTACACTGGGGCGTCTAGATGCCGAAGTTTGGTTGTCGGAACCTCTCTTACTAGTTTGACCATAACTTTGTCATACAGAAACATTTTGAGGTGATTTTTGAGTCTACATTCATTAGAATTTCATTATCTACAATTTCTCTTTATATCCCAAATCCAAATTTCGAACGGAACTGGACTAAAAACTGCCTACAAGGACAAAGTGAAAACTAAAATCACAAATCCTTGGTTTTAAAGGTTCAAACTTGAATAAAATGAAATCTATTCATCCAAATGACACCAACTTAGTGTTGTTATCTTTCTAACCTCTTTTCTTACAACATTTCATGGTTCGATCATATTTTTGAAAACGTTTGACAAGAAATTTTAAGATCGAACCACTTAGGGTTTTACCGGAAACACAATATAAAATTTTCTTCCATTTATTTGCTTACCACACATACCAATACTTGTAATAAACATATTAAACCATGAATATACCTATAAATCATAGATTTAGACTTCTAGAGCATCAAAATAACTTTTGATTGGTTAAAAATATATTTTAAACGTTCAAATCATATCTAAACTATAAAAATGAAATATAGTAGGGTTGGAGCACTTTTAAACCTTTGAGACTTGTGTGCTCTTCTTCTTCTCCTACCAAAGTATGTGATGATGCTTTGTGACATTCACCAAGCTCAACCTCTAGCTATTGCTCACACTTACAAGTGTTTCTCTTTAGAAAATGCTCTCTATTTTTCTCTCCAGAACTCTAGCAAATGAACTAACAAACCTTGCACAAGTGTGGAGTGTCTTATTTATAGCACTCTACTAATCATTCATTAACTCTCTTAATTCACCAATGTTGGTGAATTTAGAGCTTAATCTAGCTTACTATTGCTTGGATGGACATTATGATTGACTAGGTGATTGACTAGGATTGTTGGTCAACCTTGTCATAGTGTAGATTAGAAGCAACCTTGCAAAATTAAGCAACCCACTTGTGGGTCCCATAAATCTCAGCAAAATGGGATTTAATCCCCCATTTTTACTTTATTTTTATAGCTTATATATACATACATATATATATACACACACACACATATATATATATATATATATATATATAAATGTTAACCAATTTTGACTACCATTTGGGCTCCACATTGGACTCTAGGATTTAAATATATTGGACTCATCCATTTAATTTGGTTAGGCTCAATTTAATTATTTTATTGGGCTAAAATTAAATATCCTATATTCCATGTAATTAAAACAAGCATTGGGCTAGTTTAATTATTACTTGGATCAAGGTTTAATTAATTATATGAACTACTAGGTTAATTTATTTAACTTAGCTTAACACCTCATTTGGACTTATAATTGTTAGGGTTTCGACACAGTGAAAGCAGCGGAATTTAAAAAAAAATTTCGAAACCCTAAGACAGGATCCAAGCGAAAACAGATTAATCAGAGGTTTAGATTATTTTACCGATTATCTGAGATGGACAGGAGACGATTGAATTCTGGAACAGCTTCGAATCTTCAACGCAATCCAGCGACTGCGTCTCTACGGTATCCACACGAACGCTCCGCGAATCGTCCCACAATCTGCAGCAAAAGGAACCGTGGTACTAGCCACCAAGATCAGGATTTCCCAATTATTTTTCTCTCTAGCCTCTTTCTGAAAGCGGCTAGGGTTTTAGTTTTTCCTTACGTAACTTTTAGACTACTGATATATCATATATATAGTAGTTAATAGGAATTAACTAAAATCTAAAATAAATAGAAAAATAAAATCTGAATTTATATATATTATATTTTAATTAAGTCTTACTTAATTAATATACATATATACAAATTATCCTATTAATTTAAATTCGTAATTTTTAAATACTATCAATCATATTGACATATTTAAAATACTTATAATTTAAATTAATTTCTTTTTAATTACGTTCTAAGTGTGTGACCCTAAAGGTTATTATTATGTTGGCAATAATTTTAAAATCATATTATAAAATTATAAACAGTGAGCGGCATCTAGTAATGCATCACTGCTACCCAAATAATAATAAGATCGGTGATTCGATACAACCTTTTCGTGATCAATGTTTCAATGTAATTTAATCCTTTTAACCTTATATCCTACATTAAACTCGAGGCATGGAATGTGTCATACTCTTCATAATTTAATCTGAGTTTTCTTGATCAATGAGTAGACTATATGAAACAAATCAATATTTGAGCATGACCATGCATTTCGTAGTCCTACTCAATCAAGAGGCCTATGGATATCACCCCTAATATATAAGAGGGTTAAATTCCATCTAGATCACTCATATTCCTCACACGATTCATGATGTACCCAATAATCACCTTTATTGTCCACCCTATTAAAGGTGACATTTGATGATATCAAAGTGTAAGACCCCGAATTTTATGAAATATAAAATTTAATTTTTCTTCATATATATTTTTCTGAAACAGTAAGTGGTTAAATCGATAAAGTTAAAAGTTAAGGATGTTATGTGCAAATTTTATTTTGACGGACAATATTCGTTTTGTCGGGGAATATTCGTTTTGTCGGGGAATATTCGGGTCGTACGACGGCGCCGAAATAACAAATTATTTGTGGACCCCACAACGGAATATTTGTCGGATATAGAAAACGACAGAAGTAACCTTTTTAAATAAAAATAGTCAACGGTGTTAACTGTTAAAATACCGGTGATAAAAGAATAGTAGCATACGGTAATTTATGGTATTTTCTGTAGCACACGGTATTGCACAGTGTCTCATATTATTGGTCTGATAATTGACACCGTAACTGTTACGCATCATTGCATCGATAATTGTCACTGCATAATATTTTATATTATCAATCCAATAATTGTTGTTACACAGTATTTTGCATTATTGATTTAATAATTGTCATTACACTGTATTTTATAACATTGAGTCAATTATTGTTGCTGCACTGTTTTTAAAATTATTGAACCTAATAATTGTCACAGTTGCAAATATACTGCAATTTATATTATTAAATTAATAATAATCTGTAATGTGTTTATTACATTATTGTTGAATTATTGCTGCAACAATATTTTATTTTATATGTTGGACTCACAGGAAGAATAAATAAATAAATAAAAATAAAAAAAAAAATTAATTTTTCTATTTGAAATAGTAACGTGAATAGTAATATGAATAGTGACGTGAATAGTAACATGAATAGTAAGTGAATAGTAAGAAACATGTGGGACCCACTGTGGGGCCCACACGAAATGTGAGAAATGTGTTTGCTGGGAATGGGTTGGTAGAGGCTGCGCAGCAGCCTCTGCTGAATTTTTTCTGTTCACCTACCACGCATAGTAACTTATTTTCTCCTATAAATAGCTTGCTCAACTGAATAGAAAAATCACACCTAAAACATAAAATTTTTCTATAAGAATTTTATGAGTTTTCTCTGAGAATAGTAAGCTTATTTTGAGTGTTTGAAAGCCAAAAGAAGTGCAGAAAATTTTCAAGTAAGTCTTTTATTAAAGAGTAGTAATTTCATAAATTCCTATTTTTCACGGTATTCATAAATCTTCCTTTAGAAGACTCTTCTTTAAGAAGATTCATTTTTAAAAGCTTTCTTTGGAAGATTTATTTTGAAATATTATTTTAAAAACTATTTTAAAGTTGTTATATTATACTACAAAAATTATGTTAAATATATATAATTTTGATAGTTCATAATATATGAATTATTATACACCTTGAAATTTATATGTGGTAATTACTAATTTTATTATAAATATATAGGTTGATCAACCTCATTTAAATCAATATCCAGTCACGTGTTAAGGTAAGGAATATCATATTCTTTCATCTTCTATTATTTAAACTTACCACGGTAAGGGGTATCATTCTTTTCATCATCATAAATGGCTATTATTTTCTTTCTTACTTGAAGGGATTATCATTATTTGATTCTCGAAAATAATATCGTTTCTTTCTTGTGCCATTTACTTCCATGTATTAAATTGTGGGAATAACCTTACGGCGCGGTTTACCGCCTGTTGGTGAATAACCTTTTGTATTCATTCCTCATTAATCTTTGAGAATAACCTTACGGTGCGGATTATCGTCTGTTTGGTGAATAACTCTTCGTATTCAAATTGATGGGAATAACCTTACGGCGCGGATTATCGTCTGTTTGGTGAATAACTATTCGTATTCAAATTGATGGGAATAACCTTACGGCGCGGATTACCGCCTGTTGGTGAATAACCCTTTTTATTTGTCTCATGTGGAAATAATTTGTCTACACGAATTATCACATGACACTTTTATTCCATATTCGTAAGTGATATCATTTTCCTTTATACTCATAAGGGATACCATCTTTTTCATCTTCCCTTATTCAAACTTACTATGGTAAGGGATATTAATTCCCTTCACCTTTTGTTAATCAAACCTGCTACGGTAAGGAATATTATTTTCTTTCATACACCTAAATCGAAACTTATCATGGAACTATTGCTTCTATAATTCCTGAAAATATTATATGTTCCATAATAGTTGAATTTTATTATTTCAAGTGAACCTTCCTATTTTCTGAACATTTCTATTGGACTGAAATCGTTATTCTGAACTGTGGATCTTGAATATCATTTTTAAATTTCACTCCACATCATGTTGGCAATTTGGACATTATTTGAATCTGCACAAAGTAAACTTCCGATACTTATTGTTTATCCTGTTCTTCTGTTCATCATTTGTATCACTGTTATTTGTATTAATCATCAAGAATCAAGCTGTTGTGAATATCTGTGGCCGGGGGCACAGATGTGATATAATTGTTGAACAGATGATAGGTTAAAGGCGATATACTAGGTTAAAGGCGATACATCTATTCGGTGTCTTTTATGGCACGTGGTTAATGTTCTCTTTGGCCCGTAGTGCAAAGACGAACTGTTGATTGGTATGATTATGACCAAAGGCTGAATCTGGTATAATTATGACCGTGGGTGTTATATTGAATGTCTTTGGCCCATAGTGCAAAGATGAACTGTTGATCTGCATGATTATGACCAGAAACTGTGAAGTTGTATTATCTTGACTAATGGTATTTCAGATGATAAAAGTTGATGATATTTTTACTAAAAAGAGAAGTGAGTGGACATTATAGTCTGCATTATTCTTCTAATAGATTGCTCATTCCGATGTTATTATTGATCTGAACATTGTTTAAGAATTTAACTACAGTTTTTGATATAAACCTTGTAGTCTATTGTATTCTATCAAGAACTCAACTGTTGAAGGCTAATGATAATTTATTCGTCATTATCTTAGTCATGATATTTCTTACTGGGCTATTTGAGCTCACCCTTTCTTTTGTTCCATTGTTTTCAACAGGAGATGAAAACGTAACGGGGTCTAGACGGGGGATGGAGTGAGAGTCCGAGGAATAGCTATCCTAGTCTTCACGTGTTGTAAAATAGTGTGGCAATAATAGTGAAGACTTAGTTGTGTATTATTATACACTGTATTATTGTACGTTGTGCTTTGTTGTAATAATTTTGTTGTAGTCTTTTGACGACTCAAGTTTGGGCTGTGTGAGCTCAGATTTGGGGGCGTCACAGTTGGCATCAGAGCTTAGGGATATGGTCTTTAATGGAGATCTGGGGTTAGAATTAGGAGGGGAGAGACGAATAGAATCGGTCACTAGTGTGTCCCACCTAAATTAGATTTTATTATCTAATGAGTTGATTTGAATATAGGGACATGAAGTGATGAGTCAGTTTATTTGAACTAACATTTATTTTGTGACCACAGTTAAGTATGGCATCTGGAAATCAGGAGGTTAACTATGAAATGACCGAAACAAATGTAGCTGCAAAACAAGAGGCGACGAATAATCTTCTTACAAACTCAGAGTTGAATCATTTGCCTAAGGCAAAAATTATGCGTGTTCTATCCAGTAAGGATGAAGGTGAAAGTTCTGCTACAGTCGTTCCAGATCCATTATTAGAAGCAATTAAAGGAAGCAATGAACTTGCGGAAATTATCGCCTTTAATTTACTCACTAATTGGGAGAGTCATATCACCTGGTTATGCTCTATAACAAAGGATCAGAATATATGGACTTTTCATATTAGTCTTTGGGATTTATGGTGTTCCAGCTATAAGTTTCAAGATTATTTAAAAATGATGTTTCTATACTTTTGGGCGTTACAATTTAAAGGAATTCAGGTTAAGTTAGTCACTATCATGGAAACTGCAGTCTATCGAAAATACTATTCTTATAGAAATCATTGGTACGTTACTACTGATGAAGTTGAGGAATCCGAGAAACAGTTCGTTAGAGAATTATTTAGTGGTATTCCCATGGTTGAAATACGCGAAGATCCGAATGAAGTACTCGGGATTCGATTTGACGATAACAGTCAAGAAACCGAAGGAGGTGATAACTGGTAAGTTACTCATAAATTCTCGTGAATTCTATGCTCTGTTAGATACTGGCTCTATCCACTCTTTTATCTCACCTATATGTACTCAACGTTTAAATTTGACTATTGAAAACTTAAATCTTGTCTTATCAGTTGAAACCTCATTGGGAGAAATACCTATTACATTTACTATCTATAAATCTTGCCTAGTTCTAATCAACAACCTCACATTACCTGTTGACCTTATTTCTTTGGAGATGCATGAATTTGATGTGATTTTAGGAATTGATTGGTTGACTACCCATCATGCTAAAATTGATTGTTTTCATAAGATTATTAGTTTTCATATTCCTAATCAACCTGTCATGCAAATTCAAGCAACTAAACCATTGAAATCTATAACTATTATTTCTAGCCATAAAGTCATTCGTTTATTGAAAAACGGATGTCAAACCTTTTTAGCCTATGTCATTGATTTGAACAAAAACACGTCAAACTTGAATGATATTCCTATTGTTAATGAGTTCCTGACGTTTTTCCTGAGGAACTTCCTGGCTTATCCCCAAACCGAGAAATTGAATTCTGTATCGATCTTGAACCCGATACTAAGCCCTTTTCCAAAGCCTAACACCAAATGGCTCCCATAGAACGCCAAGAGATGAAAGTTTGATTATTAGATATCGGTATCATTCGAGCGAGGAATACGAGAAGAGTTTTCAAGAACTCAAGAGGAGACTTGTTTCAGCTCCTGTTCTGACCATTCCATCAGGATCAGGAAAATTTGTCATATATAGCGATGCTTCAGGCAAAGGTCTAGGTTGTGTCCTTATGCAACATGGAAAGGTTATAGCTTATGCCTCTCGACAACTCAAAGATTATGAGAAAAAGTATCCTACTCATGATCTAGAGTTGGCAGCAGTCGTTTTCGCGTTGAAGATCTGGAGACACTACTTGTACGGAGAGAAAGTGGATATCTATACGGATCATAAAAGTCTCAAGTATTTCTTCACCCAGAAGGAACTCAACATGCGACAACGACGTTGGCTTGAGCTGTTGAAGGATTATGATCACACAATCCAGTATCACCCGGGAAAGGCGAACGTTGTAGCTGACGCTTTGAGCAGAAAATCTTATGCGAGTACAAGTGCACTGCTGACAACACAAAAGCGTATTTTGTACGACTTGCAAAAGATGGAGATAGAGCTAAAGACACCAGGGACCCACTCGAAGATTGCTCACGTGCGAGTAGAACCAGCTTTAATCGATAAAATTAAAGCTGCTCAAGCTACCGATCCGGAACTGATAAACATGATAAAGAAAGTACAAGAAGGTACCATTCCTGAAGCAAGAATCGACGAGAAAGGAATACTTCGAGTCAACTCTCGACTCTGTGTTCCTAACGATCCTGAATTAAAGCATAAAATCATGATGGAGGCACACAACACGCCGTTTCCAATCCACCCAGGAGGTACCAAGATGTATCGAGATCTTCGACATACATTTTGGTGGAACAATATGAAAAGGGAGATTGCAGAGTTTATCTCAAAGTGCCTAACTTGTCAACGTGTCAAGGCAGAGCATCAAGTACCTAAGGGTCCATGTAACGCCCCCAAAAATCCCAGCGCTTTCGATGCGGCGGACCTTGTGCGTTAATTTCATACATCTATCGACTTAACCAATGATCCCATAATCATATTGGTTGAAATAGTCTTATTTTAGACTATACATTAACAATTTCTCTTAACATTGTCCCTGGATCTTAACTTGATCTCAGTCTCATAAGTATACAAGTATCAACTTGTATTTCATCCGTATAAATGGATAAAACCATATATAACGGTTTAATTTTAACCTTAGGATTTAAATATTCTATATACGTCCACTTGTAACGGTCTCATTCGTACTACAAGTATCAATATACAAAGATATCTCTTCATATCAATAATCCTACTTATATGGTATTCAGAATAGTAATAACGAGTTATACCTGGGTCCGAGGAACCTTAACGATGGATTAGACCAGTCAACATCGCTTAGTTCTGTCTCAGATGTACAGCACTCACAAGTTATTTACCGATCCTCATCCAGATAAATAGATCATTATCAATACTATGTTAAATTTTAACAATTCTAGGTTATATCAAAATAAAGACATAACAACATTCTGATGATAATTATTTATATCATTCATTCAATATTCGGTTACATGTTTGTTTGTTCGTATTACAACAGTCATTATGACATATACAAATACAATCAATTTACATGAAAACCTAATCTATGCTGCATCTTTAAGTTCATGATCTTCTTAACGTTCATCTTTAATCTGCAAATAAGGTTTTATTCGCAAGAATGAGCACGACGGCTCAGCAAGTCTAACATACAGCACATACGCAGTTTATGCTTTCATATAAACTTTAACATGCATTGACTGAACATAATTCTCCATTTAATATCACATATAACTCGCGTTCCAACAATTTATATCACATTGACACACAAAGTGTATAAATCATGTTCGTAAATCGTAAACATAAAACATAACAGTTAGAAGGCTTGTAAACATCAGTTAAAGACTTCACATATCATCTATTGCATAATAACATGACATTACACATCTCATTTAACATTTTAACAATACTACACAAGTAGCACATAGCAAGAGTTAGAAGACTTGCCTTGAAACCGTTTTAGGGTTTTCCCGGGAAATCGTTAAACGCCTACAAAAAGGGTTACGCGACCCCGAACGTTAGTTTATCAAATTTTCCTTTTGAATAAGTCTTAGAATAACTTAACTAGACTATTTCCATAGGTGGAATCATTTCGTTAAGTGGTGAACTCAAAATTTTATTTTTTAGTGCTAGGATCCGAATGGTCCTTAAAAAAAATTCAGCTTCGACCTATTTTATTGCGACAGCCATAACTTTGTCATACAGAAACATTTTTGAGTGATTATTGAGTCTAAATTGCTTAGAATTTCATGATCTACAACTTTCATTTAGGTTTATAAGGCATATTAAGACTTTAAAATTTCGGATTTTAGCAAAAATATTCTGCGAGTATATTAAGCTTAACTTTCTTTGATCCGATTGGTAAAACATGATACCTCAAGCATTAATTTGCTAAGATAACATGTTCTAACACTCCGTATCACTTCATAACATAAAAATAACAAAATCATAAACCTACTTATATAAGATTTTATGACTTTTTCTCAAGAACACGAAGAACGAATCGAAGAACACGAAGAACAAAGTTTCATCGTTCTTCGTTTCGACTACTAAAACTTGATGCCACAAGCATTATTTAGCAAGGCCATCATGTTTCATCATCCCATAACACTAAATTACCAAATCATAAACCTACTTATGTAGAAATTATGACTTTTGCTCAAGAACACACGAAGAACGAAAAATCGTACATGGTAACGACTTATGTTCTTGAGCTTTTGGATTTCATACTTGAAATAAGTTGAGCATTATAACTGCTTACATATGTGATTATAACACTTTATAATTGACAAAATTTGGTCATTATAACGACGTGTTTACTTAAATATAACAATTTATAATAATACTCCAGAACATACGAAGAACACGGAGAACGGATAAACCGTACATGGATACGACGTATGTTCTTGAACTTTAAACTATGAAATGAAATTTGACATAACAACGACTTGCTCAAGTCATAAGGAACACGGAGAACGAAAAATCGTACATGGCTACGACTTATGTTCTTGAGCCTCATCGATAAAATAAAACTTTAAGCATAATAACGATTAAGAATCGTACCTTTTATTATTGCAAGCTTTAACTATTTCTTTGCAATCGATTCTTGTCTCACAAGAACTCTCTCTATATTTGCTCTTTAGCTTTCAAAATGGTAAAGAACTAATGAACTTAAGCCTTCTATTTATAGGAAAACCAAGGGTCGGGGTAGTTTGGTCATTAGTTTAAAAGACCAAGGGCCTTTTAGTCTTTTCTCCCTAGTGCTTGCATCATCGCTTACATCACCCTTCTTCTTATTGGTCCATTCATTTTCACTTGGATTTAGTTCAAAACAAATTGTGCTAGTTCTTTTTCAGTTAGTGTAATCGTGCTAGTTCTCCCTAGTTTAGTTACACTAACTTAGTTACACATTACCTAGTTTGATTTCAACTAATTAATTAAATAGTATAATACATTAGTATTTATACGTATTTCTTCCGTATAATACATCGTATAATATTCGTATTCTACTAGTATGATACCTCGTATTATTCTCGTATTAATCTCGTATAATCTTTCGTATAATCCTCGTATTATACATTACAATATACCTTTATTATTCTCGTATTCCTTCTGTATTCACTACGTATTCATCCCGTATACGTGAATAGTAATCTCCATAA
The DNA here is from genome assembly GCA_947179155.2 of Hedera helix. NCBI lineage: Eukaryota > Viridiplantae > Streptophyta > Magnoliopsida > Apiales > Araliaceae > Hedera > Hedera helix. Next base: position 18,679,742 of record OX359270.1, read on the forward strand.
ATTATTTTGGGTAAAAATTTTATTGGTCAAAATGCATTTACTGTCAATAAAAATGCTATCCAGGAATGTGAATTTTCAAAATTCGGAAGAAAAATTTCCAAATGAATAGTGTTTTACACGCTTTTCGAGTAAAACTTTTATTGGCTAATTAATATCTATACTTCATATAAATGCTATTTCGTGAAATACGATATATCAAAATATCGAAAAGAACAGTCAAAAAGACGACAAATGTTTTCTCGTAAATCGTGACATTTTCGTCTTTTTCTCCAGAAAATTTTATTGGTTCTCTGGCATCTAAACCTCATATTATCACTATGTCGTGAAATACAAGAAGTCCTACAGATGAAAGAAACAATCAAACGAATGAAAAACGTTTCTTCGTGAATAGTGCTTTTACACATTTTTCGAGAAAAAAACTTTTATTAACTGTTACGTGTTTTCAAATCGTGGAAAGGTTGAATCATTAAACGGAATGTCAATTTGACCTTCACATTTTGCTCGAGGGCCTAGGTTATTTCCTAGGGTTTAGACCCTAGGGTTAGGGTTTAGGTTTTAACTCTTTTTCCAATTTAGGTTTTTGCCTTAAATTGACTTCTGATTTGTAATAAGTGTTAAGGTTAACTACTTGAACCAAAACACAAAATCCTACACATAGATATTTCATACAACACATTTAAAAGCTCAATTCAAGCTTTACTAATCACATAACATATAGTTTAGGTTAAAGAATTTAACCTCTTAGTTGTATACGATTGTAGTTTCGAGTCGTATATATTCTTTCAGATAGCTCAAGGTATGCTTGAGCAATCAATCTTAGGTTTTGAATTGACAACCTTGCTTAGATCTTGTTAGATCACTTTTTAAATATTTGGGATATTACATTCAACCCAACTTACAGGAATTTCGTCCTCGAAATTAACTTTACAATTACTTTAGTCATTTAATATCATATTTATAAGTGCTATAAATATTCAGGATATTACATTCTCTCATTCTTATCAGAATTTCGTCCTCGAAATTATAATATAATCATCTCCAATTTACTCTTCAATATGAATTTTCTAAATTCATCTTTTACTCACATTAAACCTCCAATACTTTGATTAGGTCTAAACAATGTTCACTTATCTCTACACATTTGCTTTCATAACTCTAGGTTTTAAACCTCTTTTCATACTCGACATTCAGTCTCATTCTTCCTTTATCTTGGATTTTTCTCACTTATACAGCGGTCAATCAAGACCTTTACCTATTCAAAAACTATGAATACTATATAACCCATAATTTTTAAATCATCATCCGGACTGGAAAACCATATCTTGTGTAGCAATCAATTAAGATTGAGAACACTTCATACTTTGTGTAGCAATCAATTAAGATTGAGAACACCATACATTGTGTAACAATCAATTAAGATCGAGAACACACATACGTTGTACTTTAGGTGATCAGCCTGTCGTACCATATAAGACGCAGTTTATTGCGTCTATCGAATTCCTACGTCCGTTCTTTTTTCATAACCAAAGGTGTCTAGCCGAAACAATTGGCATTGACTCATATTTAAACCATTCAAACTTTTTGAAAAGCAATTTTATGACTGTATACCGCACCTTGCAAAGTGCGTTGATAACTCATCATGTATCATCTTCACACCAGGTTAAATGGGGTGTTGATGAATAAATCATTTTTATTCTTCACATTAAATCCGTCTAGCCAAAACAATTAGCATAGACATATGAATAACATAGCTAGTGAAGAACTAACAAAATTTTCCAGTTCAACTAGTGAACCACTCTTTTCAAAGGCACACAAGTGCGAATATAATCATGAAGATCTAGCATAGCTAGAAGATTTTTGAAATACCATCAATCCTCTATCTTTTCCATTATTCTCTAAACATAACACAAGTTTTGCAAATATATAGTAATATAGTAAACTGATTGGTTGTATTAAACCAAGTACAAACAAATATATTAGTTCCCCTTCTCATCAATACGGAATTGAAATGTCTCAGCGCACATTGGTACTGATCAATATCGCACTGAATAGACAAATCGTAGCCGCATCTCACAAGTTGGTTCGACTAACATATTATAGCCCAAGTTCATAACAAGGGTTCGTTCGCTCAGTAACTAACATACAAATATTTTTAAAACTATAGTTATGACGTAACAACTACTAACTAGTCAATATACATATGAGAAAAGAATCACCTTTTCAAAATATATACAAAGAAGAGTTGACACAAGATTTTAATTTACTTATCAATATAGCAAACTGAGTTATTCCTCCACCCAAGAACTAATGAATTAGTTCCCCGTCTCTTCAACACTATCCTCAAATGATTTCATTCAGTGTGTAACCCGCTTTGAGAACACTGACCATGAATCATCCATACCAACAGTGTAGTTAGATCGGTTCTCTAAAGCATATTAAACTCTTTCCCATACAAGAGAGTCGTTCTACTCAGTTTTACTAATATGAGTTTTCAATTGAAATCCCTAATCGTTCTATAACTATCTTAGTCACTTTCTTTTCTTAATTCATTCATTCATCATTTACATTCCTTATGAGTTTACTCATCTCTTTTTTTTCTTAGGTATAATTACATAACATACCCAACACACCATTTCATTTTTATGAAACAGTTTCACACAAAAACCAATAAGATTATTTTATCTTATTGCTTGCTTTGAGAACTCTTTATGAGTCTATTTAACTTCAGATATTCTCGTAAAGAGTTTATCTTTATTCATTATATTTCTTTCACATAATAATTTTTATGTATTAAGATTTATACATATCTTTTAATTATTCACGGACTCTTCACAAGTCCATTTCTTCTTAGTCCATCAGATTATACTCCAAGGTACTTGTTACCTCGAAACTATAATCCACTGCTCTGATACCAACTGTAACGCCCCCAAAAATCCCCGCGCTTTCGATGCGGCGGACCTTGTGCGTTAATTTCATACATCTATCGACTTAACCAATGATCCCATAATCATATTGGTTGAAATAGTCTTATTTTAGACTATACATTAACAATTTCTCTTAACATTGTCCCTGGATCTTAACTTGATCTCAGTCTCATAAGTATACAAGTATCAACTTGTATTTCATCCGTATAAATGGATAAAACCATATATAACGGTTTAATTTTAACCTTAGGATTTAAATATTCTATATACGTCCACTTGTAACGGTCTCATTCGTACTACAAGTATCAATATACAAAGATATCTCTTCATATCAATAATCCTACTTATATGGTATTCAGAATAGTAATAACGAGTTATACCTGGGTCCGAGGAACCTTAACGATGGATTTGACCAGTCAACATCGCTTAGTTCTGTCTCAGATGTACAGCACTCACAAGTTATTTACCGATCCTCATCCAGATAAATAGATCATTATCAATACTATGTTAAATTTTAACAATTCTAGGTTATATCAAAATAAAGACATAACAACATTCTGATGATAATTATTTATATCATTCATTCAATATTCGGTTACATGTTTGTTTGTTCGTATTACAACAGTCATTATGACATATACAAATACAATCAATTTACATGAAAACCTAATCTATGCTGCATCTTTAAGTTCATGATCTTCTTAACGTTCATCTTTAATCTGCAAATAAGGTTTTATTCGCAAGAATGAGCACGACGGCTCAGCAAGTCTAACATACAGCACATACGCAGTTTATGCTTTCATATAAACTTTAACATGCATTGACTGAACATAATTCTCCATTTAATATCACATATAACTCGCGTTCCAACAATTTATATCACATTGACACACAAAGTGTATAAATCATGTTCGTAAATCGTAAACATAAAACATAACAGTTAGAAGGCTTGTAAACATCAGTTAAAGACTTCACATATCATCTATTGCATAATAACATGACATTACACATCTCATTTAACATTTTAACAATACTACACAAGTAGCACATAGCAAGAGTTAGAAGACTTGCCTTGAAACCGTTTTAGGGTTTTCCCGGGAAATCGTTAAACGCCTACAAAAAGGGTTACGCGACCCCGAACGTTAGTTTATCAAATTTTCCTTTTGAATAAGTCTTAGAATAACTTAACTAGACTATTTCCATAGGTGGAATCATTTCGTTAAGTGGCGAACTCAAAATTTTATTTTTTAGTGCTAGGATCCGAATGGTCCTTAAAAAAAATTCAGCTTCGACCTATTTTATTGCGACAGCCATAACTTTGTCATACAGAAACATTTTTGAGTGATTATTGAGTCTAAATTGCTTAGAATTTCATGATCTACAACTTTCATTTAGGTTTCTAAGGCATATTAAGACTTTAAAATTTCGGATTTTAGCAAAAATATTCTGCGAGTATATTAAGCTTAACTTTCTTTGATCCGATTGGTAAAACATGATACCTCAAGCATTAATTTGCTAAGATAACATGTTCTAACACTCCGTATCACTTCATAACATAAAAATAACAAAATCATAAACCTACTTATATAAGATTTTATGACTTTTTCTCAAGAACACGAAGAACGAATCGAAGAACACGAAGAACAAAGTTTCATCGTTCTTCGTTTCGACTACTAAAACTTGATGCCACAAGCATTATTTAGCAAGGCCATCATGTTTCATCATCCCATAACACTAAATTACCAAATCATAAACCTACTTATGTAGAAATTATGACTTTTGCTCAAGAACACACGAAGAACGAAAAATCGTACATGGTAACGACTTATGTTCTTGAGCTTTTGGATTTCATACTTGAAATAATTTGAGCATTATAACTGCTTACATATGTGATTATAACACTTTATAATTGACAAAATTTGGTCATTATAACGACGTGTTTACTTAAATATAACAATTTATAATAACACTCCAGAACATACGAAGAACACGGAGAACGGATAAACCGTACATGGATACGACGTATGTTCTTGAACTTTAAACTATGAAATGAAATTTGACATAACAACGACTTGCTCAAGTCATAAGGAACACGGAGAACGAAAAATCGTACATGGCTACGACTTATGTTCTTGAGCCTCATCGATAAAATAAAACTTTAAGCATAATAACGATTAAGAATCGTACCTTTTATTATTGCAAGCTTTAACTATTTCTTTGCAATCGATTCTTGTCTCACAAGAACTCTCTCTATATTTGCTCTTTAGCTTTCAAAATGGTAAAGAACTAATGAACTTAAGCCTTCTATTTATAGGAAAACCAAGGGTCGGGGTAGTTTGGTCATTAGTTTAAAAGACCAAGGGCCTTTTAGTCTTTTCTCCCTAGTGCTTGCATCATCGCTTACATCACCCTTCTTCTTATTGGTCCATTCATTTTCACTTGGATTTAGTTCAAAACAAATTGTGCTAGTTCTTTTTCAGTTAGTGTAATCGTGCTAGTTCTCCCTAGTTTAGTTACACTAACTTAGTTACACATTACCTAATTTGATTTCAACTAATTAATTAAATAGTATAATACATTAGTATTTATACGTATTTCTTCCGTATAATACATCGTATAATATTCGTATTCTACTAGTATGATACCTCGTATTATTCTCGTATTAATCTCGTATAATCTTTCGTATAATCCTCGTATTATACATTACAATATACCTTTATTATTCTCGTATTCCTTCTGTATTCACTACGTATTCATCCCGTATACGTGAATAGTAATCTCCATAAATTATTTTGGGTAAAAATTTTATTGGTCAAAATGCATCTACTGTCAATAAAAATGCTATTCAGGAATGTGAATTTTCAAAATTCGGAAGAAAAATTTCCAAATGAATAGTGTTTTACACGCTTTTCGAGTAAAACTTTTATTGGCTAATTAATATCTATACTTCATATAAATGCTATTTCGTGAAATACGATATATCAAAATATCGAAAAGAACAGTCAAAAAGACGACAAATGTTTTCTCGTAAATCGTGACATTTTCGTCTTTTTCTCCAGAAAATTTTATTGGTTCTCTGGCATCTAAACCTCATATTATCACTATGTCGTGAAATACAAGAAGTCCTACAGATGAAAGAAACGATCAAAAGAATGAAAAACGTTTCTTCGTGAATAGTGCTTTTACACGTTTTTCGAGAAAAAAACTTTTATTAACTGTTACGTGTTTTCAAATCGTGGAAAGGTTGAATCATTAAACGGAATGTCAATTTGACCTTCACATTTTGCTCGAGGGCCTAGGTTATTTCCTAGGGTTTAGACCCTAGGGTTAGGGTTTAGGTTTTAACTCTTTTTCCAATTTAGGTTTTTGCCTTAAATTGACTTCTGATTTGTAATAAGTGTTAAGGTTAACTACTTGAACCAAAACACAAAATCCTACACATAGATATTTCATACAACACATTTAAAAGCTCAATTCAAGCTTTACTAATCACATAACGTATAGTTTAGGTTAAAGAATTTAACCTCTCAGTTGTATACGATTGTAGTTTCGAGTCGTATATATTCTTTCAGATAGCTCAAGGTATGCTTGAGCAATCAATCTTAGGTTTTGAATTGACAACCTTGCTTAGATCTTGTTAGATCACTTTTTAAATATTTGGGATATTACAGTCCATTACAACCACTTGAGGTTCCCGAATGGAAGTGGGAACACATCAATATGGATTTCGTGACGGGTCTTCCCAAAGTTTTCCAAGGCTTAGATGCAATTTGGGTCATCGTAGATAGATTGACCAAATCCGCTCATTTCTTGCCTATACGAGAAAACTTTTCACTTGAACATCTTGCCGGTATGTACATAAATGAGATCGTGAGATTGCATGGCATGCCAGTTTCCATAGTTTCTGATCGAGATCCTAGATTCACTTCACGCTTTTGGATTAGTCTACAAAAAGCTATGGGCACTGAACTACGTTTTAGTTCTGCATACCATCCTCAAACGGACGGACAATCGGAAAGGACGATCCAGACCCTCGAAGATCTTTTGAGACTTTGCGTACTAGATTTCAAAGGAAGTTGGGATAAGTACTTGCCATTGGTGGAATTTTCCTACAACAACAGTTACCAAGCAAGTATAGGTATGGCTCCATTCGAGGCTTTATATGGACGCAAGTGTCGCTCTCCAGTATGTTGGAATGAGGTAGGAGAAGCAAAACTGTTGGGACCCGAGTTGGTACGCTTGACGACCGAAAAGATCCAAATGATCCGACAACGAATACAGACAGCACAAGAACGACAAAAGAGTTATGCCGATCTTCATCGGAGAGATGAGAGATTCAACGTCGGAGATCATGTATTCTTACGTGTTTCTCCATGGAAAGGGGTTACGAGATTCGGAAAGGGAGGAAAGCTCAACCCTCGATTTATTGGCCCATTTGAAATCCTCGATCGAGTAGGATCCGTAGCCTACAGACTAGCCCTACCACCAAGTATGTCTCGCATCCATAACGTTTTTCACATATCTATGTTACGTAATATGTGAAGGACCCAAACCACGTCATTGAGTTAGAAGCAGACGTTATAGCAGAGGATTTAACATACGAGGAGGTACCTGTTAAGATCCTAGATAAGAAGGAGGAGATTCTACGCTCAAAGGTTATACCTCAAGTTAAGGTTTTATGGAGGAACCAAGATATTGAGGAAATGACCTGCGAGCTAGAATCCGAGATGAAATCTAAATATCCTTACCTCTTCGAAATGCCAGGTACGTCAATTTCGGGGACGAAATTTCATAAGGAGGGGAGGTTGTAAGACCCCGAATTTTATGAAATATAAAATTTAATTTTTCTTCATATATATTTTTCTGAAACAGTAAGTGGTTAAATCGATAAAGTTAAAAGTTAAGGATGTTATGTGCAAATTTTATTTTGACGGACAATATTCGTTTTGTCGGGGAATATTCGTTTTGTCGGGGAATATTCGGGCCGTACGACGGCGCCGAAATAACAAATTATTTGTGGACCCCACAACGGAATATTTGTCGGATATAGAAAACGACAGAAGTAACCTTTTTAAATAAAAATAGTCAACGGTGTTAACTGTTAAAATACCGGTGATAAAAGAATAGTAGCATACGGTAATTTATGGTATTTTCTGTAGCACACGGTATTGCACAGTGTCTTATATTATTGGTCTGATAATTGACACCGTAACTGTTACGCATCATTGCATCGATAATTGTCACTGCATAATATTTTATATTATCAATCCAATAATTGTTGTTACACAGTATTTTGCATTATTGATTTAATAATTGTCATTACACTGTATTTTATAACATTGAGTCAATTATTGTTGCTGCACTGTTTTTAAAATTATTGAACCTAATAATTGTCACAGTTGCAAATATACTGCAATTTATATTATTAAATTAATAATAATCTGTAACGTGTTTATTACATTATTGTTGAATTATTGCTGCAACAATATTTTATTTTATATGTTGGACTCACAGGAAGAATAAATAAATAAATAAAAATAAAAATAAAAAATTAATTTTTCTATTTGAAATAGTAACGTGAATAGTAATGTGAATAGTGACGTGAATAGTAACGTGAATAGTAACATGAATAGTAAGTGAATAGTAAGAAACATGTGGGACCCACTGTGGGGCCCACACGAAATGTGAGAAATGTGTTTGCTGGGAATGGGTTGGTGGAGGCTGCGCAGCAGCCTTTGCTGAATTTTTTCTGTTCACCTACCACGCATAGTAACTTATTTTCTCCTATAAATAGCTTGCTCAACTGAATAGAAAAATCACACCTAAAACATAAAATTTTTCTATAAGAATTTTATGAGTTTTCTCTGAGAATAGTAAGCTTATTTTGAGTGTTTGAAAGCCAAAAGGAGTGCAGAAAATTTTCAAGTAAGTCTTTTATTAAAGAGTAGTAATTTCATAAATTCCTATTTTTTACGGTATTCATAAATCTTCCTTTAGAAGACTCTTCTTTAAGAAGATTCATTTTTAAAAGCTTTATTTGGAAGATTTATTTTGAAATATTATTTTAAAAACTATTTTAAAGTTGTTATATTATACTACAAAAACTATGTTAAATATATATAATTTTGATAGTTCATAATATATGAATTATTATACACCTTGAAATTTATATGTGGTAATTACTAATTTTATTATAAATATATAGGTTGATCAACCTCATTTAAATCAATATCCAGTCACGTGTTAAGGTAAGGAATATCATATTCTTTCATCTTCTATTATTTAAACTTACCACGGTAAGGGGTATCATTCTTTTCATCATCATAAATGGATATTATTTTCTTTCTTACTTGAAGGGATTATCATTCTTTGATTCTCGAAAATAATATCGTTTCTTTCTTGTGCCATTTATTTCCATGTATTAAATTGTGGGAATAACCTTACGGCGCGGTTTACCGCCTGTTGGTGAATAACCTTTTGTATTCATTCCTCATTAATCTTTGAGAATAACCTTACGGTGCGGATTATCGCCTGTTTGGTGAATAACTCTTCGTATTCAAATTGATGGGAATAACCTTACGGCGCGGATTATCGTCTGTTTGGTGAATAACTATTCGTATTCAAATTGATGGGAATAACCTTACGGCGCGGATTACCGCCTGTTGGTGAATAACCCTTTTTATTTGTCTCATGTGGAAATAATTTGTCTACACGAATTATCACATGACACTTTTATTCCATATTCGTAAGTGATATCATTTTCCTTTATACTCATAAGGGATACCATCTTTTTCATCTTCCCTTATTCAAACTTACTATGGTAAGGGATATTAATTCCCTTCACCTTTTGTTAATCAAACCTGCTACGGTAAGGGATATTATTTTCTTTCATACACCTAAATCGAAACTTATCATGGAACTATTGCTTCTATAATTCCTGAAAATATTATATGTTCCATAATAGTTGAATTTTATTATTTCAAGTGAACCTTCCTATTTTCTGAACATTTCTATTGGACTGAAATCGTTATTCTGAACTGTGGATCTTGAATATCATTTTTAAATTTCACTCCACATCATGTTGGCAATTTGGACATTATTTGAATCTGCACAAAGTAAACTTCCGATACTTATTGTTTATCCTGTTCTTCTGTTCATCATTTGTATCACTGTTATTTGTATTAATCATCAAGAATCAAGCTGTTGTGAATATCTGTGGCCGGGGGCACAGATGTGATATAATTGTTGAACAGATGATAGGTTAAAGGCGATATACTAGGTTAAAGGCGATACATCTGTTCGGTATCTTTTATGGCACGTGGTTAATGTTCTCTTTGGCCCGTAGTGCAAAGATGAACTGTTGATTGGTATGATTATGACCAAAGGCTGAATCTGGTATAATTATGACCGTGGGTGTTATATTGAATGTCTTTGGCCCATAGTGCAAAGATGAACTGTTGATCTGCATGATTATGACCAGGAACTGTGAAGTTGTATTATCTTGACTAATGGTATTTCAGATGATAAAAGTTGATGATATTTTTACTAAAAAGAGAAGCGAGTGGACATTATAGTCTGCATTATTCTTCTAATAGATTGCTCATTTCGCTGTTATTATTGATCTGAACATTGTTTAAGAATTTAACTACAGTTTTTGATATAAACCTTGTAGTCTATTGTATTCTATCAAGAACTCAACTGTTGAAGGCTAATGCTAATTTATTCGTCATTATCTTAGTCATGATATTTCTTACTGGGCTATTTGAGCTCACCCTTTCTTTTGTTCCATTGTTTTCAACAGGAGATGAAAACGTAACGGGGTCTAGCCGGGGGATGGAGTGAGAGTCCGAGGAATAGCTATCCTAGTCTTCACGTGTTGTAAAATAGTGTGGCAATAATAGTGAAGACTTAGTTGTGTATTATTATACACTGTATTGTTGTACGTTGTGCTTTGTTGTAATAATTTTGTTGTAGTCTTTTGACGACTCAAGTTTGGGCTGTGTGAGCTCAGATTTGGGGGCGTCACACAAAGTACACAAATTCTCGTGTAATAATATAATGACTTCAGGTCGGAGGATCATTACATCATTGTCACTATAAGAATTTCTTATGACACTTTGCATAATGCTCCATGTAGAATTCTTATGGTGGGTCAGTCCAGTACATTGTTCTCTAACATGTACCTATGCATTGACTCAAATATCTCATATATTTATGACCAATGAGATTTGGCCATTAGTCAATCCACATACTAGTCTCAATGCATCGTTGTTGTCCCATTAACAATGATACTCGACTAGGGACATTTAAGAGCAATGATACTAATTATAATTATATAATCTCATGTTCAAGTCACATACTTAAAGCTATATAATTCGTATCATTATTCTAAGGGCTTTTATTATGTTAACATTTATATAACGCAGTAAATGAAATCATAATAAAATAATCCATTTATTCAATCAAATATAATATCAAAAATGTTAAGCAATTACATCAAATAATTAGCCTCTAGGGCATAAACTCTAACAATAATATAATCCAATTAGACTTACATTAAATTATTTTACCTAGCAATTAACCAATGATTGGTTAATGCTCTCTCTTGTCTACTAACTAGGGTTATTCAATTAACCCTACATTAGTTAATTCTCTACACTCAACCAAATTTTCCAACACTTTGACCATCAATTGACTTTTTAAATGTTTGGGCTACATAGTTTACTTTGCATTGGGCTCTCTTATTTAATTACTTGGGCTATCCAACCCAACTCACATATCTTCCATAACTTGGGCTAGGTAATTTATTTAATTGGACTACCACCCCATTATATACAATACTTGTCAACATTAATTAATTAGACTTATATTAATTACCTCTTGGGCTATTAATCAACATAACACTTTGGTTTATTATTTAATTACCCACCTTTAAGCAAATATTCCCATATTGGGCTTGTTTTAAATCCATTAATGGACTCTATACAACAACTTATTAATTAAGTTAATTACTTAATTAATTAACTTCTTAATATTGTCATTCTAGACCATCTTTCTAGTTTTTATATAACTTTAACTCATAACTAATATAATTAACATAATTAATTATATTTCATGACTTTCCTTCTTACTTCATATTTAAACTAATTAATTTATTAGTTTTATTGAGTATTAATTTACTCATATTCTTATTTGGCTAACAAACTCAACTCTAGGAATATATAACTATGTATATATATCCTTATAACCATCTTCACTTCTCAAATGAATTTACTTCCTTAATAAACTCTCTATATGCATCATTACAATATTTCCACATTTAATTTCTAACAAATAAATTATGTTAAAAAAAATATTCACCCAAATTCTACACATCTCACTTCTCAAACTCTAGGTTTTAAATCATAACCTTTAATTGATTATTTTAAATCTCATTTACAATTCTTGTAAACATCTGGGATATTACAATTTAAACAATCTTGAAAATTTTATCAATTAAATTCTCATTTAATATTATTAAAGAAATTCTAAAAATTCGGATCCTAACAATGGGAACTAAAAAGGGGGAAAATACCGGTAGTTAGTGAATTTCCAGATGTGTTTCCTAGGGAATTGCCAAGTCTTTTGCCAGATTGAGAGATATAATTCATAATTGATTTAGTACCGGGACATTGCCAATATAGAAAGCATCATATAGGATGGCTTTGGTAGAGACAAAGGAATTGATGATACAATTCCAGGATTTATTGGAAAAGAAGTATATTTAGCCGAGTGTATCTCAATGGGGACCGTCAGTGCTGTTTGTTAAGAAAAAAGGATGGATCATTAAGGTTTTGTGTTGACTATCGAGAGTTGAACAAAGCTACGATCAAGAATAACTACCCGTCACCAAGAATAGACGATCTTTTTGATCAACTTAAGGAGCAAAGTACTTTTTGAAGATAAATTTGAGGATTGGTTACCATCAGTTGAAAGTGGGGAAGGAAGACGTCCCAATGACCGTATTCAGAACTCGTTACGATCATTATGAGTTTCTGGTGATGTCGTTTGGACTGATGAATGCACCAACCAAGTTTATGGAGATGATGAACAGAGTGTTCAAGCAGTAGTTGGATAAGTTTATGGTTGTGTTCATTGACGATATTTTGGTTTATTGCGTGCCAAACATTCGAGGTTAGTACTTGAAATATTGAGGAAGGAGTAGTTGTACGCAAAATTTTCAAAGTGTGAATTCTTGTTAGAGAGAGTTTATTTTTTAGGTCATGTTATTGACAAGGAACAAGTTTCTGTAGATCCAGCCAAAGTAGAGGCAGCTATTAATTGGTAATAGTCGAGAACATCGACGGAAGTTAGGAGTTTCTTGGGGTTAACATGGTACTATCGAAGATTTATTAAGGATTGTTCTAAGATAGCTACCCCACTAACAAATTTGATGAGGATGACAGTGAAGTATGTGTGGACAGAGAAATGCGATGATAGCTTTATGGAGTTAAAGAAAAGGGAAAAGGCTTAGTGAAACACCTATATTATCCCTACCAGATGATACAGGGGGATTTATAGTGTATAGTTATGCGTCCCACAAGACTCTTGGTTGTGTGCTCGTGCAACATGCCAAAGTCATCGTGTACGCATCACAACAGTTAAAAAATTATAAGAAGGGATATTCGACTCATGATATTGAATTGGGAATGGTAGTGTTTGCATTAAAGATCTAGAGGTATTACCTGTATGTGGATAAATATGAGATATATATGGACCACAAAAGTCTAAAGTATATATTTACACAAAAGGAGTTGAATATGAGGCAGAAGAGATGGTTAAAATTGATCAAAGGTTATGATTCTAAAATTCTATACCATCCCAGAAAAGCCAATGTAGTGACAGATGCTCTAAGCAGAAAGAGTAAAGAGAAGTTGTTTGTGTTAACTGATCAAGAAAAACTGATAAAAGAGATGGCTCGAATAGAATTAGAGATGAAAAATTCGAAGGAGTCGGGGGAGAATTTTTAACTAACAGAGGCGAGTCCAACTTTATTGGACAAGATAAGAGAGGCTCAAGACAAGGATGAAGAATGTATGAGAATAAGATAACGGATGGCCGATGGTCAGGAGGTCTAGTACAAAATGGATAGCAAGGAATTGCTAAGATTTGAAGAACGGGTTTGGGTATCTCTAATACATGAATTACGAGAGGAGATTTTACAAGAGGCCCATAGTATGTGATACTTGATACATCTGGGTAGCACAAAGATGTATTAAAATCTGCATCAGCATTGTTGGTGGCCGAATATGAAGAGGGAGGTTACGGAATGCGTTAGTCGATGCCTAACTTATCAGAGAGTTAAGAAAAAACATTAAAGATCAAATGGATTACTATAGTCGTTAGAGATTCTTGAATATAAGTGGGAGTTTATCACGATGGTTTTTGTGGTAGGACTTCCCGCAATACGAAGGGCTATGACGCAATATGGGTAATTATGGATCGACTAACAAAGTTCGCGCACTTTTTGCTGATTAAGATCGGGTTCAATTTGGATCAGCTGGCCAAATTGTACATCAAAGAGCTAGTTTCGAGACATGGAGTGCCGGTATCAATTTTTTCCAATAGAGATCTGAACTTCACATTAAATTTTTGGGGGAGTCTTCAAGAAAGAATGGTGACACAATTGAGGTTGAGTACCATGTATCATCCACAGACTGATGGGCAAAGCGAAAGAACAATTCAGACATTAAAAGATATGCTTAGAGTCTGTGTGATGGATTTTAATAACAGTTGGGTACACCATCTACCTTTAGTGGAATTTGCGTATAATAACAGTTATCACACAAGCACAGTCATGCTGCCTGACAAAGTCTTGTATGAGAGGAAATGTAAAACACTTTTGTACTGGGATTAAGTAGGAGAATGTCGACAATTGGGGCCATAATTGGTTCAACAGACAATGCATATTACCAGAGTTATAAGGGCTCGTTTGGTAGTAGCTGAAGATCGATAGAAGAATATGTGGATTTACATCGCCAGAAAAGAGACTTCCAAATGGGGAGTTTTGTATTTTTTAAGGTATCTCTCTGAAAGAGGAAGATCAGATTTGGAAAGAAAAGGAAGTTGAGTCCAATGTTGTTTGCCTAGTTTTAAATAGAAATTTACACGCAAGTATACGTGGCCAATAAGTAATAAAGTGATTTAGTCGAGTGTCGAACCCACGAAGAATTAAAAATAATTTCTCCCAATTACTAACTCTTAATCAAATTAATTCTATTTAAACAACCAAATTTAAACTGTAGAGTAAAATCTAATTAAAATTAACAATTAGTAAATCTAACGACAAGGATTAAATCAAATTTTAATGACTTAAGATCATAATTCCCCCCAAATGCTTCATTTAAATCTCTTCACTACATTTTTAATTAATTAATTATATTAAATTTTTAACTGAGAATTGTTTATAATATTTATATACACCTCTCAATGATCACATAAACAATTCCCTTTAAATCCGATACAAAGGCAACAAAATTAAAGAGAGCACCCTAATTAACTAACTTACTATATCTATATTGAATTGAATTACAATTAAAAAGGATTTGAAGCACAGACTAATCTTTGGGTTACATATGGCACATAGGTATATCTCTATCCTATACACGAATCATGAATTCGATCAACGCAAAAAATAGAAACATATATTATCATATTCATATCTAAATTTATAATCAATATCTCGATTTCATATAAATTATCTCATTAATTACATGCACTTAATTAATACATGAACACACAAAATATCATAAACGACTCATATATAATCAATAAGAAAGAAAATTAATTTAAATAACACATTGGATTGCATTGTAACCTTCATTAAAAGTTAGTTCATAATTGAAGAATAAACCATCCACAAATAATTCATCTTAAAATTATAAAAGTAAAAGGAAAACAGAAGAATCAAATCCTTGTTTTGATATCCATTTGTCACCCGGATCATAATTTTCAACCCCCAAGCTTTTGCCTTTGATTCTTGAATCCTTCGCGTTGAATATTTGCTTCTAATCTATATTATTCTACTCCTTATATATCCTGAGTATGTTATATCTATGTTTTTCTTTTCAATTAAAGTTACAATATGAATATTTATAGTACTAATAGGATACCAGAATTTTCTAAGTCATCCTAATCCACATAGACTTTCAGCCCATAGCCCAAAAATTAGAAAATGAGACATTGTTCGCAGACTAGGGCGGCTACCCTATCTCACGGGGTGCCTTCCCTACTCCTCCAGATTATAAATCTTGTTCCACATACTTGGGGCGGCTGTGCTAGGAAGTGGTGCGGCTGCCCCGATACGTTTTCACCTTCGACATCAGTTGAAAAAATGGCCATAACTTTTCATTCGGACTCCGATTGAGAAGATTCAAGATGTTCTAGAAAGCTGAGAAGTAGGTCTACAGCTTTTATATTTTAGGATTTGATAAATTCTACATGGATCATGGTCGAAATGAGGACTAAAGTGACTATTACGTAACTGGCAAGTTAAAAAGGCAAGCATAGCAACTCCAAACTTTGATTAACCAAGCATTTATTCCAATTCCTACAAAACAAAATCAAACCACATAAAACAAACATAAAATACGTACAACTAATATAAAACACTTAAGAACTCACAAATTATTAAGCTAAAAATTAGTTAATATATAAATATAAAACTCACTTATCAAAATACCCCTAAACTTAATCATTTGCTTGCCTCCAAGCAAAACAAAAATTAAAATTAAAACTCCACTAGCTCAATTAATTAACCTAACAACTCAAGCAATGAATCAGTATAAATAAAATTATTAACCTTAAAGATTTCACTAATAAATAACTCAAAGAAAATTTCCATATCATGCAATGCCAAAAAAATATAATATATTCATCAATCTTACATCACTCTTGATCCTTTGTGCGTGTGTGAATCAAAATGTACCACACTAATCAAAACTCAAATAAATTCATATAATTCCAATGCCACATAAAAGATAATTAATACTTTATACACTTAATTTTAACGTATCTTAAAGCTTTATATAAGCAAAACAAAATTTAAATGATCAAAAGTATTATTTTTTTCATATTTTTTCCCTTTTTTTCTTTTTCATATTTTTTTCTATCTATTTTTTTTCATGTAAGTTCATTTTATGCTCCATCTCACATTATTTTGCATTCTTGACATGTGCAATGTCTAATTTTCTTAGCCTTTTCAGTGGTACCCATGTAACGAGCGTTTGACCAATGACTCCCAAACTAGTTGGCTTTATGACACTAACGATCTAATAACTCGAGTAACAAAGGTCACAAAATTAAACTAGTCAAGCTATTTATTATAATAAAAAAAAATCAATTTAATCCCTAAATTATATTTTACCTATATCACACTTTAAAACATAATGAAAATAAGTTATAGTGAAAATTAATATCTTTCACAAACATCTAACTACATAAACTTCTCTAAGTTAAAACTAGCTCAAAACAAATGAACACGTGCTTAAAAATATAAAGGATCAATAGAAATATAATAACCAACAAATAGCTAAAATTCAAACAAAGTAATAATTTATCAATTTCCGAAAAGTTATTA
Source organism: Hedera helix (assembly GCA_947179155.2). NCBI lineage: Eukaryota > Viridiplantae > Streptophyta > Magnoliopsida > Apiales > Araliaceae > Hedera > Hedera helix. Next base: position 18,697,283 of record OX359270.1, read on the forward strand.
AATAAAAACTAAATTTTTTGTCATTAGTCATAAATCTAATTCAATTAATTCATTAGTCAATAGACCTAACCTAAAAACTAAGTTACCCCATTTTTTTAGAAAGCATGATTGCACTTAGTATGTGCAATAGACTTTTAAACCCCAAGGTTACCCCAAGTAAATGAGTTGTGTCTTGTAAGGGTTTGTAGTGAATTTACCCACAAAATTCTAAAATTTAAACTAAAATAAAACCTAAAAAAAATTAAATTGTTCAAAATTTACCCACGCCCCCAAACTTAAAACAGACATTATCTTCAATGTATAAAATAAAGGAATTCAAGAACAAATGACTCCCTTGAATATGTAGTTTGGATTGCATTGGCATAAAAAACCTGAAATAATCGAAAATCTACTACTAAAAATTAAAAATTAAAAAAATTAAAACGGAAACTTGGGTTGCCTCCCATTAAACGCTTAATTTAAAGTCTCAGCCTGACTATTCATTTTCTCTCAATCAAATTTAATCAAAAAAATTATCTTTTCATACTTACTCCTTGTCTTTTCTTTGATTTTCATGGCATTCTTCTAAAATTGTGAACCACCCTCAAACTTGAATTCATCTGAGCCATATTCTTTAACAAAGTCAACTCGATAGTACTCTTCAGAATTCTAAATTTTTTGCATGAAAGACACTATTGGATTTTTCTTAATACCATTCGAGCTTACAACTTGATCATCTTCATCATTTCATTCGTCTTTCCAAATCTTGCTCCTCTTCTTTTCAATCTCATCATCATATTTCTCATCCGAACGAGATCTCTTAAGATTTACTTTAACAGTCTTATGTAACTCCTTCTCATTTTCTAATGTATTTGCCTCGTATAACTCTTTACCTTCCTCCTCAAAATTTATCTCTATATTGCTAGGTAAAATATTGCAAAGGAAATTGTTGACTACATTGGCAACTTGTTCCTTTTGAATCTCATTCTCTTCCTTTTGAATCTCCATTTCACCCCTTCGAATTTCCCACTCTCGCATTAATTCTTCATTATATTTACTACTTATATCGATATTATCTGTAAAGCTGGCAAGAATTTTCTCCAAATTTGATTTTTCTTCTTGTTGGGTGGAGGTTAATACAAGATTTCGTATGACTGAGGTTGATATGAAAATTCTGACAGGTATGATGAACTTGGAATAAAAATTTCATGATTATTCATTATCATCTCAGTTTGCTCTAAAAACCTATCAAGAATTTCCTCCAAATTAGATTTATGCTCTTGTTGCTGTGCATATAGGTATTGAAAATCTTGATGATATAATATTTCGGAAGCATAGAATTATTCTTGATTGATCATGCCAACCCGGATATAACAATTTGGGGTGTAACTATATTGCTCCTAATTGTAGGCATTCTGAATAGATTGATTCCCAAGAGCGCCAATTTTTCGTTCTAGCTCTGCCAACTGTGTAGTCATTTGCACCATTAATTATGCCCTTGATCGATCCATCCACACAGAAGACCATTGAGAATAAAATCCAACCATTGTACCTGAAAAAGAAATAAAATATAATAAAAATAAAATAAATAAAAATTTCAAAGTTTAAATTAGAACTAATTTGATTAAAATTAATATTGAGGATAATTATTAAATTAATTTCCTGGCAACGGTGTTAAAAACTTATTTGCCTAATTTTAAATAGGAACTTACATGCAAGTATACGTGATTAATAGGTAATAAAGTGATTAAGTCGAGTGTCGAACCCACAGGAAATTAAAAATAATTACTACAGTTATTAACTCTTAATCAAATTAATTCTATTTAAACAATCAAATTTAAACTATAGAATTAAATTTAATTAGAATTAACAAGTAACAAATCTGACGACAATGATTAAATCAAATTTTAAAGACTTAATATCACAATTTTCTCCAAATCTTCATTTAAATCTCTTCACTCCCTTTTTAATTAATTAAGTATATTAAATTGTTAACCGATAATTCTTTATAATATTTATATGCACCTCTTGATGATCACATAAACAATTCCCTTTAAATCTGACAAAAAGGCAACAGAATTAAATAGAGCACCCTCATTAACAAATTCACTATATCTATATGTGAATTACAATTAAAAAGGATTTGAAGCACATATTTTCTTTAGGTTACATAGGTATATATTTATCCTATACACGAATCATGAATTTCATCAACATAGAAAATACAAACATATGTTATCATATTCATATCTAAATTTATAATCCATCTCTCAATGTCATATAAATTATTCCATTAATTACGTGCACTTAATTAATACATGAACGCACAAAATATGATAAACGACTCATATATAATCAAATGTAATCAATAAGAGAGAAAATTAATATAAATAACACATTGGGTTCCATTGCAACCTTCATTAAAAGTTAGTTCATAATTGAAGAATAAACCATCCAAAAATAATTCAACATCTTAAAATTACAAACATAAAAGGGATAGAGAAGAATCAAATCTGTGTTTTGATATTCGTCTGTCACCCGTATCACAATTTTTAACCCCCAATCTTTTGCCTTTGATTCTTAAATCATTCACGTTGAATATTTACTTTTAATCTATATTACTTTACTCCTAATCTATCCTAACCATGTTAGATTTTTATTTATTTTTTCAATTAAGGTTACAATATGAATATTTATAGTACTAATAGAATACCCTGAGTTTCTAAGACATCATAGTCCACATAAACTTCAGCCCATAGCCCAAAAATCAAAAAATAAAACATTGTTCACCAACTAGGGCGGCTACCCTACTCCTCTAGATTATAAATCTCGTTCTTTATACTTGGGGCAGCTATGCTAAGAAGTGGGGTGGCTGCCCCAATACATTTTCAGCTTCAGCGTCTGTTACAAAAAATGGTCATAACTTTTTCATCCATACTGCCATTGAGACAATTCAAGACGTTCCGAAAAACTAAGGAGTAGATCTACAACTTTTATATTTGAGGATTTGACAAGTTGAATATTTGCTTCTAATCTATATTATTCTACTCCTAATCTATCCTAACTATGTTAGATCTATGTTTTTTTTAATTAAGGTTACAATATCAATATTTATAATACCAACAGAATACCCTAATTTTCAAAGACATCCTAATCCATATAGACCCATAGCCCAAAAATCAAAAAATAAAACATTATTCTTCGACTAAAGCAGCTGTCATATCTTATAGGGTGGCTGCCCTACGCATCCAAATTATAAATCTCATTATGCATACTTAGGACAGCTACGCTAGAAAGTGGAGCGGCTGCCCCAATACATTTTTAGCTTCGACGTTTGTTGAAAAAATGACCATAACTTTCTCATCCGGATTCTGATTGAGACGATTCAAAACGTTCCAGAAATTGAAAAGTAGATCTACAACTTTTATGTTTTAGGATTTAAGAAATTCTGCTCGAATCATGGTCAAAATTAGTACTAAAATGACTGTTGTGTAATTGACAAGCTGAAAATGCAAGCATAGCAACTCCAAACTTTGATCAATCAAGCCTTTATTCCAATTCCTTCAAAACAACGTCGAAACACATAAAATTAACATAAAACACTTACAACTAATATAAAACAGTTAAGAACTCGCAAATTATTAAGCTAAAAAATAGTTAATACATAGATATAAAACCCACTTATTGGAGTTTCATAGGACCGTTTGAGATATTGATGAGAGTGGGTGAAGTGGCGTATGAGGTAGCTCTACCTCCTGAACTAGAATATATTAATAATATATTTTATGTGTCAATGTTGCAGCCTTACAAGCCTGATTATAAGCATGTCATATCGTATGAGCCGATTCAAGTTGAGAAAGACTTGATATATGAAGAAATTCATGTTCAAATACTTGATAGAAAAGAGTAGACTTTAAGAGATAAGGTTATACATTCTCTTAAAGTGCTATTAAGGAACCACAACGCCAAAAAAACTACGTTATAATTAGAAGAAAAGATGAGAAAGAATTATCTGAAGCTTTTTTTGAGTAACCTTGAATTTGTAATTCCGGGGACGAAATTCTTATAAGTGGGAGGATGTAATGACCATGACTTTTAATCCAATCGTAATTAGAATTTATAATTAATTATCAATTAAATAAATTTTGTGTGAATTTTTTTCGTTTAAGTGATTTGATGCATATTGATATGAACGTCTATTAAATGTGATAGTTAGTGAATTATTTAATGAATGCATTAATTAAACAAGCCCAAGTCCTTGATAGAGCTAGGGTTTGTAGTTAAACTAATTCTTATAGTAGATTAACTATAAGAATACATGTCTAATTAGATTAAATAAGTAATCCAAATGGGTCATTCAATTTAAGCCCAACTGGTTTAAACTAGTAGGAATTTTAATGAACCATGAATTAGTGACTTTATTAATGCATAACTAGTACCCAATTCAAATTATTTGTCTAGCCCAATTGAATTTAATTGGTGTAGCCCAATATTAAGCCAATTGGAAATTAGTATTGAGCTCAAGCAAATGATTTAAATGATACCAAAGGAACTAATTCCATGACCCAAAAAGGTAACCCAAAGTTACGTGCTTGGCATATATATATATATATATATATATATATATATATATATATATATATATATATATATATAGTTGTAAATTTGCTATAAAAGAAAAGGAAAATTGGGGGATATTAAGGGTGTTGGCCCGCCACTAGGGGGACCCCACTTGGGGGTGCAAAGGTCTATGCATTTTCTTCAAAAGACCACCCCCCAAAAACCCTCCAAAATGTAAGATTTGCTCCTTAAAAAGTGGATCTTGCTTTGCTAGGTTTAGAGACTTCATTAGCTCAGTGTTAGTTGATTAGAAGAGCTAAGTATACTTATCATTTCCCTATAAATATAGGGCTCCACCAAGCTTGTAAAGTTTGTTGGTTCATTTGAAAGTTCACTAGTATAGAAAGTTGAGAGCTTCTTTGAGTGCAAATAGAGAAATACACTTAGTGAGCTCGAGTGCTAGCCATTTGGGGGTATTAAAGGAGTTGGCTGGCCACTAGGGGGCCCCCACTTGGGGGTGAAAAGCTCCATGCATTTTCTTAAAAAATCACCCCCCAAAACCCTCCCAAATGTAAGCTATGCTCCTTAAAATTGGATCTTGCTTTGCTAGGTTTAGAGACTTAAATTGTTAAGTGTTAGTTGATTAGAAAAGCTAAGTATACTTACCATTTCCCTATAAATATAATGCTCCACCAAGCTTGTAAAGTTTGTTGGTTCATTTGAGAGTTCACTAGGATAGATAGTTGAGGGCTTCTTTGAGAGCATAAAGATAAATACACTTAGTGAGCTTGAGTGCTAGCCATTTTCAAGTTCCAGTCAAGTGTAAGGATGGATGCCATCTAGTCTTGTTTCATATTTTGGAAGGCAAAGGAAGAGAGCGTCAAAATCTAGAAGGTTTAAAAGTGTTCTATCCTTGATCTTTGTTTTTTTTTTTTTAGTTAAAGTTATAGTTAATTGCCATGGTTCATTGTGGGATATTTTTATATTGTGAAACTATGAAGGGTTCGAAGGTATAAGGAAGGATATTTAATGGAGAAAATGTGATGAATATAGGTATATATACATGAATCTATGCATGAAATGTATTTTCTATGGTAAAAAATGTATTTTGGTGGTAGCAAATGTATTTCTTTGGTTCAAAACCTATTTTAAAGCTCTAAGATGTTAGATGTATACTATATATGTAGATATATGTTTAAACATGCTTAATATATGTTTTGATATGTTGAATATGTGAATGAATGTAAGAAAAGTGCATAGTTGCACTTTTCGATAAAAACCCTAAATTATTTTATACTTTGATGTGTTGTAAAATGATTCGTGATTATTATTTTTGTGAGTTTTATGTCTTGAAAGATAGTTCTAGGGTTCATAAAAATCACCCAACTTGAATCTATGAAAAATGTGATAAATTGTGCAAGTTATGGTCATTATGCTCAAAAGAGATGGTTTTAAAACGCTAGTCGATCGATCGTGATTTCTTTGTCAAAAACATTTTGAAAAAGGTGATCGATCAGTAATATATTGAAGAACATTAAGTTATGAAAATAATAAATCAAATTTGGTGTCTTTTGGATGTGTGTAACAAATTCTATTGAAGTTTGAAACTAAATAATCGTCGCAGCGTTGGATTACATCGTCACAGCGATGAAAGCTTCTGGCCGAGGCCGTCGTGGCGCTGGTGTCCACTGCTGCAACGGTAGTCTGAATATTTTCAAAATTAAATTTAAATAACTGGGTCGGGTCGAGTCATGGAAACCGAGTAAAGTTAGGTCCAGTTTGAACAGATTATTTCACAAATTATATTACTATTTTTAAACTCAATTTAAATAATTTAAATATTATTATAATAAATAAAATATTATTAAATAATTTATAATATTAATAAATAAATAAAATATTATTAAATAATTAATAATATTAGAAAGTGACTAAACTATTATTAAATAATTAATAATATTATAAAATGATTAATAATATTAGAAAGTGAATAAAATAATATTAAATGATTAATAATATTAGAAAGTGAACAAAATATTATTACATGATTAATAATATTATAAAGAAAATAAAATATTATTAAATAATTAATAATATTAAAAAATAAATAAAATATTATTACGTGATTAATAATATTAAAAAATGAATAAACTATTATTAATTGATTAATAATATTATCCAACGGTGATATTTTTATCAAGTGGTTATATTTTTAGGAGATAACTAATTTTGTGTTAAAATATTATTAATTAATGATAATATTGATTAAGCGTTAAGTGATTAAAAATTTAGTTGTGTGCATAAACTTAATTAATTTAGAGTGAGATGTACTAAGGTTATAATTTTAAGCCTATATGTGTTATACTAATTGAAAGATCAAACTTATTAAAGTTAGGTCTTTCAAATGGAAGTAATTTAAATTTCTTAGCAATAATCAACAATATAGACAAGTTTCCTATACCCAAACTAGTATTTATTTTACAAGACCTTTAAATGGTTTAATTATTAAAAATTAATCCACATCGGTATTATTATTCGCACGTGTTGCAATTAAAGTTCTTTCAATTATGAACTGTTTAAGAAATAGTCTACGTTAATTGTTCAGCGAGACATTGCATGTTAAATTCAATCAATCGAATATGGTTAAAGCTTATCCAAACCAATAGTTGGTGCAGACTATTATAGTAAGACTGAGAAAGAACAACCCTATCAAGGGAAATATTATTAGAAAATCAAACTAGCGCAAGATGACTAAATGATATGCATACATATATGGGTACAAGAGGCTGATCCCCTCGAATACCAAAATACTAAAAGGTCAATTGAATTACTGATATGCCTTTGCATTAGTTCATGGTCCATAGTGGCCACTTAGTAGTAAAGACTCAAATCATTTCTTTAATTGAAACTTGATTCTCGCTTATTCACAATTACATATATTGTTGAAACCTCATAAAATATTCTTATTCAATCATGATATATGATTCTTGTATTCATTATTTACTTAAACTTGTTGGGCAAGCTAGTTGCTCACCCTTGCTATATCATGATATTTTTTAGTCAACCTAGAAAGCTATATGAAGAACAAGGAAAAGGAGAAACTTCAAAAGTAGATTAGTATGCATGCTAATTAATTTATTAATATTTGTAATTTGCTAGTATAACTTTGGAACAGTTAAAGTGTTTGGTTTATTTTTATGTATAGGGTAGTAAACATTGGGATTAGTAGAATCTTATGTAATGAACATTGTATGCTCTTGAGGCTTTACAGCTTCAACAACAGGAATGGATTGCACACTTGACCGAACTCAAGAAAGATGATCGAGTTTCCTCAACAATTTGGGGTAGTGTTGAAACAAGACCATAGAGCCAAAGGTGGATAGGGCCCTTAATTGACTTTTCCATACCTCACTACAACGCCTCCTCTAGGGAGCAATATTATGACGAGTCAAGGCGAGGTGATATAAGGTTGGACAGTTCTTAAGGACATAACTACAAAAACAAAGCCTTCCGTAGGGATTGGGAGCAATACTATGGTGATATAAGGCAAGTAGTTTCTTCGAAACCTCAAAATCAATCAAAAGCCTCCCATAGGGTTCAGGAGCAATACACCAGCGAAATAAGGTATGGAGATAAAAGGCAGGCTTATTCCAAGGATCGGGAGCCAAGTTGTTTAAACCCCAACCAGCGAAGGCGGGTCAAATCACCAACTCATGATCGGGATCATGAAAAGATAAGGCATAGAGAGATAAGGCTGGCTAGATCTCTGAACCATGTTCGAGATCATCATAACGAAACCCCACAGATGGGTATCCCCAATCATATTGTATAGAAAATAGCAGAGTTAGAACAGAAGATAGCAGTGGCTTATAAAGATCGTAAGCTCATGGATCCGAAGTCACCTATTTCACCTACTATTGATAAGGCCAGAGTTGATCTGACCAAGAATATGCCACCACTAGAGAGACATATGATGGCACAGGGGATCCTGATGATCATACACACTCCTATTAGCGTATCATATGATATTATGGTCATTCAAATATTGCTCAATGCCAAATATTGATTATGATATTAAAGAAGGGAGTTTGACAATGGATGAAGTCTCTACCTTAAACCTGCATCAATTCGTGGCACGAGTTGTGCAATAAATTCCAGGATCGGTTTGAGTGTAATAGGAGGAGGGGAAATTTGACTGCCTCTTTAATGAAAATCAAACAAAAATTGAATGAGACACTAAGTCAGTATGTGCAGAGGTTCATGGTTGGGCATAGGGTGCTCTCGAAAGCTTATGAAGGACATTATGTTTAACCCTCTAAAGGATTTGTCATACACCTATAAACAGGAAAAGAACTTTATTGTTATTGAGGAGGCTATGGCAAGTCTACATCAAAATTCGAAGAGGGTAGAATGATCCAATAATAAAGATAGCAGACCAGAAATGTGGGATTAGATTAGAGACAAGGAAAATCCTCCATAAGCCAGTAAGCCACCATTTAAGTTAAAGTTTAAAAAGAAGGTTTACAAACCTTTGAACATTAATGGGGTGCACATTCGGATGAAATGAAGAATAAACCTTTCTTTGAGCCGGTGTCGGTGGGATTTCATCGGCCAAAGGGAAACAAGAATATGTTCTATAACTATCATCAGACTATTGGACATTTAACTAAAGCCTGTCAACAACTGAAAGATGTCATTAAAAATAATGTTCAGAATGGATAATTAATTCAGTATGTTGTAGAACAGGAGGCTCCACCATCGGGACAAACATGGGAGATTGATTAGGAAGTTGATTAGGAGGATTGACCACGCTGGGTGATTGATGTCATAACTGGGGGATCAACTGGGAAGCTATATGCGGAAAAGCGTCGAGGAGTTACTGATATGGTGATGATAGATTCAAACCAGACTATTAAAGTTGACATGCCTTTTTCCAATATGGTGATCTCTTTCTTTAATGAAGATTACCCAATTGATGTAGTAGATCATCATGAAGGGGCTTTGGTTATCAAGATACAGGTCAGACTGATTGATACGAGGAGAATAATGATTAACAATGGTTCTTTGGTTGATGTGTTGTATAGCCATGCTTATCAGCGGAAGGATCTAAAAGGGTAAAAAATTGAGGTTGGGCAAGAGTCACCATTATAAGGCTTCGTTAATGAGCCAGTGTATGTAGTCGGTATGGTGGAGCTACCCATTGTCTTCGGTACGGCCACTCAACAGATGCAGATTAAGGTAAAATTCTTTGTTGTTCAAGTTAATTCTACATACAATGTTATTTTGGGTCGTATTACGTTAGCTACATTACATGTTATCACCTTAATCCCACAATTTAAGATAAAATTCCCTACTCCTAATAGTGTTGGGGAAGTGAAAGGGGACCTGGATATAGCTCGGAGGTCTTATTGGTACACACTTACATCATCAGCAGTGGGGATGAATAAACAAAAATAGACGATCATGGTAAATATAGAGCCTTTCATATAAGGACCCACATAACCTCTGCCTCTGCCTATCGAAGAGACAGAGGATGTAAAGTTTATTTTTGGGGAATGTGGCAAAAATTGTAAAAATAGGTGTTGGGTTAAAAGAATCAATCAGAAAAGGATTGATTGAATTATTTTGGTCTTATGCCGACATCTTCGCCTGGACACCTAGAGACATGTCGGGCGTTACAGAAGAAATAATAATGCATAAATTGTGTGTAGATCCATAGAGGAAGCTAGATTAGTAGAAAAGGTAGATCTTCGCTCCAGAAAGATAAAGAATCATTGATGAAGAGATAGCCAATCTTCTGGATGTCGATGTAATTTTGGAGATAAACTACCCTGAGTGGCTGGCGAATGTGGTCTTGGTTAAAAAATAAAACAAGAAGTGGAGGGTCTGTATTGACTACACATATTTAAACAAGGCTTGTTTGAAAGACTGTTATCCACTTCTTCACATTGATTAGCTAATTAACGCAATATCGGGGTATGCCATCCTTAGCTTTCTTAATATATTTTTGGGGTACAATCAGATTTTGATGTGTAAAGAGAATATCCTGAAGACGACTTTTATAACATATTGGGTGATATATGGTTACAAAAGGACACCCTTTGAACCTATTAATGCGGGAGCGATCTACCAAGGGATGATGAATAAGGTCTTCTGCATGCAGATTGAAAGGAACATGGAGGTCTATATAGATGTTATAATCGTCAAAAGCACTAGGGTACATGATCATTTATAAGATTTGGTAGAGTTCTTTCTAACCATCAGATAGTATAATATGAGGCCCAATTCTACGAAGTGTACTTTCGGTCTGAAGTCGGGGAAGTTTATGGGTTATTTGGTTAGCAAGATATGCATTGAAGTAAACATAGAGAAGATTCGGTCGATCCTAGATATTAAGTCACCACAATCAATTAAAGATGTATAGAGATTAACAGGTCGAGTGGCAGCTCTTTGGCACTTCTTGTCTAGGTTGACAGAGTGGTGTCTTCCATTCTTTAACACTCTAAAGGGTATGAATAATGAAAAAACTTTCTAGTAGACTTCGAAGTATGAAGATGCCTTCTAAGGGATAAAAAGGTACTTATCTTCAACTCTATTGTTATAGAAACCTCTTCCATCTAAGCCTTTTTATCTATATTTACTTGTGAGTTCATTGGTTGTTGAGGCGGTACTGGTTTGTAAAGAGATGGTCGACAACATCCAATTTATTATGTGAGCCATGCATTAAGGGACGCGTTAACTAGATATCCAAGCTTGGTGAAGTGTATCTATGCGTTAATCATTGTTAGTCAAAAACTTTGGCACTATTTCTAAGGGAGGGTTATACTAATGAACTATTAAAGGTACTCGATAGGCCTAATGCTTCGGGGGAGGATGGTTTCTTTGATGGTAGAGTTGAATTAGTTTGTTTTGGATTATAAGCCGCGAACAACAATCAAAGAGCAAGCATTAACAAAATTTATAGATGAATGCATGTTTACCGAGGAGGATCTGAAGCGGAATTCTGATTATGCTATAGAGCTAATAGCTGGGGCAGTAGGTATCTTCATCCTGGACCTTGTATGTGGATGGTTAATTAACTTTGGACACTAGTGGTGCTAGGGTTATTCTGATAAATCCAGAAGGGTATAAGGTTCAACAAGCTATTCAGTTTAAATTCAAGGCTACTAATAATGAAGCTGAGTATAAAACCATCCTAGCAGGATTGAGGTTGGCCTGAAACCTGGAGGTACGACATTTATTAATGTTCAGTGATTCCTAGTTAATGGTAAAGTAAATTTAGGGTGGATACGAGGCTCTGGGGTGAGGATGGCAAAATATTTGTCTGAAGTAAAGATGTTGTTGCTGCAGTTTGATTCTTACTCCCTCCAAGGTATAGAGAGAAATGGAAATATGGTAGTCAATGCACTATCCAAGTTGGCTGCTATACAGGTGGAAAATTTTAGAGGGTCGGTCTATATGGAGGTCCTTGACGAACCTAGTATTTTGAGGAAGGTGATACCGATTGAAAGGTCAAATTGTTGGCTCACACCTTACCCGGAGAATCTCAGTGAACAAAATCTCTCATCGACAAGTTGTTGGCGAAGCGAATAAGATACTAAAGTGCTTATTTCTACCTGATTGATGGGGATCTTTATCGGTGGGCCTATTCCTCTCCATTATTGATATGTCTTATCCCATCGGAGGCTTCATATGCTCTTCGGCAGGTACATGAAGGGATCTGCGGTGATCGTATTGGAGCTAATTCTTTGGCTTATAAACTAATTAGGCAGGGTTATTATTGGTCGACAATGTTCCAAGAAGCGAAGGAGTTTCTGCAGAAGTGTCTGAAGTGTCAATTAAATAGCCTGATTCCACATTTGCCTCTTAAAAGTTACATTAGTGTTATCCTAGATCCCATTTAATATCCGAGGAATTGATTTGTTGGGGCTTATGCCCAGTGCTAAAGGACAATTAACATATCTACTAATCGTCATTAATTATATGATCAAGTGGATGGAGGCAAAACCTCTACAATATATCACTGAGCAGGATTGTATTCCATTTTTAAGGAGTCAGTCGTATTCCAGTTTGGGATCCCGATGATTTTGGTGTAGGATAATAGGTTGTACTGTTGTAGTTTGTTGGGTCAAACTTTGAGTAGGTTTTGGCAAATTTAGGTATTCAGCAATGACGAGTTTCTGTTGTATATCCTTAATCTAATGGCCAGGAAGAAGTTACTAACCAAATGTTGCTTAATGGAATCAAAAGGAGGTTGGATGGGAAGGTGGCCCGAAGAGCTTCATAGTGTTCTTTGGTCTTATCGGACTACTCCTCGGACTACTACAAGTGACTCTACTTTTTGTCAAGCATATGGGATGGAGGCTCTTATTCCTATGGAGATCGGGTCACCTTCGTTTCTGGTGGCTAAGTTTATGGACGTTTACAACGCTGAAGGTCTTTGGCTCAACCTAGATTTATTAGATGGGTTCAAGGTAACAGTACCGAGGCTACCCATGCATCAGTAGAAAACTACCCGATACTACAGCAAAAGGGTTCAGCAAAGGAGTTTTGAGATCAGGAATTTGGTACTTCAGGAAGTAGAGGCTTCGGTGCCACAAAATGTCAAGAAATTAATGCCTAACTGGAATGGTCCCTATGGAGTTATTGAAGTATTAAAACCTGGGACATATCAACTTAAGAACATGGGAGGTTCATAATTAAAAAATATATGGCATGCAGGAAGACTTACGAAATACTATCAATAAGCAATGTATACATTCAATCACTTATATAAGTTTGAAAGACATTAATAAAAAGTAGATTTTTATTAATCATTATTGTATTTACAAGATTTATATATTATAATTTTTTTTACATTGAAAAAGAAAAAAAAATACATTGATTATTAATTATCGGGCTCATCCTCAGACCATTCATCTTCGGAAAACCTAAAGGCTGTCGGATTGAGACCGAATGCCTTCATCTTAGACTTGGCAAATTGGTACCCCTTATCGTATTCAAATAGAGCATTATGCACTAATTTGTCAGAGGTTCTGTATTCATTGATGATTATCTAGTGTTGTTTGAGGGTTATGGTCTGTACCTTCTCTTGAAGAGTTTGATTTTTTCTTCAAGTTGGCAAACAATTTTTTTCGTTGTAGTCTAGATGGTTTTGCATTTACTTCGAAGTTGGTCGACAAATTCTTTAAGTTATTTTTCTTGTTGTTTGATCTATTGTTGCTATTTTTTATCTTTGTTACAGTATTCAGCTCATTCTTTGATAAGTTACTTTTCGTTTACGGCCATGTCTGTCATGTGGGCTTGGAGTGTTCTTACATATTGATTGAGTTCTTGATATTGAAGACTGATGGAGGTCTTTTCTTCTTCGACTTTTGAAAGTTTGGTTCTCAGGTCGTTAATGATGTCATCAGAGCCTTCACTCTACATCTCCCATTGCATAAGTTTGTTAAGGGATGCTAAGGTCCGCAAAAAATATGACAAGGATGTTAGTAAAGAATAAGTTGAATAGAATAGAATAGAATATAGAAGTATGGGAAATTATTTTAGGGATACATACTTGGCCTTAGTGTATGGCTGTGGCGAGGAGGAGTTGTTGGTTAGTGTATTCATTAAACGTGTTGTCATCGACAGGGAGGTTGAAGAAATTAAAAAGTTTGAGGGGAAGGTCATCGTTGTTGGGGTCTTTAAGCCAGAAGGTGAAGGAGGAGAAGTCGAAAGTAGATGGTTGGGGGTCGGGGATTGTTATGGTTTGTGTAGGGATGTGTGGTGATTGTGTTTTAGAGGGTGAGGAGATGTGTTCGGCTAGAGGTTCGATGGTGGTCGAAGGTGGTGAAGTTAATTCGACTTGAGGTTCGGGGGGTAAATCAGATGGAGGTGTTGGAGTTGTTTGTGTTGGGGTTTTGTAGGGGTGATGGTAGAGGTTTTAATAAGTCTTCAGCAATTTTTTTGTAATTATTGTTTTTTGGCATTTGAAAAATTAAAGATATCTCTCTTTTTTGTAGTTTTGGTTAGGTCAGAGGGAGTGGGTTTCGATATATTTTGGGGTTCGGTGGGTTCAACAGTGATGGTGTTTAGGATTATTTTGAATTCGATTGGTTCGGGGGGGTTTGTGAGTTTAGGTATGGTGGAGGTTAGTAGTTCTTCAGTTTAAATGGATTTGATGATTATAAACAAGGGTTTGAAAGGTGTATTTATAGGTTCGACAAGGTTGGAAGAAGAGTTTAGGAGAGGTATAGGGGGTTTAGAGGCTTTAGATGGGTGTTCGGGAGGAGGAGGATAAAGAGAAGTTATGGGTTTGGGTTTGTAGATAGTTAATGAAAAGGGGAAAAAAGAAGAAGGATAAGAAGGAGAAAACATTGTTAATTAAACAAGAAAGTTAAATTCATATAATTTGTAGGGAAAAGGTAAGGAACTTATATTTGTGATTAAATAGCCAATCCTAGTCTGATTGTAGGTCAGGTGACTAGTGGGAGGTCAGCATCTTGGTGAAGAACTCTTGGAATTCCTTCTCCCAAAGCTAGGGGTACATGGCCAAGCCGAGGGTATTTTTGGAAGGTTCAACCTAGGTCGGAAGAAGATGAGTGTCTGGTCCTCGAATGTAATATTCCAAACTTCCGAGAGAGTTATAATCCGACTTTATATAAATAATTAAAGAGTGAATTACATTTTATATGTGTTATGGAATCTTCGTTATTGTTTATTTTTGTATTCTGGTTCAAGTATCAAACCTTAACACAAAAAAGGACAATAAAAGTTTTATTTTCAAAAACTAAAAAGAAGATAAACCCTAAACCCTAAACCCTAGGGTCTAAACCTTAGGAAAATTAACCTAGGCCCTCGAGCGAGATGTGTACGTCAAAATGACACGTTATAACCGATAAAAGTTTTTCTCAAAAAGCGAATTAGGAATATGACGAAATAGAGAGAAGACAAAAAATAATTTTTTTGCTTTTTTGATCAACCATTTTATGAAAAATGGTAGTCGAAAACACTATTCATCGAAAAACATGCAAAGTCTTTTGGACTTTTCACTTCACAGAATAGTGTTTATTCATAACAAAACTCTGTAATATCTAACTTTTAAATCTGTAAAGATCAATCCAACTGGAATACTTATAAATGAACTAGGTTAGAGATAACTGAATTCAAAAACCTAATCTATACCTAAACCTTGTTACAAACTAATTGAATTAGTTAGCTAATTAAGGTTGGAATCGAACTAGGCTAAGGTAACTAGATTATCATCTAACCTAATTATCATCTAATTAAACTAAACCTAACTAGGATTAAGGTTAATTAAACTAAATATTAGCCTAAATTACATGTTAAACTAATTGGTAAATTAATAACCTAATCAACCTAGGTTTATTGCTAATTAACCAAGCATGAACTAAGCTAGATTATCAAAATGACTAAACTAACCTTAACCAAGCTTGGTAAAAGACCATGACTACCTCTCAAATAAATGGTTAATTAACCAACCGAACAAGCCCTAAAACTATTCATTTGGTAGGCTAAGTGGTGAACCAATCAAAAGCTAACATGTGTGTTATGTAATGTCACTAAAAATGTGATAATTGCAAGCATTAAATGGCATTGGTGAGTCAAGAATGGTTGGCCAAAGCAAGGTGAAATGAGTGATATACTTAATCTTAGCTTAGCTTGGAAGTCTTGTAACAATGACATTTATACCCTAGCTTTGGTTTGCCTATAAATAGCAATCAATGCTCACTTGTTCTATCATTCATTTTCGAAGCTAAAAATCAAGTATCAAAGCTATACATATATTGAGAGAGAGTTCTATTAAGTTATTGCCTTGGAAATTGCAAAGAAATTGTTAAATCTTACAAATTCAAAAGGTAAAATCTCTAGTAGTTATTATGTTCGATTTTTCTTTCAACTTTAATTTTCAAAAGCTCAAGAACGTGAGTCGTAGCCATGTACGATTGTTATTCTCTGTATTCTTCATATGTTCTTGAGCCTTTCTTCATTTTATAGTAGTTATAATGTCCAATTTTATTTCATAGTTTAAAGCTCAAGAACGTATATTGTAGCCCTGTACGATTATCGTTCTCCGTGTTCTTCGTATGTTCTTGAGCAATTATTATAAACTGTTATAACCAATTATACAAGCCGTTATAATGACCAAATTATTTCAAATTCAAGTGTCATAATAACTTATGTAAGCAGTTATAATGCTCAAATTATTTCTTGTATGAAATTCAAAAGCTCATGAACTTATGTCTTAGCCATGTACGATTTTTCTTTCTTCATGTCATTCGTGTGTTCTTGAGCAAAAGTCATCAATCTTTCTATGAGAAGGTCTGTGATTTATTATTTTTATTTTATAAAATGTTATTGAGTCTTATAACATGAGATCTTAAGGAATTAAAGCTAGTGGTATCATGTTTCACATGGTTAACCCTAAAATTGTTGATCAAAACATACTCACTGTCTATTTCTGTATTTTTTTAAAAACTTAAAATCTGAATCTGCCCTAGAAATATGAATGAAATTTGTATATCATGAAATTCTAAGCAATTTAGATTCAAGAATCACTTCAAAATATTTTTGTATGACAAAGTTATCTCAGTTACCGTAAAAGAGGTCGAAGTTGAAAATTAAAGGTGACCCTTAGATCCTAGCACCAAAAATAATGATTTTGATTTAGCAAAGTCTCCTAAAAAATCCACCAATGAAAATAGTCTAATTTAGTTATAAAAACACGTATAGAGAAGGAAAATTTGATGAGCTAACATTCGGGTACGCGTAACCCTTTATATAAGCACTTTAAACGATTATCGGGAAACCCTAATTGTGCTTTAATGCAAGTTTTTTATCCTTAACCTCTGTTTACTTGCTTTCTATGTGATTTATATATTTTGTACAAGCAACATGTTATAAATCTTTGATATGAAAGTTATTGTTTCTTGTTTCGACATAACTTAAAAATGAAATGCTTATTCGTGATATATTTTGAATCGTGTTTTAATTTATCAAACCAAGTTGTCTTGCGGCGATCCTGACATGTGAAGTAAATTGAGATGAACGAAAATGTAGCATTGTTCATGAGTATTCCAGTGTATTGTATGTTATGCATAACATAGGATGTCGTTAGGTTGATCCCCTTTCTATATCCATTATAAATGGTTCTAAGTCGAAAAACAAAGAACAGTTCAAGGTCTAACCACCACTCAGTCTTACTATGTTAAAACATTTTATAATATCAATTGTTATGCCATAAATCCTTATAATCCATATTGGTGTGACTTCACTTATATGCTATGTGATAAGTAGATTTTATATCCATTTATTAGGTTTTTTTAGGCTTAATTATTTGTGAGTTTTTAAGTATTTTTAGTATTTTAGGTAATTTATTTAATTTTATGCATTTTTATTATTTTTATGATTTTTATGATTTTTAGTATCTTTATATTATTTTTAATTTTATTTTGCAGCAAATTAAAGCTCAGGGGCAGAATCGTAATAATTTGAGCAAGTAGGCGTGCAATGCGTGGGCGCACCATCAGCAGCACGGAGCCGCACGACGCCGTTTAGGCCTTTAAGAAAGCATGCAACCGCGCAATGCATGGTCACCCATATTAAAGAAAAAATAATAACGCCTGGATAGTGACAACATTAAAAGGCGCGTGGCAGCGGCGACTGCAGACTCTTTCTTTCTCTCTCCTTTACCGTATGGGTCCTAGGCGTGTGTCATCAACCAGTTTTCTTTTGGGTTTCTAAGCGTGGGATTCAGTTGCAATAATAAAGGATCCTTAGCAAAATTGGAAAAGAAAAAATAAATAGAAATTTTATATTTATTTTATTTTGTATTTTAAATCCTATTAGGGTTTGAAAAATGTAATTCCTATTAGGGTTAGGAGGATTATGTAGCTTATAAATAGAGGGTTTGAGATACACAATATACACAACTTTTATTAGAAAAATTCTCTCTTTTATTCTTTGATATTTTTTCTATGGCTATGTGTAGCTAAATTATTTTTCTTGGTTTAAGTGATTAAAGCCATCAAGATTTATACACTGTGAGATCTAATTTATTTTAATTGTTCAATTTATATTTTGAGTATTGGATATTTTTCTGTATTTAATTTTATGATTAATTCGTTTGATTGATAGGATGCATACTAGTTTATTATTCGTTAAAATCTACTGCTAAATTAAATATCAAATCCGTAATTGTTTGGTCACTTTAATTTACAAAGCAACTAAGATTAATAATTATTTTGCATATCAAAAGATTGTTATATCTTAGGAAAAATATTCATCTAAATTAAATGCAGACGCTTGGATTGTGTTGTTTAGTTCAGCGATCTCTCTAATTCTTAAAGCTTCTACTAAGTTAAATCTTTTGTGCTTGTTTTAGATTATTTAGTAGTAAGGGTTATTTAGATCTCTTGTTTCTATTTAACTAAAATTAAGGAGCGATAGGAAAATTATTCGAATAAGAGTAATTATTCCACGTTGAATATTTAAAATATGAATTGAGTTATTCTTACGTCAGTGATCAGTTATAAATTCTTGACGGTGGATGTTGACTTAAACTAATGTTTTTTCTTCTTATTAAAATTACTTGCATAATTATTTTAGTTAATTTTATTTAAATTATTTCTTTAATTGAAAACCCTCCAATTTTGGTTTATGAAAATATAAAATTAAATTAATCATTCTCTATGGGATCGACTCTTACTTGCACTACTACATTAATATTTTTTAAAAGTAAGATTTTATTTTTGGGTGCCTGGGACAGCACACCAAAAGACTTGTTGAGCATCTTAGCTCACCCTTGCAAATAAATCTTATTTGCAGATAAACCCGAGAGCTCTGGCTTAAAGAAGAAATGAAAGAAAAAATGCGTAGACTAGTTTACTGCTTTTCTTAATTGATCTTAACTATAGTCATAATGATGTTTTGTAATAAGAACAAGCTCCACGCATGTAATCGAATATTATATTAATATTATCAAGTTTTATCACATTCTCTTGCTACGTCTTTACTTTGATTAAACCTAGAATTGTTAAAACCTAACATAGTATTGATAATAATCTATTTATCTAGATGAGGATCGATAAATGACTTGTGAGTACTGTACATTCGAGACATGACTAATTGATGTTGACTGGTCAAATCCATTATTAGGTTTCTCGGACCCAGGTATAACTTGTTATTACTATTCTGAAGATCAGATAAGTTGGATTATTGAAATAAAGAGATATCTTTATAACCACATGTGTTTCGAGTGAGGGTTTTAACTAGTTGAGTAATGTTTTGTATGGACAAAAAGAATTTTGCACCGGACAAAGATACAACTATTTGTCATGGATAAAGATGCAAACATTTATCACGGGTGAAGATACAAAAATTCACCGCGAGATTCTCTGTTCCCAAGAACCTTCCTAATGATTTAATGTCGTGAATCTTAGAATATGTAAAGTTATAGAATATCTAAATCTGAAGGATAAAATGTTATAATTGAGTATTAAGTCCCTTGCATCGATTACAAGGACTTGGTACGAAATAATGAAAGATCTTTGGGAATTAAGATGAGAACTTTGTTTATGAATAAAGGAAATCATCTATAAGCCTAATCATTTAGCATTTATAGCGAGCACCAAGTCATTTATAGTAAGTATAGTGATTTGGGGGCGTCACATCGAACGAAAATCCACCGTTTGTTGCTAGTAAGGGTGGTCATCCATACTTTCCAGCTCAGTTGTTTTGTCAGCTATCTGAATTCGAGTTATTTGGAGTGGCTTAATTTGAAAATAAAAAAGAAGAAATTAAAGGATTGTCCTACTCCGCATTCATTGTTGAAGGAAGTAAATGAGGTGAATGTAGGAGTTGGGAATGAGTTGAGAAAACCCAATCCCAACGAAAGCGAGAAAAGATGATATGAACTTATGAAGAGAAAATGTGACGACCCCAAATCCAGGTTCTTTAACCTCGGCTTTGGTTTTCACTGTACAATACTTAACAACAATGAAATACATAAATTGTATTCAAACTTCGCGGAATAATACAAAAGGTTCCTTAACAAAAGCCTAAACTTCCCAAGGTCTATTAACCTTAATCTTAGTCATTACATATCTTAAGGGAAATATAAAAGATTTACAAAGTAATTACATAACAGTAATTTAAACTAGCATGCATTTACTAAACTACGCATTCACTTTCCCCTTGCCTTTGTCTGACTTAGAGCAGTCGGACTTAGCTGAAATGTAGTCATGATATAACAAGAATGAGCAACTACATGACTCAGCAAGTTTATAAACAACAACATACGATATATCATGATGAAGGGAAATAACTTCAAGGTTTTCAACAATAACAATTTATGAAAGATATCAAGAATCAATGTTCAATATAAGAATGGATTGACTCTTTACTGCTGAGTGGTCTTTAATGACCATGAACTGCTACTAAGGTAAACAGACATACAATGTCTGACTCCTTGTTAAAAATAACGGGACAATTGAGGAGATCAGTCCTCTCATGTCCTATGTATATGCATAACATTTAGTTTTCTTGCATAAATTCGGTTACCCGACAATATAAAAATCCCCTTTAACTAGAGTTGTTCTTTCTCAGTCTTACTATAAGAATCTGCACCAGCCAATGGTTTGGATAAGCTTTTAAAATATTCAATTAGATGAATTTAAACATGCATTTGCCTAGCTTAGACATTCTTAAACAGTTGTAAAAGCACTATGTACGACTACAATAATTAATAACGATGTGAAGTAATTTTTGATAATTGGTTCACTCAAAGGTCTGTCAAATAACTACGAGTGTAGAATACTTGCTCAACAATAATTGCAATGTATATACGGTTGAAGAATATCTGCAATAATAAATACAAGTTAAGGGGTAGAAAACTTGCCTCGTGCGTCATCTACGGCTAACCAACTTAATTTAACAATCCTTGAACGGACCTAACAATTAAATCAGTTTGATCTTAAATTAGTATCATATACTTGTAAGTATAATGACCTTTATAACATTACGAACCACATAATTTATTAATTATGGGTAATTCAAACACTTAGGAAATATTATCACTACTTGATAATATTTCAAACATAAAGAACCTATATTAACTATTTAATATAGTTCATGCAATTGTCTAATATTATTAATGATTTAATAATATTTTATTAACTATCTAATATTATTAATCATTTAATAATATTTTATTTGACTTCTAATATTATTAATCATTTAAGTATATAATATTATTAATCATTTAATAATATTTTATTAGGTATCTAATATTATTAATCATTTAATAATATTTTAATCATTATCTAATATTATTAATCATTTAATAATATTTTATTAAGTATATAATATTATTAATCATTTAACAATCTTTTATTAAGTATCTAATATTATTAATCATTTAATAATATTTTATTAAGTATATAATATTATTAATCATTTAACAATCTTTTATTAAGTATATAATATTATTAATTATTTAATAATATTTTAATCATTATCTAATATTATTAATCATTTAATAATATTTTAATCATTATCTAATATTATTAATCATTTAATAAAATTTTATTAAGTATATAATATTATTAATTATTTAATAATATTTTATTATGTATCTAATATTATTGATTATTTAATAATATTTTAATCATTATCTAATATTATTAATCATTTAATAATATTTTATTAAGCATATAATTTTATTAATCATTTAATAATATTTTATTAATTATATAATATTATTAATTATTTAATAATATTTTATTATGTATCTAATATTATTAATTATTTAATAATATTTTAATCATTATCTAATATTATTAATCATTTAATAATATTTTATTAAGCATATAATTTTATTAATTATTTAATAATATTTTATTATGTATCTAATATTATTAATCATTTAATAATATTTTAATCATTATCTAATATTATTAATCATTTAATAATATTTTATTAATTATCTAATATTATTAATC
Source organism: Hedera helix (assembly GCA_947179155.2). Taxonomy (NCBI): domain Eukaryota; kingdom Viridiplantae; phylum Streptophyta; class Magnoliopsida; order Apiales; family Araliaceae; genus Hedera; species Hedera helix. The sequence continues at coordinate 18,719,824 of OX359270.1, forward strand.
ATTTAATAATATTTTATTAAGTATATAATATTATTACTCATTTAATAATATTTTAATCGTTTAATAATAGATTATTAGAATTCTAATATTATTGATCATTTAATAATATTTTATTGACTTTATAATATTATTATACACTTAATAATATTTAATAAATTTCTAATATTATTATTTATTTAATAATATTTTATTACCTTCATTATATTATTATTTCAATAATAATATTTATGCACATTTAAATCATTAAATCAATTATATATTTATTTAAAAATATATTTATTAAGTCAAAAATACTAAAATGATTTTTGGAACATTTTTTATTTTCTGACCCGAATCAGACACGACCCGACCCGGCTGAACCGGCCCGACCCGACCTGGTTCGGGTTTTTATTTTTTTCTGGTAACAGTGCACTGCGCCGCGGCTCAGTGATTAACACTGCACACGGTGCCCCGGCGCTGTACTGCAGTAAGTGCCACTTTTTGATTTTTTTTTGTGACAGTTTTTATACCCTTTGATCAAACATTGATTAAATGAAATCTACACATCCAAATAACACCAAATCAGTGTTGATGTGTTCCTAACTTCTTATTATACAATATTCCATGGTTCGATCGTCTTTTTGAAAACGTTTTACACGAAATTTACGGATCGAACCACTTAGGGTTTAAAAACGACATCCTTTGCGGTAAAAACTATAACTTCTTTGTTATTCAATATTTTTGAAAGGTTCAAAAAGGATTTTTCTTTAAAACTCATAGATCTAGCTTTCTAACCACAAAAATCCAAATTCCGATTTGCAAATTTCAAAATACAACATTAAACATAACATTGTTAGGGTTTAACCGGTAAAAGGTGTTATGAATAATTCTACAACTTTTATGCATTTCTTACATACGAAATCATGTTATAAACACATAGAGCTATGAATATACATATATTACATAGTTAAATACATCTAGACTAGCAAAATGAGTTTTGATCGATTAAAAATTGATTTTAACCGTTCAAAATCATTCTAGACTACAAAAATGAATTTTACGAAGAGATAGAGCACTTTTAAACCTTTGGGTTTTGTTTGCTCTTGTTCTCCTTCTACCGAAGTACGTTGTGTAGCTAGTGGACATTCACCAAGGCCTTCCTCTAGCTTTTTCACTCAACCCCTAAGTGTATCTTCCTTTTTCTCTAGAAAATGCTCTCACTTTCTCTCTTTTATGCTCTAGCAAATGAACCAACAAGCTTGGCTCAAGTGTGGAGCATCATATATATAGTCATATGGTAATTCTTCATTAGCTTTACTAATTCACCAATGTTGGTGAAATTAAGGCTTAATTGGGTTTACTATTGCATGGATTGACTAGGTGAATGACAATGTGATTGACAAGGTTTGGTGAGCTACTATGACATGGAGTGAATTAAAAGCAACATGAAGCAACACGCCACCCCCTTGTGGGGCCCACTTTGGCCGGCCAACATGGCCATTTTTGGCCATGTTTTTTATTTATTTTTGCTAGCTTAATGTGCATATATACATATACATATACATATATATATATATATATATATATACATGTGTTCAATTGTTGACCAATTTTGACTTCCTATTGGGCTCCATGTTAGACTTAGGAATTAAATATATTGGGCTCATTCAATTAGATTGTTTGGGCTTAATTTAAATAACACATTGGGCTCACATTAACTATTCTAGATTATATTTAATTAAATCAAGCACTGGGCTTGTTTAATTAATTACTTGGACTAGTAATTAAATTAATTACATGGGCTACTAGGTTAATATCTTTGACCTAGTTTATCAATTCATTTGGATTTAAAATATAATCCAATTAGATTTGCTTTAATTAATTATACACCTTGCGTTAATTCTTTAAATAAATATACGCATACACAAGTACATTTATTTAATTATCTAAAGTAAAATTAGTTAGTACAAAAAGTTTAAATTCATTGCTAAATATTTATTAAGTATATTTACAATGACTAATGAAATTCGTGGTCAATACATTCTCCCCCCTTATAAGAATTTCGTCCCCAGAATTACAAATTTAAACTACTCAAAAAGATTCGGATAGTTAGCCCTCATCTTTTCTTCAAGCTCCCACGTAGCTTCCTCAGCGTTGTGGTTCCTCCATAGGATTTTGACAAAATGTATAACCTTATTCCGTAATTTCTGCTCTTTCCTATCTAGTATCTGGACAGGAATTTCTTCGTACGATAAGTCTTTCTCGACTTGTATTGGCTCATAGGATATGACATGTTTGTAGTCTGGCTTGTATGGTTGCAACACTGATACGTGAAACACATTGTGAATATGCTCCAGTTCAGGAGGTAAAGCTACCTCGTACGCCACTTCACCCACTCTCTTTAATATCTCAAACGGGCCTATAAACCTCGGACTCAGCTTCCCTTTCTTTCCAAATCTGATCTTCCCTTTCCAGGGAGATACCTTCATGAACACAAAACTCCCAACTTCGAAGTCTCGCTTCTGTCGATGTAAATCGGCGTATTTCTTCTGACGGTCTTGAGCTGCGACTAGCCGAGCTCTTATTACCTTGATAATTTCTACCGTCTGTTGAACCAATTCTTGCCCCAACAGTCGGCGTTCTCCTACTTCGTCCCAACATAGAGGTGTTCTGCATTTTCTGCCATACAATGCTTCGTAAGGCGGCATGCCAATGCTTGCATGATAACTGTTGTTGTATGCAAACTCAACTAGTGGTAGATGGTTTTCCCAACTGCCCTTGAAATCCATCATGCAGGCCCTGAGCATGTCTTCCAATGTCTGTATGGTTCTTTCACTTTGCCCATCTGTCTGTGGATGATATGCTGTACTCATTCTCAACTGGGTCCCCAATTTCTCTTGAAGACTTCTCTAAAATTTTGACGTGAAGCGCGGATCTCTATCTGACACAACTGACATTGGCACCCCATGTCTCGAAACTATCTCCTTGATGTACAGTTTAGCCAATAGATCCAAACTGAACTTAATCCTAATCGGCAAAAAGTGCACTGACTTGGTTAGTCGATCCACAATCACCCATATTGCGTCATATCCCTTCTGTGTTGCTGGAAGTCCTACCATAAAATCCATTGTGAAATGCTCCCATTTCCACTCAGGAATTTCTAACGGCTGTAGTAATCCACTTGGTCTCTGATGTTCGGCCTTTACCCTTTGACAAGTTAGGCATCGACTGACACATTCTGCAACCTCCCTTTTCAAATTCGACCACCAAAAATGCTGACGTAGATCTTGATACATCTTCGTATTTCCCGGAAGTACCGAGTATCTCGTACTGTGGGCCTCTTGCAAAATCTACTCTCGTAATTCAGGCACTAGTGGTACCCAAACACGATTTTCAAACCTTAGCAATCATATGCTATCCTCTTTGAATTTGACCTCTTCTCCTTCGGTCATTCTCATCCTTATTCTGACACACTCTTCATCTTTGTCCTGAGCCTCTTTCACCCTATCTAGTAAGGTTGGGCTCGCTTCCACTTCCATTGACTCATGTGGATTTCTCACCTTCAACTCCATTCGAGCCATCTCTTGAACCAATTGTTCCTGATCTGTCAATATGAACAATTTCTCCCTGCTCTTTCTACTTAGAGCATCTGCTACTACGTTGGCCTTGCCGGGATGGTATAGAATTTCATAATCATAGTCTTTGATCAACTCTAACCATCTCCGTTGCCTCATATTTAACTCATTATGTGTGAAGATATACTTCAGACTCTTATGGTCTGTGAATATCTCACATTTCTCTCCATACAAATAATGTCTCCAAATTTTAAGGGTAAACACTACCGCTGCCAGCTCCAAGTCGTGGGTAGGGTATCCCTTCTCATAATCCTTCAACTGTCTGGACGCATACGCAACGACCTTGCCATTTTGCATAAGCACACAGCCAAGTCCCTTGTGCGATGCATCATTGTAGACCGTAAAACATCCCGTATCGTCTGGTAAAGTCAATACAGGTGTTTCACTAAGTCTTTTCTTTAGCTCCTGAAAACTCTCCTCACACTTCTCCGTCCATATATATTTCATCGTCTTCCTCGTTAAATTTGTTAACGGTGTTGCTATCTTTGAAAAATCTTAAATGAATCTCCGATAGTAACCCGCTAAGCCCAAGAAACTTCTTACCTCCGTCGGCGTCATTGATTGTTCCCAATTCATCACCGCTTCAACCTTCGCTGGATCAACTGAAACTCCCTCCTTGTCAATAACATGACCTAAAAATTGAACTCTCTCCAACCAGAATTCACACTTCAAAAACTTAGCGTACAATTGTTCATTCTGTAAAATCTCCAACACCACTCTTAGGTGTTCAGCATGCTCCTCCTCCATCTTGGAATAAACCAAAATATCGTCAATGAACACGACTACAAATTTATCCAAGTACTGCTTGAATATTCTGTTCATCATGTCCATAAATGCGGCTGGTGCATTCGTTAGTCCAAACGACATTACCAGAACTCATAATGCCCATATCGAGTTCTGAATGTCGTCTTGGGTACATCCTCCTTCCTGACTTTCAACTGATGATAACCAGTCCTCAAGTCAATCTTTGAAAAGTACTTCGCCCCTTTTAATTGATCGAAGAGATCGTCAATTCGTGGCAACGGGTACTTGTTCTTAATTGTTACCTTATTCAGCTCTATATAATCCATACACAGTCTCATCGCTCCATCCTTCTTCTTTACAAACAACACTGGTGCTCCCCATGGAGAAACACTTGGCTGAATGTACTTATTATCCAACAACTCCTGCAGTTGAAACATTAACTCCTTCATTTCTATCGGGGCCATCCTATATGGTGCCTTCGATATTGGTGTTGTCCCCGGTACCAAATCGATTACAAATTCTATCTCCATATATGGCGGTAAACCTGACAGTTCATCTGGAAATACGTCCATGAACTCCCTAACTACTGGTATTTGCTCCATCTCGGGATTTACCATTTGTGTATCCACTACGTGAGCCAAATACCCTACACAACCTTTCTTCAACAGTTTCTTGGCCTGCATCATCGTCAGACACGTTGATTGTCTAGATGACTTGCTGCCATAAAATACGACTTTAGACCTATTCGGTGTCTTAAGGTGTATACACTTCTTTTGACAATCAATTATCACTCCGTGGTTAAACAACAAATCCATTCAAAGTATAACGTCAAACTCCCCTAAACGTATCAGAATTAAATTCACATTCAGTTTCTGACCCCCGATTTCAGCACAACAATTCCTATGTATATACTCTACAGGAATCACTTCTTTATTTGCAACTTCTATGTCCATTGGGTTCCCTAGTTTTTCTCTAGGCAATTCTAACCCTCTAGCAAATTCATCAGACACAAATGAACAGGTAGCACCCGAATCAAACAATACATATGCATTTATATCATTGATCGGAATAATACCTGACACCACGTCTTTTGATTCAACGGTGTCCTGCACCGTCATGTTGAAAGTCTGTGCCGTTGGTTTGTTCTGTGGCACCGGGCCTCCAATGGTAAGTTTGTTGTTGTTGTTGTTCCCCTTATAGCCAGAACTCCCTCCGGTATTCTTCTTCTTCGGACAATCCTTAAACTGATGGTCCATGGCTCCGTAGGAGAAACAACCCTTCCTCTTAGGTGTGGGACAATTAGGAGCGATGTGCCCCTCTTGCCCACAGTTGTAGCATACGTTCCTTCCCTTCATGCATTCCCTTGTGTGGTTCTTCCCGCACTGACTGCATTTACTTGCTTTCTTTGGTTCGCTTCCCTGGGGTGTCCCCGAACTGCTGTTGTTGTTGTTCCACTTGTGCTTGTTCGAGTTACTGCCCCCGTTGCTACCCTCTCAATTTCCCCCATCGTTTCTCTTCTTATTCCGTTCTTGGTTGTGCTTGTTTAAGGCTTCATTTCCACCTTCAGCTATGATAGCTTTCTCCAGTAATGTTGCGAAATTTGTACTCTGGAGAACAGCTACTCGACTGTAAACCCACGATTTCAACCCCTGCTCAAATCTTCTTGATCTCCTTGCTTCAGTGTCCACCTGGTGTGGAGCAAATCTCGCCAATTCGTTGAACTTGGCGGCATAATCAGACACTGTCATACTACCCTGCTTAAGTTCCAGGAATTTAACTTCCATCCTGGCCTGTGTACTTTCTGGAAAGTAGTTCTCCAAGAATACTTCCTTGAATCGCGCCCATGCGATCGTCCCCTCTCCTGCTCTGCTCTTATTGGCTTTCCACCAATAATTCGCCTCCCCCTTCATCATAAAAGTAGCAAATGAGGTCATTTACTCCTCTGCTACATGTACGACCTCGAAGACCTTTTTCATCTCATCTATCCAGGTATGTGCTTCTATAGGATCTGTGGTTCCTCGGAATTCGGGTGGTCCTATCAGTTTAAAGTCTTTAAAACTTGCTAGTGGAGCGGCAAGGTTTGTTGCTCCAGCAGCATTTGCGTTTCGACCGTGGAATGCCCCCATTAGCATTTCCACAAACTCTTGTACTGGGTTTGGCGGTACCCTTCCTGCATTAACTGACTCTTCAGGTGGTGGTGTGGGTAGTCGTTGATTTCTTCTCTGTGGCGGCATTTTCTGTATAAAGAAAATTTAATTTATTAAAGTTGTTTCAATCTTTTTACTCTCGTTTTGTAGCTTAAGTAATTTAAACTAAAGCACAAATAATCATCTCGACACATATAAACATAAACAGAAATGCATTTATATTCATATGCTAAAACAGTAGTGCATGACACTTTACATCGAAAGCATACTGCTATAAATGGTTCTATCCCTTAGAAGCTACAAAAGATAAGATCTGACATATCCTACAACTTCCTAGAGTTGGGATTTAGTGACATATTAACCCTCTAATAAAACAAAAGTTGGGTTCTACTGCATCTATTTACATACATAATTAGAAAACAACTAATACTACTGGTTGCGCATCCCCCTACGGATCGCATCATCATACTCCTCATCCCCGATGGCCATCACCACATTCCTGTTGATGGTGTGCATAGACTGGCCCTCTTCAGCTGGGTAATAGTGTACCCTGCTCTGAAGTCTACCATATAAAGATCGATAGACATAGCTAAGTTTATCCGTCCTAACCCGCTTCTCACGGATCTCCTCCTCCAGCTCTATCATCTGACCATGTGCGGCATCCCGCTGCGTTTCCATCTCCATTCTGTCCTCTATCGCCTCCTGCCAGTGTGCACGGATGGCGGCCTTCTCTGCCTGAATCTGCTAAACCTTCAGCTCAGCCTCGGCTAACCTAGTCTCAACTACTGCCAACTTGGCCTGCAGCTCCACATCCTGATCTATGAGCTGATGAGTTAGCACTGCAAAGTGCTCCACCGATCCCTCGTACTCCTGTACCTAATCCTCCAGTCCTACAATCCTCTCTTTCAGCTCCATGTTCCCGTCAGAGAACTGGTAAGCTGCATCCCTGTACTGATCCTCCATATGCTGGTGGGTCAAATTCTGCTCCTCTAAATGTTGGACCCTTGCCTCCAGCTCCTCGTTCCTAGTGGTCAATCCCTCTATGATGTCAGCGGCAGTAGTGCCTATGCCATCAGCTGACTCCTCCTCCTCGGACTCATCAGACTCTGCCTCATCCTCACTGTAAGGCCTCATCACACTTCCCCAGACGGGCTCCACGCGATCTCCCTCCTCGGGATCTGACTCCGGCTTCTCAACAGGTGCAGCCACCAGCGGCTGTGCAATATCCATATGGATATCAATATAATCCTCCTCAACAGTGTGACTCGACCGCCCGATCTCCGTCATCCTATAAGTACACAAATAACACATGTTAGTACAACAATAAAATATATTCATTGATGGAATGAAATGATATTTTATCATGTACATCTCGACTCGATGGATTTTCTCAATCCACCTCCAAAAATACACAACATGATGAATCTCCCCGATTCATCTCCTAACGCACTCGACATGAGTTTAGTACTAAGGTTATAACCTAGGTTTCACAATCCTAACGTTTCTAACCTACGACTCTGATACCAACCTGTGACGACCCCAAATCCGGGTTCTTTAACCTTGGGTTTGGGTCTCACTGCACAATGCTTAACAACAATGAAATACATAAATTGTATTCAAACTTTGCGGAAAAATACAAAAGGTTCCTTAACAAAAGACTACACTTCCCAAGGTCTATTAACCTTAATCTTAGTCATTACATATCTTAAGGGAAATACAAAAGATTTACAAAGTAATTACATAACAGTAATTTAAACTAGCATGCATTTACTAAACTACGCATTCGCTTTCCCCTTGCATTTGTCTAACTTAGAGCAGTCGGGCTTAGCTGAAATATAGTCATGATATAGCAAGAATGAGCAACTAAATGGCTCAACAAGTTTGTAAACAACAAAATATGCTATATCATGATGAAGGGAAATAACTTCAAGGTTTTCAACAATAACAATTTATGAAAGATATCAAAAATCAATGTTCAATATAAGAATGGATTGACTCTTTACTGTTGAGTGGTCTTTAATGGTCGTGAACTGCTACTAAGGTAAACAAACATACAATGTCTGACTCCTTGTTAAAAATAACTGGACAATTAAGGGGATCAGTGAAAGTAGTATGCCCTGAAGCCAATCACATTTGATGTGATAAGCATATACTTTGTAATCTTGTTCATTTATTAATAAAAGTATCAAGGCATTTTTTTATTCATGATTAATTACTAGAATTAATCAAATGGATAAACCCATAGTTTTCGAGCAATGCTTTTAGAACCATGATGAGGATCATGCTAATGAGATCTAAATTCAAGATAGCTCAAAACTAAAATTGTTCCTAATCGTTGGATCACTAAAAAGGGGATTAGTAGATCCGGATATATTGGTACATACTATGCTTGCTCTTATGAAGAGGATGATTGATCTCATAATCATTTGTGTAGAGACACTAAAGCAAGTATGTAGGTGCTTATTAGAGAATAAGTTCACTGAACGTGACTCGCTCAAGGAACACCTAATGGAGTCTTACTTGCCTGTCAATAGGAGTTCCTTTTGTGATAGTAGTACAAGTGATCCTTGGACTTGAGATCATCATAGTATCTTGTATATGATGAATTATGTTTTGACATATTCCTTAAAACCTTTAGGGTGTATCAAAGGGTATGATCAGATATAATAAGTCATACATGGAGATAGGTGAATGATCAACAAAGAATCTACCACTTCTAGTAAAAGAAGAGAATGTCCTATGCGATTCGATAAATGACAACTCAGTAGTCCTTGGCCAAGGCAGAATGAAAATTAGAAAGTAGTTTCTAATTTACATTAATTAGAGTTATTCATTTAAGGATCGAAATGCATATAATCAAATAAAATAAAACTTGACAGTTATACCATGTCTTATATTTGATTGGGACGTTGTGAGGTAGAAGGATTGAATTGTACAGTAACTATTTGCTGAATAGGTTCTTTTGTGATTAAATGTTGAAATCTATATTAACTGGAAAGTCGTTGATCGCTAAGGGGGCTTACCCTTATTATGGAATAAGTATTATTTATTTAAATGAATTAAATAGTTTAATTTATTTATATAAATAAGATTACAATAATTCTAATTAATTTATTCTATAACCGGTTTAATATGGAGAACCTAAAGGGTCACACCGCAAAAGAAAAATAATTATTTAAGAAGTAAATGGCATAATTTTAATAATGAATTAAGTATATTTAATTTATACTATATGCATAGAATAAATTAAATAGCTTAATATTTATTATTTAGTATTTTGGAAATACTAATTATAAATTAATAAGAGGAGTCTTATTATTATTATTACTATTATCATTATTATTTAGTTCCTAAATGGTTTAGGAATTAATTAATAAAAGTACTCTCATAATTGATAATTAAGTTTCTAAATAGTTTAGGGATTATAATTATTATATTAAATTAATTAAGATCCTAATTAGATTAGGAGTTTAATTAAAAACCATATTCCTAAAGGTGTTAGGAGGGTTTACTAAATCTATAAATAAGAGAAGTCTTATTATGGATTAGGGTTACACACATACACTTCCAAAAGTTTTGGGAGAGTACTCACATATTCTCTAGAGAGAGAAAACTAGGGTTTGTCATCACCCACTTCTTGAATTATTGTTATTCCTTGGTGGATCACCTCTAGAGGCCAAACACTTGGGTGGCTAACGTTGATCATTGGAATCCAATCGGTGAAATTCAAGGAGAACGCGAAGGATTTGGAGGTGAACTTGCAAGGGTATATCTCTAACTTCTTCTTTATTAATTAATAGTTGCGCATAAAGTTTGATCCTGGATTATGGTTTGTAAATTTTTAAATTTGATTTTACCATGTTTCCGCTATTTTGTGCAATTTGATTGCGTCTATGAATATTACAAACCAACAATCAGTCATCTCATGTCCTATGTATATGCATAACATTTAGTTTTCTTGCGTAAATTCGGTTACCCGACAATATAAAAATCCCCTTTAACTAGGGTTGTTCTTTCTCAGTCTTACTATAAGAATCTGCACCAGCCAATGATTTGGATAAGCTTTTAAAATATTCAATTAGATGAATTTAAACATGCATTTGTCTAGCCGAAACAATTAGCTTAGACATTCTTAAACAGTTGTAAAAGCTCTAAGTGCGACTACAATAATCAATAACGATGTGAAGTAATTTTTGATAATTGGTTGACTCAAAGTTCTGTCAAATAACTACGAGTGTAGAATACTTGCTCAACAATAATTGCAATGTATATACGGTTGAAGAATATCTGCAATAGTAAATACAAGTTAAGGGGTAGAAAACTTGCCTCGTGCGTCGTCTACGGCTAACCAACTTAATTTAACAATCATTGAACGGACCTAACAATTAAATCAGTTTGATCTTAAATTAGTATCATATACTTGTAAGTATAATGACCTTTATAACCTTACGAACTACATAATTAATTAATTATGGGTAATTTAAATACTTAGAAAATATTATCACTACTTGATAATATTTCAAACACAAAGAACCTATATTAACTATTTAATATAGTTCATTCAATTGTCTAATATTATTAATGATTTAATAATATTTTATTAACTATCTAATATTATTAATCATTTAATAATATTTTATTTGACTTCTAATATTTTTAATTATTTAATAATATTTTATTAATTATCTAATATTATTAATCATTTAATAATATTTTATTAAGTATATAATATTATTAATCATTTAATAATATTTTATTAAGTATCTAATATTATTAATCATTTAATAATATTTTAATCATTATCTAATATTATTAATTATTTAATAATCTTTTATTAAGTATATAATATTATTAATCATTTAATAATATTTTATTAAGTATCTAATATTATTAATTATTTAATAATATTTTAATCATTATCTAATATTATTAATTATTTAATAATATTTATTAAGTATATAATATTATTAATTATTTAATAATATTTTATTATGTATCTAATATTATTAATCATTTAATAATATTTTAATCATTATCTAATATTATTAATCATTTAATAATATTTTACTAAGTATATAATTTTATTAATTATTTAATAATATTTTATTATGTATCTAATATTATTAATCATTTAATAATATTTTAATCATTATCTAATATTATTAATCATTTAATAATATTTTATTAATGATCTAATATTATAAATTATTTAATAATATTTTATTAAGTATATAATATTATTACTCATTTAATAATATTTTAATCGTTTAATAATAGATTATTAGAATTCTAATATTATTGATCATTTAATAATATTTTATTGACTTTATAATATTATTATACACTTAATAATATTTTAATAATTTTCTAATATTATTATTTATTTAATAATATTTTATTACCTTCATTATATTATTATTTCAATAATAATATTTATACACCTTTAAATCATTAAATCAATTATATATATATTTAAAAATATATTTATTAAGTCCAAAAATATTAAAATGATTTTTGGAACATTTTTCATTTTCTGACCCGAACTAGACACGACCCGACCCGGTTCGAGTTTTTATTTTTTTCTGGTAACAGCGCACTGCGCCGCGGCGCAGTGATTAACACTGCACACGGCGCCCCGACACTGTACTGCAATAAGTGCCACTTTTTGATTTTTATGTGACAGTTTTGATACTCTTTGATCAAACATTGATTAAATAAAATCTACACATCCAAATAACACCAAATCAGTGTTGATGTGTTCCTAACTTCTTGTTTTACAATATTCCATAGTTTGATCGTCTTTTTGAAAACGTTTTACACGAAATTTACGGATCGAACCACTTAGGTTTTAAAAATGACATCCTTTGCGGTAAAAGCTATAACTTCTTTGTTATTCAATATTATTGGAAGGTTCAAAAAGGGTTTTTCTTTAAAACTCATATATCTAGCTTTCTAGCCACAAAAATCCAAATTCTAATTTGCACATTTCAAAATACAACATTAAACATAACATGTATCGTTAGGGTTTTACCGGTAAAAGGTGTTATGAATATTTCTACAACTTTTATGCATTTCTTACATACGAAATCATGTTATAAACACATAGAGCTATGAATATACATATATTACATAGTTAAATACATCTAGACTAGCAAAATGAGTTTTGATCGGTTAAAAATTGATTTTAACCGTTCAAAATCATTCTAGACTACAAAAATGAATTTTACGAAGAGATATAGCACTTTTAAACCTTTGGGTTTTGTTTGCTCTTGTTCTCCTTCTACCGAAGTACGTTGTGTAGCTAGTGGACATTCACCAAGGCCTTCCTCTAGCTTTTTCACTCAACACCTAAGTGTATCTTCCTTTTTCTCTAGAAAATGCTCTCATTTTCTCTCTTTTATGCTCTAGCAAATGAACCAACAAGCTTGGCTCAAGTGTGGAGCATCATATATATAGTCATATGGTAATTCTTCATTAGCTTTACTAATTCACCAATGTTGGTGAAATTAAGGCTTAATTGGGTTTACTATTGCATGGATTGACTAGGTGAATGACAATGTGATTGACAAGGTTTGGTGAGCTACGTGACATAGAGTGAATTAAAAGCAACATGAAGCAACACACCACCCCCTTGTGGGGCCCACTTTGGCAGGCCAATATGGCCATTTTTGGCCATATTTTTGATTTATTGTTGCTAGCTTAATGTGCATATATATATATATATACACACACACACATATGTTCAATTGTTGACCAATTTTGACTTCCTATTGGGCTCCATGTTGGACTTAGGAATTAAATATATTGGGCTCATTCAATTAGATTGTTTGGGCTCAATTTAAATAACACATTGGGCTCACATTAAATATTCTAGGTTATATTTAATTAAATCAAGCATTGGACTTGTTTAATTAATTACTTGGACTAGTAATTATATTAATTACATGGGTTACTAGGTTAATATCTTTGACCTAGTTTATCAACTCATTTGGATTTAAAATATAATCCAATTACATTTGCTTTAATTAATTATACACATCGCGTTAATTCTTTAAATAAATATACGCATACACAAGTACATTTATTTAATTATCTAAAGTACAATTAGTTAGTACAAAAAGTTTAAATTCATTGCTAAATATTTATTAAGTATATTTACAATGACTAATGAAATTCGTGGTTATTACAGAAAATCTGACGTCGTATTTGAGGGCCTAGATGGACATGCCGATCTAGCCCCCATTGAGGCGCCAGTACATCCTTTCGTTTAGGATAGGGGCTCGTATCAGGTACTCACTTAGGATATGGTATCGTTGACGAATGGCTTTCAGGTGGTGGGTTAATACATTAGATCTAGTGTTGGCAACGACGTATACCTTTTCAGTTTCAGTGACTTTGTAGTTGTACATCTCCCTCTACTCATGACGGTTTACGGGAGGACTGGAGGTGATTGTAGAGTTGGATGGGGAGGGTTTTTTGCCATTGTTGCTGAGAAAAAAGGAAGTTCACTTTGGGGAAAATGATTGGAGGAAGAGAAGGGGTGCCAAAAAAAAATATGTGGAGACGAAAGTGTGGAAGTTGAGAGATTTTTTGTGAAAGTAATATGAAAATGAAAGGTTGGGTTTGATTTAGGGGCTGAGACCTAATGATGGGCACCATTCTAGCGGACGACGGATTTGAAAAGACGAGATGAAAATTTATGGAGGCACGTGTGTTATGTCTGTTTTTTATAAATGTAGTGATGGAGAAGTGGAATTGATTTTTCATTTAATCCGGTCAGTTTTTAGCATTTGCTCTCCTATTATAAATTTTTTATAATAGGGAAGTGGGGGGGGGGGGGGGGGGGGGGCAATGTTGGAATAAAATTATTCAGGACCCACTACTGGTGCTTGTCCAAATTTGCTTATATTTAAGGCCCGATTAAGGTGTTGGCCTATATTAATATTGTACTTTATACCCAGTACAGGTGCTGGCTCATTACAATATATTTTGTCAATTTGATATTCTTGAACGGTTAGAGTATACAGTTTAATATAATTAGGTTTTGGGTTTCCAACATTGAAGGGATAAGAAGACTTTTTCCATTATGAATTCATCCAATTATGAGTTTCAGTTATAAAGGGACTCTAATCTAGACTTTTACTTCTAATTGGTTTCAGGTGTGCATGGACAAGGTGTTGAGCAACTATAAATACAGCCATAAGTGGAGGCAACAGTACTTCAATTACTCTTCAATTATCACTTTCCATACACTCAAAACTCTCCATTGTTATTGATTTTGGCCTGTACTGATTATCACACCGGAGATATCCCTCGACAACCGAAATCATCAATCTTTTTGGTATGATTTTTTATTGTTCTTTGTGTAAGTTAATTTATTTTTTAATAATTTGGGCAAGCGTACAAAATCCACCGTTCACTGTTTAAATAATAAACATTACAAGACCTACCACATTGTTATTCATTAGGAACATTAATGGGATAATTTTAACTCATTTATCTTCTTGTAACTTTTAACAATGTATGAGAGTATACAATTCTATGTGGGTTCCACTGTTAATTTTTTTGTTAGATAATATGCAGATATTATCAACTACGCTAATTTATGAGGTGGGGGGGGGGGGGGGGAATTAAAGATTATTATAAGAAATGTTTAATATTTTATAAATAAAAACTACCTAAATTATGTTAAAACTAAGTTTCAATCTGAATCCTTTCCATGTCTGTTCAAAATCCAACCTACAACTTATATTTTACTGATTTGAAATTGATTATAATCTTTAACATTTTTGAATTAGTAAATCCAAAAAGTTTTACAAATTATTTCAACAATCACAAAAATTAAACTATTTCGATAATCAAAATAATTTGTATTTTTTTAACAAACTCAATATTTATAAATAAGTTTAATTTTGCAATTTGATTGTCATAATTTAAATATCAACAAGCAAATCAAAATAGATTTTTAACATAAATATTGTTTTTTTAGTATTTCTGAATTATTAAACAGAAATACTTTTATGTATTATTTTAATAAAAAAAAATCTAGACAAATTCAATGCAATGTTCATAAATAATAATTTTTCAACATTTTGTTATATTGCTTTAATTATGAATTATTATTATTATTATAAGCAAACATGTATACAATTTTCATTTATTTTTCATTTTTTTAGTAATTATATATATAGGGAATCATTATTTTCACAAGTAAAAATTGATATTTTCGCAAGATCTCTATCACATAAGTGTGAGACCCATGTACTATTCATATAAGAGATACATAGTGAAACTATTACTTTTACTTGTGAAAATATCAATTCCATATATATATAATAACTAAAACAGGCTGGTTTTAAAAATAATATAATAACCAAATAGTATTAATAAATTGAACAAAACCAGATTTCTCTTGAAAGAGGAACGTATTTAAGAAAAGGATTTTAGTTATATACTCCTTCCATTCAAACAAAAAAAATCTTATTTATAAAATTAAATAAATTGAAGTATATAAGTTTATTTCATGTTCATCTTAAATGTATTGAATATTTAGCTTGATAGCTACAAAATTATAATGTAATTGTGAAGGTTATGTGAAGTTAATATGTGAATTCATCGTGATATCAAAGTTAATGAAATATTTAGTTTGATAGTTGTAAGATTGTAATGGTTAGTAGGAGTTAATATGTGATTATATTGTGTGCTTGAAAAAAAATGAGGTTATTTCTTTTTTTGTTTTTTGTTTTGCAGAAAAAAAAAAAATGACAAGTGGAATCAGAATAAGGAGTGCAAGAAAAATATTATGTACCAATTGGCAAATAATTAGGTAATATGATTGATTAACAATGAAAGGAATAACATATTGGGAATTTAATGTCACTTTACAATTTAAAAATAGAAAAATATATCTAATTTTGTAATGAATAAAAATATATATATCCCTATTTTTAGAATTAATATAGTAAAATTTACTTCTTTTTTTAAAAAAATAAATAAATAAATACTTATGTAAAAGAGATTTATAAGGATAAACAGATTTGATAATTTTATAGGTGATAATAATAATTTAAGAATATTTTTCTTACATAAATAGTAAGTGAATCATACGCTCATATGAGAAAAGAACTCGTGAAACTATCATTATTAACTTATAATGAAATATTTCAATCATACTCTACTTAATACTCATAATATCTAACTTAACTTTTTTTGTGGTGGTCTTTTTTTGATCAAACAATCCAAAAGACTGTAATATATTAAAACTGTAATATGTTATAAAAAGATGAAAAAATTACAAAAAAAAAATATTACATTCCATTTAAACAAAATAACAGATAATTGATAAATAGATTGATCGTAGCAACAATTAGTAAACACCACATATATTTTTAAAACACGGTCATAATTTAATAGTAATAATAGAATATGTAGGTGTGAACAATTCTTTAACACGAGCAATCGAAGAATAAGCTGTTATAATAATGTTACACCCATATCTATATAATCTATTTTCATCAATTTGAGCACCCAAAAAACTTTCATAAATGAAAAATATTATCTCCAAATCAAAGAAAGTAAAATCACACAAGTGATGATAGTGAAACCCTTCCAAAAAAGAGGGGGGAAATCAGTCATCTCATGCAGCATAAATCCCACAAAAGAGGAAAACAAACTCCACAAAATGGGAGAATAAATTATTATGCATTCAAGAGTAGAAGAATGGAATTGATATTTCTGCACACAAAAGTGATAGTTTCACAAGATCCCTCTCGCATGAATAGTAAATGGATCTCACACTTATATGAGAGAGATTTTATAAAAAAAATATTAATTTTTATTGGTGTAATTAACATATTTTTAAAAGAAAAGGGACCTAGGAGACGGTTTTCCAACAGTTGAAGAACCCTCCCCAGATCTGAGATGAATGCGAAGATTTTTGCTTAAGGTTATTGTGATAGTCTAATTATCATTGCAAACGAATTTTTTTTTTTCCTTCTTTGTTTTCTTTTCGCATTTTAAGTGACCAAATCCAAATTAATAATCACAATAATAAGAAATAGATGAAAATCAAGCAGGCCCAAATGAAACAGCCTTAATAGTTTGATTTCATCATTGTATTTTGAAGAAATGATTTTCATTATTTTATTATCACTAAACAAATCATAAATCTATATAGACTTTTAGTTTATTTCTCTTTTTATAGCATTTTTAAATAAGCAAATCCTACTAATGTCTTTACATATTATCAAAATAATTATATTACTTCTATAAATAGAATAGTCAAAATTAGAAACAATAGATTCAAACATAGTCTTTGTAATATTCATAAACAATCTTATTTTCAATAAGTCAAACCATATTTATTTCTAATTTATTTGTCTTATTTTAACAACATGCTCAATCTAATTAATATTCATAAATGACCTATTATTTGTCTTGTTTTAACAACGTGCTCAATCTAATTAATATTCATAAATAACCTAATTTTTACAATTTAATTGTTATAATATGATTATGTTTGTCTTGTTTTAGTAATTTTTAATAAGCTAATTTTATATAATAAAAAACATTTATAGAAATAATTTTAATGTCATAAATTCATAATAAACAGAATTTGATCATCATAATCTGATTATCAATAATATTCTACACTATCAAATAAAGTTAGATATCTAATTTATTACAATAATTCAAAATATCTTCCAATTTCATTTGTTTTTATCTATGGGAATTGATATTTTTTTATGTGTTTTTGATATTTTCACACGATTCTTTCTCACATGAGCATAAAATGAGTAACATCCCATACGATGAAGAATTATGTAAAAAATATCAAAAAGACATGTGAAAATAGTATTTCCCTTATATATAAGTATGATATGTGCCTCTATCAAAGTTTGAACATTAGAAAGCAATACAATTAGTCTCGATGGCTGCCACCATGAAGATCATCTTTTCAATTTTAATCCTTACACTTCTATACAAAGGTAAATACACAACTTTTTAACTTTGTTTTCTTTTAAACCTTTTTTTTTTTTGGGGTAAGTGTTTCCTTTTGTCTTCACCGGTGGCAAAAACATAAAAATATTCTAAAATTCGTTTTGAATTTAGACAAACATAATGTACATAATACACACAAATAAATGATGGAATGATGTTGTAACAAGCAAAAAGGAACCAATTATGCCCTGTTAAAATTATTAATTCGTAGTGAAAGTATTTTAGAAAACAAGTGTGATGGATGCTATATATGTATATATGACCTTAATCTAAAAAATACCCTTGATCCTTTTAGATCAAGGGTATTTTTTAGATTAAGATCACTTTCATTACATCTATCCTTTAATTTTTCTTCAATACACTTTTAGCGACTTAAATATTATTTTCATTAATTATTTGTGAAAAAATTTAATGTGTCACCAATTGTAATCGTGTCGCTGAAAATGTCGCTAAAAATAATATTTGTATTGAAAGAAATTCTAGCATAAGTGTAATGGAGGGAATTCTAATCTGTATTTTTTAGTAACGAATTTCTTTAGCATTTTTCCGAAGAAGAATTATTTATATATATGTAATCCTATATTTATCATGTGACAGATGCTTCTTCTAGCCAAGAAAAAAATGTTACTATTTATCAAAATCCGACTGGGTTACGAGTTCTCCAAAAGCCTGAGTGGAACGTGACAATTTCTAATAATAACTATTGTACTCAGTTAAATGTAATATTATCTTGTCCTGGTTTTCATACCGTGGAAAAAGTTGATCCGGCAATTCTATCGAAGCAGGGTGACAAATGTCTTATTAACAATGGAAATCCTATCTATCCTCACAGTTCAATCAGTTTCACTTATGCGTGGGATAATTCTGTTACTTTCAAGCAATTGGACCCTACCATAGCCTGTTCTTAGAGGAATTATTGTAATACTATTTATTGCGAATTATTAAAATAATATTCTCACTATAATATTATTAATATTTAATATTTCGTCATTAATATTGTATGTTTTTATTTTTATTTTTCTCTTACCTTCATTTTTAGGTAGTTATTCTTACTATGTTCAAATATTAAAACACAATATATGGTCAATTTAATGGGAGTAATCAGAATCTATTTCCAACTATAAGGCCTTCAACTTAATCTTGGAGTACAAAAGTGATACAAGTTCTATAATTGTGTCTTGTATACACATTGAAGGCGGGTACGATATATTAGTGCTGATATAATTACAGTATGGTTCATTTTCAAAAAAAAATTAAAAACAAAAAAGCTTTTAGGCGTCCAACTTAAACTTCTATTTTAGTGTTTGGATACACATTAAAGGTGAATTTTATATATTAGTGTTAATATGATCGCACCCTAATATCCATGGTTTATAAATTCGAAAAGCCATAGTGATCCGGGCAAGCTTGGCTTATCATATCATTGGTCATTTTATTGCCTTCATCGTAACTATAACAGGTTGTGAAGAAGGGGGAAAGATCAATAGTCAGGACTTAAATTTGACTAGGTCATTCGTTCAAGTGAGAATTAATTAGATTGTTCTAATCGTTTGTGTTACGTGAATATATATTTTTATTATTGTATAATCTTCAGAGTTTTGTGAAACTTGTTACTGGTAAGGTATTGTTTGTTGATAATTTGATTAGTATTAAAGCATGCCACCTACTTGATAAGTTGGTGTCCTCTTACTAATTAAGATATAGATCATCACCATCATATTATAACATTTTAATCAGCGTTAAAGTGCCTTTGTGATAAGTTGAGTTCTTAATATGAAATTTTGATGAACATTAAAGCCTAATTAATTGAGTTTGTCATCGTACTAATATGGCATCCCGGATATTGAACAGATGCATTCTATTTGTTGCAAAATTAAGTTAGAGTGACAATAGTTTAAACTCTTAGTTAATATATTCTTAATATGAGCTATTTGATTTGATGAGTGACTTAATAAAGTATAATCATAATAACGTCAAAAAATGGAGTGGTGAAACAAACAAATAGAGATAGGGGTTAACCTCGTCACTCTACGAAAGTTCACTGATAGAGATAAGAATAACTCACAATCAATGTGAATACGCAATCCAAAGGATAAGAGATTAAACTCACCACCTAAAGGAATCCGCTCAAGGGATAAGAGTTAGAATAAGAAGAAATTCATCTTCTAAACAAGTTTAATGCTCAAATATTAATTCATTCAAAATTAACTCTGATTTCTTCTGCATGTACTAGATAGGTATTTATAAATTAACAAGGAACAACCCTCCATGCTTAGGTTAATGAAATACCTTCCCATTTTTTATGCAACTTTCAAACTACCAATCATATTACTTGGTAAAATAGAGTCAAATATAACTAATACTCGAGGACTTTGAGACTTGGAAGGGTAGTCACAAAGACCTCCAAATAAAAAGTACTAAGATGGAAAAACTATGGTGGTAAACATGTACTTCTACCAAAATAACCGGTCTGGATAGTCTGTGCCAAAATGGTCATAACCTCTTCTAGAGAAATTCAAATGACATACTGTTTGATACGTTAAATGTGATATCCCAGATATTGACAAGATTTCTTTTAAAGGAAATTTCAAAAGATTAAATAAAGATTGGGGATTAAAACCTAGTTTTGAAAAAAGAAATGTGAGAGAGTGATATATATATATATATTCTGTTTGCTATAAAGAACCTATACGATAAAATATTAGGTGCAAAGAGAGACTTTTAATATAAAAGGACTCTAAGAAGAAATAGTTATGTGAAACTATTTTTGCACTAAAATATATTTATAAATATATGTGAAATTATTTTTGAATATATATGTATAGACGTATATACATATATTTATTTACCAAGATTATTAAGGAATGAAAAGGAAAGCCAACATATATTAGTTATGTATGTGATGAGGATATGTATGCGAATAATGTGGAGAAAGAAGTAATTTAATTAATAAAGTAATTATAATTACATTACATATAGAACAATAAGGAGAGCCATGCACTTTAAGTTATTTAATTAATTACATGGGCTAGACTAAATGCTTAATTAATTAAGGAACTAACTCAATTAATATATATGAAATAATATTCAATAATTATTTTATGGCCTAAAATTTTAATTTGGAAAGATAGGGGTTTATGACGTTTTATTAATTTAAGGTCAGATGTTTGGTGAACAAATCAAGGTCGTAATCAATTAAGCCCATTCATTTCGGGTAGGAGGTTTTAAAGGCCCAAGTTATTTGTTCCACCAAGCCCAAAGTTAAAAGAGTTAACATGGATAATTAAATTAAGCCAATCCTTGATCCAATTATTGGAGAAATAGTCCAGCCATGTTTTCTTTTTCTTAAGAATTTTCAGTAGCCAATTGGGGTTAATAGGAGTGGGTTCAGTCAAGGTCTGAAATTAAAAATAAACCCACCCTTATTACTTTCTTCCCTAGCCTATTTCGGCAGTACTGGTGGTTAATGAAAATTTATTTAGCCATATTGTTGGATCCAATCAGCTTTGTAAGCCTATATATGGTGCGACAGCGCTATACCGACAGTCTATATGTTGTCCAGGTCGGGTTGGGTCGGGACGAGCCAGGTTGGGTCGATTTTCTTGAAAAAATAAGTTAAATTTATGTTTAAATGAGTACTTAAGTATATTAAACCAATGTGAATGGTCCATCAGTAACAAATTGGTAGACCAAATTATAAATGTAGGTTTTACGAAGAATGTAAAGTATTAGCGTAAGTCGGATAAGCGAATTAGACAAAATTTTCATAACTTCTTGTTATGTGTGAACTTGTTGCTATATGTAAACCTGCTGTTCATGTACAAGTCTTCAATGTTATTTGGAATTCTTGTGAACTAGTTATTTATGTGCACTTTGTGCTACAATGAGATTTAATTGATGATATTCGGATTATGACTAAAGTTAATTATTCAATTGATGATTGAAGTTAGTTGTTTTATGTGAACTCAATAAACTTAAGAATTGTGAACTCTATTACATGTATGAATAAAGAAATGATAACTGTGAGAAAATGTGAAGCATGAGGAATTTGAGGTATGTATTAACTGTGAAACATGTTTAAAAAGTGAAGTATGTGTTATTCACCATTACTAAAAATAAATATTTTTAGCAAAGCTAGGAAGTCCGAAGATTCCAGTAAAGGCAAAGGGAAGGAATGATTAAGGAATAAATGTAGTCGAAGTTTAAATTATTGGTAACAAAACTTTGTTAATAAAATTAATTAAATTTTTTGACGTAACCCTTTTTGGGGGTAAAGATGTTTGGTAAAGATGTAAAAATTAGAGAATATGTAAAGTTAGTAAGGCATTTAACTATGCTCATTGAGTGTTACGAGTATGAGACAGATACATGAAGAATAATATATAGGAAGAACGATTTTAATATTGGATTGTGCGTTTATGAATACTCATTAATGTAATGAAATAGATCGTAACGTATATTATCTTGAGATGTAATAGAAATTATAAAGATTGATATTCTGGAATAAACAAAGGTTGTAAAGTTTTTATTTAATTGAGTTTTTATCAAATATTTTGGTAATGAATAATGAGGTTGTACCGTCAGCACTAGATCTACTTTGAAAGGAAGCAAGATTTGGGGGCATGACAAGTTGTTATGAGAGCTGATAGGTTATAAACCTTAGGTAAGAGTACCTTAAGCTATAACCATAGAAGAAATGAAGAAAGTAGTAGTGGAATAAACTCGAATAGAGTTTATGTAGTATGAATTGAATTTAGGAAATTCATAAGTAAAAAAATAAGTTAAAATATATATGAGAAGATCTAAAGCAGGATCTTATAGAAATATAAGATAAATGAAAATAAAATGGTCATGAGGTACTTGATTCAAATAACGTAGATGAAAAGAGGTGATAAGAGATATCTTATGATAAGATTTTTAAGAAGCAGAAAGATTGCTATCAGATCGAAAGTGATCTATAGTAGACGTTTACAAATGAACTTATAAAGAGTTGTAAGCGATAAAATAGGAATTAAGAAAATTTATATTAAGCAAAGAGAAAGTTATAGATTTATCGATTTCAATTGAAAACTCATGTTAATAGCTGAGTTGGGCAAACCCTTGCATGGGCAGGGGATTTGAGTTTGGTTTAACAACCACTTAGTTTGCTATTTTGATAATCGTTAAAATCTTTTGTCGCGCTATTCATAATATATATGGTGAGAAGGTAATTCTTTTCTCATATGTATATCTGGTAGTTTATTGTTGGGGGATGTTAAGGCTACATGTGAGTTCTTAAAACTCATACTTATGGTAAGTTCGTGACTCATAGTCGTATGGTAGGTTTTTGAGCCCATGGTTATGACACCCCAAATTTGGGTCCCTTGAACCTCGGGTTTGGTGCTCACTATCCAACACTTAACAAACATTCATAAACTTAATCTTCAATAACTAGATGAAAATATATTTAACCCTTATCTGTGTATTGTTTTGAACAATTACATTGTATATTAAATATATTTAACCCTTATCCGTGTATTTGGTTTAAATATACATCTATTATATACCGAAACTCATTAATACATTCCGCTTGACATAATATTCCGCATTAGGCTATTATTTGCATTATGTTCCATTATTATAATGTAATGCTGTTATCATAATTAAACAAATAAATTCCTTTGTTTAATTAAATAATATATATTAATCCATAAATTTAATTTAAATAAATTAATCACCTCATTCACGAACTTTAATTCATCCTCATCGCTTTACCACACAAGGTGTAATATCTTGGATATTTTACAAGACTTTTAAATAAGATCTTTGATGATGAAATAAAGGTTGGAGTTTAAAACCTAGATTTGGAAAAGTAAAAGGTGTAGAAAATGAGTAAATATTTTACCCTAATCTTTGTGTTAGGACTTAATTATGAGTGAATGTAGGTTTTTAAATTTTAAAACCTAGAATTTGATTATTATGTATACTTGAAGGTATAATAATTATAATAATAATAAGGTAATATAATATATTTAAGGTTCGATAAATGTATTTGACTAAAAAAGATATTGTAAGAAATTGTTAATATGATGTATGTGGAAATTTAATAAGGAAATAAATTTCAATTTGAGAGATATTTTTAAGTTAACGTGAAAGTGTATATGTATAGATACGTATATACTTGGAGGTGTGCTAATTATATTTTAGTCGAACGTGATAAATGATTAACTGAATTAACCATCAAGAACACTGTAAAGCTTAATCTATTAATTAAACAAGCTTATGAAAGTTAAACCTTGAATAGTAAATTAAGATAGCCCAAATTAGTAAATTGGGAAGAGATAAGCTAGCTATTGTGATGACAATTAAAATTAAACCCAACCTAGTAGCCAAGTGTTTGAAATTAAATAATAGTCCAAAATGGATTAAGATTATGGCGAGTCAAATTAATATATATGACAAGCCATATGAATATGGTTGACAAGCCATATGAATATGGTAAACAAGCCTAAACATTTAATAATTGTAAGACTTGTATGTATGACCAAGTAATTAATATGGTAGTCTCAAATTAGGAAGGAACCATGTGTGGTTGTAATTACGTGGAATAACGGTGTGAAAAGAATGAGATAAAAGTATACCTGAGAAAACAAGTATACTTACATGCGTGAAGACAAGTTAACAAATCGAAATGTCAAGAAATGACCAATGTGGTTAACTAGTCAAAGTATGACTAAAGGAAAGATAAGACAATCAAGGAAATTCAATTTGGAGTTCGGAAGAGAATTTGGAAACGCAGACTGCACTGTTAAGTTCAGAACGTCGAGTTTAAAAGAGAGAGATAGTAAACACAATTTGGTGTCGGGGTTGACTTTTGGTCAAAGTCAACCGTTTGACTTGTAAATGTGAAAAGTCAAAATTTGAGTTTGAAGAAGAATTTTAAAAAATAGATTTCACCTTTGCGATGAGAACATCGAATTTAGTAAGTATGAACTGTAAATATGATAGGTGTTCCGGTTGACTTTTTGGTCAAAGTTGACCGTTTGATTTTTTATGGTAAAATGTCAAACTTGAAATTTGAAAGTGAATTTGAAGAAACGGATGTCGCCACAACGACGAGAACGTCGAAATTAGTAGAAAATGACTATAATATTGAAATTTTGATTTTTGGCTCAAAAAGTCAAAGAGCGGGTCAGATAATTAAAAATGGGACCCAAAAGAGAAATTAACTCTACAAATTTTACTGGGGCCTACTTATTCTCATATATTTAAAGGGGTGGAGATTAAATTAGAGTCACCCATCTCTTATCCTAATGTAATAATATTTTCAACCAATCAAAACTCGTCTCTTATCTTATCTCTATATTGGTTATATTATTTAATTTTGACAAACATCCACTTCATTCTAGAAAAAATAAATCAGCAACATAGAGAAAGAGAGAGAAAGCTCACAGCTATGAGAGGAAGAAGAGAAGAGGAAGGAAGAAATATAAGCCATGAAGGTAAAAAATTTAAACCCTTGTGTAATCTTTGATTTCCTTGGGTAGATGCTAGTTTTTATTGAAATTTATGATTGTAGATCATGATTAAACTTGTATATAATAGTCTAACCATGGATTGTCATGACTCTAGTAGATGATTCAAGAATTGAATTAAAATGAAAGAAAAGTCGAAGAACAAAATTCGCAAAAAATGGAGTTTTGCTGCTGTTGTTATGAAAAATAATATAAAATCAAGTTTTAGAGTTAGAAAGTGGGCTAGATATCAAATTAAAGGTATAGAAGTAAGCTTTACACAAAAAAATTAAGAACACGAAAATTTCTTTTGGTTTGTTCGTAGTGACCGAATGATGCAGGATGGACCAAACAGAAAATAGTCTGCCCAAAAAAAGTAAAAGTCTATAGCGAATTCTGACCTTGTAAAAATTATATAAAATCACGTGTTTAGAATATGATGTTGGTGTAAACTCCAAAGTTGTAGCTATAGAAGTTTTCTATAAATACTCGCAAGATTTAGCCATTTTATGGAGTAGAGAATTTTTGAAAAAATTCATTTTTGTGAGATTGTCTAGAAAATGAATTTTTATGGACAGGTTGTGAAAACATTTAAAATCTATTTTGTTTGGAGAATGGGTTGAAGTCAAGGCCTAGATAAGATTAAAGTAGACTTAATAAGCTTTAATTTGATATAAGGATGAACAAAAATGGACATGTAACAAAGAATTTATGATGCAATAATGATATTGATATATTTTCAAGCCAAATATATCGATATTAGAACAAATATATCAATATAATGTAATAACGATATAATTGATATATTGTTAAGCCAAATATATCAATATGATGCAATAGCGATATAATTGATATATTTTGATATATTGTTGAGCCAAATATATCAATATTGGAGCAAATATATCAAGATGATGCAATAGCGATATAATTGATATATAATATATTGTCAAGCCAAATATATCAATATTAGATCAAATATATTAATATGATGTAACAAGGATAAATTGACATTAAATAATAATTCAAGAGAATTAAAGTTAATAAACTAGTTAATTATCACATCATTAATGAGTAATGATAAATAAGAAGGATTAATAGCACATGGATAATTAATTATTGAGCAAAGATAGCTAAGGATAGTTATCATTTATAATGATTAACAATAAATGAGGTAATGAAATAATTATAATAAATTGTTTAAAGGTTTAAATAATCTTATAGGTGATATTTTAAGTTTATTAAATCAATATTACTTAAAGGGAAGTAATATTTAACTGTTAAATTATTTACCTAAATACAATTAATGGTATTAACAAGGTTAATTGATATGGAAAAAAATAATTATTCACAAGGTGCTATATGATAGTCATAGGTGATTTAATGCTATGTATTTAATAAACTTAAATACTTAAAGTGAATGATTATATGTCGTCCTAATTTATAGGTTAACTTTATCAATGTTAAGTCTTCAAAAGGAGTTTAAATTAAGCGAATTAGCCGTAAGTCAGCAGGAAGACAAGTCTTTCAGAACTTGCTCCTATGTGTGATATGCTTTTATGTGTAAATATGAGTTAATGTGTCTTTGTGCAATAATGTGTTATAAATGATTGGAGTGCATTTAATGATATTAGATACATGTTTTATATTGAACTGTATGATATGATAAATTTGTTCATGAAAAACATGAAGCATAAATTTAAATGCAAAGCATGATATGTATAAGATATGTATAAATTATAAATCATAAGATTCATGAAGCATGATAAAATATTGTTATGTTCTATGTGATATCTGTTGGAATTGATGAGCCATCATGCTCACCCTTGCATAAAACTAAATTTTTCAACGAAGTACGAGAAGCTCGAATGTTCTGATAAAACTAAAGAGTAAGGATGAGTTATTTCTCAGATGCAAATGAAGAATAATTCATTGTTATACCAAATTGGGCAATATGAAAAATATGTTAATTTAATGTATACCTGATAAGGTATATAATTGTTCAGCCCTTATGTTGTTGGTAATAAACTATGTCTGCAAAAATGTCATATATATTGTTGTAAGCCTATCGAGGTAGCCATATTGCATGTAATAGTAAAAGTTAGAAAACTAGTAATAGTTTGTATAACTTTTTACTAAACTAGACGAGTCTCGTTAATAACGAACTCGAAAGACAAGAGAAGATTTTGTATAACAAATAGACTTAAAGTCAATTGAAGAGGTATTAGTTACTCACAATTTTGTAATTAGACAAATCATAATATATATGATTTTGTGAGTTAAGAAAAGATGTAAAGGTTAAAATTCTGAAACGAAGTGATGTTGGAAGTTTCAATTAAATGGAGTTAATAAGCTATGTAGTTAGCAATGATTGTTAATCTTTGAGATAGAATTGTTGTATTCCTATAAGGTTAACACCCTTGATTTATGTAAAGATATTTTGTAATAATTTTAATTACTTAATGTCTTTAAGTTGTATTTATGGATATAAATGTTATGGATGTGAACTTTGCCATCGAGATTAATAATAAATATCAAGGTAGCCTTAATAGTGTAACTATGATGTGAGATAATAATAACCCTTAGGTGTAACCTTTTTGGGATACTTATAATGTTGTAATATTTTTTGTTAGAGACCATGTAATTGTAATAAAAGATAAACCTACGTTAGACGGGTGCTAATATTATTGGACTCAATCAGATAAGATAAAGTCAATGTATAATTATAATGACTTATTGTTAGAGTGTGAATTTTTGTGTACTCACCATTATTGTAATAAATTAGATCATGATATGTATGATCTTGAGATTAAGAAAGTTGATGTAAAGATTTTGATTCATGGAATAAAGAATGTTATAAAAAGTTTAAAATGTATTGAGTTTTAACAGCATTTTATTATTAAATATTATGGATATTATGATAAGGTTATACATAACGACTAGGGGCCGCACGTAGCCAGTGCAGGGATTCCTGGGGCGTTACACAAGGCTCGCCAAGCTATATTAATGCATAATATTAGCTTTACTTCAATTCGGATTCATTAATATTAACTCTCTTATTTTGATAGTTTAATTAACTATTACATCTCACTTATAATCCACATATAAAAATATACAATATTAATTATTTTAATTCACTAATTTAATTTGTACCGTAAATCTTGTACCATTAAATTTAATTACCTCTTTCGTTTAATAAATTATTTTCAAATAATTTATTTAATATATATTAAATATATTTACTCATTAATTAAGTTACTAATTTAATTTTCTATTTTTGTACAATATATATTATATATATTGAACCTTCTTTCACAATGAATGTATATTTATTTGGCATGATAATATACATCAATCCATTATTTGTGTTACTTACAATTAATATAACATAATACCATTTTCTCACATAATTAAATAACTTTATTTAATTATTTATAACAAATATATTGATCTATTAATATTTAAATAAGCAAATTAAATAAACCATTCATGAAATTTAATTCATTATCATCGCTTCACCATATGAGGCTTAATAATCAAGTTGTATTTTATCATATATCAGCCTTAACAACCAAGATTAATTAATACAAATTAATCAATTCATCATATCATTTTTGTTTCTCAATTAATGTAAACCAATAATTTTAATAGCTTAAAATTAACTATTAAATTTATTCTTAGTCACATATAAATATTTCACATATATTTAATCACCACACATTCACAAAACCTATTTCAAATAAAATATTATTTTATTTATGAAATTTACAATTGCGAATATCATCGGATATTATAAAAGCTCCATTAGGTGTTCCTTAAACAAGTCACGTTCGATGAATTTATTATCTAATAAGCACCTATATACCTGCTTTAGTGTCTTCACACAAATGATTATGAGATCAATCATCATTTTTCATAAGAGCAAGCATAGTATGCACTAATCTATCCGGGTCCACTAATCCTCATTTTAGTGATCCAACCATTAGAAATATTTTAGTTTTGAGCTATTTAGAATTTAGATCTCATTAGCATAATCAACATTATGATTCTAAAAATATTACTCCAAAACTATGGGTTTATCTATTTAATTAATTCAACCAATCAATCATGAATAAAGAAATTCCTTTAAATAAATAATTCTTTTACTAATAGACGAATAAGATTACAAACTATATGTTTATCATATCAACATATGATTAACTTGAGGGCATACTACTTTCATAATGAGATGATCATAATATAGTATAATCGCAGAGTTAAACAATTATAGAAAACCAAGTCGATCGTAGAGTGAGGCGATCATGAGATGAACAGATAACTGGAAAATGTTAGAAGATAACGGAGTAAGAGAATTGTAAAGTGAAACGATTGTAGAGTAAGCGATCGTAAGAAAAGATCGTAGAGTAAGACAATTGTAAAACGACTATAGCAGATCAAGACTATTGTAGAGTTAGACAATGTAGAAGAACAAAACAATCATAGGGTTAAAAATGTCTGAGGACAAGACAATTGCAATGATCACAGATTAGATTTTATAAAGAAAATCGTAGAGTAAACCCTGAAGAAAAGTAGGTTGATCAAATCACAAAGGAGCAAATAATATGCCAAACAATTGAAGGAGTATGAATGTAATAATTATGAATGTAGAAAATATGTGAAGGAATATTTAAATAGCAGGGTGCTATGAAAGGTAAAGTATTATGTACGAGTAAGAAGCATGATTAAGATATTTTATATGCCTCAAGAGAAATTAAATCTTTAGCACTAATGATAATATATGCTTAGAATAGATAGTGTTGTACTAATACAGTTTTATATTAAACAGAGATATGTCGCCTAGAAGAAAGCGATAAGCGCAGGGAACACTAGAAAAATTGGTCAAGAAAAATAGATAGCAGAATTAGAATCCCATACGGCAATTGGTGAATCTAATAATGAACTCTTTTGAGGAAGGGATCGCTAAATTTAGAAAGGGTCAGACAAAGGATACGGAGATAGTAGAAAGTAGTAGTGAGAGCAACAGGAATTTTAAGATAAAGTGGAATAAGGAGAAGTACAAAAAAGTAAATAACGGAGAAAGTAATGGAGGTAACAACTCGAACAAAAGAAAATGGAATGACAACTATAATCTTGGGGTTATGTAGGGAAACCCTGAGGAGAGGGTAAAAGCATGTACAAGTTGTGGGAAGAATCACTTAGTGGTATGCTTAAAAAGAAAAAGAAGATGTTATAATTTCAGGCAAAAGGGGCACATTTCTCTTGATTGCCCTAATCCAAAGAAAAATCTATGCTTCATATGTGGTGTAAGGACCGAGAATTTTAAGTTACATTATAAATAAAATTAGGAGTTTAATTTCTAATTAAGTTATGTAAATTAAATTAAACCTTTATATGATAGTTTGACAATTTGACTATTCGGTAAATTTAATTAAAGAAAGTCTGATTAATTGGTTTATTAAATTAATGGACTAACTTAATGATTTTTGATATCAAGGGGTTAGTAGGTTATAGATCCCTAATTAAATATTTAATTAAAATTTGAATATAGCAAGTCTAACTGGATTATGAAAATTAATTAAATTTAATTATTAAATGGTCTAATAATTATTTTAAAAACAAGTTCAAGGTGAATTAAAAGAATAATAAACTTGTAGGTTATATTATGTGATTTAATGTTTAATTAAACTTGTCCAATCTTGTATTTAATTGAGAGACTAGTGAATTATTTTTGTAGGCTCATGTTGGTGAATTTATTTAGTGATTTAGTGGCCCAAACA
Source organism: Hedera helix (assembly GCA_947179155.2). Lineage (NCBI taxonomy): Eukaryota > Viridiplantae > Streptophyta > Magnoliopsida > Apiales > Araliaceae > Hedera > Hedera helix. Next base: position 18,751,596 of record OX359270.1, read on the forward strand.
AATTAAAATGCAAGCCCAAACATTGACCCAATTGAGCAAGCTTCTAGAAGACTTAATTTATAAATTATGTAATAAAAATAAATGGAAAATCAAGTATTTTATGGGAGTGGCCGGTGGTTTGGGCAAGGTACCCACTTGGGTTTCAAAATCTATCAATTGATTTACTTGATTTGCTAGAGGAAGTGTGTGGAACACTTAAGCCATTTTGCTAGCAATTGAAAGAAAGTTTGATGTCTATTCTATACATATATATGATATATGTATAGAATGCTAGGTCTATAAATAGCACACCACAGTTTATTTGAGAGGGTTGCAAAAATATTGCAAGAGTTCTCTATATTCGGTGTTAGTGAGTTCTAGTGAGTTAACTCAGTGAATGAGTGAATTTAGAGAGTTCTTTAGTGAGTTTCATTATCGAGTCAAGCGAGTTAACCTATATTTCTTCAAGGAGTTGTTCTCGGATGTCATCACACTTTATAACCTATTTTGGAAAGCAAAGAAAGCAAGCCATTAAGAGCAAAAAGTATAATACCACCCAAAACCCTAGCTTGTATGATTTCCTTTATGTTATATATGATTTCTATGGTAGAAAAGTTATTTTCAAGCTCTAAATGTTTATATCCATGCTAGATTGGTAGATATAGGGTTAAATGGGTTTAATATGAATATTTATATGTGTTTGTGTTGAAAAGTTTAGCAAAATGTATGAAAATAATTTTTAGCGACGGAACCCTAAGCTAACGTGTGATTCAGAGCTTTATATTTTGAAACCTACATGTTGTATGTGTGATTTTCGTTCTTCATATCCTAGGTATATAAGCTAAGAGTAAAACCTAGTTGGAATCATGCCAAATTTTTTTAAAATGAGTGAGTTATGATATTTGGAACCAAATGAGTTCACTGTCAAACCCTAATGCACAATAGTCCACTTTGAGTCCATTTTTTGTGACCTATAAATGTCCAAAATGTGTTTCAATGATGGAATCTTGTATTTCAAGAAGATATGAATCCAACAAGACCAATTTGAGGTCATTTGGACTTGTAGATTTCATTTTATTCAAGTTTGTGCAAAGAAAGTAAAAATCACAAAAACAAAACACAATCTGGCAACTTTCTGCATAACAGTTGGCATGGCAAGCGCCTAGGCGCCTCTGCCAGCACTCTTGGGCACCTAGGAGCCTAGGATGGTGCCCTTTGATGATACGTTTTGGGTCCGGTTCGGTTCGGGTCAGCTTTAGGTCGGTTCGGGTCGGTTTTAATTAATTAAACGGGTTGTAAAATATTTTAAATATTAATATAATTAATATGGGACCCAAATAAATTTAAATATTTATAAATAAAATAAACTAAGAATATTAAGGTAATTAATTATTATTTAAATAAAATAATAATTAAAATTAATTATTTATTTATTATTTAATGGCTATTAAATAATAAATAAAGGGAATTAAAAGTAATTAATTATTTAATTATTATTAAATAATAAATTAAATAAATTAAGAATAATTATTATGAATTAAAAATAATTAAATTAATTATTTATTATTTAATATTAAATAATAAATAAAACATTTAAGTTCATCAATTAATATTTAAATGATGAATAAACTTTAAAAAATAATAATTTATTATTTAATTAATATTAAATAATAAATAGGGGTAATAATTAATAAATTATTATTTAATTGATATTAAATAATAATTAAAGAAGAATAAGGTTGATAATCCAATTATTTATTATTTAACTAGCATTAAATAATAAGTAAGGACAACTTATTATTATTTATTTGACCTTAAATAATAATTAAAAAGGGGTTAAGATTAATAAACTAATTAATTATTATTAATTAAGATTATATAATATATAAGGACGGATAATTAATTATTATTTAATTAAAAATTAAATAGTAATTAAAGGGGAATATAGTTAACAAAATACTTAATAGACTTTAATTAATTAATTATTGTTCAACAATAATTAAGGATATATATCATTTATTATTTTTTAATAATATTTAAGAATAAATTAGATAATAAAACAATTATAATAAATTGTTTAAGAGTTTAATTAATTATATAAAGATGTCTAAATTATACTTAATTTAATATTACTTAAATAGAGGTAATATTCGACGGTTAAATCATTTACCTAAATACAACTGTGTATAAATGATATGAAATTCCTTGTAACGTGTTACGTATTGAGCATCGGTGATTAGATGCTAGGTTTAATAAACTTAAATGTTTAAATGTGTGACGCCCCCAAATCTGATCCCACACAGCCCAAACTTGAGTCGTCAAAAGACTACAACAAAAATATTACAACAAAGCACAACGTACAACAATACAGTGTATAATAATACACAACTAAGTCTTCACTATTATTGCCACACTATTTTACAACACGTGAAGAGTACGACAGCTATTCCTCAGACTCTCACTCCATTCCCCGGCTAGACCCTGTTACGTTTTCATCTCCTGTAATGGAACAAAAGAAAGGGTGAGCTCAAATAGCCCAGTAAGAAATATCATGACTAAGATAATGACGAATAAATTATCATTAGCCTTCAACAGTTGAGTTTTGAATACAATAGACTACAAGGTTTATATCAAAAACTGTAGTTAAATTCTTAAACAATGTTCAGATCAATAATAGCAGCGGAATGAGCAATCTATTAGAAGAATAATGCAGACTATAATGTCCACTCGCTTCTCTTTTTAGTAAAAATATCATCAACTTTTATCATCTGAAATACCATTAGTCAAGATAATACAACTTCACAGTTCCTGGTCATAATCATGCAGATCAACAATTCATCTTTGCACTACGGGCCAAAGACATTCAATATAACACCAACGGTCATGATTATACCAGATTCAGCCTTTGGTCATAATCATACCAACCAACAGTTTATCTTTGCACTACGGGCCAAAGACATTCAATATAACACCAACGGTCATGATTATACCAGATTCAGCCTTTGGTCATAATCATACCAACCAACAGTTCATCTTTGCACTACGGGCCAAAGAGAACATTCACCACGTGCCATAAAAGACACCGAACAGATGTATCGCCTTTAACTTAGTATATCGCCTTTAACCTATCATCTGTTCAACAATTATATCACATCTGTGCCCCTGGCCACAGATATTCACAACAGCTTGATTCTTGATGATTAATACAAATAACAGTGATACAAATGATGAACAGAAGAACAGGATAAACAATAAGTATCGGAAGTTTACTTTGTGCAGATTCAAATAATGTCCAAATTGCCAACATGATGTGGAGTGAAATTTAAAAATGATATTCAAGATCCACAGTTCAGAATAACGATTACAGTTCAATAGAAATGTTCAGAAAATAGGAAGGTTCAGTTGAAATAATGAAATTCAACTATTATGGAACATATAATATTTTCCGGAATTATAGAAGCAATAGTCCCATAACAAGTTTCGATTTAGGTGTATGAAAGAAATTAATATCCTTACCGTAGCAGGTTTGATTAACAAAAGGTGAAGGGAATTAATATCCCTTACCATAGTAAGTTTGAATAACGGAAGATGAAAAAGATGGTATCCCTTATGAGTATAAAGGAAAATGATATCACTTACGAATATGGAATAAAAGTGTCATGTGATAATTCGTGTAGACAAATTATTTCCACACGAGACAAATAAAAAGGGTTATTCACCAACAGGCGGTAATCCGCGCCGTAAGGTTATTCCCATCAATTTGAATACGAATAGTTATTCACCAAACAGGCGATAATCCGCGCCGTAAGGTTATTCCCATCAATTTGAATATGAAGAGTTATTCACCAAACAGGCGATAATCCGCACCGTAAGGTTATTCTCAAAGATTAATAAGGAATGAATACAAAAAGGTTATTCACCAACAGGCGGTAAACCGCGCCGTAAGGTTATTCCCACAATTTAATACATGGAAGTAAATGGCACAAGAAAGAAACGATATTATTTTCGAAAATCAAAGAATGATAATCCCTTCAAGTAAGAAAGAAAATAATATTCATTTATGATGATGAAAAGAATGATACCCCTTACCATAGTAAGTTAGAATGTGAAAGAAGATAATATTCATTACCACAGTAAATTTAAGAGTTTGAAATGAATGGTATTCCTTACCTTAACACGTGACTGGATATTGATTTAAATGAGGTTGATCAACCTATATATTTTTAATAAAATTAGTAATTACCACATATAAATTTCAAGGTGTATAATAATTCATATATTATGAACTATCAAAATTATATATATTTAACATAATTTTTGTAGTATAATATAACAACTTTAAAATAGTTTTTAAAATAATATTTCAAAATAAATCTTCCAAAGAAAGCTTTTAAAAATGAATCTTCTTAAAGAAGAGTCTTCTAAAGGAAGATTTATGAATACCGTAAAAAATAGGAATTTATGAAATTACTACTCTTTAATAAAAGACTTACTTGAAAATTTTCTGCACTCCTTTTGGCTTTCAAACACTCAAAATAAGCTTACTACTCTCAGAGAAAACTCATAAAATTCTTATAGAAAAATTTTATGTTTTAGGTGTGATTTTTCTATTCAGTTGAGCAAGCTATTTATAGGAGAAAATAAGTTACTATGCGTGGTAGGTGAACAGAAAAAATTCAGCAGAGGCTGTTGCGCAGCCTCCACCAACCCATTCCCAGCAAACACATTTCTCACATTTCGTGTGGGCCCCACAGTGGGTCCCACATGTTTCTTACTATTCACTTACTATTCACGTTACTATTCACGTTACTATTCACGTCACTATTCACGTTACTATTTCAAATAGTAAAATTAATTATATTTTTTATTTATTTATTTATTCTTCCTGTGAGTCCAACATATAAAATAATGTTACCACAATAATGTAAGAAACACGTTACATATTTTTATTAATTTAATAATATAAATTATAGTGTATTTGCTACTGTGACAATTATTAGATTCAATAATTTTAAACTACAGTGCACCAACAATTATTGACTCGATGATATGAAATACAGTGTAATGATAATTATTGAATCAATAATGCAAAATACTGTGTAGCAACAATAATTGAATTGATAATATAAAATATTATGCAGTGACAATTATTGATGAAATGATGCGTAACAGTTACGATGTCAATAATATGAGACACTGTGCAATACCGTGTGCTACTGTAGAGTATCGCATGCTACAGTAAAATACCATAAATTACCGTATGCTACTATTCTTTTATCACCGGTATTTTAACAGTTAACACCGTTGACTATTTTTATTAAAAAGGTTACTTCTGTCGTTTTCTATATCCGACAAATATTCCGTTGTGGGGTCCACAAATAATTTGTTATTTCGGCGCCGTCGTACGACACGAATATTCCCCGACCAAACGAATATTCCCCGACAAAACGAATATTATCCGACAAAATAAAATTTGCACATAACATCCTTAACTTTCAATTTCATCAATTTAACCACTTACTGTTTCATGAAAAAAATATATACGAAGAAAAATTAAATTTTATATTTCATAAAATTTGGGGTCTTACAAAATGCACAATTATATGTTGTACTAATTGATAGGCCGACGTTATCAATGTTAGGTCTTTCAAATGGAGTCTAATTTATCTGAATTAACGGTATGTTGTGAAAAAGGCAAGTTCCCTAATCTTACTCACATTTATATTGAGCAAGTTCATAACTCAAACTCAAGTTAGTATTTTTCAATCATGATAATGGTTTAATGTTTGTCAATTACTCCACATCCATGATAGTTATTGATATCCACACTTGGTGTACTTTGAATTCCTGTTCTATTATTGAACTGTAAAATATTTTAAGTTCTTCATTCATGAACTGTTTAAAGAATTGGTCTACGCCATTTGTTCATGTGACGACCCCGAATCCGGGTCCCCCGAACCTCGAACTCGGTTCAACACGAGTACAACCTTTTTCTTATTGTTCATGAATTACAACAATATTATAATTGCTAAATAATCATTTATTTACAATTTTACAACATCTCTTTCTATTCCAGAATCGAAATCTTTATACATTCCTAGTATGTCTCAATATCATACATGATACGACATTCTATTACAATCAATTTGAGTATTTAATACTCATATAACATACCAACTAAGTCTTATGCTACAGAATCATTTACCTGTCCAATTCAGACTGATATCTACAATAGATATTTAGATCTTCAATGGAAGTAATATATTTTCCTGTTCCTTGTTCTTTATCGAGAACTTCAGGTAACTAGCCTTATCTGAAAATGTTGGTTTAGGCAAGAGTGAGCACGACGGCTCAACAAGTTCAACAGCTACACATAACGCATTACATGCTTCACATAAAATTTACAATTTATACTAACATCATGTTTTTCATGCATTTCAGTTTATGACATACTACTCATGCATATCATGCCTCGCATTTAATCTATGCTTCATGTCTAACCTCTATCATGACATATAGTTCAATGCAGAACAATTGTCTTAAATCAACTACCGCATATCAACAGTTCAAATCAACTTATTGCACAAAGGCACATTAAAACATCTTTGCACATAACCACGTATAAGCACATCTCAGTTTAATAACAAACTTATAATTCATGCACATAATACAACACGTTCTGAAAAACTTGCCTGAACTTGTATAACCAGCTTACGTTAATCTTTCACGTTCCTTGCACCACCTACACGGTATGTGAGATCAACGGTGCACAATATCAGTCAAAGTTAGACTCAATACTAAATCTTATTTTAAAGATATTTATTTCTTCTTATCATCCCCTTCATTTAATAAGGTTAATTTCATATTTTAGTCTCTCTTTGACTTGACTCTGTGTTTCATATTCAACACCATAAATCTTTTGTTCGAAACTATGCAATTCTGACATTTATTAATGTCACTGCATTAAAACTTGGACCCTATATTTATTTAGGTCGATCCACCAATTAATCACTAATGGACCATACCCTTGGTTTAACTTAATCACATCATTTATCTCGATACCTATCATAATATTACCCACCTTGGATAATATTTTAAATTTTACTATCAATTAGTAATAACTTATAATGTTATTTAATTGTTAAATAACACTTTAAATAATCATTACTATTATTAATTTATTTTTAATAATAGTTTACCTTAATCATTATTATTAATCTTTTAATAATAATTTAATAGCTTGCTAATATTATTACCTTTTAATAATATTTTAATTGACTTCTCATTATTATCAATCATTTTAATAATAATTTAATTGTTCATCAATATTATTAATCATTTAATAATATTTGAAATCCTCACGTATCATTAGTAATTATTTAATAACGATTCAACCCTTAACTATTATTACCCAATAGTTAATTACTTGTTAAACAATATTATTAATTCTTTAATAATATTCTAAATCTTTATTTATCATTATTATTTATTTAATAATGATTTAACTCTTAACTATTATTATTTAATAGTTAATTAAATGCTAAATAATATTATTAATCCTTTAATAATATTTTAAATTAATTACATATCATTATTAATTATTGAATAATGATTTAATTCTTAACTATTATCATTTAATAGTTAGTCAATAATATTATCAATATATTTTAATTACTTAATAATCTTCTTTCGATTAAGTAATAATTTATTCAACTTAATTACCATTTAATTATTATTTAATATGAATTAAATAATAACTAATTAACTAATTATCCGAACTCATTATTTAATATTAATTAAATATTAATTAATTAATTAATTAATTAATTAACCTTACTTATTATTTAATATTAATTAAATAATAAATAATTAGTTTATTAACCTTAATTATCCTTTAATTATTATTTAATATTAATTAAATAATAATTAATTACTTAATTAACCTTACTTATTATTTAATATTAATCAAATAATAAATAATTAGCTTTCTAACTTCAATATTCTTTAATTATTATTTAATATTAATTTAAATAATAATTAATTATTTATTTAACTTTACTTATTATTTAAGTGCAATTAAATAATAAATAACTAACTTATTCATCTTAACATCCTTTAATTATTATTTAATATTCATTAAATCATAATTAATTAATTACATAACTTCATATATTATTTAATATTTATTAAATAATATTTAATTAGATTATTAGCCTATTTATACACTAATAAATAGCTAATATATAGTGAATCACTCCAATAATTTCAAATTTTATTTTATAACACTTAACTAGCATGCCAATATGTCAAATATTATTTTTCTGAAATTAAAAATAATTTTTCCATACTTATTAGCAATTTAGTAAGCTTTAATCCACCATTAATTCTAATAAATACCAAATTACAACACAATTCGAATTTTAAATTTTGATAATTTTCTTTATAAAATTATATGCATTTTCTCTTTTGGAACCAACCCAAGAACCGGCCTAAAAATCCCCTACCTAGAAATCATGAAAAACCGAAAAAAATCGAAACGACCGGTTTTTTAAAAAAAAATAGGCAGATTACTTTATGAATTTTCCAGACTTGGGGTCTCCGACGGGAACTTGAATAAAATGAAATCCACAAGTCCGATTGAGGCCTATTTGGTATCGATGGATTCGTAACTTCCCGAACTACATTTTTCTGTCATCAAACATCAATTTTGGATTTGTTTTGGTCACGGAAATTGGCTCCAAACCGGACTGTTGTGCACAGCCCTAAAACAATGGGGTGTTTTGGTAGAAAATCCATATCTTGCTCATTTTAAATCGGATTTTAGTCATTCAACTTGGAGAATCTTCATATTTCATGGATCTATCACCCAAAATTGACGGATCATAAATCCGACTTACGGATTCTGAACAGTAATTCCGTGAAGGGGCTGCTACGTATTAGATTAATTTGTTTTCGTCGGTAAAAATTTATTCAATGAGTTTGATAAAAATTTTCATCACAAACACATATAAAAACCCATGTTAAACCCATCAAACTATGAATATACATATATTACATAGCTAAAGACTTCTAGAACATCAAAATGTGTTTTGATCGGTTAAAAATACATTTTAACCGTTCAAATCATATCTAAACTATAAAAATGAACTAAAGAAGGTTTAGAACACTTTTTAACCTTTTATACATGGATGCACTCCTTCCTCTTAACTTGATATTGGATTGAGACTCTCTCTTGTCCATTCTCTAGCAAATTTGCTTGGTGGATCATCAATCTCATAAGAGTAACTCTCTATATCTCTCAAGAAGCTCTCCCTTTTTCTCTCTAGAAAATGCTACAAATGACTAACCAACCTCACCAATAAATGGAACACTTCTATTTATAGCACAATGTTAATCCTTCATTAACCTCCTAATCAACTAGTGTTGGTGAAATTAGGAGCTTAAACTAGATTACTATTGCATGGAATGACTACCATGAATGACCATTGGTGTGACATCCATCAAGGTTGCTTGTAAGCAACTTTTGGAGTGTAATTGAAGCCATAGAAAGTCCACACTCAACATTTCCATGTGAGGCTCCCTCAAAATTCGGGATTTGCAATTTATTACACCAATTTGGCTTTATTTTTATGTCCTATATCATTATATAAGTATCCATATATATATACACCAATATATGTATACATATTCACCTATACTTGTACATTGGGCTCCACTTTGGACCTTAGAATTAAATTATATTGAGCTCATTTATTTAATTTGGTTGGGCTCAATTTAATTGTTACATTGGGCTAACATTAAATACCCTATGTTACATTTAATTAAAACAAGCATTGGGCTTGGTTAATTATTACATAAATCAATGTTCAAATTAAATTATATGGACTACTAGGTTAATTAATTTAACTTAGTTTAATACATCAATTGAACTTATAATATAATCCAATTAGACTTACTTTTAATTATCCTACCACATTGTGTTACATAATTAACTCACCCATAGTTAATTCTCAACACTACCTTCTTTCCTCTATCAATTAACCAATGTTTGGTTAGTTCTCTCTCTTGTCTACCAACTAGGGTTATTCAATTAACCATACATTAGTTAATTCTCTACACTCAATCAATACTTGAAAAATAGTCTCCCAACACATTGACCATCATTTGACTTTAATGTGTTTGGGCTACATGGATTACTTTGTATTGGGCTCTCTTATTTAATTACTTGGGCTACCCAACACAACTCACATATCATATATAACTTGGGCTTATTATTTAATTACTCACCTTCATGCAAGTATTCCCATATTGGGCTTGTATTAAATCCATCAATGGACTCTATATAACAACTAAATAATTAAGTTAATTACTTAATTAATTATCTTCTTAATATTGTCATTCTAGGCAATATTCCACTTCTCTACTTGCTAATCTTAGCTTTAATTCATGACTCATATAATTAACTCAATTAATTATATTACATGACTTTCCTTCTTAATCCATACTTAAACTAATTAATTTATTAGTTTTATTGAGTATCTAATTTACTCATCTTCTTGTTTGGCTAACCAACACAACTCTAGGAATATATAACTATGTATATATATCCTTATAATCATCTTCACTTCTCAAATGAATTTATTTCCTTAATAAATTCTCTATATGCATCATTACAATATTCTCACATTTAATTTCTAGCAAATAAATGATGTTAAAAAAAAATGTTCACCCAAATTCTACACATCTCACTTCTCAAACTCTCGATTTTAAACCATAACCTTTTATTGATTATTTAAAATCTTAATTACAAATCTTGTAAATATCTGAGATATTACATTCACCCATTCTTATAAGAATTTCGTCCCCGAAATTTTATCATACTCTTTTCTTCCAGTTTTTTCATCACTGAGAATATCTCTTTACTCATCAAATTCTATGACCATCCTTTTCTAGGAAGTTCATACTTCTAAACTCATAATTCCAGAACAATGGAATATATTACAGAAGAATAAATTGAAAATCAATATCTTACAGAAGAATAAATTGAAAATCAAAATATTCATTAAAACTTTCATACTATGCTGAGGGATCATCAAGATCGTGAACATCCGAAAGGAATTAACTGAATTCCGAATAAATAGTATTTATCCCTGTAAATACTTATAAACAGAGTGTTTATCAATCACAAAGACTGAAAACATTCCATAGGTGTACGCTAGGTGATCAGCCTATTGTACCATACGTCGTGCAGAACGTCTTAGTTGGGCGCCAGTCGGAGCTATATGCCGACAAAATATATCTGTTTTAGCTGACAGAATATATTTGTTTTTGCACTTGTTCACCTCAGACTTACTACAAAATTCCGTTCCAAAATAATTTGGATTGGATAATAAAACTTGAGTCAATTCTGACCAAAAGTGTCCAGTTAAAATAAATGACAAAGACTCCTATCATTGAACTGTTCGTATATTACGATTCAAAAATTCATTTCAGATTAGTTAAAATAACTAAAATTCCTTTATAGGACTTCATGATACCGCATCATCTTGACAGTACGTTGAGGATTCCGTCATTAATTCATGACTTCATGATACCGCACATCTTGACAATACGTTGATGATTCCGTCCTTTTCATCCCCACACCATGGCTTTAATGGCGTGTGATGATTTTATAAATACATTTTGATATTTTCAAATCAATTTGTCTATCTGAAACAATTAGCATAGACTATTCTTTAAACGTTTTAAAATACTGAAAATCATTTTATGACTTTGTCATACTACATCATACCATAGTGGGCTTTAAACATCCAACACTAGGTTACTCTGCATTGATGACTCCATCGTTTATCATCTCTGCACTAAATGCATTAATGATTTCTAAAATACATTTGTCTTTTCAAAAGCACAAAAGTGCGAATTTAGCACGATTTTAAGAATTTGAAAGTCTAGCATAGCTAGAAGATTTAGAATATCCTAAAATCTCAAAACACCTCAAATTTTTCCTCCACATTCTTTTCCAGCTTAATAACTATATCTAGTATAGCTTTAATCTTGCTATTTAACTCTACCCATACTCACTGTTCATCAAACTTACCACGTATTTGGGCTCAGGAACTTACCACAATCATATGGTTTGAGGAGCTTGTCCTAGTCAGGCCAAAGTCCTTCATTCGCTGAGGGGTTCCACCATACAATTATGAGTCATAAACTTACCATACGTGTCGGTTCTCAAAACACGAACTTATCTTAACATCCTCTACCTATCCATTATACACATGAGAAAAGAATCACCTTCTCAACATACATATAATGAATAGCGCGACACCAGGTTTCAATCGATTATCACTATAAAAAACTAAGTGGTCGTCAAACCAAACACAATCTCCTGCCCACACAAGAAATTGGTCAACTCGGCCACTAATCAATATAAAAAGTCAAGCGGTCGTTAAACCAAGAACAAATTCATCAGTTTCCCAACTGTTCAACACTGTAAGGAAACACGTGCCACCAGTGCATATCTTTCTTCTTCGATACACACTGATCGTGCAAGTTTCGCAGCAGCATCTCCCAAATTGGTTCGCTGACATATCATAGCCCCCGCCCATACAAGGGTTCGTTCAACTCAACCACTATATTAATATAGGAAGCTAAGCGGTTCTAAAACCAAGCATAAATTTCCCGTCCATACAGGGAATCATACAACTCAGTCACTAATATGAGTGTTTAATTTAAAAACTCACAAACCACTAATTTTTCTTACCTGAATACGAATTTTCTCCATTCATATTTTAGCACATCTGCCTCATTACGAGTTCATTTCTCTAGATCATTTCATGATCTCATTAGCATTTTCTTTATGCTTCTCAAAATCTTATCATAAGATATTTTTCTATCATTTATTCAAATTAGGTACAACATGACCTTTTTCATCTCTCTTATTTCTTCTCAAATCCATCTTTGGATAATCTTCTCTATATGAATTTTTCCAAATTCATCTTTTATAACTTAAACTTTTTCCGAGTTTATTCATTTATCATTTTACTTATCTTCTACACGGTTATAGCCTAAGGTACTCTTACCTAAGGTTTATAACCTATCAGCTCTGATACCAACTTGTGACGACCCCGAATCCGGGTCCCCCGAACCTCGAACTCAGTTCAACACGAGTACAACCTTTTTCTTATTGTTCATGAATTACAACAATATTATAATTGCTAAATAATCATTTATTTACAATTTTACAACATCTCTTTCTATTCCAGAATCGAAATCTTTATACATTTCTAGTATGTCTCAATATCATACATGATACGACATTCTATTACAATCAATTTGAGTATTTAATACTCATATAACATACCAACTAAGTCTTATGCTACAGAATCATTTACCTGTCCAATTCGGACTGAAATCTACAATAGATATTTAGATCTTCAATGGAAGTAATATATTTTTCTGTTCCTTGTTCTTTATCGAGAACTTCAGGTAACTAGCCTTATCTGAAAATGTTGATTTAGGCAAGAGTGAACACGACGGCTCAGCAAGTTCAACAGCTACACATAACGCATTACATGCTTCACATAAAATTTAGAATTTATACTAACATCATGTTTTTCATGCATTTCAGTTTATGACATACTACTCATGCATATCATGCCTCGCATTTAATCTATGCTTCATGTCTAACCTCTATCATGACATATAGTTCAATGCAGAACAATTGTCTTAAATCAACTACCGTATATCAACAGTTCAAATCAACTTATTGCACAAAGGCACATTAAAACATCGTTGCACATAACCACGTATGAGCACATCTCAGTTTAATAACAAACTTATAATTCATGCACATAATACAACACGTTCTGAAAAACTTGCCTGGACTTGTATAACCAACTTACGTTAATCTTTCACGTTCCTTGCACGACCTACACGGTATGTGAGATCAACGGTGCACAATATCAGTCAAAGTTTGACTCAATACTAAATCTTATTTTAAAGATATTTATTTCTTCTTATCATCCCCTTTATTTAATAAGGTTAATTTCATATTTTAGTCTCTCTTTGACTTGACTCAGTGTTTCATATTCAACACCATAAATCTTTTGTTCGAAACTATGCAATTCTGACATTTATTAATGTCACTGCATTAAAACTTGGACCCTATATTTATTTAGGTCGATCCACCAATTAATCACTAATGGACCATACCCTTGGTTTAACTTAATCACATCATTTATCTCGATACCTATCATAATATTACTCACCTTGGATAATATTTTAAATTTTACTATCAATTAGTAATAACTTATAATGTTATTTAATTGTTAAATAACACTTTAAATAATCATTATTATTATTAATTTATTTTTAATAATAGTTTACCTTAATCATTATTATTAATCTTTTAATAATAATTTAATTGCTTGCTAATATTATTACCCTTTAATAATATTTTAATTGACTTCTCATTATTATCAATCATTTTAATAATAATTTAATTGTTCATCAATATTATCAATCATTTAATAATATTTGAAATCCTCACGTATCATTAGTAATTATTTAATAACGATTCAACCCTTAACTATTATTACCCAATAGTTAATTACTTGTTAAACAATATTATTAATTCTTTAATAATATTCTAAATCTTTTTTATCATTATTATTTATTTAATAATGATTTAACTCTTAACTATTATTATTTAGTAGTTAATTAAATGCTAAATAATATTATTAATCCTTTAATAATATTTTAAATTAATTACATATCATTATTAATTATTGAATAATGATTTAATTCTTAACTATTATCATTTAATAGTTAGTCAATAATATTATCAATATATTTTAATTACTTAATAATCTTCTTTCGATTAAGTAATAATTTATTCAACTTAATTACCATTTAATTATTATTTAATATGAATTAAATAATAACTAATTAACTAATTATCCGAACTCATTATTTAATATTAATTAAATATTAATTAATTAATTAATTAATTAATTAACCTTACTTATTATTTAATATTAATTAAATAATAAATAATTAGTTTATTAACCTTAATTATCCTTTAATTATTATTTAATATTAATTAAATAATAATTAATTACTTAATTAACCTTACTTATTATTTAATATTAATCAAATAATAAATAATTAGCTTTCTAACTTCAATATTCTTTAATTATTATTTAATATTAATTTAAATAATAATTAATTATTTATTTAACTTTACTTATTATTTAAGTGCAATTAAATAATAAATAACTAACTTATTCATCTTAACATCCTTTAATTATTATTTAATATTCATTAAATCATAATTAATTAATTACATAACTTCATATATTATTTAATATTTATTAAATAATATTTAATTAGATTATTAGCCTATTTATACACTAATAAATAGCTAATATATAGTGAATCACTCCAATAATTTCAAATTTTATTTTATAACACTTAACTAGCATGCCAATAGGTCAAATATTATTTTTCTGAAATTAAAAATAATTTTTCCATACTTATTAGCAATTTAGTAAGCTTTAATCCACCATTAATTCTAATAAATACCAAATTACAACACAATTCGAATTTTAAATTTTGATAATTTTCTTTATAAAATTATATGCATTTTCTCTTTTGGAACCAACCCAAGAACCGGCCTAAAAATCCCCTACCTAGAAATCATGAAAAACCGAAAAAAATCGAAACGACCGGTTTTTTAAAAAAAAATAGGCAGATTACTTTATGAATTTTCCAGACTTGGGGTCTCCGACGGGAACTTGAATAAAATGAAATCCACAAGTCCGATTGAGGCCTATTTGGTATCGATGGATTCGTAACTTCCCGAACTACATTTTTCTGTCATCAAACATCAATTTTGGATTTGTTTTGGTCACGGAAATTGGCTCCAAACCGGACTGTTGTGCACAGCCCTAAAACAATGGGGTGTTTTGGTAGAAAATCCATATCTTGCTCATTTTAAATCGGATTTTAGTCATTCAACTTGAAGAATCTTCATATTTCATGGATCTATCACCCAAAATTGACGGATCATAAATCCGACTTACGGATTCTGAACAGTAATTCCGTGAAGGGGCTGCTACGTATTAGATTAATTTGTTTTCGTCGGTAAAAATTTATTCAATGAGTTTGATAAAAAATTTCATCACAAACACATATAAAAACCCATGTTAAACCCATCAAACTATGAATATACATATATTACATAGCTAAAGACTTCTAGAACATCAAAATGTGTTTTGATCGGTTAAAAATACATTTTAACCGTTCAAATCATATCTAAACTATAAAAATGAACTAAAGAAGGTTTAGAACACTTTTTAACCTTTTATACATGGATGCACTCCTTCCTCTTAACTTGATCTTGGATTGAGACTCTCTCTTGTCCATTCTCTAGCAAATTTGCTTGGTGGATCATCAATCTCATAAGAGTAACTCGCTATATCTCTCAAGAAGCTCTCCCTTTTTCTCTCTAGAAAATGCTACAAATGACTAACCAACCTCACCAATAAATGGAACACTTCTATTTATAGCACAATGTTAATCCTTCATTAACCTCCTAATCAACTAGTGTTGGTGAAATTAGGAGCTTAAACTAGATTACTATTGCATGGAATGACTACCATGAATGACCATTGGTGTGACATCCATCAAGGTTGCTTGTAAGCAACTTTTGGAGTGTAATTAAAGCCATAGAAAGTCCACACTCAACATTTCCATGTGAGGCTCCCTCAAAATTCGGGATTTGCAATTTATTACACCAATTTGGCTTTATTTTTATGTCCTATATCATTATATAAGTATCCATATATATATACACCAATATATGTATACATATTCACCTATACTTGTACATTGGGCTCCACTTTGGACCTTAGAATTAAATTATATTGAGCTCATTTATTTAATTTGGTTGGGTTCAATTTAATTGTTACATTGGGCTAACATTAAATACCCTATGTTACATTTAATTAAAACAAGCATTGGGCTTGGTTAATTATTACATAAATCAATGTTCAAATTAAATTATATGGACTACTAGGTTAATTAATTTAACTTAGTTTAATACATCAATTGAACTTATAATATAATCCAATTAGACTTACTTTTAATTATCCTACCACATTGTGTTACATAATTAACTCACCCATAGTTAATTCTCAACACTACCTTCTTTCCTCTATCAATTAACCAATGTTTGGTTAGTTCTCTCTCTTGTCTACCAACTAGGGTTATTCAATTAACCATACATTAGTTAATTCTCTACACTCAATCAATACTTGAAAAATAGTCTCCCAACACATTGACCATCATTTGACTTTAATGTGTTTGGGCTACATGGATTACTTTGTATTGGGCTCTCTTATTTAATTACTTGGGCTACCCAACACAACTCACATATCATATATAACTTGGACTTATTATTTAATTACCCACCTTCATGCAAGTATTCCCATATTGGGCTTGTATTAAATCCATCAATGGACTCTATATAACAACTAAATAATTAAGTTAATTACTTAATTAATTATCTTCTTAATATTGTCATTCTAGGCAATATTCCACTTCTCTACTTGCTAATCTTAGCTTTAATTCATGACTCATATAATTAACTCAATTAATTATATTACATGACTTTCCTTCTTAATCCATACTTAAACTAATTAATTTATTAGTTTTATTGAGTATCTAATTTACTCATCTTCTTGTTTGGATAACCAACACAACTCTAGGAATATATAACTATGTATATATATCCTTATAATCATCTTCACTTCTCAAATGAATTTATTTTCTTAATAAATTCTCTATATGTATCATTACAATATTCTCACATTTAATTTCTAGCAAATAAATTATGTTAAAAAAAAATGTTCACCCAAATTCTACACATCTCACTTCTCAAACTCCCGGTTTTAAACCATAACCTTTAATTGATTATTTAAAATCTTAATTACAAATCTTGTAAATATATGAGATATTACAGTTCAGCTAGACATACACATGTTAACATATTTCAAAAGTTATCCAAACCAGTAGTTGGTACGGATTCTTGGACTGAGAGAGCAACCCTTGATAAGGGGAATATAAGTATCGGTTATCCGATGCGTCAGAGTTTAATGTTATGCATACACATGGTGTACAAAAGGCTGATCCCCTCAAGTACAAACTGACATGTTAAAATATAAAAATGGTCAATCATATGATTGATTCCTTGGAACTGTTCATGGTCCATTAGACCACTCAGCAGTAAATAATCAATATTCATCCTTTCTTTAGAACTTTGATTATATTGTTCAGTTATTTTAAATCGTTAATTTATTCTATTTTCATTCTTATTCATTCATGATATACCTTCATTATTTATTTTAAACTTGTTGAGTAAAGTAGTTGCTCACTCTTGCTATATCATGAACTAATTGCAATTAAGCCTAAGCATTTCAAGAAGGACAAGGGCAAGGGCAAAGCTTTAGGATTAGTTATTATCACTATTCTGTTTTGATAAATCATGATCCCATTTTGTATTAATATGATATACATTATGTATTTTGTTTAAGATTTAAGACCTTAGGATTAGTGAAAATATGTTTTGATGAACAACATATGTTTATTTATTTTCGCATTAGTATTAAATGTTGTTTAGTGATGATTGAATGTATTTTTACTTGAGCACCAAATCCGAAGTATTGGTATCTGAATTTGGGGGTGTCACATGTGGAGCATTAGATCACCAAGATAGGCATTACAGTAGGATGGAAGTAGAAACTGAAAGAGGAAGCAGTGGAGTTGAAGGAAACAACAAGAGGAAATGGAATGACGAAAATTTTAGTAACCCGAGAAATAACCAAGGAGACCCGAAGAAGAGAGTGGGAGCGTATGAAAATTTTGGAAAGAACCATGCAGGGATATGTTTAAGGGGTAAGGGTTTCTGTTAAAACTGTGGGCAAAAGGGACACATGTCTCCTAGTTACCCTAAGCAGAGGAAGAACGGGTGCTACACAGGTGGAGCAAAAGATCACCTGGCAAATAATTATCCTGAGAATGGAGCAGGCGAAGAAAGAAATAACAAGGGATACAACAACTTAACCATAACAGGCCCAGTTCAACCTAACTGACCGACAACCCAAACGTGCAACGTGACGGTGCAAGATGTAGTTGCTTCAGGAAACGTGGCCACATGTACACTCCGATTAATTATATAAATACTTTGGTATTATCTGATTTGGGTGTTACTTGTTCTTTTGTGTTTGACGACTTTACTAGTGATTAAACATACCCTAAGAGAAACTATAGTGTAATATAGGTCTAGAAGTCGCCAAAACGAAAATAATCTCTGTTAGTCATACTCGTAGAAATTACTATGTTGCGATAGGAGAACGTGAGTTATCAGTGGATTTAATTCCAGTCCGACTAGGAGAGTTTGGGGTAATATTGAAAATGGATTGGTTGTATAACCATGGGGCAACGATAGATTCCCAAAAGAAGAAGTAAACCTTCATACTCTAAACCAGTCAAAGGTAGTGTTTTTATGGTAAATGGTAACCAAGATGGTTTTACTGATTAATGATGAGGTAAGCTAAGAAAAATGTTTAAGAAATGGCGTATTGGATATGTCGTTCATAAAGGGAATTTATATTTCTTAGATAGACTGAGCTAAGTTATGATTGTTAAAGTACTAAGGACGGTGCAGTGATATGAAGAGGAAGGTTAGGTAATTGTCAGAGAGCATTGACTGTAGGTAATAAAATAAATTTATCATTTAGAGTAAGTAGCCGTTAACTGGAATCGGCGTGAGTTTAACGAGTTAGAAGGTGTAAAATACTTTATGGAATTGGTTTGTGGTCGGAATATCACTTGACAAAGGTATGGATTAAGGATGTACATAAGAAGGAATTTAGAACTCATTATAGTTATTACGAGTTTTTAGTTACGTTTGATTGAAGAATGCTTCACTAGCACTTATGAATTTTATGATTTATGTTTTAAGAAACACCTAGATTAGTTACAACGGTTGTTATAATATTTTGGTTATTCAAAGTCATGAGAAGATCATGAGGAGTATTAGTGATGGTATTGGATACGTTGAGAAAAGGAAATGATATGTAAAATGTTAATACAAATTTTAATCAAATATTAGAAAACAAAATATAGGTGATGCATAAGGACATGACTTTGATGGATTAAAGAAAATAGAAGCAAAAATTGATATGGAGCAATCAGATACCACAACCCAAGTTAGGAATTATCCTATAGCTGGAAGAGGAAGATTAATAGAGGTTCATTCAAGAGATATAACATTGAGACATATATCTAGTCAAAGAAGTGTATAGAAGATTTCAAAGAATCATAAGAAGTTGAGTATGACCTCAGCGTTATCTTTAGTAGGTAATACTGGTGAGTTGCATATTGGGATGCTTCGCATTGAGGTTTTGGTTGTGTTGTGAAGTGTATGGAAGGTTTCGTGTGGAATGGTTTTTAGTCAATTGAGAAATTTGTGAATTATATGATTAGTCAAGGAAACTAATCAATTTAATTAGTTAGGACTAAATGTGAAATAAAGAGGAAAGTCAAAAGGAATTAATCAATTAACTTGATTTATGGTCAATTGAATTAATGCCCTAAGTTATTATTTATTTAACTTGATGGGTTAAATTAATTAAGAGACCAAGTGAAAATTTTATTTAGCCCAATAATGTGAATAAATTAATTTAAATGCTTAGTCCAATTCACTAAATGGGAAGAAAAGAATTAAAGAGCCCAAACATTTTAATTCTACTAATTACTTACAAGATTGGTAATTTAAGTGAGTCCAATGATTTATGTAACATGTTACTTACTTAATGGGAGTATCATGCAGCCCAACACTTTTACTTAATTAAATCATGTCCAAGTCCAATTATTAACTAGCCCAATGTGCTACCCAATGTTTAAAATTAAAGTGAGACCATAAATACTTGAAAGTATGCTTATATATATATACAGAAATTAAATGCATATTTCGGGCAGCCCCGTTTCATGGGGAGTTGTGGAGCCTTTTGGGTATTTACAAGCATCTTTGTATGTGTAAGAAGCATGGGTGCATTGGTAGATTAAAACCTATACTTACATATATTATATCTATAGGTTTTGTAAGACATGTAAGATTCTAATTATATCACTCTCCACTAAATTATATTAGACATATTTCATTCCAAATATACACTAATTTTCATTTTAGAGAGAAGTTAGAGAGAAGCTAGAGAAAAACACTTGTTCTTGAAAGAATGAGAGCAAGAGAGAACTTGGAGGCCACCATTTCGGATTCAAGGAGAAGAATGAGGAGTTCATCTATCTAAGATCTAGAGTAAGAAGTAAATCTAGATCAAGCTTCAAGAGAATGTTTAAAAGTGTTCATACTTTTTTTAGTTTCTTCTTCTAGTTTAACTTTTGGTTTACTTTATTTATATGCTTGCTGTGGGAATTGTTTTGTGTTGAGGATCATGGTGGATTCGAAGGAATAAAGATGGTGGTGATGGAGTATGTGTGCTCAATATGTGTTTTGGTACATAAGAATAAAAGTTAGATGCATGCATGTTGGAGATTATAGTTTTTATAAAACCACTTTACAAATCTGATAATTTTAAAATAAAAAAAAACTTATGTGGCTTTAATATTTTTGAAATCCATAATTTTTACATGATAGATCCATGAGTATACTAACATATTCAAGTGGAACAACTGAAAAATATTAAGTATTCAATTTTTGGCGAATTTTCCACCAAAATAGTCCAACTACCGAAAAATCTGAAAATGCAACTTGTTTAAATTTTTTGTCACTATTTCGGGATAGCTAACCTTTTTTAAAAATTAAAACCTCTTGAATTCTGGAAGTTTACATTATGGTGAAGTTCATTTCTGAAGATGTGCTCGATCCGACTTCGGACGAGTGAGTTATGGTCGAACAAAATTAGGGTTTTAAAAAATGATTTGGCTAAATATGGAGTTTTATAACTCTGATGAAGCTAAACTTTTTATTGGAAGTCTATACTATCATAAGATAGTTCCTATTTAAAGTTTGCGATTTTAGGATAAAACCTCAATTTATGAAAATTGTTGTAATTGTAAGAAGATATGGCCTTTTTAAAATATTATTTGATGCTAAAAAATTAAGAGAAAAATAATTTATGTGTGAAACAATATATACTAAATAATTCCATAAGTAAAGAAAATAATAAAGTGCTTAACTATTTTTAATAAATAAGTCTAGTTAATGAAATTAATATAGTTAATTAAATAATTTATCAAAAAATTATATAAAATGAATTTTTTGACTTATATTTGTTAAAAACGGATGAGCAAGACTACGTAAGGATAAAATGGTTATTTTTATATTTACGTTATAATAACGATGTGACGTATCGATTAAGTGGATTTATGAATAATGAATTTATTATCGACTTAAACTACGGTTAAGTACCGACTATGTGTTTTGATAGTTAGTAAATAAGTGATTAAATATATCCCTATGGATATTGTAGGAAACCGTGTGAATGAAAAAAATATCGTGTTTAGGGACGTCGAAACCAATACAGACAAATTCCTTAACTTGTTGCAAATTATTTATTGTTGTAGCAATTTTCTCTCACTTTGAGAAAACATTACTAAATTGATAATTAAAATTCTTCTTGAAATTATTGAAGTCGTATGCTTATTTCTGTACTTATATGCTTTTGAAAGAAATATCCGCACTTATGTGCCTTTGCAAATGAAATCGTTCAAGTATAGAACTGTTAAAGCTTTTAAAGTTTCATATGTTATGAATTGTTTTGAGATATGAGTCGATGCCACTTGTTTCAGTTAGACTTTTTAAATGCTATGATTTATTGATTCAATAAAATTTCTTGAAAGGTATCCGAACTAAATTGTTAGTGCGGATTCCTATGTAAAACTGAGATAAACAACTCCGATAAAAAAGAGGGTATAGTTCTAAATTCTGTGCGAACGCCCATGACGTCCAAAAGATAATATGTTGTGCACAATATAGGGTACGATAGGTTAATCCCCTAAAGTACTAGCAAATGGTGTTTACAGTCCTTGTGGTTGTTAAACATGCCTTACGGTAATAGGTTGCGATAGGAACACCTGTTAAACCTAGTTGTTGTTCAATATATTGATGACACTCAGTATATTTATGAACAATATTTGAGCTAAAGAAATCTTCTTTTAATTCATGTTATTTAAACTATTTCGCAATTATTGTGCAATTATTGAAGATTTCATAAAGATTATTCCTTATCCATGATTATTGTTCATCGTATGTTTTTACACTTGCTGAGAAAATTAGTTGTTCACTTTTGCTATATGAAAATATTTTTACCTAAAACAGATGGATTCGGATTATCGGTTAAGGATAAAGGCAAATGAAAGGCTAACGAGTAGAAGACGTTCATGTTTAATTTTGTAATAAACAATTATGTTATTAAGTTGTAAGACTTTATGGTATTATGATTTGTAAGTTTAAAGGTTAGAGAACCTAGGATTTTTGTAAATCTTAAGGATAATTATGGTACTTATATTATGTCTTTAAGTTATGATTAGATGTGAATGAGAATAGTAGTGTTGTATCGTGAGCACCATACCTGGGATAAAGGTAACTTGAATTTGGGGGCGACACAATTATTTGTCTAGTTGTAAAAAAATGGCATAGACTCACTTTACAAACATATCATGGTTAATTAGGGTTTTATAGACTTTAAAAATTTGATAGATGATCAAATCATTTAATATATATTAATGCGAATAATAATATTCAAGTTTAATAGGGTCTTCAGAAGGTATTTAATCATTAGGATTTGCATATAAAGGTAAACAAGTTAGAAAACTTGTCTGGATTATCCTCTACAACTATTTCACAATTCTCTTCCTTTGGACAACCTACAGGGTTATAAGTCAGTACAATAATTAGTCGCTACCAGACTCCACTTATAGACTTAACTCGGCTCACACATTAATGTATACATATTTCGTTTATCATTGTATTCAAATTCTACGAATAAGATAATCTATTACTATTATTTTATTTGTTTACTCTTTCCATTGATTACATTATTTATTCCACTTTATTTCCATAACCGACAATTATTATTTCATTTGTTTATTCCATTTAATTTATCTTCATATTCTACAAATAAAATAATCTTTATTATTATTTTATTTGTTTATGTCTTGATCATTTTAATTCACTTTCATTTTCCAAATAAAATAAAATTTATTATTATTTCATTTGTTTAATAAACTCTATATATAAAATAATCTTTATTATTTTGTTTGCTTATACATTATTTATTTATTACATTCTCTATTTATTTATCATTATTATTTTATTTTATTTTAAAAATATTTTTATTTATTTATTTATTTTATTTTTCTGGTCCAACCCTATTGGTTTGCAAAAAAATTGCATACATATAATCAAATTATATAAGCGCAACGGAAGCAAGAGAAATCAGATTTTAAAATTTTTCTACAAACCAATAACCCGGATCTTTCTTATGCGACTATTATTAATTGAGAAATGATAAAAGATTTATACCTTTGTAGAACTAAGTTTCCACAGGTACAAGTTCAAATCTCCTTCGCGTTCTTCTTCAAATTCATCAATTAGATTTCACGGATCAATGTTAGCTCCCCAAGTGTAAAGCTTCTAGAGGTGATCCACCAAGAGATTTATGAATTAAAGAAGTGGATTTTAGTTTTTTCAAACCATGGGTGACTAACCCTAATTTTTTTTTTCTCTCTCTAACTCATTAGATGTAGAGAGTTATAAAGTACTCTCTCTATTCTTGTGAAAGAGTGTGTAACCTTAATCTATGATAAGACTTATCTTATTTATAGATATAGTCAACCCTCCTAAACTATTTAGGATTATGATTTTAATTTAATTCTCAATTCATTTAGAAACTAAATTAATTAATTATAATTCCTAAATCATTTAGTAACTTAATTATTTACAATACTACTACTACTACTTATTAGTTAATTTCTAAACCATTTAGGAACTAGATAATAATACTAGTAATAATAATAAAAGTAATAGTAATAATAATAATAATAATAATAATAATAATAATAATAATAATAATAATAATAATAATAATAATAATAATAATAATAATAATAATAATAATAATAATAATAATAATAATAATAATAATAATAATAATAATAATAATAATAATAAGACTCCTCTTATTAATTTATAATTATTATTTCTAAAATACTAAACTATAAATATTAGGCTATTTAATTTATTCTATTACCATAGTATAAATTAAATATACTTAATTTATTATTACGATTATGTCATCCACTTCTAAAATAAATATTACAATTTTGCGGTGTGACCCTTTAGGTTCTCCATATTAAACCGGTTGTATAATAAATAAATTAGAATAATTCTACTTCATTTATTACGAATTAACTCTTTAATTTAGAATAAATAATTATTCCACAATAAGGGTAAGACCCCTTAGCGATTAATCGTCATTCCAGATATAGATGACAATATTTGATCGTAAAAGAACATTTTAGTGAATAGTTACCGTACAATTCAATCATTCTACCATACAATGTCTCAATCAAATATAAGACATGAAATTTATGTCAAGTCTTATTTGAATTGTTCATATGCATTTCAATTCACAAATACACAACTCTAGTTAATGTAAATTAGAAACTCCTTTCTAATTCCATTCAACCTTGGCCAGTGATTTCTGAGTTGTCACTTATTGAATCGCACAAGACATTCTCTCCCTTTACTAAAAGTGATAGATTACTTGTTGATCATTCACTTATCTCCATGTGTACCTTATTATACCCAAACATATCATTTGATATACCAAAAAGTCTTAAGGAATATGTCAAAGTATAACTTAGTACATACAAGATACTATGATAATCTCAAGTTAAAAGATCACTTGTACGACTATCACATAAGGGAACTCCTATTGACAGACAATTAAAACTCCATTAGGTATTCCTTGAGCGAGTCACATTTAGTGAACATATTTTCTAATAAGCACCAACATATTTGTTTTAATGTCTCTACAAAAATGATTATGAGATCAATCATTCTCTTCATATTTAATTGATAATTTTTCAGTGTACTTAAGTGACGTTTAATTGAATTAGTGGTTAAAACATACTTAAATCATTTAAAAATAATTAAATAATAAAGGTTAATACTACTAATTGATTATTAAACTAATTAAATATTCTTTAAATGTAATTAACTATTTAATTATTATTTAATCAATATTAAGTAATAATTAAATAGAATTAGTGATAAAATACTAACTACTTCTTATTTATTTAAGATTAAAAAATAAATAGGGGTAGATATTAATTAATTATTATTTAATTAATATCAAATAATGATTAAATAGTGTTTAAGTCAAAAAAATAATTAATTACTATTAAGTAATAAATAATTATAAGTACTATTTTAAATGTAATTTAATTAACATAAAAGTTAATGAATTAATTAATTATTATTTAATTAATATTAAATAATGAATAAGTATAATAATTACTTAATTATTATTTAATTAATATTAAATAATAATTAAGGACAAATAAATTTAATAAACTAATTATTTATTATTTAATTAAGATTAAATAATATGTAAGGATAATTAATTAATTAATTAATTAATATTAAATAATAATTAAAGGAAATTAAATTTAATAAACTAAATTAGTTATAATTTAACGAAGATTTAATAATAAATAAGGATAATTAATAAATTAATTATTATTTAATTAATATTAAATAATAGTTAAAGGCAATTAAGATTAATACTCTAATTATTTATTTAATTAACTTTAAATTATAAATAAACATAATTAGTCATTTTCTATTGTTAAATAATGACTAAACGTAATTAATTAATTACACTTTAACTAATATTAAATAGTAATTAAATGACGATAGAGTTAATAAAATAAAAATAACTAAATTAAATAATTATAATAAATTATTTAAGGGTTTAATAAGTGTTTAACACTTAAGAGAAATAATATTGGTTAATTAAATCATTAACATAAGATCAATTAAGTGTCTTATACGATTAATGATAGTATATAAAATTATATGTGTTATGTGATTGATTATTTGCAAGATAAATAACATAAGTAAGTGTTTAAAGTATACGATTATATGCAATACTAATTGATAGGTCAACGTTATTAATGTTAGGTCATTAAGAGTAGTTTAAAATAAGAAAATTAGGCGTAAGTCGACGGACATGTAAGTTCTCAAACCTTACTCAAATTTTATATTGAGCAAGTTCCTAAACTTTAATTGATATATATCTTGTAAGTTATTTTAAACCTAGAATTATTTTATTATTCAAGCTGGATTAATTATTGATAATTATTCCATATCGTACTAATTATTGTTATTCGCACGAATGTGCATTTGCAAGTCATATTCTTAATAAGAACTATTTAAAGGAATAGGTCTATGCCAATTGTTCGGCTAGACATTGAATTAAAGTTAAGCAGTAGTCTAAGCCAATTGTTCGGCTAGACATTGAATTGAAATTGAGAAGTAGGTCTATGCAAATTTTTTCAGCTAGACCATATATGTGCCAATCTATTGACTTGAATATTACTGAACCTAGCCCAAATCATATTGTTGTGGTTTAATTATTGAAAGTTATTCCACATTAACATTAACATTGACATTCGCACATAGTGTATGTTGAATTCAAGTTCCATTATTGAACTGTGAAACATTTAAAGTTATTTCATTTCAAGTTATTTTGAAATCTATCCAAACCATAATGGTACGGATTCTTAGATTTAGAAGAATAACCCATAACGGGGAAGAACCTAAGTATTTGATAAATGATACAAATAAATGATACAAACAGACTAAATGTTATGCATACACATGTTGGACACAAGGAGGAAAGTGTAACCTAAGAGGGTCAATCAAGTAACTGATTCCTCAAAGTAGAAATTCACGGTCTTTTGACCATTCAGCATTTAAATAATCAATTCCCACTCATTAAATTGTGCGTTGATTATATCAAATTCCTAATATCGAATCTTTCAGTCATTATTCTTATTCATGGCATAATTTGTATTCATTTTAAACTTGCTGAGCAAGCTAGTTGCTCACCCTTGCTATGTCATGAAAATATTATAGCTAAACCTGAAGGGTCGATTAAAGATAAAGGCAAATGAAAAGCCAAATCTTAGTTAAAGCTGGATAACTGTTGCATGTTATATATTTTGTTTAGAATTAATATGATGTAACATAAACACTATTATTCTTTTGTAGGTTGTGATGTATATTTGGTAAAGGTTGTAGACCTTAGGATTAGAAAGCCATTGTAATAGACAACATAGGTTTATGTATTTTTTGCATAGGTATTAAATGTTGTTTAGTAGTGATTATTTTTATTATTGCGTGAGCACTAAATTAGAGATAGTGGTATCTGAATTTGGGGGTGTCACAGGTTGGTATCAGAGTTGTAGGTTATAAACTTTAGGATTTGTGAAACCTAAGTTCTAACTGTAAAATTAAACTCAAATCGAGCGTGGATCAGGGAGATCCATTGAGTATGTTGGAGATAGATTGTGGAAAATTCATTGAGCCGCTTTTGTACATGATAAAATATCATTTTATTCTATCAATGAATATATTTTATTATGATACTGATGTCTTGTTATTTTCTGTTGGTAATTATACGATGTCTAAGGAAGATAGACTTGTAGAGGTTCCTATCATCTGGGAAAGAATGGTTATAGCACCCCGAGCATAAGGCCATGGCAGCCCTAGTGGGTGAAAAAAAGAAAGAGGTGTTGATGGACGACATAACTGTTAATGTTGAATTTTCTGATGAAGATTTGGTAGAATTGAGTGGTTTTGTTATGCTTAATAGAAAAGGTTTGATAGCTAGAATGGCTAAATTAAAGGAAAAAGTGCGAGAGTTGAAGAGAAAGGAAAATGCTCTAAAGAAGAAGTTGAAGAAGAAGGGCAAAAAGTTGGTTTGTGGAAGGAAATGAGATCATAATTATGTGACTAGGATAATATTTTTAGTTATTAAGGTATGTGGGGTGTTTTATGAGGGAGTTAGGCAACTCCTAGCTTCTATGTAGTAGTTGGGATAACTTTTGTTAATTCCAAATTTTGGAGTATGTGGAATTCTAATGTAACCTTATGTGTTAGGGAATGAATGTGAAAGGGATGGCATAATGCTATAAGATGTGTAATGTTTTATGAGAAACATATTAATATAAAGATATTTATAAAATGTGCATGCGATTGCTAAATTGGTAAGACGTTAATAACTTATACTAAAAGTAAATAAAGAGGTAATTACACTATTTTGTCTTTGTTTATTTTTAGAATGTCACCTCGAAGGAGAAATTCAGCCCAACAAAAAGTAGAAGAATCAAAGATTGAAGTTAGTGAACTAACTTGAGATCCTTTTCAACAACTGGTGGGAATAATAGTAAAAACCTATAAAGAAGTCGTCAAAGAAGGTAAGAAGAATCTGACGAAGAATGAGAGGATTGAAATAGAAATAACTTTAACGAACGAAGAAAATGTTAATCATTCAACAAAGCTAAAACGAGTCCAAATTGAAGAAGATAGCAGCGGCAGTAGTAAGAACTTTAAAAAAAATGAAAGGACGTCAAATATAACCCTGAGGAAAACCAATCAAAGAAGATAAAGGCATCTACCTGTGGAAATTGCGACAGGAAGCACATGGGAACGTGTTTAAAGGGAAAAGGGGTATGTTACAACTACAAACAAAAGGGACATATTGCTCCCAATTACCCTAAACCAAAGAAGAATGGTGAGTGTTTTAGATGTGGGGAAATAGGTCACCAAACTAAGAAATTCCCAAAGAAGAAAGGAATAGTTGAGAAGGGTCAGACCTAACATACTAAAAGATAGTAAGCAGGGATAGTAATAGGAAACAAGATGTATTGCTAAGCAGAAGTATTACTTCAGTGAAGTCTAGTAGTAGTTATGTTTTAAAGTTAATGTGTGTAGATATAAATGAATTCCAAATTTCGTCTTAATCAAGGATTATGATGTTGTAAATCCCAGTTCTAGAAGTATGTGGATATATTTTATTAAGTTCCAAATTTTATGATACTGATGGGATAGAAATGGGGATGGAAGAACACTAGGTGTTGTAAACTGCTAGGCACTACTATTTTGCGTATTAATATAAATGTGTTATATTTATATGCTTTGAAGTGTTATTTGTGCATTAAATTTTAAAATGCCTTGTAGACTATTATATCTATTTTGCGTATTGTCTGACGATGATATAAATTATATATCGTCAGACAATGATATAAATTATAATAGATATAGATTGAAAGCAATGAGATTTTTATTAGGTGTCGTTTTTTAGAAAATAAGGGTTTTTTAAACTTTCGTCAAATAGGAATCGAGACTATACATTGCCTTTGGACAGTAGAGTAAAATAAAAAGAAGGCAACTTCTAGGAGATCTTTAACCTTATGCACCAAAGTTTAATGAAAAGACGTTTATTTTTACAAAATCAATTTCTTATGATATTTAAGAAAACGTTTGCAGCCTTTTCGTTAAATAGGAATCAACGTTCATTAACACTCTCAATTTTTTAGCCTTGTGATTCTAATCCCCTAATTTGATTTACTTTTTAGAAAATCTTTCTCGTTTGCCTTATTTTCTGAAATCGCTTTTCATGTCGTAATTCAATTCAAGCATTCAAAAATGTGTCGGGGCTCTTTACGGGCATGTGAGTCATCTAAATAAACCCCGAACATCCATAGTCACACATTTCACTATTACAGGGCCTTAAACCCGATTTCGATTCGATATCGTTTTAAGGCCTGATATTTACATATGTACAAAAATGGCCCATTGTCGTGACTACATACACTAAAAATTGTCCATCTTCGAAATTTGATCACAAGGATTTCATTCCTAGGCTCACAATCCCCAAAATCACCACACAACCATACAAGAAAAAACTCAATGACACTAGATTTATTTCTATACCCCAAGAACCTAAAATTGCAAGCTCAACACTATGAACCACATGCTAACACAATGAACTACATATCACCATACGGATATCATCGGGACATTAGGAGGAAATTTCGTTCCAACGGAACCCTCACTAATAATCCCTAATCCACGGATCCTCAATAATACAACAAAATACTACATTCAAACAACCCAATAACAATAGATTATGATAATAAAATGAACTACAACTTCAAGAAAGAAATCATTTTTCACCTTGCAATACGTCAAGAAGCGCCTTATATTTCAGTATCAAGTAAATAACACGAGATTGACTCAGTATTTGACCAAAGAAAAATCAAATTCCTCCTTTTTTGGCCAACCCGTGGCTTTCTCTCTCTAAAACCTCCCTTTCTCTCTCTATCTTTCCTATATTTTTCCTCTCCTTTTTCTCTCGGCGGAGCAAATTGCGTTGTATAGCTGACTGGGAGCAGCCGGAGGTGCATCTGCGGATGGCCGCAGAACCATCTGCTGCTGCTTGCGGTCGCCGTCTGAGCCGTCGCCTCGGCTACCGTGTGTTTCCTCGAGCCACGAAAAATGCCCACTTGTCGTTGGCCGCAGATGCATCTGCGGCTGCCCGGCTTCCCTTTCTCGATTTTCGTGTCACGCAGTCTTAAAACATCATTTTTGCTGTATTATTTCGGAAGGATGTTACTTGATATAGAAATTGCTCTTTGTGCTTGGCTTCCAGGGGGCGCTGCCCCCTTACACCCCCGCCAGCTCAACGGCGAGCTGGGTAGCCGCTAGCTCACCGGCGAGCGAGACCCCCGACTACCGTAAGCGTAGTGGTCATTCGTCGTCTTAGGTGATCAAATCAGGTTTTTTTCCTAGATCAATTATTTGCCTTGCCTCAAGTAACCTGATGCTCGTTGTTCGTTGTGACAGTTTTGACCGTAAGTTATTGTGGTGGCTTCATGTTGGGGTCCACCTTCCTTTTCGTATGTCGGGTCAAGTGAAGATTTTGCCCTCCTGTCAGGGTTAGTGCAAAAGTGCAAAATTTGGGTGTCTACAACACCAATATCGAAAGCACCATTCAGAATGACGCCAGTAGAATTGTGGGAATTAATGGTACAACTGCAGGAACTACTAGATAAAGGTTATATTAGGACTTGTGTGTCTCCTTAGGGAGCATCGGTATTATTTATAAAGAAAATAGACGAATCCCTAAGGCTTTGTATTGACTATCGTGAGTTGAACAAAGTTACGATTAAGAACAAGTACTCGCTACCCATGATAGATGATCTGTTTGACCAGCTTAAGGGAGCAAAATACTTTTCAAAGATAGACTTGAGAACCAGTTATCACCAGTTGAAGGTAAGGAAAGAAGACGTACCGAAGATGGCATTCAGAACTCGATAATGTCATTTTGAGTTTCTGGTAATGTCGTTCGGTCTAACAAATGCACCATTAGCATTTATATATATGATGAATAGAGTGTTCAAGCAATACTTGGACAAGTGTGTTGTTGTATTCATCGATGATATTCTGGTATATTTGAAGACTGAGGAGGAACATGCTGAACACTTAAGAATGGTGTTGGAGGCACTAAGGAGGGAAAAAATGTATGTGAAATTCTCAAAATGTGAAATTTTGGCTACAAAGGGTACAGTTTCTGAGGAATGTTATTGATAAGGAATGTGTTTCGGTGGACCTAGCAAAGGTAGAATCAGTTATAAATTGGGAGCAGCTGAAGACACCGATAGAAGTTAGAAGTTTCCTTGGGTTGGCGAGCTATTATCGAAGGTTAATTCAGGATTTTTCAAAGATAGCAACACCGCTAACCAACTTGACAAGAAAAACGGTTAAATTTGTATGGACGGAAAAGTGTGAAACGACTTAAGAAGAGGCATAGTGAAGCACTGATGTTGTCATTGCCTGACGATACCGGGTTTTTTTTAGTGTACAGTGAAACGGCACTCAAGGGACTTGGTTGTGCGTTAATGCAACACGGAAAGGTCATTGCGTACGCATCAAGACAACTGAAGGACGACGAGAAGGGATACCCAACTCACGACCTAGAATTAACAGCAGTAGTATTCGCTTTAAAGATTTGGAGGCATTACTTGTATGGGGAGAAGTGTGGAATATAAACAGACCATAAAAGTCTGAAGTATATTTTCACTTAAAGGGAGTTGAACATGAGGCTGAGGCGATGGTTGGAATTGATCAAAGATTACGATTGTGAAATTTTGTGCCATTCTGGTAAAGTCAATGTTGTAGCTAATGCTCTGAGCAGAAAAGGCAGGGAGAAGTTATTAATATTGACATCTCAAGAGGAACTGATAAAAGATATAGAAAAACTAGAGTTAGAGATAAAACATCTGAAGGATTCAGATGCGAAACTGTTTACGGTAGAAGCAAGTCTAACTTTATTGGATAAAATAAAGGAGGCTCAAGAGCAGGATGAAGAATGTGTCAGTATCAAAAGGAGAATTTTAGAAGGGGAAGATTTGAAATACAAAGTGGATAACACAGGACTGCTAAGGTTTGCAGGGAGGATCTGGATATTGATGGTTTTAGAGCTGAGAGAGAAGATGTTGTAGGAAGCTCACGGTATAAGATATTCAGTTCATCTTGGGAGCACCAAGATGTATCAAGACTTACGCCAATATTTTTGGTGGCCAAATATGAAAAGGGAAGTGGCGGAGTGCGTTAGCCGATGTCTAACATGTTAGAGAGTTAAAGAAGAATATCAAAGACCGAGTGGAAATGGGAGCATATCACGATGGATTTTGTAGTGGGACTTCCAGTTACTCAGAAGGGGTTTGATGTAATCTGGGAAATAGTGGATCGTTTGACGAAGTCTGCGCACTTTTTATTGATCAAGATTAGGTATAATCTGGAATAGTTGGTCAAGTTTTATGTTAAGGAGATTGTGTCGCGCCATGGAGTACCGATGCCAATTGTGTCTGATAGAGATCCGCGCATCACGTCAAACTTTTGGAAAAGCTTACAAGAAAGATTGGGAACACAGCTAAGGTTGAGTACTGCGTATCATCCTCAAACTGATGGACATAGCAAACGAACGATTCAAACGCTTGAAGACATGCTTAGGGCTTGTGTCATGGATTTGAAGGGCAACTGGGATGATCACCTACCTTTGGTGGAGTTTGCCTATAACAACAGTTACCATGCTAGTATTGGCATGCCACCTTACAAAGCACTTTATCGAAGAAAATGTCACACGCCCTTGTGTTGGGATGAAGTTGGTGAGCGAAAACTGTTGGGACCTGAAATGGTGCAGCAGACTGTCGATGTGATCAAAATAATAAGAGCTCGTCTGGTAGCAACTCAGGATCGCCAGAAAAAGTATGCCGATCTGCATCGTCAGAGGCAGGACTTTGAAGTCGGCAGTTTTGTACTTTTATGGATATCTCCCCAGAAATGGAAGATAAGATATGGCAAGAAGGGAAAATTGAGCCCAAGATTCATAGGACCTTTTGAAATTTTGAAGCGAATAAGTGAAGTGGCGTACGAGGTAGCTTTACTTCCTGACTTGAGCACATTCACAATGTGTTTCATGTTTCAGTGTTACACCCATATAAACGTGATTACAAGCATGTGATATCCTACAAACCGATTCATGTCGAGAAGG
Source organism: Hedera helix (assembly GCA_947179155.2). NCBI lineage: Eukaryota > Viridiplantae > Streptophyta > Magnoliopsida > Apiales > Araliaceae > Hedera > Hedera helix. The sequence continues at coordinate 18,786,290 of OX359270.1, forward strand.
ATCTATCGTACGAAGAGGTTCTTATCCAAATACTTGACAGGAAGGAGCAGACGTTAAGAAATAAAGTCATACATTCTATAAAAATGCTTTGGAGAAACCACGCGGTCGAAGAAGCAACATGGGAACTTGAAGAAAAGATGAGAGCGAATTATCTGCATCTTTTTGAGTGACCTTATGTTGTAATTCTGAGGACAAAAATCTTATAGGGGGGGGGGGGGGGGGGAATGTAAGGACCAAGAATTTTGAATTACATTCTAAATAAAATTGGAAAATTATATTCTAATTAAATGAGTTATTGTGTGATTTAATTAAAACCTTTATGTGGTAATTTGATTGTTGACTATTTGGTTAATTTTAGTAAAGGAAGTTTGATTGATTGATTTATTAAATTAACGGACTAACCTAGGATTATTTTGTGAGGAACCCTAATTAAATATGCAATTAATATTGAATATGAAAAGTTTAATTAGATTATGTAAATTAAATTAAATTTGATTATTAAATTATTCCTTAATTATTTAAAGAAACCTAATTAATTAAATTAAGTGATGGACTTGTGAAAATTGCTATGTGATTGGGTATTTTATTAATCTAGCCCAATTTATTAAGAAGTGAGAGAATTATTTTGGTAGACCAATATTGATGAGTTATTATGCATTCTAGTGGCCCAAATAATTAAATTCCAAGACCAAACTTTGATCCAATAAGCCTACCTTCTAGAAGATCCATTATTTACCAAATTAACTATAAAAATAAATCAAAATGGGTCAAATTAAGGGATATGGCTAGTTAAGGGAGGGGTGTCCATGGACTCAATATTTTATCAATTTTGTTTACTTGCATTAGTGTGCGGAACACTCAACTTTTTGGCTAGCAAATTTTGTAAAAAGGTTGAATTCCAATCTATACATATATATATTTTATATGTATATATTTATACTTCTATAAATAGAGGCTAGCACATTTAAGTTAGAGTTTACAAAATTATTGCTAGAGTTCCTTATATTGTGAGTTAGTGAGTTGGAGTCAGTTAACTCTGTGAGTTAAAGAAAAAGGTAGTGAGTTAGTGAGTTTCTTTAGTGAGTCACTATCGAGTCAAGCTAGATTAATTCAAAAGGTGTTCTAGGATGTCATCTAACTCCATCACCTATTTTGGAAAGGAGAGAAAAGTAATTCACAAGTTAAAAAGGTATAAAAATCCCTTAAAAATCCTAATCTTGGTTTTCTTTTAATTTTTATGGTAGAAATGTTATCTTTGAACTCTTTGTGCTTAGAATCCTGCTAGACATGTTTATATAGGATGCCATGTGGTTTAAATGTGTAGTGTATATGTTTATATAGAAAAATCTAACATAATGCTTGAAAACATTTTTACCGACGCACAAAACGTAGTTTGTTCGAATAAATGACATGTTTTGAAATCTACAAATTATTTTTGTGATTTTATATTTTCTGGGAATATATGGGTATGTTAAAAACAAAATCTCTTGGGAATCATGTGAAAATGATTTAAAATGAGCAAGATATGAATTTTTGAACTAAAGGACCTCACTGTCAAAGGGTTGTGCAAAATAGTCCACTTCATGGTCATTTTCGATAATTAAATCGTGTCCAAATTTGTTGTTTGAGGATGAAATCTTCTAGTTTGGAAAGATACGATTCCAAAAAGTCCAATCTGAGGTCAATCGGACTTGTAGATTTTATTTTATTCAAGTTTTGGTCAAGGAGACAAAATCAAAAAAATTTAGAAAACAATCTGCCGGTTTTCTAAAAAATTCGGCCGGTCCGATTTTTTTTAACTTGTGGGGTCCAGTTTGGGTCTTTTTAGGCTGGTTCTTGTGATAGTTCCAAAAGAGAAAATGGTTATAATTTAATAAAGAATATTATCATATTTAATTGGTAATTTTTCAGTGTACTTAAGTGATGTTTAGTTGAATTAGTGCTTAAAACCTACTTAAATTATTTAAAAATATTTAAATAATAAAGGTTAATACTACTAATTGATTATTAAGCTAATTAAATATTGTTTAAATGTAATTAACTATTTAATTATTATTTAATCAATATTAAGTAATAATTAAATAGAATTAGTGATAATATACTAATTATTTATTATTTATTTAAGATTAAATAATAAATAGGATTAGATATTAATTAATTATTATTTAATTAATATCAAATAATGATTAAAGAGTGTTTAAGTTAATAAACTAATTAATTATTATTAAGTAATAAATAATTATAAGTATTTTTTAAATGTTATTTAATTAACATAAAAGTTAACGAATTAATTATTTATTATTTAATTAATATTAAATAATAAATAAGCATAATAATTAATTAATTATTATTTAATTAATATTAAATAATAATTAAGGACAAATAAAGTTAATAAAATAATTATTTATTATTTAATTAAGATTAAATAATAAGCAAGGATAATTAATTAATTAATTAATTAATAAATAATAATGAAAGGAAATTAAATTTAATAAACTAAATTATTTTTTATTTAATGAAGATTTAATAATAAATAAGGATAATTAATAAATTAATTATTATTTAATTAATTTTAAATAATAATTAAAGGCAATTAAGATTAATACTTTAATTATTTATTTAATTAACTTTAAATAATAAATAAAGATAATTAGTCATTTTCTATTGTTAAATAATGACTAAATGTAATTAATTAATTACACTTTAACTAATATTAAATAGTAATTAAATGAAAATAGAGTTAATAAAATAAAAATAATTTAATTAAACAATTATAATAAATTGTTTAAGGGTTTAATAAGTGTTTAACACATAAGAAAAATAATATTGATTAATTAAATCATTAACATAAGATCAATTAAGTGTCTTATACGATTAATGATAGTATATAAAATTATATATGTTATGTGATTGATTATTTGTTAGATAAATAGCATAAGTAAATGTTTAAAGTACACGATTATATGCAATACTAATTAATAGGCCAGTGTTCTTAATGTTAGGCCATCAAGAGGACTTTAAATTAAGCGAATTAGGCGTAAGTCGACGGACAGGTAAGTTCTCTAACCTTACTCAAATTTTATATTGAGCAAGTTCCTAAACATTAATTGATGTGTATCTTGTAAGTTATTTTAAACCTAGAATTATTTTATTGCTCAAGCTAGATTAATTATTGATAATTATTCCATATTATATTAATTATTGTTATTCGCACGAATGTGCATTTGCAAGTCATATTCTTAATAAGAACTGTTTAAAGGAATAGGTCTATGCCAATTGTTCAGCTAAACATTGAGTTAAAGTTAAGCAGTAGTCTAAGCCAATTGTTCGGCTAGACATTGAATTGAAATTGAGAAGTATGTCTATGCCAATAGTTTCAGCTAGACCATGTATGTGTCAATCTATTGACTTGAATACTATTGACGCTAGTCCAAATCATATTGTTGTAGTTTAATTATTGCAAGGTATTCCACATTAACATTAACATTGACATTCGCACATAGTGCATGTTGAATTCAAGTTCCATTATTGAACTGTGAAACATTTAATGTTCTTTCATTTATGAATTGTTTAAGAAGAAGTCTAAGCCACTTGTTCGGCCAGACATATTTAAAGTTAATTTGAAATCTATCCAAGCCATAGTGGTATGGATTCTTAGATTGAAAAGAACAACCCATAATGGTGAAGAACTTAAGTATCTGTTAAATAATACAAACAGACTAAATGTTATGCATACACATGTTGGACACAAGGAGGAAAATGTAACCTAAGAGGATCAATCAAGTGACTGATTCCTCAAAGCAGAAGTTCACGGTCTTTTGACCATTCAGCATTTAAATAATCCATTCCCACTCATTAAATTGTGCGTTGATTATATCAAATTTCTATTATCGAATCTTTCAGTCATTATTCTTATTTATGGCATATTTTGTATTCATTTTAAACTTGTTGAGCAAACTAGTTGCTCACCCTTGCTATGCCATGAAAATATTGCAGCTAAACCTGAAGGGTCGATTAAAGATAAAGGAAAATGAAAAGCGAAATCTTAGTTAAAGCTGGATAGTTGTTGCATGTTATATATTTTGTTTAGAATTAATATGATGTAACACAAACACTATTATTCTTTTGTAGTTTGTGATGTATATTTGGTAAAGGTTGTAGACCTTGGGATTAGAAAGTCGTTCTAATAGGCAACATAGGTTCATGTATTTTTCGCATAGGTATTAAATGTTACTTAGTGGTGATTATTTTTATTATTACGTGAGCACCAAATTCGAGATAGTGGAATCTGAATTTGGGGGTGTCACATATTTCAACATTTGATCGTAAAAGAACCTTTCAGTGAATAGTTACTGTATAATTCAATCCTTCTACCATACAATGTCCTAATCAAATATAAGGTATGAAATTTCTGTCAAGTCTTATTTGATTTGATCATATGCATTTCAATTCACAAATGCACTACTCTAGTTAACGTAAATTAGAAACTCCTTTCTAATTCCATTCAACCCTGGCCAGAGATTTCTGAGTTGTCACGTATTGAATCGCTTAGAACATTCTCTCCCTTTACTGGAAGTAGTAGATCCTTTGTTGATCATTTTCTTATCTCCATATGTACCTTATTATACCCAAGCATATCATTTGATATACCAACAAGTCTTAAGGAATATGTCAAAGTATAACTTAGTACACATAAGATACTATGATGATCTTAATTCCAAGGATCTCTTGTACGACCATCACATTACAAACTCCTATTAACAGACAAGTAAAACTCCATTAGGTGTTCCTTGAGCGAGTCACGTTCAGTGAACTTATTCTCTAATAAGCACCATCATACTTGATTTAGTGTCACTATACAAATGATTATGAGATCAATTATCCTCTTCGTAAGAGCAAGCATAATATGTACCAATCTATCTGGATCTACTAATCCCCTTTTTAGTAATCTTATGATTGGGAACAATTTTAGTTTTGAGCTATCTTAAATTTAGATCTTATTAGCATGATCCTCATCATGGTTCTAAAAGCATTGCTCGAAAACTATGGGTTTATCTATTTAATTAATTTAGCTAATTAATTATGAATAAAGAAATGCCTTGATACTTTTATTAATAAATGAATAAGATTACAAAGTATATGTATATCACATAAAATGTGATAAGTTGGGGCACTGGAAGAACAACTGCAAGAGAGTTGCAGTAGTTAAGTAGAAGAAGTTTAATGAAGCTTCAACTATAGATATAGATTAGTTCATAATAAAATAGAACTTTCTATAAGTCAAGTTTCTACTTAGGTATTAGATACCGGCTGGTGGTCTCACATATGCAAGTCGTTGCAGAGACTAGGCAAAGTAGAAGGCTGAACTAAAGATAAGTAATCATGTGTGTTGACAGTCGTTTTCACAATTTATATTAATGTGCAAGTATACATGGCCTCAAGTAGTAAGAGTATTTCTATGTCGATCCCACAGAGAGTTATACTAATGTTGTCCAAATATTAAACTTCACACAATCGAATCCTATTTAAACTATGATTAAAGATGTTGATGTTTGTTAACACAGATTCTTAAAATAAAATAAACTTGGCGACGAAAATTAGTTTTAAATAAGCTAAGATCACAACTTCATCCACTACCTCGTTTAAACCTCACACCCCTCTTTTTAATGCTAAGATCGACGAACGGTAACCTGAGAATATAAGTAACCTTAAACCTCTTCCGAAAATTAAATGATTCGCACCATACTAATTAGACCACTATATTCCTATGTGATCCTAATCAAGCAAGATGGCAATAAAAACAATTCTCAACAAGGCTACACAAGATACCACGGTATATTCCTATCCGAGATACAAGTTAAGTACTCCATCCGAAGATAAAGAATCTTACAAGTGCAATCATGTTTTAGGTCAAGTTATTTACTCCATTTTCCAATATCATAACCAACAACACATTACATACAAGGTACATAATCCATACATGAAACACAAAACATGATAACCATTCATTGTCAATCCATACACATCAACACATCAAAAAAGAGAAATATTCAATTAAAACAAAGTAATGAGCTCCATTGTGTCCTAGGAATGAAGTTAGTTCATATATAAATGAATAAAAGTCATTAACAAGTTGCTCATTAGTCTTAAACTACACAAAATGAAGATAACTTAAATGAATGAAACTCCTTATATCACAAGTTTCAAACACATAAACTCCCTTCCAAATGTAGCAATCCAAGCTTGATGAATCTTCTTGTTCTTGAGCTTAACACCAATCCAAGTTGCTTTGAAGGCTGGAAGAAATGAAGAAGAACTGCTCTAATGCGTCAAAATCTGATCCCCTAGGGTTAGAAACATTGCGACTTAAGTAGCAAAAATCCCGTCTGAAAACAGCATGGCTGACCGTTGAGGCGGTGAAATCCACCGCTGCGGCGGTGGTCCTGGCTGAAATTTACCAAAATGCCCTTTTAGCTTAAAAGCCCTACAAATCACAGATGAGGCATTATGAACCCTAACAACATAAATGTACGCATAAATAACTCTCAAAACTCACAAATCACTAAACTAGAAGTACTAATTCGCAGGTACAAAACCCACTCATCAAATACCCCCAAACTTAAGTATTTGTTTGTCCTCGAGCAAAATAGTAAAGCATAAACAAAATAACTAATAATAACTACTAAACCAGACATGAATTGGAATCATAGCCTCAAGAAATAACTGCAACAGTTAAGAAAAATCATAATGCAGAACAAAGTATAATATTTCAACAAAATTTACAAGCTCACAAATGCCCCTGATCCGCTTTACGTGTGTGTGTGCAAAATCCAATGTTAAAATTAGTCAGAGTTTAGATGAACTTAAACGAAAAAAAAATGCCATGAGTAATTTTACTTTAATCTACATAACCCACACAATCCTAACCAAACAAGACAATAATATAACGACAGGGTCTCTCGGATTTAAACAAGAAAAGATAAACCTATTTTTAGAAGCACAGGTGAGTGCGTTTTACTCTCCGTCTCACCTTGACTCACAAGCTTGACTGTGCAATGCCTAATTCTATTAGGCTATTCAGAGCTACCCATGTATCGAGCTTTTGATCAGTGACTCCCAAACCAATCGGCTTTAGGGAACTAGGTGGAAAGATACCCCAACGGATCTAATCACTCGAGTAGCAAAGGCCACAAAATTAGACTAACCAAACTTTTATTATACAAAGAACATAAATAACTATTATTTATTTATTTTTTAATAATTTTTTTCATTTTTTTTTTACAAGAAAAAATCTGAGATCCCCCCAAACTTATATACGAGCCTAGATTTAGTGCACAGAAAGGGCTTTAAGAAATTTCTCCGCTTAACCCACAAACATTTTATCATACCAGTTCTCTAAACACAAACTAATCAACATCTGGGGATCACAATTGTGCAAGATAAAAAAGGCAAGATCATTGGCATCGTTAACTTAAATCAATCGTTGAAATAAAGACTACGCATGCAAATAAATTTTACTTAAACCAGCAGCATGGCAAAACATTTCATATCATTAGCTACGAACTCACAACTAAAGTCTGGCTATCTACTAATAAACTAACATAAGCATAAAAGCGACGAAACTAATCAGGCACTAAATAAAAACATGAACAGATAGAAACAAAACACCCCCCAAACTTGAATATGACAATGCCCTCATTGAAAAGATAGAGAATTTAAAATTGAGGACTCCCCTGAATTTGATTAGGCATTTGCATCTTCGTCAGGAGAATCCTGAGGGTAGTCAGGAATCACTGGCGGGTTTGGGAACTGCAGAGGGTTCGGACCAGCATTCAACCCCGTCCTCTCAAACATCTCAGCAAGGGTCACAGTGAAATTTGCATTAAATTTCATCATAGTGTTAACCTGCTGAGCGACATAATTAAGTTGGCGAAAATGGCGACGAGATTCTCTTCTCAAGTGCTGCACCTCCGTAGTTACGGATGCTAGAGATGGTTGAGTTGTCGCGTCATCCTCCGGATCATCCGCAAAGAGCTCCTTAGTATCTGGAGACTGAACCTCCAATATAAATCCGGCTCCGCTCGGATCAGCGGGGGCGCCATCCCACTGACTATAGTGACTAATCAATCGAGAGTCAATTGGGATTTTGGGCTACTGCAGAGGTTCATTTGCAGACCATTCTACTCCAGCATTTTGGCACAATCCACAAATCAGCGAAGGATGCGGTAAACCACCCGGAGTACCCCCATGGAGAGTGTGTTTGATTGATCGTAGAATAACCCTCCCCACATTGATGCTCATCCGGTTGACCAAACAAAACAACAACATCACCCTTGATATTATCACATCGCTGACATGCGTGGTGGGGAGAAATTTGGCACAAATGAAATAATACCATGCTTTGCCAAACCTACTCAGGAATCGATGCGAAAATAACCGTGGCGCCCCATCCTTGAGAGTCCATTTTGCATCAGGCTGACACAAGCCCCGAAGCATGTCGTTTAGATTGAGGTGCTCGGTTCTGTATGTGGTATATTGGTCAACCTCGTCTAGGTGGGGAATGTGATAGTAATCATTTATCTGCTCAGCCCCAAAGTGAACATTCACACCATGAATGCGCACCACATTGACATTGTAATATTCCGAACTTCCGAGAGAGTTGTAATCCGACTTTATTTGAATAAATAAAGCTTGAATTACATCTTATATGTGTTATGGAATCTTCGTTATTGTTTATTTATGTGTTTCGGTTCAAGTATCCAGCCTTAGCACGAAAAAGGAACATAAAAGTTTTTTTTCAAAAATTTGAAAAGAAGATAAACCCTAAACCCTAAACCCTAGGGTCTAAACCCTAAAAAATCTAACCTAAGCCCCCGAGCGAAACGTGTACGTCAAAATGACTTTCTGTTTCAGGATTCATCTTTCCCGTACTTTGAAAACACGATATAGCCGATAAAAGTTTTTCTCGAAAAACGCGTCAGGTATAGGACGAAATAGGGAAAAGATGAAAAATATTTTTTTCGTCTTTTTGATCGTCTAACCATTTTCTGAGAAATAGAAATAAAAAACACTATTCACCGAAAAACGTGCAACGTCTTTTTGACTTTTCGTTTTACAGAATAGTGTTCATTCGGAACAAAACTCCGTAATATCTGACTTTTAAATCAGTAAAGACAAATTCAACTGGAATACTTAGAAATGAACTAGGTTAGAGATAATTGGATTAGGAATCCTAATCTAGACTTAAACCTAGTTACAGAATAATTAAATTATCTAACTAATTAACCTAATTAAGAAATTATCACTAATCCGGTTGGAATTGAACTAGGTTAAGGTAACTAGATTACCATTTAACCTAATTAACATGTAATTAAACTTAACCTATGTAGGATTAAGATTAATTAAACTATAGATTAACCTAATCTATATGTTAAACTAATCAGTTAATTAAAAAACCTAATTAACCTAGGTTATTGCTAATTAACCTAACCTTGATTAAGCTAGATTATCAAAAGGACTAAACTAACCTTGATCAAGCTTGGTAAAAGACCTTGACTACCCCTCATTTAAATGGTTATTTCACCAACCAAACAAGGCCTAATACTATTCCTTTGGTAGGCTTGATCTTGGCCATTGATTTAGGAGATGATGATGTCATTAAACATAATAATTACAAGCATTAAGTGACATTAAATGCTCCAAAGAGCCGGCCATTCCAAGGAGTCTAGGTGAAGAGCACTTTGCCTTAGCTTACCAAGGAAGCTTTGTAACAATGACCCTTTTACCCTAGCTTTGGTTGGCCTATAAATAGCAAGCAATGTTCACCCATTCTATCATTCATTTTCAAGCTCAAAAATCAAGTATCAAAGCTATACATATATTGAGAGAGAGTTCTAGTGAGTAACTATCTTGGATATTGCAAAGAAATAGTTAAAGCTTGCAAACACCAAAGGTACAATCCTTTATAGTTTTATGTTCGATTTTTCTTTCGTCTTAAATTTTCAAAAGCTCAAGAACGCGAGTCGTAGCCATGCACGATTGTCGTTCTCCGTGTTCTTCAAGTGTTCTTGAGCCTTTCTACATTTTGTAGTAGTTATAATGTCGAATTTCAATTCGTAGTTTAAAGCTCAATGAACATACGTAGTGGTCATGTACGGTTCATCCGTTCTCCGCGTTTGCGTATGTTCTTGAGCATTTTTATAAATTGTTTTAATCAATTATGCAAGCCATTATAATGACCAATTTTTGTCAACTATAAAGTGTAATAATCACTTATGTAAGAAGTTATAATGCTCAAATTATTTCAAGTACGAAAACCAAAAGCTCAAGAACATAGTCGTTACCATGTACGGTTTAACCGTTCTTTGTGTTCTTCGTGTGTTCTTGAGCAAAAGTCATGAATCTTTCTATGAGAAGGTTTGTGATTTGTTATTTTTAAGTTATAAAGTGATATTGAGTCTTACAACATGATTTCTTAAAGAGTTAAAGCAAGCGGTACCATGTTTCACATGGTTAACCCTAAAAATATTGTTCAAAGTAAGCATACTGACTTTCTACTAAAATTACGAAATTTTAAAGTCAGAATCTGCCTTAGTAACCTGAATTAAAGTTATATATCATGAAATTCTAAGCAATTTAGACTAAAAATTCACTTTAAAATGTTTCCGGATGACAAAGTTATGGCAGTTACCGGAAAGGACGTCGAAGTTGAAAATTTTAAGGGGGAATGGGTGGAAGCACTAAATTTTGAGTTAGCCAAATTTTCTAAAAATTCCACCAATGAAAATAGTCTAGTTTAGTGATAAAAACACGTATACAACAAAAAAATTTGATGAACTAACATTCGGTACGCGAAACCCTTTGTATAGGCGCTTTAAATGATTACCGGGAAACCCTAAATTGTGCTAAAGGCAAGTTTTCTATCCTTAAACTTTGTTTACTTGCTTTCTACGTGATTTATACATTTTGTGTATGCAACGTGTTATAAATCTTTGATACGAGAGTTATTGCTTCTTGTTTCGGCATAACTTGCAAAATGAAATGATTATTCGTGATAAATTCGAATCATGCTTTATTATATCAAACCAAGTCGTCTTGGGGCGATCCTGACATGTGAAGTAAACTGAGATGAACAAATATGTATTACTGTTCTTGATCTGTCCAGTGTATTGTATGTTATGCATAACATAGGATGTCGTTAGGTTGATCCCCTTTCTATATCCACTGTAAAAGGTTCTAAGTCGAAAGACAAAGAACAGTTCAAGGTCTAACCACCACTCAGTCTTGCTATGTTAAAACATTTGTAAATATCAATTGTTATTCCATGAGTCCTTACAATCCTTATCAGTGTGAGTTCACTTATATGTTATGTGTTTAAGACTTGCTGAGCATTTTAGCTCACCCTTGCATATAAACCTAATGTGCAGACAAACCCGAGAGCTCCGGCTCGAAGAAGAAAGGAAAGAAGAAATGCGTAGACTAGTTTACTGCTTTCCTTAATTATTCTTAACTGTAGTCATAATGACATTTTGTAATAAGAATAAGTTTAACACATGTAATCGAATATTATATAAATATTATCAAGTTTTATCACATTCTTTTGTTACGTCTTTACTTTGATTAAACTTAGAATTGTTAAAACTTAACATAGTATTAATAATGATCTATTTATCTGGATGAGGATTGGTAAATAACTTGTGAGTGCTGTACATTCGAGACAGGACTAAGTGATGTTGACTAGTCAAATCCATCGTTAAGGTTCCTCGGACCCAGGTATAACTCGTTATTACTATTTTGAATGTCGGATAAGTAGGATTATTAATATGAAGAGATATCACTATAACCAAATATGTTTCGAATGAGGGTTCTAACTATTTGGGTAATGTTCTGTACGGAAAGAGAATTTTGCACCGGACAAAGATACAACCATTTGTCACGGATAAAGATGCAAACATTTATCACGGGTGAAGATGCAAACATTCACCGCGAGATTCTCTGTTCCCAAGAGCCGTCCTAATGATTTAATGCCGTGGATGTTGGAACATATAAAGTCATAGAATATCTAAATATTAAGGATAAAATGTTATGTTTGAGTATTAAGTCTCTTGTATCGATTACAAGGACTTGATATAAAATAATGAAAGATCTTTGGGAATTAAGATGAGAACTTTGTTTGAGAATAAAGGAAATCATCTATAAACCTATTGATTTAGCATTTATTGTGAGCACCAAGTCATCTATAGTAAGTATAGTGATTTGGGGGCATCACAGACATCCTCCTTCGCATTTGCGTAAAATTCTTTGACAATAGAAATGGCTGTCGGCTCGGGCTGCTCGATGAAATTGTGCCAATGCTTTTCAGTGATCATATGGTGCAAGCGTCCATCATTGACATTCGGAAGGAGGCCTCGCTTTGGGATAATTGTTTTTCCCTCTAGCACTTCATAAAACTTCTTTTCTGCCTCTTCGCTCACAAAACGATGAGTGTCATATGCGGCGCGAGATGATTGACCACGTTGACGCTTAGGGGCCATGATCTCTCAATGCAATGCCAATAAGCCAAAACGACCCAACAAGCAACACGAACCAACTGAATTTTGAACGATACTTGGTTAGGGCAATTTGTCAAACAGTTGGCGTGCACCCTTGAGTTGAACTCTGAACAAAGCTTCCCCCAAACCAAATTCAAGCCACCCGTTTTGGGTATTTCACCAATTACACCTAGCTACCACCTCTCAATCAACGAATCAAAGAGAGATTTGCACAAGTGAAAAAAATATGTACCAAATTTTGACCGAGAGACCTAACAGAAGGCTCATGGTTTGGCAAGGAGAGAGAATGCATTTGCTTAGATCATTGGCTTGGCTTGAATGCTGGAAGGAATTTCACTTTCTTGCAGGAATCGAGGGCTGGGGCTAATTGAGAGTGATCAGAGAGTAGGGGCTTTGAGGGAAAGGGCTGCGTTCAGGCTGCTAGGAAATAACCCCTAACGAGGGTTTATATTTTTTTTTCTGAGTTTTTGAACGACCGCTGCGGCGGTGAAAGTTTCTACTTAAAAAAAATAACCCTGGAAACCATCGCTGCGGTGGTAGCAGGGCACCACTGCGGCGGTGAAATTTTCTTCTTAACAAAATTTTCCTACTAAAGACCACCACTGCGGCGGTATCAGGGGAGCGCCGCGGCGGTCAAAGTTCCTGCCAGAATTTTTTTTTCTCTACTCAGTTTTTTCCAATTTCATGCAATGCTTTCATAATACCTGAAAATGTAACATAGATTTATCAAAAACTAAATAACTAATCAGAATTTTAACTCAAAAACATAGAAATTGCAATTAGTTATAATGCTAATTTTTAATTATAAATATAATTACACGAATATACTATATCAAAATTATTTAGCCCATCAAACTAAAGCAAAAATGACTAAATATAAAATGTAATGCAAATAAAACTATATTGATAAAAATGGGTTGCCTCCCATATAGCGCTTCATTTAAAGTCTTGGGCTTGACTACTTCCTGATTTATTACGGGTCGGCGAGAATGATAGAAACATTTTGTTGAGCCACCTCACCCCCCATGTATTGCTTTAGACGTTGGCCAATGACTTTGAATGTGTTCAAAGTTGTGGCATCTTCCAATTCAACCGCACCGTGCGAAAAATACATTTTTGATAGTGAAGGGGCCCGACCATCTAGATTTCAGCTTTCCCGGGAAGAGTCTCAACCGGGAATTATACAAAATCACTTTCTGGCCAATGTCGAACTTCATCTCCACAATTTTTTGATCATGCCATCGTTTGGTTTTTTCCTTATAAACTTTTGCATTCTTATACGCTTGGAGGCGGAATTCATCCATTTCGTTCAGTTGAAGCATCTGTTTCTCACCGGCCGCATGTAATTCAAAATTGAGCTTTTTGAGGGCCCAATAAGCATGATGCTGAAGTTCAACCGGCAAGTGGCAAGCTTTTTCGAAAACCAAGCGATATGATGACATCCCAATTGGTGATTTGAAAGCTGTTCTGTATGCCCATAACGCTTCATCCAATTTCCTAGACCAATCTTTCCTGTTGGGATTCACCGTCTTTTCCAAAATTCGTTTTATTTCTCTGTTAGAGACTTCTGCTTGACCACTGGTTTGCGGATAATAGGCCGTAGCAATTTTATAGGAGACCCCATATTTAGCAAGGAAGGCAGCGAAATACTTATTGCAAAAGTATGAACCTCCATCACTGATAATAGCCCGTGGAGTGCCAAAGCGCGAAAAGATGTTCTTCCGTAAGAAGTTAAGGACGACTTTCAAATCATTGGTCGGCAGAGCAACAACTTCGACCCATTTAGATACATAGTCCACAGCGACTAGTATGTATTGGTTATTATAAGATGACGGGAATGGTCCCATGAAGTCTATGCCCCAGACGTCAAAATTTTTGATTTCTTGAATGCTATTCAAGGGCATTTCATGTCTCCTAGAAATATTACCCGTTCTTTAGCAATTATCGCATCTTGCTACAAAAGAATGAGCATCTTTAAAAAAAGATGGCCAATAAAACCCCGATTGTAGGACTTTTGCCGCTGTTCTCTCCCCACCAAAATGTCCTCCATAATCAGATGAATGACAGTGATGAAGAATATCACTCATTTCTTCTTTGGGCACACACCTCCTCAATAACTGATCTGCGCATTGCTTGAAAAGGAAAGGATCATCCCATACAAAGAACCGGACATCACTTAAGAACTTTTTCTGTTGTTGATAACTTAAATCCGGGGGAGGCACATTGCTCACAATGAAATTAGCGAAATCCGCATACCAAGGTAATTCGCTATGCACAACAAATAGTTGTTCAACCGAAAAATGCTCATTAATCACCCTGCCATCTTTACTGTTTTGCTCAGAATTTTCTAATCGCGAAAGATGATCAGCGACTTGATTCTCTGTCCCCTTTTTGTCTCGAATTTCTAAGTCAAATTCTTGGAGCAGTAAAACCCATTTGATCAGCCTCGGTTTTGCATCCTTCTTTGATATCAAATATTTAATGGCAAAGTGATCTTTGAAACCACAACCTTCGCTCCAATGAGATAAGAACGGAATTTATCAAAGGCATACACAACTGCAAGTAATTCTTTTTCAGTGGTCGTGTAGTTGGGTTGTGCATCTGACAACGTTTTACTTGCATAATAGATGGTGTGGAAGATCTTCTCTTTTCTTTGTCCCAACACTGCTCCAATAGAAAAATCACTTGCATCACACATTAATTTGAATGGCAACTCCCAATCAGGAGCAACTACTATCAGAGCAGAGATAAGTTTCTTCTTCAGCATCTCAAATGCGTCAATGCACGCTTTTTCCATCCTGAAGAGCACATCTTTTTCCAGAATATTACACAACGGCTTAGTGATTTTTGAGAAATCCTTGATAAACCGTCTGTAGAAACCCGCATGGCCTAAAAAACTCCTAACTCCCTTCACAGATGATGGTGGTGGAAGCTTTTCAATAGTCTCTATTTTGGCTTTGTCAACTTCAATTCCTTAAGCAGAGACTCTATGTCCGAGAATAATTCCCTCTTCCACCATGAAATGGCACTTTTGCCAATTTAACACCAGATTAGTCTCGACACACCTCTTCAACACCGTCGATAAATTTTCAAGACAAGCATCAAAAGAATTCCCGAACACCGAGAAATCATCCATAAAGACTTCCAAAGTCTGCTCTGCCATATCCGAAAAGATGTACATCATGCACCGCTGAAATGTAGCAGGCGCATTACACAATCCAAAAGACAGCTTTCTAAAGGCAAAGGTGTCGTATGGACATGTGAATGTGGTTTTCTCCTGATCTTCCGGTGCAATGGATATTTGATTATAACCAGAGAATCCATCCAATAGACAGTAAATTCATGCCCGGCCAGTCTATCCAGCATTTGATCGATGAATGGAAGAGGGAAATGATCCTTCCTCGTTGCTTTGCTAAGCTTCCGATAGTCCATGCACACTCTCCAACCGGTGATTGTCTGAGTTAGAATTAGCTCATTGTTTTCATTAGACACCACAGTCATACCCCCCTTTTTCGGAACACACTGAACAAGGCTCACCCATGGGCTATCGGAGATAGGATATATGATTTCAGCGTCGAGCCATTTAATGATTTCTTTCTTCACTACCTCTTTTATAATGGGGTTGAGACGTCTTTGATGTTCTATGGTTGGCTTGGCGTCATCTTCCAATAAGATTTTGCGCATACAAATGGATGGACTAATCCCTTTTATGTCTGATATAGTCCACCCCAAAGCTGTTTTATACTTCCTCAACACACTTAAAAGTTTACTTTCCTGTTCCTCATTTAAAGCTGCAGATATTACAACAGGATAAGTGGATTCTTTTCCCAAAAATACATACAGCAAATGATTTGGCAACGGTTTGAGCTCCAGTATTGGTGCTTCCTCTTTAGATAAATTTGAAACAGAAGTTCCTACTTGTTCTAAAGCTTCATAATGCGATTTGAACTTGGCAAATCGAGGAGAGGAATCCAAATATTTCATGCATTCTGTATGAGTGGGATCTTCTGCAGTAGTGGTTCCAATGATCGAAGCCTCCAACGGATCAGAAATACAAGCTTTCATGAAAACTTCATGTACAAACCTGTCAACCACATCGACTTTAAAGCACTCTTCGGAATCACTTGGAAACTTTATAAATTTAAAGACATTGAACTTTATTTCTTGATCTTGAACTCTCATAGTGAGCTCTCCCTTCTGAACATCGATAATAGTTCTCCCGGTGGCTAGAAATGGATGCCCTAATATGATAGGCACTTCCATGTCCTCCTCAAAGTCCAGAACTATAAAGTCAGTTGGAAAGATAAACTTGTCAACCTTTACCAACACATCTTCCACTATTCCTTTA
The DNA here is from genome assembly GCA_947179155.2 of Hedera helix. NCBI lineage: Eukaryota > Viridiplantae > Streptophyta > Magnoliopsida > Apiales > Araliaceae > Hedera > Hedera helix. The sequence goes on from OX359270.1 coordinate 18,803,189, forward strand.
GGGTATGTCAGAGATCTATCAGCAAGTTGTAGAGTAACACTGGTAGGCTTCGCTTTGTTCAACCCCAACTTCCTATAGATAGACAATGGCATCAGATTGATGCTTGCTCCAAGATCACATAAAGCTTTTCTAGTAAATTCACAATGGAGCACGAAATGGTGAAACTCCCAGGGTCCTTTAGCATGGGAGGAAGCTTATTCTACAGAATTACTCTACATTCTCCGTTAGAGCAACCGTCTCATAGTCACCAAGCTTTCTCTTCTTGGACAGTATATCCTTCATGAATTTCATATAGCTTGGCATTTGCTCCAAAGCTTCAACAAATGGAATATTGTTGTGAAGCTTTTTCAAGACCTCCAAGAATTTCAAAAATTGTTTATCCAGTTTCTGTTTTTGCTGCCTTTGAGGAAATGGCATGGGTTGAACTCTTGGAAGGGTTTTGTTGACTATGGTAATTGGCTCTTGGACTTCTTCCATAATTTCAGAAGTGCCACTTGTTGTGTTTTCTATCTCAACAACTACTTCCTCTTCCGTTGGAAGTGGTGGCACTGTAGTAGTTTCTCCAGTGGTATTCAGTAAGGGTCTACCACTGCGTAGTGTGACTGCTTCGCATTACTCCTTGCCATCCCTCTTTGGATTGACCTCAGTGTCACTAGGCAAGGTTCCTTGCGGACGATTGTTCATAGCACTAACAAGTTGCCCCACTTCGTTTTCAAGATTCCTTATAGCAATATCTTGGTTGTTGATCCTTGTCTTATTCTGGGAAATGTATCTAGTCAAATGTTCTTCCAAGTTACCTTTCTTCTCTGTAGGAGGAGGAGCTTGTTGATGTTGTTGATGAGTTGGTTGTTGTTACTATGGATTGTAATTTTGATATCCTGGAGGATATGGCTACCTTGAAGACGAAGATTGTCCTTGATTGTTGTTATTGCTCCACGAGAAATTAGGATGATTTCTCACTCCAGGATAATAATGTGTCGGCGCATTAGTGTTTTGTTGTTGATTGTAATTACTGACATATTGCACTGATTCTGCCTTGATGGCACATTACTCACTTGGATGTTCTCCAGCGCATATATTGCATATTACTGTTACACTTTGCACAGGTTTTGTTCCCATATTATCAATTTTCCGAGCAAGTGCAGCCACTTGTGCAGATAAAGATGTAACTGCATCCACTTCATGCATTTCCGCTACTTTCCTTGGAGTGAACCTCTCAGCAGGCCACTGATAATTATTTGCTACCATGATTTCTAACAGTTCAAGCATTTCATCATAACTCTTTCCCATTAAGGCTCCGCCAGTTGCAGCGGACGCTTTGTCGGATAGAATTTGATAAACCGTTATAGAACGTCTTAACTTGTAACCATTTAGGAATACCATGGTGGGGACATCTTATGAGAAGATCCTTAAAACGCTCCCACGTCTCATAGAGAGACTCTGAATCCTGATGGCTAAAGGCTGTAATGTCATTTCGCATTCTTGTTGTTCTGCCAGGCAGAAAGAATTTAGCCAAGAATTTCTGAGCTAGATCAGCCCAGGTGCTAATGGAGCCTGCTGGTAGAGAATGCAACCAACTCTTTGCCTTATCATGCAAAGTGAAAGGGAACAGACGAAGTCTGAGAGCGTCTTCAGAAACTCCTTGATATCTGAACGTGTCATAGATTTTGAGAAATTTGACCAAATGATCATTCAGGTCCTCATTAGGTAACCCACTGAACTGCACATGATTCTGAATCATTTGAAAAGTGCCCAACCTAATCTCAAAGCTAGCAGCAACAATGGCTGGCCTATTGATGCTCGTATGAATATTTGTGACTTGCGGCATAGCATATTCCTGCAATGTGTTATAATCTTCTTCTGTCATTGTATCTTGATGGTGAATAACTTGACCCCTTTTTTCTTTTCGTAATACACGCAAAGTTCTTTCAATCTCAAGATCGAAAATTACGAGATTTGGATCTTGAAAAGGAAGCATGCACAATTAAGAGTACCTGGAAGAAAATAAAAAGAAATATAAAAATATATTAGACAAATGTAATAGTTTAAACGAAGATTATATTGATAAAGCTTAATATTGCAGAGAAATTAGATAAATAACTCCTCGACAACGGCGCCAAAAACTTGACGGTCGTTTTCACAATTTATATTAACGTGCAAGTATCCACGGCCTTCAAGTAGTAAGAGTATTTCTATGTCGATCCCACAGAGAGTTATACTAATGTTGTCCAAATATTAAACTTCACACAATCGAATCCTATTTAAACTATGATTAAAGATGTTGATGTTTGTGAACACAGATTCTTAAAATAAAATAAATTTAGCAACGAAAATTAGTTTTAAACAAGCTAAGATCATAACTTCATCCACTACCTCGTTTAAACCTCACACCCCTCTTTTTAATGCTAAGATCGATGAACGGTAACCTGAGAATATAAGTAACCTTAAACCTCTTCCGAAAGTTAAATGATTCGCACCATACTAATTAGATCACTATATTCCTATGTGATCCTAATCAAGCAAGATGGCAATAAAAACAATTCTCAACAAGGCTACACAAGATACCACGGTATATTCCTATCCGAGATACAAGTTAGGTACTCCATCCGAAGATAAAGAATCCTACAAGCGCTATCATGTTTTAGGTCAAGTTATTTACTCCATTTTCCAATATCATAACCAGCAACACATTACATACAAGGTACATAATCCATACATGAAGCACAAAACATGATAACCATTCATTGTCAATCCATACACATCAACACATCAAAAAGAGAGATATTCAATTAAAACAAAGTAATGAGCTTCATTGTGATCCTAGGAATAAAGTTAGTTCATATCTAAATGAATAAAAGTCATTAACAAGTTGCTCATTAGTCTTAAACTACACAAAATGAAGATAACTTAAATGAATGAAACTCCTTATATCACAAGTTTCAAGCACATAAACTGTTAGGGTTTCGACATAGTGAAAGCAGCGGAATTTAAAAAAAAAAAATTCGAAACCCTAAGACAGGATCCAAGCGAAAACAGATCAATCAGAGGTTTAGATTATTTTACCGATTATCTGAGATGGACAGGAGACGATTGAATTCTGGAACAGCTTTGAATCTTCAACGCAATCCAGCGACTGCGTCTCTACGGTATCCACACGAACACTCCGCGAATCGTCCCACGATCTGTAGCAAAAGGAACCGCGGTACTAGCCACCAAGATCAGGATTTCCTAATTATTTTTCTCTCTAGCCTCTTTCTGAAAGCGGCTAGGGTTTTAGTTTTTCCTTACGTAACTTTTAGACTACTGATATATCATATATATAGTAGTTAATAGGAATTAACTAAAACCTAAAATAAATAGAAAAATAAAATCCGAATTTATATATATTATATTTTAATTAAGTCTTACTTAATTAATATACATATATACAAATTATCCTATTAATTTAAATTCGTAATTTTTAAATACTATCAATCATATTGACATATTTAAAATACTTATAATTTAAATTAATTCCTTTTTAATTACGTTCTAAGTGTGTGACCCTATAGGTTATTATTATGTTGGCAATAATTTTAAAATCATATTATAAAATTATAAACAGTGAGCGGCATCTAGTAATGCATCACTGCTACCCAAATAATAATAAGATCGGTGATTCGATACAACCTTTTCGTGACCAATGTTTCAATGTAATTTAATCATTTTAACATTATATCCTAGATTAAGCTCGAGGCATGGAATGTGTCATACTCTTCATAATTTAATCTGAGTTTTCTTGATCAATGAGTAGACTATATGAAACAAATCAATATTTGAGCATGGCCATGCATTTCATAGTCCTACTCAATCAAGAGGCCTATGGATATCACCCCTAATATATAGGAGGGTTAAATTCCATCTAGATCACTCATATTCCTCACACGATTCATGATGTACCCAATAATCACCTTTATTATCCACCCTATTAAAGGTGACATTTGATGATATCAAAGTACACAAATTCTCGTGTAATAATATAATGACTTCAGGTCGAAGGATCATTACATCATTGTCACTATAAGAATTTCTTATGACACTTTGCATAATGCTCCATGTAGAATTCTCATGGTGGGTCAGTCCAGTACATTGTTCTCTAACATGTACCTATGCATTGACTCAAATATCTCGTATATTTATGACCAATGAGATTTGGCCATCAGTCAATCCACATACTAGTCTCAATGCATCATTGTTGTCCCATTAACAATGATACTCGACTAGGGACATTTAAGAGCAATGATACTAATTATAATTATATAATCTCATGTTCAAGTCACATACTTAAAACTATATGATTCGTATCATTATTCTAAGGGCTTTTATTATGTTAATATTTATATAACGCAGTAAATGAAATCATAATAAAATAATCCATTTATTCAATCAAATATAATATCAAAAAATGTTAAGCAATTACATCAAATAATTAGCCTCTAGGGCATAAACTCTAACATAAACTCCCTTCCAAATGTAGCAATCCAAGCTTGATGAATCTTCTTGTTCTTGAGCTTAACACCAATCCAAGTTGCTTTGAAGGCTGGAAGAAATGAAGAAGAACTGCTCTAATGCGTCAAAATCCGATCCCCTAGGGTTAGCAACATTGTGACTTAAGTAGCAAAAATCCTGTCTAAAAATAGTATGGCTGACCGATGCGGCGGTGGTCCTGGCTAAAATTTACCAAAATGCCCTTTTAGGTTAAAAACCCTACAAATCACAGACGAGGCATTATGAACCCTAACAACATAAATGTACGCATAAATAACTCTCAAAACTCACAAATCACTAAACTAGAAGTAATAATTCAAAGGTATAAAACCCATTCATCATGCGTGGGGAATGAAGCAAAGGTTGCTGCATTAGCCATAGGAACTTATAGGTCTTATCTGAAATCCAAACATGTGTTGCAGTACTTTCATATTATTAGATGAATCATTGAAAAGGAAACGACACCATAAAGATGGAAGACTCTTAGTACAACATTACAGATCTATTAACTAAAGCATTTACTAAGAAATTTGTACGCCACTTAGAGAATAATGGTATGGGGATACCAAAGAGCAATTGGCTTTAGTGCAAGTTGGAGATTAAAAGTAGTATGCCCCAAGCCAATCATATTTGATGTGATATGCATATACTTTGTAATCTTATTCGTTTATTAGTAAAAGTATCAAGACATTTCTTTATTCATAATTAATTAGCTAAATGAATTAAATGGATAAACCCATAGTTTTCGAGCAATGATTTTAGAACCATGATGAGGATCATGCTAATGAGATCGAAATTCAAGATAGCTCAAAACTAAAATTGTTCCTAATCGTTGGATCACTAAAAAGGGGATTATTAGATCCGGATAGATTGATACATACTATGCTTGCTCTTATGAAGAGGATGATTGATCTCATAATCATTTGTGTAGAGACACTAAAGCAAGTATATAGGTGCTTATTAGAGAATAAGTTCACTGAACGTGACTCACTCAACGAACACCTAATGGAGTCTTACTTGTCTATCAATAGAAGTTCCTTTTGTGATAGTAGTACAAGTGATCATTGGACTTGAGATCATCATAATATCTTGTGTATGATGAATTATATTTTGACATATTCCTTAAAACCTTTAGGGTGCATCAAATGGTATGATCGGATATAATAAGTCATACATGAAGATAGGTGAATGATCAACAACGAATCTACCAATTTTAGTAAAAGAAGAGAATGTGTAACGACCCCAAATCCGGGTTCCATAACCTCGAGTTTGGTTCTCCACTGTACAATACTTACTAACAATTAAATACATAAATTTCATTTAAATTTCGTGGAATAATACAAAAGGTTCCTTATAAAAAGGCTATAATCCCAAGGTCGATTAACCTTAACATATCTTAAGGGAATACAAAATAAATTACATATAAGTAATTAATCTAGCATGCATCAAGCTAATCTAAGCTTTGACTTTTCCCTTGCCTTCGTCTTGTTTAGAACATTCTGGCTTAGCTGAAATAAGTCATGATATAGCAAGAATGAGCAACTAAATAGCTCAGCAAGTTTAAGAACAAATAGCATAAGATATATCATGATGAAAGAGAAATTAACTTCAGGGTTTTCAACAATAGATAACAATTGTGAAAAAACTCAAGAATCAATTTATCATTATAAGAATAGATTGACCCTTTACTCCTAAGTGCTCTTTAAGGACCATGAACTGCTACTAAGGTATAACAGACATTTATATATATCTGACTCCTCGAAAAACTAGTACTCGAGGGGATCAGCCTCTTGTACAATATGTATATGCATAACATTCAGACATCTTGCGCAAATTCGATTTCCCGACAGGTAAAAATCCCCCTTATTTAGGGTTGTTCATTCTCAGTCTTACTATAAGGATCTGCATCAACCAATGGTTTGGATAAGCTTTTAAAATATTCAATTTGATGAATTTAAACATGCATTGTCTTGCCGAAACAATTAGCTTAGACATTCTTAAACAGTTCTTGAATTAATGAACTATAACATTTGCAAAGGCACTAAGTGCGAATGCAATATCAATAATGATGTAGAATAATTTTAGATAATTAATTCACTTTAAGCTCTGTCAAATAACTATGAGTGTAGATACTTGCTCAACAATAATTAAATTGCTCAATGTAAATAAAGTTGAAGAAAACTTGCAACAATAAATATAAGTTAGGGTTAAGAAGAACTTGCCTCGTGCGTAGTCTACGGCTAACCAATTCAATTTAATATTCCTTGAACGAACCTAACAATTAATCAGTTTGATATTAAATTACTATCATATACACATTCATATGATAACTTCTATACATCTTGCATTTCTACACTTAACCACATAATTATATAAACACATAGGAAATATTATCATTACTTGATAATATTTCAATTACATAAAATATATATTAATTATTTAATTTAGTTCACACTCTTATCTAATATTATTAACAATTTAATAATATTCTATTAGTCTTTTAATATTATTAATTCTTTAATAATATTTTATTAGTCATCCAATAATATTTTATTCACTATCTAATATTATTAATCATTTAATAATATTTTAATCATTATCTAAATTATTAATCATTTAATAATATTTATTCATCTTTTAATATTATTAATCATTTAATAATATTCTATTCATTTACTTATATTATTATTTATTTAATAACATTTTATTGACTTATTAATATTATAACCCATTTAATAATAATTTAATCTCATACTAATATTATTAACCATTTAATAATATTTTAATCACTTATTATTATTATTAACCATGTAATAATATTTTAATACTCTTTAAATATTACCAATAGTTAACTTTTAATTGGGTTAACCTTAGAATTTATTTTAAACACTTGTTTTAATTTAATTTTTTAAAGAAAACCCGACCCAAACTGATCCGACCAGGTCCGACCCGACCCGACCCGGACTACCCAAAAACTGTTAGGCAGTGCACTCAGCCGCAACTGCGCCCGTCCCAAGCCCAGGTGCACTCGGCTAGCTCCTCTGAAAGTTAATTTTTTGACTGCCCGACCCTCCGACGTTCCAACAGGACTACCCGAGCCTCCAACGCTCCAACAGGACTGCTCGACCCTCCGACGTTCCAGCAGGACTGACCGACCCTCCGACACTTAGACAGGACTGCCCAAGCCACCGACGCTCCGACAAGACTGCCCAAAAACTGCTAGGCAGTGTACTCGGGCGCAGCTGTCCCATCCCGATAGCCATAACTTCTTTATTTTTTCACATTTTTGAAAGATTCAACTTGGGTTTTCTTAAAGATTCATAGAGGTAACTTTTTAGCCATAGAAATCATTTTTCCAACTTGTACATTTCAAAATACAACATTAAATACCGTATGATCAACTAAGATTTTACTGGTAAAGCTCAATATGGACATTTCTACCATTTTTATGCATACCACACATACCAAAACATGATTTAAACATATCAAATCATGAATATACATATATTACATTGTTTAAGACTTCTAGACCACTAAAACAGAATTCGATCAGTTAAAATTATATTTTAACAGTTAAACATCTATCTAGAATACAAAAATAAAATATAGAAGGGTTGGAGCACTTTTAAACCTTGATGACTTGTGTGCACTTCTTCTTCTCCTACCAAAGTATGAAATGAGGCTTTGTGTCATCCACTAAGCTCTTACTCTAGCAATTTCTCACAACTAACAAGTGTGTTCTCTGTTTTCTTTTTCAAAAGCTCTCTCTTTTTCTCTCTAGTGCTCTAGAAAATGACCAAACAAACTCATCTAAGGTGTGGAACACTCTATTTATAGAGTCTCCTTAATTACCATTAACTCTCCCTAATTCACCAACATAGTCAAATTAGTGCTAATTAGGATACTATTTGATGGATGGACATGTTGAATAACTAAGTGATTGACTAGAGTGGTTGAGCAACCTTGTCCTTTAAGAGATTTTTCAAGTAACCTCATGTAACACTCCTCCCCCTTGTAGGGCCCCTTGTAGCCGACCAAAATGGGGTTTAATCACCCATTTTTGGTTTATTTTTATTGTTTTGAACATACATATATACTCCTATATATATATATATATATATATATATATATATATATATATATATATATATTGTTTGACCAATTTTGACCTTCTATTGGGCTCCACATTGGACTCTAGAATTTAATATATTGAGCTCATCCATTTAATTTGTTTGGGCTCAATTTAATTAACACATTGGGCTAAAATTAAATAACATATGTTACATTTAATTAAAACAATCATTGGACTTGTTTAATTAATTACATGGACTAAGGTTTAATTGATTACATGGACTACTAGGTAAATTAATTTGACCTCGTTTAATACCTCATTTGGATTTAAAAATATAATCCAATTAGACTTGCTTTAAATTAATTATAACACCTTGCTTTATTACTTTAAATCAATATACCCATACACAAGTATATTCATTCAATTATCTAATGCACAATTAATTAGTACAAAAAATTTAATTTATTGCTAATTATTTAATAAATATAATTACAATCTCTAATAGAATTCGTGGTCATTACAGAATGTCCTATGCGATTTGATAAATGATAGCTCAGTAGTCCTTAGCCAAGGCAGAATGAAAATTAGAAAGTAATTTCTAATTTATATTAATTAGAGTTATTTATTTGAGGATCGAAATGCATATCGAATAAAGTAAGACTTGACAGTTATACCATGTCTGATATTTGATTGGGACGTTATGAGGTAGAATGATTGAATTGTATAGGAACTATTCGTTGAATAGGTTCTTTTGTGATTAAATATTGAAATTTATATTATCTGAAAAGTCATTAATCGCTAATGGGACTTACCCTTATTATGAAATAAAAATTATTTATTTAAATAAATTAAATAGTTTAATTTATTTATATATAAATAAGATTAGAATAGCTCTAATTAATTTATTCTATAACCGATTTAATATGGAGAACGTAAAGGGTCACACCACAAAAGAAAAATAATTATTTAAAAAGTAAATGACATAATTGTAATAATTAATTAGGTATATTTAATTTATACTATAAGGATAGAATGAATTAAATAGCTTACTATTTATTATTTAGTATTTTAGAAATACTAATTATAAATTAATAAGATGAGTCTTATTATTATTATTATTATTATTATTATTATTATTACTATTATCATTATTATTTAGTTCATAAATGGTTTAGGAATTAATTAATAGGAGTACTCTCATAATTGATAATTAAGTTTCTAAATGGTTTAGGAATTATAATTATTATATTAAATTAATTAAGTTCCTAATTAAATTAGGAGTTTAATTAAAAATCCTATTCCTAAAGGTGTTAGGAGGGTTTACTAAATCTATAAATAAGAGAAGTCTTATTATGGATTGAGGTTCCACACATTCACTTCCACAAGTTTTGGGAGAGTACTCATATATTCTCTAGAGAGAGAAAACTAGAGTTTGTCATCAACCACTTCTTGAATTATTATTATTCCTCGGTGGATCACCTCTAGAGGCCAAACACTTGCGTGGCTAACATTGATCATTGGAATCTAATTGGTGAAATTCAAGGAGAACATGAAGAACTTGTAGTTGAACTTGTTCCCGTTGAAGCTTTGAGTTCTACAAGGATATATCTCTAACTTCTTCTTTATTAATTAATAATTGGGCATAAAGGTCGATCTTGGATTATGGTTTGTAAATTTTTAAATTTAATTTTATCATGCTTCTGCTATTTTATGCAATTTGATTGTATGTCTATGAATTTTACAAACCAACAGTGGTATGGTTTTACAGCCCACGGTTTTGGCTTTTGTTTATATATATATATATATATATATATACACACACACACTATACATGCTGTCGTTGCCAGGCTTTTCCCAAAAAGAAAGTAATTCAAAGCAACATTGTTTTGGTTTTTGTGAAACAAAATTAAAGCAGCATTGTTTTTTCTTTTCTTTTCTTTTCTTGGTTTCGATTTTGGCACATATATGATATAGCCTTGTCCTGAAATAAGTGTCTCAGATGTAAAGCAAGTAAGCAACAATGCACTTTCGGAATATCGACCCATCCCGGTTTGACCCAATCCAACCCGAGTTGACCAGATTCAGTCAACTGAGTTTTTAATTCAACGCCCCGACACTGGGAGGCAGATTGCAAAACCCTATTTTTGCAACATTTTTCTATTTTTCCCGATTTTGATTCTTTTTATTTTTAAGCTTCATAACTTCATCAATACACATTTAAATGAGTCCAAACTTGAACTATAACTTAGTATATTCATATTTTAATAACATTCAAAGATTTAAGCATTTTCAAAATTTATTTATTATCCAACATAAGGGTCTAAAATTTTAGGGTTTACAACTCAAGGCATGTTTCACTAGAAAATTCATCATAAATCCGTTTTAACTTTTATTTTATCCATTCCACTTTGATTACCCACCAATCTTATAGATCTACAACATAGAACTTAAAACATTCAAGACTAGCATATACGTCTTGGGTTATTTAACTTGAGAACCACATTACCACATAGGTTTACACTTATGCTTATCATTTACATATTTTCGTATAACAAGCCATGATCTAAACACATAAACTCCATCAATACCACCCTTATACCTTCAGAATCTATCATGATTCCCACAACACATAACCTCCCACAACTAAACATGGATATAAACATATATATAAATATAATATGTTAACATAGCTAAAATATCAAGGTTGGAATTCTTTTAAACCTTATAAAGTAGCTTGATGGGTGATCTCCTATTGTTATGAAGCTTGCTAAGAACCTTGACTAGGACTCCTCTTCCTTTGCTCCACCACAGTAGCTCTCACACTTTGTATTATCTCTCAAGTTTTCTTTATTTCTCTCTTCTCTCTCTATCTTCTCTCTTTAGTTCTCTCTTTAACTCTCTAACACTTAGAAAGTGAAACAACCGTCTAATGTGTTGGAGAAGGGCCATTAATATAGGAAAATGTTACTCTCACTTAGTTGCTTCTAATCATCCAACACTTGGGCAATTACAGCTTAATTTAATTAATTCCAACAAGCTTCCATATTTTTGGGGAAAAGTAGGCCTTTATTGGAGTAAAATAAGGAGCTTTTTGGAAAGCTCAAGGTGTGCAATGCTCAACACCATAATGGCCGGATTTTTCAAGTTTTGTTTCTCTTATATATATATATATATATATATACATCCCACATTTTATGAGGTTTCTTTTTCTTTTTATATTTCTCTTTTTTTCTTCCTTCTAAATGACTTCTTCATCCTGACTATCTCAAGTTGTGTTCTAACTCGGTTCCTTAACTTGACTCAAATGACTCTCTTGAATGAGATGAGTTAGGTCTGCGAGTCAAGTCTATTTTCAAACTTGATACACTACACTTATCTACGTCATGAGAAGTCTTGGTGAACGAACTCTTGTACTTCTTTGTCAAGTTCATGCCCAGTCTCTAGTTTTGTAATAACCAAGATTTTTAGAATATATTATATTGATAATTGCGTAAGAAATTTGTTTATGAAATTAAATTGTTATTCGTGTTTGATATGATGCAATAAAGGTAAATGAATAATTATATATATGAGTTAATGTTGAGTTGAACAACCATGATAGAAGGGTATTTTATGTCGGCATATAGTTTTGACATTACACACATGAAGGTATACATGTTATGCATAGCATAGGTTACAATAGGCTAATCACCTAGAGTACTCTGAGGTTTCTTAGTTAGATTAATGTCCAACCCTGGATGATTTCTCGGTTGAATATTTATATGTTCAACCCTGGATGGAGTTCATGGTCCTTACGACCACTCAGTAAATAAGGTTTAAGGTTGTTCAGTGAATGAAATTGCTTATTGTTGAGTTATTTAAACTACTCACAATTATTGCACGATTGTTGAAGATTCTGTAAAGATTGTTCTTTATTAATAATTATTTTTTATCGTATGTTTAAAACTTGCTGAGTAAATTAGTTACTCACTCTTGCTATATATAAATATTTTTAGTTAAGCTAGAGAAGTCCGAAGAATCTAGAAAGAATAAAGGAAAGGGTAAAGCTAAGGAATAAAAGGACTTAATGTATTTAGAAGTAAATGTTATTACTGTAATAGTTGATGTATTATTCTGAGTTAAGGATGTTGTGTATTATTAAATGTTAGAGAACCTGGGATAACGTAAAACATTACTGTAAATATTATATTTATTGTTGTGTCGGTATGTAGTGAAGGTAGATAGATGTGATGATGGGTAGACCCATGAGCACTATATCCCTGGTTAGAGATACCCAAATTTGGGAGCATCACAAGTTCCTTTTCATCAAATATTTTTTTCTTATAATTTAAAAAGTGTGCAAGTTCTTCCAATATGCTTTACTAGTATGCTCAGTTTTCTTAAGTAATTTAACTTTTTCATAACTAGAAGGTACGCAACTAGAAATTAATCCCTCCATCTAATTTTATTTATCCTAATTTGAAAATATGTGCATATTAAGGGGGGGGGGGGGAATTCTCTAAATTACATATATTAACTACTTTATCATCTTGTATGTTTTAATTATTCTCCTAACTCTTTCTTTATTTTTATTTTTTTGAAATAATAAAATAGAGAGGAGTCGGAGAAGAAGAAGTAAGGAGTGCAGTTGTGCTTCCAATGTCAAAGTTAATAGTGTTACTTATTCCAATGTATGTCAAATTATTTTTAATGAATTTTTTTATCAAAGTTATGGGTAGTATTAAAAAAATATGGTCAAAATAGTATTAAAATGAAAAGGACAAATAGGTTTAGACAAACCAAAAAGAAAATTACAACAAGTAAACTTGGACGGAGGGAGTAAATGATAATTTTCATTACTGCAATTTGAAACAGACATAAAAACTATTTCTTTAGAGCTACTGGTAGAATTATCAATAAAGCCTAATCCTTTTGTATTTCTTTGGACATTATAACCTAATAACAAAATATTAGTTTTACCTCCCTCATCCTGCAGCTCCTTCAATTTTATATTCATGCAATCATTATTAGTTTTTCAACTTTTTAATTTTTCTGTTAGATTTGTATTATTCTTTATGCTTTCATTTTTGCACTTTCTTAGTTCCCTTATCTGATCAAACATGTGATAAGCTTTAAATATTTTTAATTTATCAAATTTAGTTAAGTTAAGAATTGATATCTTAGAGTCAGAGTCATATTCTAAACTTTTCATACTTCTTAATCACTATTTGTATAAGCCATGAAACCAAGTGTACATGCTCCTCACTACTAGATTTCTCTTCATCTAAGTTGTCTGAGTCACTCCAAGTTGCTTTCATCGCCATGATTACTTCTTCTTGAATTTCTCTGGTGTGTACTTCTTGTCTTTGTCTTTTTATTTTAATTGAGAATGTTCTGATTTGTAATGTCCTGGTTTGTCACATTCATAGCATGTTAGAGCTTTCTTAAGTTTGTAGTCTTTTACCTTGGTCTTCTTCCTCCCTTAAATCATCTATTCTTAAAGAACTTTTTGAACTTCTTAGATAGCATGACTATTTCTTCTTTAGTTATTGGCTCACTTAGGCTCACCATCTAAGTCGTTAACTTCACTCGAACTACCTTATTCTTGAAACTTAACATCTTTCTTCTTCGTATCATCATTATCACTTTCTGTCACGTTGAACTCACAAGTTTGTAGTGACCTAAATACCTCAGCTAAAGTTATCTAGGATAAGTCTTTAGCTTCTTCTATTGTTGTGATTTTGGGCTCACACTTCTTTGGCAAAGGTCTTATTAATGTCATGACACGTATGGTTGAAATTATGGGATGATCGAAACTGCCTAAGAACGTTCCTAGAATAGATTGTAGGTGGAACCACTATCCGTTGCTTATAAGAAGTAAGAACCTTGGTATAGTCGAAGATGATGATGAATGGAATTGCGACTTGTTGCTTATAATAAAACAAGAATCTTGTGTTGAACATTATATGTTTAATTTGATGATAAGATCTAAGGTGCTAAATGCATTCAATAGTAGAGTTGTAAAGTCATTTGGTTGTGTATGATGTACAAGGACATGGTTAGATAAGATCAAAACTGTTATGTTGATCTTTTGGATATGAATGTATTGAGTCATGTCCCTTTGATTGTTTATGATGTACAAGGACTTAGTTAGATAAGATCAAATATGTTAGGTTGATCTTGTGATATATCTGTTTAGTCAGTCTGATCGTAGAGTGGACTCTACGACTTCGCACAAAGAAGACTCAACGACACAGTCTGTTCGTAGAGTGGACTCTACGACTTCGCACAAATAAGACTCAATGACTCAGTCTGTTCGTAGAGTGGACTCTACGATCAAAGAAGAAGCCCAATCATAGAATGGACTCTACGATCAAAGAAGAAGCCCAATCATAGAATGGACTCTACGACCAACAGTCCACTCTACGACTTCGCACAAAGAAGACTCAACAACTAAATCTGTTTGTAGAGTGGACTCTACGATCAAAGAAGAAGCCCAATCATAGAATGGATTGTACGACCAACAGAGTAGCCGTAGAGTAAAACTCTATCATAAAATTAAGTTAACAAGAGACATGTAAGCAACACTACGATCAAAAACCTAAAAGTTCTGATAACTCTTCTCTTGTCCTATATGACAGAAACAACTTCGTCAAGAAGAACAATGTCCTTCAATGTGTTAGACAAACCTCTGCCAAGAGCCTAAAGTCAGAAATATTAGAGTATTGACCAAAGCGTGCTATGCAACAGAGAGAAGACTTTCAAGGCAGTAAAGTCATAAGATGGTGTCCTATCAGCCATATTTTTATGGAGGACCAAACGACTCTATGAAAGTTGGTAAAAACCTACAACTGCCATGTCTGATCCCAAGGAAAAAGGAAACACCTTTTTGGACAATATTTGTAGGTCAATTAATTCCTCGTCAGAGCATTAATGAGCCAAATGAATATAATATTCAACAGCTCTACATTGTGAGGTAACAAACAGAAATTGAAGAAAAGAGCAGATTTCAAACGGGAATAAATCAAAAGCTTCTTTAAGAGAAGCCCAGATTCAATATTCAAAAAGAAGCATTACACAAGAAAGAAAGAAATTCGCAAGAGTTCAAAAAGATCAAAATGAAAGGAATCTTGCCTCGCTACTATGTTCTTCAGAAACTTATGCTAAACACAACTTAGTTGCACATCAAAACCATCACTACTCACGATAAGAGTTCTTAGTGAACTAGAGTATCCAAGTCTGCTGGACTTAAAGAGTTCTTAGTGAACTAGAGTTCCAAGACTGCTGGTCTTAAAGGAATCTTAGTGATTCGAAAATTGTAATAATATCCTTAGTGGATTTGTTGCTCAAGGAGCATAACAGTAGAGTAGGAGTCTTATGAACTCTGAACCACTTAAAATCTGGTGTCTTTCATCTTGTGTTTATTAACTGCTATAACTGCTATATCTGCTTGTTGAATTATTACATTAACATGTTAAAGAAGGGGTAACTAAATCATATTCCGTTGTGCTAAACTATCTGATTAATAATTCATTCTTTCTTAAAAACCAAAATAAGAAAAAAGTTTTAAAGAATCTATTCAACCCCCCCCCCCCCCCTTCTAGATATCTTTCGTGTCATTGGGAACTAACGTATCAGAGCAGGTTCTCACATTTGAAGCCTTACAAGCTTGAGTAGATCTAATAACACACAACAAGAATGGACTAGAACTCGGTGGAGGTAACAGACCACCAATGTGCAATAAAGAAAAATTTGTTAACTAGAAAGTTCGTATGCAGACTTACATAAATGCAATAGACAATGAGCTGTTCGAGATAGTACTTAATAGGCCAGTCATACCAATGAAGCTTGTGTTAACAACTGAAGATCCAAATAAGCTAGTAGCAAAGAAAAGAGAAGAATGGACCGACAACGAAAAGAAGGATGTTCAAAGAGAAAAAAAAAAGGCCAAAAACATTCTATTTCAATCGCTAGATGATGAGTTGTTTGAAAACGTTGTCAACTGCAAAACAGCTCAAGAAGTCTGGCAAACTCTGTTGATCATGAACGAAGGAACAGAAGAAGTCAGAGAAAATAAACAATCACTGCTTATCCAGCAGTATGAAATGTTCACCCACATTTCAGGGGAAAACATTACGAACACCTATGAGAGATTCAACTTGCTGCTAAACTCTCTCAGATCATTTGGAAAAGTCTATCCGAACAGAGATCTCATCATCAAATTCATGAGATCTTTGTCGAGCAAATGGGATGCCAAAACAACAGTCATCAGGGAATCAACGAACTTGCACGAGATGACTGTACAACAGCTCTATGGAAATCTTCTTACGTACGAGCTGGAGCTAAATCAAAGAGCAGAAACCCTATCTGAGGGAAGAAAGAATGAGAAAAACATTGCTCTTAAAGCCTCAACTTCAACTCACAGAAGCAATCTCAAGGATAATTCTGACTCTGATAAAGATTAATCAAATGATGATGAAGGTGTTGCCATGCTAGTCAGACAATTTAAAAGATTAATTAACAGGAACAGACCTCAGAAGTTCAGAAGCAACAGCAACAAAGAACCAACAAATGACCTTTGCTACAATAGTAAAAAGTCAGGTCATTTCATTGCTAAGTGCCCTAAACCATTAAGAGAAGAGTTGAGGAGGGATAGAACAAAAGCAAATCCAAAACTAGAATTCAAGAGCTTTCACAAGCAAAAGAAGAAAGACAAAAGCTTCATAACTGAAGGCTCCTAGAGTGACTCAGAAGAAGAACTAAACTCTGAGTTAAGTGACGATGAAGAGCCACAGAAGGCCAACCTGTGCTTAATGGCAAACGAGGAAGGAAACAGCAAAGAGGAATTCAACATAGATGAGGTATTTGACTTTTATTCTCCTGAATTAAACATTGATGATCTTAGAGAATGCATGCATGACTTAATAGTAGAGCTACACAAATACATGAAAATGTTTAAAATGTTAGCTAAAGATTACTCTCATCTAAAAGAAGATAAAGAGAAAATAAGCATAAAATTAGAAGCCACACTTCAAACTACTAAACTTTATTCTAGTCTTGAGACTGAGAATGAAAGATTGAAAAAGATAACTGCTCATAAAGAGTCTTCACTAGTCTCCAAGATTCAGGAACTAGAAAAGACAATTTTCATATGGAACAAATCTAGTTTCTCTATGGACACCTTGATCTCTAGTCAAAGAGATGTGGCTGATAGATCAGGATTAGGTTATGAAAATTCCTTCTCAGGACTTATTATGGAGAAATCAATGGAAATAAATGAAGGCAAATCCTTTAATCTTGATAAAGGAATTGTGTTCATTAAATCCTCTAAATCAATCTCACATAGTTGTCCACACTATGCTAATCCTACAATCATATTAGGCAATAAAACTCGCACTGGTATGGGGTTTAGAAAATTGAAAAATAAGTCAACATCTGTAACTGAACCTCAAAGGATCATAAAGTCGAGCAAAACTTACTCTACGAACCATCCATACAGAAATCGTAGAGTTTACTATCATTCTACAAAACATGAGAATCGTAGAGTAGTATGGAAGCAAAATGTAGATTAACCCAACCAAACTTTGAGCAATTATAATTCTCACAAGTCCTGGACAAATAGGAATTCACATACATACATACATCATCGTCATATCAATCATAGTTACCATCATAAAAATGATAAATATTTATTAGGTCATCATTATCATAAACTGCAAAGACCTAAAATCAAACAGATCTGGGTCCCAAAAGGTACTAACAAGACAGGACCCAAGCAATTGTGGGTACCCAAATGAAGATTAATTTGTTATGCAGGTAAAGAGATCCATCTGGTATCTTGACAGTGGATGCTCAAGGCACATGACAGGTGATAAGGCTCTTCTGACAAATTATAAGGAAAAGGATGGTCTTGTAGTCATTTTTGGGGATAACAATTCGAGGAAAATAGGAGGTCATGACTCAACTGGAAATGGTGCAATATCTTTCAGCAAAGTTGCTTATGTTGAAGGACTAAAGCATAACCTGTTAAGCATTAGTCAACTATGTGACAAAGGGCATCAAGTTACTTTTCTTAACAACTAATGCTAAGTCAGAGATTTGAAGGCTAATTCTCTAAAGCTGGTAGGGGTTCGAGATGGAAATGTCTACGTGGTCAATCTTGCTAAATTAAGTAAAGATGAGGTAGTCTGTTTCCTTGCTAAAGCCTCTGAAGATATGTGTTGGCTCTGGCACAGGAGATTATCCCATCTTAACTTCAAGAGCATGTCAAAGCTTGCCTCCAAAGACCTAGTAAGAGGATTGCCAAAGCTTAACTTCATCAAAAAAAGACCCTACAAAGCATGTCAGCTTGGAAAGCAAACAAAGATCTCGTTTCAGAGCAAAAAAGTCAACTCAAATGATAGAGTCCTTCAATTACTACACATGGATTTATTTGAGCCTATCCCAACAGCGAGCCTTAGAGGAAAGAGATATTCTTTAGTTGTAGTAGATGACTACACTAGATACACATGGGTATCATTTCTAAGCTCTAAAGATGAAACTATTTCACATCTTATCAAACTCTTCAAACTAATCATGAATGAAAAGGGTGAGAAGATCAAGGCCATCAGAAGTGACCATGGAAGAGAGTTTGACTTTTCAGATATAGACCAGTTCTGTGAAGAAAATGGAATCATTCACAACTTCTCAGCCCCAAGGACTCCTCAACAGAATGGAGTAGCAGAAAGAAAGAATAGGACTCTAATTGAAGCTGGAAGAACTCTTCTTCCAACAACCTATCTTCCTGAATATTTCTAGGCTGAAGCCATCAGCACGGCATGTTACACCCAGAACAGATCATTCATACACTCAACATTAAAGAAGACTCCATACAAATTATGGAAAGGAAGAAAGCCAAACATAAGTTACTTTCATGCATTTGGCTGTCTGTGCTACGTACTCAACAATGACAAGAAGCATCTAACCAAATTACAGCCAAAGTCAGATGAAGGAATCTTTCTTGGATATGCTACGAATAGCAGAGCATACAGAGTGTTCAACAAGGAATCTTTAACTGTCGAAGTCTCCATCCATGTCACATTTGATGAATTAGATCCAGAAAAGAAAAGCTCAACACTCAACAGTTCATCAAAAATTAACTCAACGATTGGAGAACTCAAAATTGTAGAGTCAGACTCTACTATCATGGAACCAACAATAGAAATCGTTGAGCCAGAAGAAGACAAGAGCTGCAATTTTAAATGAATGCTTCTACCTAAGCTTTCTCTCTCAAGTGGAACCCAAGAAGATCGAAGAAGCCTTAGGAGACTCAAGTTGGATAAAGGACATGCAAAAGGAGTTAAATCAATTTGAAAGAAGCAAAGTTTGGAGATTAGTTGTCAGACCTCAGCATAAACCAGTCATTGGCACCAAATGAGTCTTCAAGAATAAAATGGATGAAAATAGTGTCATTACAAGGAACAAAGCAAGACTGGTGGCCAAAGGCTATTCTCAAGATGAAGGAATTGACTACGATGAAACCTATGCTCCAGTAGCCAGATTGGAAGCCATAAGAATCTTCCTTGCTCATGCTGCACACATGAAGGTCAAAGTCTTCCAAATGGATGTCAAGAGTGCATTTTTGAATGGAGAACTTCAAGAAGAAGTCTACGTGGAACAACCTCCAGGTTTTATCAATCTAGCCTTTTCAAATTATGTTTATAAATTAGATAAAGCCTTATATGGTCTAAAACAAGCTCCCAAAGCATAGTATGAAACCTTAACTAACTTTCTTATTAAAAAAGGATTCACTAGAGGAAGAGTAGATACTACTCTATTTTTAAGAAAATATAAGGATAAAACACTGCTAGTTCATATTTATGTGGATGATATTATTTTTGGTTCTTCGGATGAAAAACTGTGTGAAAGGTTTGCCAAGCTTATGCAGAGCAAGTTTGAGATGAGCGTGATGGGAGAACTCAAATTCTTCCTCGGACTTCAAGTAAAGCAGACTGATGAAGGCATCTTCATAAACCAAGCCAAATACATCAAAGACTTATTAAAGAAGTATGGCATGGAATCTGCAATTGTCATGAAAACTCCTATGCCACCTGCCACTAAGCTTGACAAAGATGAGAATGGTAAAAACAATGATATCACTTAGTACAGAGGTATAATAGGCTCACTCTTATACCTAACTGCTAGTCGGCCAGATATAATATTTGCTATATGTATATGTGCTAGATTTCAGGCTAACCCTAAAGAGTCTCATCTAATAGCTGTAAAAAAAAATTCAAATATCTTAAAGGAACTCCAAACTTGGGATTATGGTATCCCAAGGAGTCTTCCTTTAATCTAATAGGATATTCAGATGCTGACTATGCAGGATGCAAAATAGACAAAAAGAGTACAAGTGAAACTTGTCAGATGCTTGGCAGCAAACTTGTATCTTGGTTCAGTAAGAAGCAAAACTCAATATCCACATCAACTGCAGAAGCTGAATATATAGCCGCAGGCAGTTGCTATGCACAAATCCTATGGATGAAGACTCAGCTTGCTGACTATGGGTTTGAACTTAATTCAATCCCTATTTACTATGATAATAGTAGTGAAATTGCCATAACTCATAACCCTATCATGCATTTAAGAACTAGGCACATAGATATAAGATATCATTTCATTACGGATCTTGTACAAAATAGTAATATATCACTACACTATATCCCAACTGAAGAATAACTAGCAGATGTATTTATAAAACCTTTTGATGAATCAAGATTTAATAAACTAATAAGTGAGTTAGGAATGTTAAATCTAGACTCTTGATATATATTTTATGTTTTGGAAGCTACTAACTCTGCAGGAAGAAAAGTGTTCAAGGAATAAAGTAAAGGACAAGTTCGTAGAGCACGCTCAACGATCATCAAGCCGAGGATCGTAGAGTACACTTAAGCTCGTAGAGCCCACTCAACGACAGTCAAAACAAAGGATCGTAGAGTACACTACAAATCGTAGAGCTCACTCAACGGTTGTCAAGCCAAGGATCGCAGAGTACATCCCTGTCGTAAGCTAACTCAACGACCGTCAAAACAAAGGATCGTTGTGTCAAGAAAGATCATAAAGCTCAGGGGGAGATAAAGGGTAAAATGGTCATCAACCAACTAAAAGTGCTCCTATCAAAATTCGACACGCGTCTCAGCAAATATAGAGGGAAGTTTTAAATACTTCGAAAAACTGCGCGTCGTTCATTATTCTTCAAAAATCAAAAACCTAAACCTCTCTATCTCTCTCTCGAAAATCCAGAACCCTAAAGTGTCAATACTCAGTTAAATCATTCTTCCAATTTCAGAAAAACAATCAAATGGCGCCTGCTCAAGTCATTTCTGAAAATAAACTAAACTTCAAAGCCTTCACAACAGCAGATAAACAGTACTGGAGAATAATCCATTTGCTAGAAAGGGATGGCCTTCGAGAAGCCCTGGGAACAAACACAAGAGTCCTATCAAAGCTAGTTCGAGAATTCTATACGAATTGAACCTATGTAAATGGAACCCTAACCACCACGGTTAGAGGGGTTCAGTTCAACCTCACCTCTGAAGAAATAAACCTAGCCCTAGGTTTCAAGCATGGGGGTCTCATGTCTCTTAATATGGTGAGCACAGAAGAGGGCCTGAAAAGGATGCACCACAAAAAGAATCCGAAGCTGAGAGGATTGAAGAAGAAAGAATTTCCTCAGAAGTATGAGTTTCTAGATGACATCGTTGGAAAGTGTCTCCTCTGCAAGGACTCTGCTCATGACTCTATCAGTGAGATCCAACTAAAGATAATGATAGTCATAGTAAAGATGATGAATATCTACTTTGGCTCCTTACTAGTTCAATGGATCAGGAACTAGATCCAAAATGCAGAAAAGGCGAAGGGCGTCAGAAAAATGCCCTATGGGAGATTCATAAGCATTCTCCTTCAATCTGTTTTGGGTGATAAGATTGAGCACGCAGAAGGAGAAGTCCTCAATGTTAATAAGAGAATGACCCAGAGATTGTTCGAAAACTGGAAAAGGAACCCAGTTGAGAATAGAAAACTATACCGATCTGGGAATAGTGAAGGAACACAAAATAGAACTGGGCCCTCACAAATGAAGATCCTGTCTATAAAAGCAGAGTCCTAGGAGGTCAGTAGGCTATCTCCTGGTTTGATCAGAAAGAGGAAAGGAAAGAAAGCCCTTAAGATCCAAAGACCTCAAGGATCATCAAATGAAAGCTCTGACATTGCTCCTGAGGAGAAGGCTAACACGGAGGATGAAGAATTAGATCAACAGAGGGAAACTCCTAGCAAGCATAAAGCTGAGGAGGTCACTTCCAAAGAGCCAAGACTAAAGAGAACAAGGCTAGTGAAATTAGCTGAAAAAGGCTCAGTAGCTGAGGGGGAGCTACATCAAAAATCTAACAATGCTCTAGTTGAGAGGGAGTCATTTGAAGCAGTTGAACCTATGGTTACTCAAACTGAGGGGGAGCCATCAGTATTCAGCCACAATGAATACTGATGAAGAGGATGACATTGAAATAGTGGCAGTTGGAAGAAATGAACAGAGGCACCTCAACTACAACTGTCTGCTGAAGTTCTTGTTACTGATGTCATTCCACCGAGTCTTGGTACACAATGCATGGTATCAACTGTTCTGGACCTTCAAAGCATATTCCAAAGTGGTGATTCTGGCTTAAGGCTACCCTCAAAACCTACACTTTGCCCAAAAGTTGATCTCAAATAGCTCTTTTTCATCTTCAGAAGGGCAAAAGGTACACTTCATCCCTCTCACATTCATACAAAATCATACACCTGCCTGGACCTTCAATAAATTTGAGGAGCCGTCTAACGTAATCACTAGAACAAGCTCTACGTCCAACTCTACTCCAATCGTAGAGTCCCCACACTCTACGACTAATGGTCAAGGAAGCTTAAATGATCAAGACATGTAAACAACACTATGATCAAAAATCTAAAAGTTCTGATGACTCTTCTCTTATCCTATAAGATAGAAGCAACTTCGTCAAGAAGAACAATGTGCTTCAAGGTGTCAGACAAACCTCTGCCAAGAGCCTAAAGTCAGAAATATCAGAGGACTGACCAAAGCGTGCTATGCAACAAAGAGAAGACTTTCAAGGTAGTAAAGTCAGAAGATGGTGTCCTATCAGCCATATTTTTATAGAGGACCAAATGACTCTATGAAAGTTGGTAGAAACCTACGATTGTCATGTCTGGTCCCAAGGAAAAAGGAAACACATTTTTGGACAATATTTGCAGGTCAATTAATTTCTCCTCCGAGCATTAATGAGCCAAATGAATATAATATTCAACAGCTCTACATTATAAGGTAATGGACAGAAATTGAAGAAAAGAGCAGATTTCAAACGGGAAGTAATCAAATGTTTCTATAAGAGAATTGAAGCCCAGATTCAATATTCAAAAAGAAGCATTACACAAGAAAGAAAGAAATTCGCAAGAGTTTAAAAAGATCAAACTGAATGGAATCTTGCCTCGCTACTAAGTTCTTCAGAAACTTATGCTAAACACAACTTAGTAGCACACCAAAACCATCACTACTCACGATAAGAGTTCTTAGTGAACTAGAGTATCCAAGTCTACTGAACTTGAAGAGTTCTTAGTGAACTAGAGTTCCAAGACTGCTGGTCTTGAAGGAATCTTAGTGATTCAAAAATTGTAATAGTATCCTTAGTGGATTTGCTGCTCAAGGAGCAGAACAGTGGAGCAGGAGTCTTGTGAATTATGAACCACTTAAAATCTGGTGTCTTTCATCTTATGTTTATTAACTGCTATATCTGCTTGTTGAATTATTACATTAACATTTTAAAGAAGGGGTAACGAAATCATATTCCGTTGTACTAAACTATCTGATTAATATTTCATTCTTTCTTAAAAATCAAAATAAGGAAAAAAAATTAAAGAATCTATCCAACCCCCTCCCCTCTAGATATCTTTCGTGTCATTAAAAACTAACACCTTGGTATAGTCGAAGACGCCATAATCAATTATGGATTATTGATCGATAAGTCGAAAATGAACGCCACGAAATACTCATATAAGTTCAGAAGTTTTAAAGAATCAAAAGAGAATAACTCTGGCAAAAAAAATAATTGTATTATGAATTATGAATTGAATGATTTGCATTACAATAGTTAATGGCTATTTATATTCTAGCTTAGAAGCCTCTAAAATCCTTAATAATGTTTCCCTAATAGAAGTCTCTAGAATTACAATTAAAACAAAAAAAAAACTCCTCCTAAAATCTTGTTATCCTACCTAAAATAAAAGAAAACTAAATCATTGGCATGTAAGCCTAACAAAATCAGCAATATATCAATAAATAAGATACTTCTGGAATTCCTAACTAAATAAGGTTACTAAATAAACTACAATCAACTTAAATAAGAAAATAAAATCAATCGAGCAATCTTCCATTCCATAGAGTGCGGCAATCCTAATTTTAGGAAACAAATCTTTCATTCAATTGCCAAAGTAAAGCTAATCTTTTTAGACCTTTTTATTGCCGAATTGGGCCTCTCTTTTGATGCCGCATTGGAGCCCATCTCTTTACACAATTTTCTCCTTAGTTCCCGCAAGTGGGCTACTCCATTTTACCCCACCAAGCTGTTATTAAAACCCAATGTGAGTTGTTCTTGAACTACCGTACATGGGCTGTCCTTTTTAACTATAATCTTACCGTGGACTACTCTTTTTCTTGGACCATACTTAAGCTACTCTTGAATACCGAATTGGACATCAAATTTTGAACCAATACTTGCTGAATTGGACTAATGTATTACCGAGAATTGAACTACTATTGGGCTATAAGATTGGACTGCCATTGTTGAATTTTTGTATCTTGAATGGGCTGCTACGCTGACCTTGTTTGAGCTGTTGAGTGTTAGCTGTTTCAGGACCAAACCAGGCTGCCTTGGGCTTGCCATGTTTAGGCTACCCTTGGGCTATTTTGAATCACCAAATTAAGCTGTTCTTGGACTGTTAATGCTTCTGATTTTGAACAGGTCTTGGGCTGACTAATTTTCTTTATTTAATTGCCGAAATGGACTGGATTAGAACTTCTTAATGCTGAACTTGAGTTACTCTTCTTGGGCTCTATTCCTGCCGTGCACCTTTGTTGGTTTTGGGCTGCTAATGCTGAGTATAAGTTGTTCTTATGGTCTTCTCATGGTCTACTCTTGGGCTGTTCTTTTGCCAAAGTTGAGCTGCTCAATATTATTTTTATCCTTGCTCTCCTCATTTTTCTTAGCCCAATCCTTCTCCAAGTCCTCCTTATCACGAGCCTCCTTATCATTAGTTGTAGTCATGGTCTTATTTTCATTAACTATAACCTGCTCATAATAAATTGGATCATCTTTGTTAGCACTTGCCATGTCCTCCTCCTCATCCCTTATCATTCCCCTCCTCTTGAAAGGGAATTGTCCTCAAATCCTCGCCACTATCATTATGTTCTTGCTGCAATTTATCATCTCTTTTATCCTGTATAATGCAATTACCTTCTCTATATACTTCTCCATATTCTTCTCCAACTTACAGAAAGTTTCATCCAATCCTTCTGTCCAAGGCTGAACTTTTTCCCTCCTACGCACAAGAGAAACATTTTGTGGTTGTACCACACGTGCTTCCAAGCGATCTATCCGCTTACGAATCTGCTCCAAATCCTCCCAAAAGTCATTTTAGGTATAGGGTTCATGGGCTTATGAATTTTGGGTTTGAGATTGCGGGTTATTGTGGTTACAGGTTGGGGTAGTTTTGGGTACTCACGGGTTGTGGGTTTTTATAAGGCTCGGGTTTTTGAGAAATTTAGGTATAAGTATGCACGAACATGGGAATCGTGTGGTACACTAGTTGTTTGGACAAAATTGAAACTAGTTTGATGGCTGAAACCAAATGAAAACATATTACAGATTTTGGTTTGGGTACGCAACTCACGGATGTTGAGTGTTGGTGTGTGCGCTCACGGGTTTAGGCTTGGAAACTCATGGGTTGATGTTTGGCAAACAGAATTTGGTTTGTTTGGTTATTTAAAGTCTTGGTTTTGGGGCAGAATTGAACCTACGGGTTTATGTTGTTGTTTGGAATTTTTGACAGCATGGTTTGAGCATAAAAACTCGAATTAGGTTTTTCTTATATATAGAAACAAAAAACAAAGGATAGATAACATATAACTAGAAGAAACCAAAGCCAAATGATACCAACGATAATTTGGCATGCTAGGTCAAATACCAAATGATGAGCGTCACACCTTCTTTGGTTGAAATCATGGGATGTGGTTGCCCAAAACATTTCTAAAATATGTTATAAGTGAAATCGCGACCCGTTATTTATAATTAGGTATAGTCGAAGATTATGTTGAATAGAATCGTGATCTGTTGCTTATAATGAAGGAAGAATCTTTGTAGAGTCAAAGACGCCACAATCATTTATGGATTATTGATTGATAAGTCAAAGACTAATGCCACAAAATAGTCTGATAAGTTCAAAAGTTATAAAGAACCAAAAAAAAGTAACTCTCACAAAAAACAATTATATTATGAATTATGAATTGAATGATTTGCATTACAATAGTTGATGGCTATTTATATACTAGCTTAGAAGCCTCTAGAATCCCTAATAATGTTGCCCTAATATTTCCCTAATAGAAGTCTCAAGAATTACAATTAAAACAAATAAATACTCCTCCTAGAATCTTACTATACTACCTAAAATAAAAGAAAACTAAATCATTGGCATGCAAACCTTACAAAATCAAAAATATAGCAATAAATAATATACTTCTAGAATTTCTAACTAAACAAGGTTAATAAATAAACTGCAATCAGCTTAGTTAAGAAAATAAAATCAACCAAGCAATCTTTCATTGCATAGCTTGCAGCTATCCTGATTTTAGGAAACAAATCTTTTATGCAATCTTTCAATCAATTGCTTAACTAAAGCTGATATTTTTGGACCTTTTATTGTCAAATTGGGCCTCTCTTTTGATGTCGCATTGGAGCCCATGTCTTTACACAATCTGCTCCTTGGTTGTCACAAGTGGCTACTCCATTTTGCTGCACCAATTAAGTTGCTATTAAAACCCAATGTGAGTTATTCTTGAACTACCGAACATGAGCTACCCTTTTTAACTATAATCATTCAGTGAACTACTCTTGTTCTTGGATCATACTTAAGCTACTCTTGAATACCGAAATGGGCTTCAAGTTTTGGACCAAGACTTGCTAAATTGGACTATTCTGTTACCAAGAATTGAACTATTATTGGGCTGCGAGATTGGACTACCACTACCGAGTTTTTGTAGCTTAAATGGATTGCTACGCTGGTCTTATTTGATTTATCGTAGAGTGTTAGTTGTTTTAGGACCAAACTGGGCTGCCTTGGGCTTGCCATGTTTAGGCTACCCTTGGGCTATTGTGAATCACCAAATTGAGTTGTTCTTGGACTGTTAGTGCTGTTGATTTTGAATAGCTCTTAGGCTTATGTGTGACACCCACACAACCTAAACTTAAGACGTCAAAATACACAACAACTAATACAAAATAGTGTAAAACACAAAAATACAGAACTCAATAAGACACAACTAAATCTTTACTATTATTGTCACACTATTATACAACATGGAGAAAACTATCATCTACAAACTCAGACCATCACTTTATTCCCCGGCTAGTCCCAGCTACACTCTCATTACCTGAAAAACAATGGAACAAAAAGAAAGGGTGAACTTAAATAGTCTAGTAAAAAAATATCATGACTAAGATAATTATGAATAAATTATCATTAGCTTTCAGCAGTTGAGTTCTAATTGAATATAATAAACAACAAGTTTTAAATCAACAACTGCAGTTAAGTTCTTAAACAAAGTTCAGATCAACAGATGCAGCAAAACAACAACCATTAGGAAAATTATGTAGATCATGATGTCAACTAGCTTCTTTTTTTCGTAAAAATCACCATCAACCTTTATCATCTGAAATACCACTAGTCATGATCATACAAATTCACAGTTCCTTATCATAATCATGCAAGTCAAGAGTTCATCTTTGCACTACGGGCCAAAGCTATTAAAATATAACACCAATGGTCATGATCATGCAAGTCTACAGTCTTTGGTCATAATCATACCAAACAACAGTTCTTCTTTGCCCCGAGCCAAAGAGAACAATTATCACGTGTCCTAAAAGACATTCAACAATTATATCGTCTTTATCTAATCATGAATCATCTATGTCCTAGGCCACAAATATTCATCAATTATCTTTGCACTCATGCCAAATATATATTCACAATAACTTGTTCTTGATGATTAGTATAAATAACAGTAATATAAATGATGAACAAAAGAAACGAGATAAACAATAAATTTCGAAAGTTTACAATTTTACTTTGTACATATTCAAATAATGTCCAAATTGTCAATATGATGTAGAGTCAAATTGAAGAATGATATTCAAGATCCATAGTTCAAAAATAACGGTTAAAGTTCAATGAAAAGGATCAGAAAAATAGGAATGTTCAATTAAAATGATATTGAATGAAGCGCAAACTATTAAGACACATAATTATTTCAGGAAGTTTTACCAAATAGTACCTACCATAATAAGTTTAAGAGTATGAAAGAAAATAATATCCCTTACAAGTAAGAAAGAAAATGATATCATTTTACGAGTATGAAATGAATGATACCTCTTACCTTGATATGATGAAACAAAATTTGCGGCCGAACAAATCCTTCCTTGTTTGTCTAAATAACAGTAAAGAATCTGACTTTTGGGTCTTCGAGAGTTTTCAAAATAATGTTACTCTCGAAAATATACATGACATAGACTCAAGAATCACTCAATTCAGAGTTAATAAGAATAAATTATGAATTTTCAAAACTAAGACTGAAAATAGTGACGAAAATTATAATAGCTTATGGTTTTTAGCATTTTAAGGCATGAAGATGACTTTAGATGACTTTTCTTCCTTCTTCAAAGTTGTAGAGGACAAAAAACAGAAGGGACAAACTTTGAATTCATTAAATTCTAACAAATAATGAATTTACTATGATATTTCAAAAGAGTTTTATACATAAGAAATTTCACTCGGGAATTCACAAAAGAATGCAAAAGATTTTAAATCTATGATTGACTTGGAATATAAATGTAGCACTCTAACTGATATTTACCAATACATGAGGTAGTCTAGCATACATAGAGAGAAACTTACCCTAAAAAAATTTAGAGAGTGGAAGAAAATATATGTAAGAAAGTTATGAAAAATTTCTTAAGTTAAGGCCTCTATTTACAGTCAAAATCCAAGATTTCCAAATTTAATTCAAACCGTATATTTCAAGATAATGTTTAATCCATAACACACATTTTATCTTTTAAGATTTCTTTAATCTAAACTATTCATTTAAAAATCATCTTTAATCTACACCATTCATTTCATATTCTATTATTATTACATTATCTTTAATCTATACCATTCATTTCAGATTTTCTTTAATAAATACCATTTATTTAATAAAATAACTACCTTTATATATAAAACAACTAACTTTATATATAAATTAATTCACTTTATATATAAAACAATTAACTTTATATAAATCAATTATCTTTATATATAAAACAACTAACTTTATATATAAATCAATTAATTTTATATATAAAGTTAATAAAATAATTAACTTTATATAAATCAATTAACTTTATATATAAATTAATTAACTTTATATATAAAATAATTAACTTTATATATAAAATAATTAACTTTATATAAATCAATTAACTTTATCAATTGACTTTATATATAAAATAATTGACTTTATATATAAAATAATTAGCTGTATATAAATCAATTAACTTTATATATATAATAATTAACTTTATATAAATCAATTAACTTTTATATATAAAATAATTAACTTTATATATAAAATAATTAACTTTATATAAACTATATAAAATAAATAACTTTATAAATTATTTAACAATAATTCACCAATTATTCACAATTATTTATTATTATAACTAATTGTTATAATGTTTTCTGAATTAGAGACTCATAATACCAGGAGAAATACTCACTAATAATAAAATATAACAGTTAAATCAACATCATAATAATAATAACAATAATGCAGAGAAAAAATAAGAAAATAAAAGAAAGAGCACGTTAGTTTATAATGACAATTATTGATTCAGTAATGTGAATTACTGTGCATATGCTATTGTGATAATTATCAGTTCAATAATACGAATTATTGTGCATGTGATAATTATTGGTTCAATAAAGTTAATATTGTACAATAGCCACTTTATCAGTTAAATAATATGAAACAATGTGCTCTATCGTGTGATATTGTGCAACACCGTATATTACTGTGCAATACCGTGTTCTACTATTCCTTTACCACCAGTTATTTTAACAGTTAAAAGTGATAATATCGTTGACCATTTTTATTTAAAAAGGTTAATGTTGTCGTTTTTATATCCGACAATATTTCGTTGTGGGGTCTACTAATATTTGATTATTTCGACACCGTCGTACGAATCGAATATTCCCCGACAAAACGAATAATTTCCTACAAAACGAATATTCTCTGACAAAATAAAATTTGTACAAAATATTTTTAACTTAACCTTTGTTTATTTAACCATTTACCGTTTCAGAGAAATAAAAATTATATATATATATATATATATATATAGAAAATTTTAAATTGTATTTCATAAAAGTCGGGGTCTTACAGCCTCCCTTCCTTATGAAATTTCGTTTCCAAAATTTACGTACCTGACATTTCGTAGACATATAAGGTTACCTAGACTTTATAAGAATTTATGAGTAGCTTAACAGTTATCACCTTGTCTTGATCATCAAAACTATTACTAGCAAATTGGGTCCCAAATATTTCTTCTGGATCTTCACGTATTTCAACCATGGGAATACCACTAAATAGTTTTCTAATGAACTGTTCTTCGGATTCATCTCAATAATAGCGTACCAATGATTTTCAGTAAAATAGTATTTTCAATAAACTGCAGTTTCCATAATAGTGGCTAACTTAACCTGAATTTCTTTAAATTATAACGCCCAAAAGTATAAGAACATCATTTTTAAATAATCTTGAAAATCATAATTGGAATACCATAACTGTAATTTCCTAGAATTTCCACGTCATTATTAATTAAATTATTAATTTAATCTCCGACGAGTTAGTTTTACGAGATTATTTAAATCTTTTTATATGATTAATTAATTATGTGATTAAATAATTATGTAATTAATTACTAAAATTAATTAAAGGGGGTCACTAATATGTTATTTAAATTAGTGAACAAACCCTAAAGTTTTAATATCAAAATAATTGATAAGTTTCCTATTAATTAAATATTCAATTAAATTGAATATAATGAGTTAATTAAATATAATAAATTAATTAATATGATTATTAATTAATGTAAATAATGTGAAATATTAATAATAATATTTATTAGTCCATTTAGTAATCTAATACTAATGGGTTAGAATATTTAATTATTTATTCAATCTAATTATTTATTTAATCATGGATTGAATAATTAATGTGTAAATTATTAAATTAGCCCAACATGGGTCAATTAGTAGCCCAAGTGGAGAATAATAAAATTTGACAAATTAGTAGCCCAAACAATTTAATAGAAGCCCAATTGATATTTTAAATAAAGCTCAATAATTGGCCCACTTGGAAAAACAATTATATAACTATTAATTAATTAAAATGTAGAAAGTGACTATGATTTTGGGACAAATCAATTTGCATCAGCGGACATGCTTGGCAAGGAGAGAGAGAAAAAATGATTTTTTGTTTTTTTTTATTTTTCATTTATTTAATAAAAGGATTGCTTGTTTTATTTTTAAAGTACATAGACACCATTCTTCTTTTCACCAACTTAGCACTTAGCTAGATTTTTTGCACAAATCTCCAACTACCCTCATTATGGAAATTTGATAGATATAGATTTTATATCTATGCCCATTGTAAGTATACTTACAATTTAGTAGTTTTTGTAAGTCATTTCTCATCTTTTATTTTCCAACTAAAGAGAGAGCTAGAGAGCATTTGTTGTAACGACCCCGAAATTCGACCAATTAAATTACCTTAAATTGTGTATTTATTACACATTATTTATCTTGCGTCCAAATTTCGGTCCGTTAATAAATCTTTAACCACCTAAATTGATCCATTATTCAATTTCAACATCATCAATTACCAAATTTTCGGTATAAATTTTTCTTTTTCTTTTAACCATTTCATTAAGATATTTGGATATTTAGAATCCTTGCATTTCGATCCTAGTCCCATAGACCGTAACCTTAACTTTTTTTTTTTTTTTTTTTTTTTTCCTTCTTTACCAAAAATCATAACGTTCAACATTTAAAATTTAATAATAATTATATCTTTGCATTTGTTCTTTTCAATCGTAATTCACAATAAGACCATTTAACAAATCTTTATCGTAACAATCATCTTAAACAACCCTAGTTCGCCATGTAACTCTGTTCGTCCTATCCAGACCAATTTGTAAATAGATACAACACATTCACATAATTTTACCAATTCACTCACATTGAATCATGACATTAAAATTATAACAGTTACGTATCCAACCTTCTAGATAATTCATCTTTAGCACAATCTGATATTTCTGAAACTCATTTCTTTCCTGCAAAAATGTTTATTAAGCAAGTAATGAGCACAACGGCTCAGCAAGTTCAACAGTTATACTTCACGTAGCACATACCTTATCATACTTGGTGTGTGTCATACATCATGTGCTTGTGCTTCTACTATAGCAATATATCTCATATATATTCATATCGTTGCACAGAATATACATTGTGGTCACATTAATCACGTATCACATAACACATAATTTGTATGCAGTTAAAACAAGAATTACATATCATAACATTCCAACATTTAACATAAAAGAGACTGAAGAACTTGCCTGGCGTCCAGTTATTTAAATTGTTAGCTCAAACCCTTAACTCGATCAACCTATGATCATAAATATTCAAATAATAATTATTTATCTATTTATGATATTAATTTACTTAATTAATATCATCTCTGGGCCAATTATTAATTTATATGGTTAATTATATTAACCTTGTTCTTAAAATATTCGCTTAACTTAATATTCAACACCTCTAATACGGACAACCCGGCTCATCGGATAAATTTTAACATAACTGGGTGCCCCAAAAATTTTATTTAACCATTTTCTAAATGGTAACCTTATTAGATTAATATTTAAACATTTAAATATTAATCCTCAATATTTAATTTTTTTACAAAAATATTAAATTTAATGCCCAAACATCATTTTTATATTTTTAGTAATTTTCTATATTTTTCTATAATTTTTAAACAATTTTTAAACATTTATTTCAATTAAAAATCATTTCTGGGGGCGTTTTGGTAATTTCCGCGCCCTTAGGGACATAACCGGAATTTCCCGGAAAGTCCAGGGGTATTTCTGTAATTTCCGCGGCCTTGGGACACGCTGGTCATTTTCTTAAAAGTTCAGGGGTACGCGCGTCATTTTACAGGGCCAGGACACGGTCGGTATTAACTGAAAAGGCCAGGGGCAAAATCGTAATTTCGCCACCTAAATCTCGGCCGCGCATGGCGCGGCATCCTTCCCGGCTCCGCCTACGTCAAACGACGTCGTTTGGCGTGGCAAAATTCACCTCCGCGCATTGCGCGGCCTGCCTTCCCTCAGCGCCCAAAACGGCGCCGTTTTATACCCTGCGGCTGAAAAAAATTTGGCTGCCGCGCATTCTTCTTCCTTTCCCAGCCGTAACAGTGGCCAACTTGACCCAAAAATAATTCATTTTCTTCACAATTTTCCCAACAAAACTACTCCAAAAATCATATAATTCATAGATGTACCTCCAAAAATTATTTAGAATAATTCTTCTAATTATTTTCTAATTTTCTACACAATTTATTTTACCACAAATATACATAAATAATTCAAATAAAAAATATTTATACCTTCCTTGGCTTTCTCTACCCATGTTAGCACCAACAAGTTCCTCTCTTGCGGTGGCCATGGAGTTTTCCGTGCGGCATGTGGTGTTCACGGTGGAAGAAGAGCAAAGAGAGAAAGAGAGTTGTGTGTGTGTGTTTGTTTTTCTTTCTTTTTATTTCCTTTCTTCCTTTCTTTCTTTTTATACAATTAATGCACTTAATTAATTTTAACAAAAACTTAGTTCCACCGCCTTTAACCATCCCGAAACTTCCAAATTTGGCACAAAAAATGAAGCATAAAATATTTTTAACACATTACGTAAATATTTCGTATAATAAATATTTTATATAATGTATATAAAATATTTATTTTAATTCACCTAAAATCGTATCATGATTTATAAATAATTTTAATACCCTTTTCGGTATTTTTCTTGACAAATTTTGTACACGCATTATGACATGCATGTAATTATTTGAAATAATTAATACTTCCAAAAATCATAAAATAAATCATAAGACATATAAATATTATTTTTCATAATTTTTCACTCCGTTACTTGGACAACATGTTACATTAACATGTTCACGTTTCTGAAATATTATCTTTCATAAAAGTCATAATAATTTCATTATACATAAATATAATTTTTAATAAATTAAATCCTTCCTTTTTCCTCATTTAATTTAATTTCTTTACATTTCTCATTAATTTCTTTATATATAAATTATATAATTTAATATTATATAATTTATATATTTACATTCTTCTTCCTTAAATAATTTCTTAATTTCCTCCAACCTTATTCCATTTAATCACCTTATATAAATTACATAATTATTCTTATATAATCTATATAATTATTATTTTCTTTATACCTTATTTTAATTTCCTTATATAAATTATATAATTTATTATTATATAATTTATATAATTACCTTTCCTTCTCAATTAATTTCTAACTTCTTCCAAAATTCTTGATAAAATCTAAAATTCAATAATTTTAATTTTACTTAATTTCCTCATTAACTTTTATCTTACTTTGGATTAATTTAATTATTAATCCCTTAATTCTCATAATTAGTGAAATTTATAATCATCAATTAAACATAACACACATATATATAACAATGTATATATATAAATATATACATATTTAATTCATGCCTTTCACATTATCACATATCCTCATTTAAAACATAATTTATGTACTTCCACAATAATTAAATTGTACTATTTATTGTACATTTACCTGAAATTTCTTTTATTCTTCATAAATTGTATTTACACAATTTATTTACTTTTCAATTATTTTAAATTCACATAATTCATCACCATCTCTGTACAAATTTAATTTACTAATTAAATCCCTTCAAACACTTTAAATTACTTAAAATAATAATTAACTTAAACAACCTTGATATTTTTATATCAATTAATTCTTATTTAATATTAATAAAGAAATCCTGAAATCCGGATCCTCACATTCTTCCCTCCTTAACAGGATTCCGTCCTCGGAATCATAATTGCCGTAATAATTATACGTATATTATTCATAGCACTTTGCTTTACTTTCATCTTAATGAATAACAATTTAATCAATAATAATTATATTTTACCTCTTTAATATCTATAACTTACATGGATAACCTCATAATGGTCATTACCGTCAGAATATTTAATTTACAATTTCTTTATAGTAGTACATTTCATATTTCTCTAAAAATTTTATGAATAACACTTTAATTCATTTCTCGATATACTTATCAAGATTATTTCTCATTCTCCGAAAATTTTTATTTCTTTAATCATACTTACCCTTACACAATCCACTTACGACATTCTTATATCGCACATCATTCATACTTTGCACATTCATCTTTCTCTTCTTAGTTCATATAATTCTTTTTCATATTTCATAATTCATTTCTTAATACCTTCTATCATTCAACACTAGGTTTTAAATGCTAACCTTTACTTAATTTTTATCATAATCTTTATTTGGAATTATTTTTAAAATCCTGGGTGTCACATTCA
This sequence comes from Hedera helix, assembly GCA_947179155.2. Taxonomy (NCBI): domain Eukaryota; kingdom Viridiplantae; phylum Streptophyta; class Magnoliopsida; order Apiales; family Araliaceae; genus Hedera; species Hedera helix. Next base: position 18,839,849 of record OX359270.1, read on the forward strand.
CCCCTCCTTCATAAAATTTCGTCCTCGAAATTTCTATGTATTAATATCTCATTCATTTGTAATCATTACAATTTCTTTTGCATTCATTCCATATATCTTTCTTTCATTCCTTTCTCACAGTCATTGCACATTGCAATTTTCTATTTCATCACATTTCATAATTTCTTTATTTCACAATTATTACTTTCATTATCACTCACAATTAAAGAATACTACCCCATCCTACCATCCAATCTTCATAAGAGTAGAGGAATTCAAAATTTTTATTTTGGAAACTTTCATGGTATGCTGAATGAACATTTATCCCGGTGTACAGTACTTCGCTCCCCGAGTACTTCATACTGCAAACCCTGACAGTGGATCAGTCTGTCATTAAAGTGATGGATGTTTCACCATACATTGGCATGCCAGATGATCAATCTGCAATGCCTGTGTCTTGCTATGCCAGGTGACCATTCGATCAACCTGCAATAGTCTTAATCTTTTTGTTCATCTCAGCCATAAAATTCATTCAAAAGTAATTTGATTGGGTATAATTTTCAAAGAATAGGAATTCAATATATTTCAAAATTTGTCTAGCTGAATCAATAGCTTAGACTTATATTTTCTCAACGCTTGTCTAGCTAGATCAATTAGCATAGACTTTCTCTAACACTTTATAATCCACAGAAATTTTTAAAACATTTATCATGTCAAAACTTTTCAAAATATCAAGCCGAGTCAAATGGCATTGACTTATAGTTCTGACATACCTTCATAAATCAAAATCATTTATGACTTCATGTTACCGCGTCATTTTGACAGCCCGTTGAGAATTCCGTCGTTAATAATTCCTACACCATAAACCATACTTTATGGTGTTGAATCATCTTATAACGAAATAGTACCGCACCGTCTCAACAACACGTTGAGCATTCCGTCATTCATCACATCTGCACCGGCTAAAAGGTGCGTGGATGATTTCTTTTGAAATACATTTTGATGTAAAAATATTTTTGCCTAGCCGAAACAAGTAGTATAGACACTTTTTGAATCGCTTAAAAATTTTATTTATATTTTTCAAAGTACATTCATGCCAATTTAGCTTGAGGCCAAAAATTTTCGAAGTCTAGCAAAGCTAGAAGAATGGGAATATCCTAAATTTCCTAATATTCACCTTCTGCTTCTTTACTTAAATATTAAATTATTGCTAGGACTATTTTCATTTATCACATTAAAATTTCTATCTACTCCAGCTTTTCTATACCCCCGTATAGTTCATCAAACTTGTCACACATTATGAGTCCAGGAACTTACCACAAGAATATGAGTTTTAAAGCTTGTCCTAACAATATGTAGTCTGAGAACAAATCAAAGACTATCCATATGCTGAGGGGCTCAAAACATACCATACGAATATGAGTCATGGACTTACCATATGCATGAGTTTTAAGAACTCGTGCCTAACTTTAATATTATCTATCTATCAAAAACTCTTAGCGCGACTCTAACATTTCAATGATTATCACATAGTAACTAAGTAAACACAAATCCCCCGCCCATACAAAGGATTGTGCAATTCAGTCACCACGTGAGTTCTCGATTGAAATTCCGTACCCAAGATGTCTACCCTCTTATCATAACCTTTCTGTCATTCATGTCTCATCATTCTCTAAATTCTTCTTGTACTATTTCATAGTACCATATCTCTTTATAGCATCAAGCTATACCTTTTAGACCATTAACAGGTCTTTCTATTATTTCACATTCTTACTTGATCCCATCATGACCTTGCTTTACAATCTATTACTTATTTCCTTTCCTTATCTTATGATCGTATCGTAGTACGATCATCTTACCGTTCCTGATCATGTTATTATGATCTCTTCCTATGCTTTTTGGATTACCTTGTTATCTTTATTACTTAAATCAGGTGTCTCCTGATTTTCTTTGAGATTCATCTTTGAATCCTTTCAAATATTCTTTCAGATATGTGCTTAATTAAACTTTTGAATTTTCTCAATTCGTTATTTTCAATCAAATATTTCTTAATATATTCATTTCTTTCTTATATTCTTATAAGTTTCATATTTCCTTCGCTTTAGCCAACATCTGAGAACATCTTTCTCAACTTATATCTCTCAATTCTAATCCCCCCCATGTTCATCAAACTTATCACGTATTTGGACTCAGGAACTTACCATAATCATATGGTTGAGGAGCTTGTCCTAGTCAGGCCATAGTCGCCCATTCGCTAAAGGGACTCCGCCATATAATCATGAGTCACGAGTTTACCATACGCTTGAGTTTTCAGAACACTCAACTAACCGTACTCTTTCTTACTTTAGGTTATAGCCTAAGGTATCATTTACCTAAGGTTTATAACCTCTGGCTCTGATACCAACTGTAACGACCCCGAAATTCGACCAATTAAATTACCTTAAATTGTGTATTTATTACACATTATTTATCTTGCGTCCAAATTTCGGTCCGTTAATAAATCTTTAACCACCTAAATTGATCCATTATTCAATTTCAACATCATCAATTACCAAATTTTCGGTATAAATTTTTCTTTTTCTTTTAACCATTTCATTAAGATATTTGGATATTTAGAATCCTTGCATTTCGATCCTAGTCCCATAGACCGTAACCTTAACTTTTTTTTTTTTTTTTTTTTTTCCTTCTTTACCAAAAATCATAACGTTCAACATTTAAAATTTAATAATAATTATATCTTTGCATTTGTTCTTTTCAATCGTAATTCACAATAAGACCATTTAACAAATCTTTATCGTAACAATCATCTTAAACAACCCTAGTTCGCCATGTAACTCTGTTCGTCCTATCCAGACCAATTTGTAAATAGATACAACACATTCACATAATTTTACCAATTCACTCACATTGAATCATGACATTAAAATTATAACAGTTACGTATCCAACCTTCTAGATAATTCATCTTTAGCACAATCTGATATTTCTGAAACTCATTTCTTTCCTGCAAAAATGTTTATTAAGCAAGTAATGAGCACAACGGCTCAGCAAGTTCAACAGTTATACTTCACGTAGCACATACCTTATCATACTTGGTGTGTGTCATACATCATGTGCTTGTGCTTCTACTATAGCAATATATCTCATATATATTCATATCGTTGCACAGAATATACATTGTGGTCACATTAATCACGTATCACATAACACATAATTTGTATGCAGTTAAAACAAGAATTACATATCATAACATTCCAACATTTAACATAAAAGAGACTGAAGAACTTGCCTGGCGTCCAGTTATTTAAATTGTTAGCTCAAACCCTTAACTCGATCAACCTATGATCATAAATATTCAAATAATAATTATTTATCTATTTATGATATTAATTTACTTAATTAATATCATCTCTGGGCCAATTATTAATTTATATGGTTAATTATATTAACCTTGTTCTTAAAATATTCGCTTAACTTAATATTCAACACCTCTAATACGGACAACCCGGCTCATCGGATAAATTTTAACATAACTGGGTGCCCCAAAAATTTTATTTAACCATTTTCTAAATGGTAACCTTATTAGATTAATATTTAAACATTTAAATATTAATCCTCAATATTTAATTTTTTTACAAAAATATTAAATTTAATGCCCAAACATCATTTTTATATTTTTAGTAATTTTCTATATTTTTCTATAATTTTTAAACAATTTTTAAACATTTATTTCAATTAAAAATCATTTCTGGGGGCGTTTTGGTAATTTCCGCGCCCTTAGGGACATAACCGGAATTTCCCGGAAAGTCCAGGGGTATTTCTGTAATTTCCGCGGCCTTGGGACACGCTGGTCATTTTCTTAAAAGTTCAGGGGTACGCGCGTCATTTTACAGGGCCAGGACACGGTCGGTATTAACTGAAAAGGCCAGGGGCAAAATCGTAATTTTGCCACCTAAATCTCGGCCGCGCATGGCGCGGCATCCTTCCCGGCTCCGCCTACGTCAAACGACGTCGTTTGGCGTGGCAAAATTCACCTCCGCGCATTGCGCGGCCTGCCTTCCCTCAGCGCCCAAAACGGCGCCGTTTTATACCCTGCGGCTGAAAAAAATTTGGCTGCCGCGCATTCTTCCTTTCCCAGCCGTAACAGTGGCCAACTTGACCCAAAAATAATTCATTTTCTTCACAATTTTCCCAACAAAACTACTCCAAAAATCATATAATTCATAGATGTACCTCCAAAAATTATTTAGAATAATTCTTCTAATTATTTTCTAATTTTCTACACAATTTATTTTACCACAAATATACATAAATAATTCAAATAAAAAATATTTATACCTTCCTTGGCTTTCTCTACCCATGTTAGCACCAACAAGTTCCTCTCTTGCGGTGGCCATGGAGTTTTCCGTGCGGCATGTGGTGTTCACGGTGGAAGAAGAGCAAAGAGAGAAAGAGAGTTGTGTGTGTGTGTTTGTTTTTCTTTCTTTTTATTTCCTTTCTTCCTTTCTTTCTTTTTATACAATTAATGCACTTAATTAATTTTAACAAAAACTTAGTTCCACCGCCTTTAACCATCCCGAAACTTCCAAATTTGGCACAAAAAATGAAGCATAAAATATTTTTAACACATTACGTAAATATTTCGTATAATAAATATTTTATATAATGTATATAAAATATTTATTTTAATTCACCTAAAATCGTATCATGATTTATAAATAATTTTAATACCCTTTTCGGTATTTTTCTTGACAAATTTTGTACACGCATTATGACATGCATGTAATTATTTGAAATAATTAATACTTCCAAAAATCATAAAATAAATCATAAGACATATAAATATTATTTTTCATAATTTTTCACTCCGTTACTTGGACAACATGTTACATTAACATGTTCACGTTTCTGAAATATTATCTTTCATAAAAGTCATAATAATTTCATTATACATAAATATAATTTTTAATAAATTAAATCCTTCCTTTTTCCTCATTTAATTTAATTTCTTTACATTTGTCATTAATTTCTTTATATATAAATTATATAATTTAATATTATATAATTTATATATTTACATTCTTCTTCCTTAAATAATTTCTTAATTTCCTCCAACCTTATTCCATTTAATCACCTTATATAAATTACATAATTATTCTTATATAATCTATATAATTATTATTTTCTTTATACCTTATTTTAATTTCCTTATATAAATTATATAATTTATTATTATATAATTTATATAATTACCTTTCCTTCTCAATTAATTTCTAACTTCTTCCAAAATTCTTGATAAAATCTAAAATTCAATAATTTTAATTTTACTTAATTTCCTCATTAACTTTTATCTTACTTTGGATTAATTTAATTATTAATCCCTTAATTCTCATAATTAGTGAAATTTATAATCATCAATTAAACATAACACACATATATATAACAATGTATATATATAAATATATACATATTTAATTCATGCCTTTCACATTATCACATATCCTCATTTAAAACATAATTTATGTACTTCCACAATAATTAAATTGTACTATTTATTGTACATTTACCTGAAATTTCTTTTATTCTTCATAAATTGTATTTACACAATTTATTTACTTTTCAATTATTTTAAATTCACATAATTCATCACCATCTCTGTACAAATTTAATTTACTAATTAAATCCCTTCAAACACTTTAAATTACTTAAAATAATAATTAACTTAAACAACCTTGATATTTTTATATCAATTAATTCTTATTTAATATTAATAAAGAAATCCTGAAATCCGGATCCTCACATTTGTAAGTGTAAGAAATTATTGAGAGCAAAATACCAAGAGAAGAGAAGGAGTTCTTGGTTTATGTCTTCAAGATTTACAACATATTTTGGAAAGAAGAGGAGAATAGCTATCAAAACAAGGTAGTTATTTTTATAAACCTTAATCTTGTTTTCCTTCAAGTTTATGGTAGGAATATTAACATAGTAATTTCTATGGTTAAAATCATGCTATGTATGCTTCTATGATTGATCACGAGTTTAACTTATGTTTTATAAGTTTTAATTATGGAAAACATGTTTTTAGTAGTGTATAATCAAGTCTTGAAATTTATGACCACAAATATTTTTATAAAACTTAGTTTTGATGTTCTAATATTATAGAACATTAAATCATGAGAAAAACAAAGTTTGAATCACTCAAAATGGAGTTATATACAAAAAGTTATGATTTATGGTAGTTTATGTGATGTAAAAAATTTTATAAAAAAAGAATGATATTAAATCATGAAAAAATAAATTTTCATGTTATAAATTGATATTAAGTGATTGGTAATTTTTTTGGATTTTTATTGAGGATTTAAAACTTACTTAATGGTATATTTTATTTAAAATGGGTATCACCGTAACACTGTTCACATTCTGCAAAGGGAAAAAAAATTAAAGGTTTCCGCGCAATGCGCGCGCACTGTTCATAGAAAACGCGGAGACAAAACGACGTCGTTTGGTAGAATAAAAATTTACTTCGCGCGTTACGCGCGGAGGCCAACAGCCCGGGCTCCAAAACGGCACCGTTTTGGGTCTGCTTACGGATAACGCGCGCAATACGTGAGCACCGTTTTCCGCGAAATTACTAAACTACCCCTCCGTATTTTTTTTGGCGAAGTTACGATTTTGCCCTCGGTTCAGTTTTCAACTTATTTACAGAAATTTCATTCGGGTTTAATTTAATTAATTTAAATATTTAAAAACTAATTTAAAATTATAACAAAAATAATAATAATACAAAAATGATATTGGGGAGGATATTTTTAATTAAGTTTAATATTTAAATATTTTAAATATTAATCTAGTTAGCTAAATCATGGTTAAGTTAAATAAATTTATTAGTTATTTATTATTTAAAATGTTAATAATAAATAAAGATGATAAATTAGCAATTATTATTTAATTCTTATTAAATAATAATTAAATAGAGATAAAAATTTATAAATTAACTATTTATTATTTAAATATTATTAAATAATAAATAAGGATAATTAAGTAATTAATTATTATTTAATTAGCATTAAATAATGATTAAGGGAAATTAAGTTATTTAATTTAAATAATAAATAAGGATAAATAAATTAAATTTTATTTAACCTTAAATAATAATTAAAAATAATTAAATAATTAATTATTATTTAATTGGCATTAAATAATAATTAAAGAGGATTAAAATTAGTAAACTATTATTTAATTTTCTTAAATTAAATAATAAGTGAGGTTAATTAATTAATTAATTATTAGTTGATTAATATTAAATTAAAGAATGTTAAAATGAAATCAATAATTTTTTATTATTTAATTGTGATTAAATAATAAGTAAGTACAATTAGTTATTATTTATTTTAAATAATAACTAGAGTTAATTAATTAATTTCTATTTAACCAAGATTAAATAGTAATTAAATAGGCATTGAATTAATAGAATAAATTTAATTTAATTATACTTTAATTAAACAATTATAATAAGTTGTTTAAGGGTTTAATAAGTGTCCAACGCTTAAGAAAAATATTTTCTAACTTATTAAATTATTAACCTAATTTGATTGAGGGTCTATAAGGTTAATAATATTATTTCGACTAATGTAAATTATGTGTTAGTACTTATATGATAAATAAGTACCTTAGTGAGCGTATAGTTGTGCAAATACGTCGTACTAATTATTAGACCAACTTTATTAATGTTATGTCTTTTCGAAGCCAGTTAGTTAAAGCTAGACATTTATTGTAGCTGAGCAGACAGGCAAATTCCTTATCTCTAAACTCATTTCATTGAGCAAATTATTTATTTAAGCTTGAACTGTTATTTCCAAGCATGATTTAAGTGGTTTAATTACTTTGCAATTATGCCACATCGATATTATTGTTATTCGCACTTATTGCACTTGAGATTGTACAGTCATTGACTTGTACTTAATTACTGTTCTACTGTTTAAAGAACTGTTCAAAGTAGGTCTAAGTCATTGGTCGGCTAGACATTTATGTTAAAGATTTTAAAAGCTATCCAAATCATTGAAGATGTGGATTCTTAGACTATTATGAACACCCCTTTATTATAGGGGAGTACCCTCTATCTAATATCAGGTACAAAAATACGGAAATTAAATGTTATGCATACACATATTGTACTGAGGCTGATTCCCTCGGGTACATATTTCTGGTAGTAACCATTGGGTCAACCTGCTATTTACTCCAGTGAATATTTATAGTTCATAGTCTATTTGACTATCCTAATTTTAAAAGCAAATTATTATTCCTGCTTATGTTATTCACATTATTGAATTGTTCAGCTATTCCCTTTCATTCATGATATATTGTTCCTTGTTGTTATTTAAACTTGTTGAGCAAACTAGTTGCTCACTCTTGCTATATCATGAAACCTTATTGCAGTGCAACCCGAGACTTCGGGAAAGAACAAGGGTAAAGGAAAGATGAAGTAATAGACTTCGAGATGCAGCCCTGTAGTTAATTAAATTAACTGTTATGTAATATAAACCCTAAGTACTTTATTAAGGGTATTTGTGTACTTTTGTTTAAGGTTATCGTATCTTGGGACTAGTAACACCTTTTGAATGAACAACATATGTTTATTATTCCGCATTTAGTTATTGTATGTTGTTTAGAGGTGAATGTTTGTATTGGATCATAATGACCGGATCCGGGTATTTGGAACCCGAATTTGGGGGCGTCACAATAACTCGTAAAGACTGATCTGAAATTTTCATATATTTTGATCCTTTGTTATCGAGTATAACCAGGTCACACGATCTTTCCAATTAGCGAGAAGATTTAAGGCAATAATTTCTGCAAGTTCATGACATCCTTTAATTGTTTCTAAGAACGGATCTGGCAGAACTATAGTAGAGCATTCACATTCTTCTTTCCTAGATAAAACACAATTAATTTTTGCTTTATGCAAATAATTCAACTCTGAGTTTGAAGGAGAATTATTCGTAGCCTCCTGTTTTTTTTCCACATAATTTATCCCCTGGTTTTCTGATGTCATTCTTAGTTGCGGTTACAAAATAAAAGTTAGTTAAACAAACTGACTCGTCACTTCTTGTTCCTACAACAAAAAATTAATTTAGGTAGGACACACTAGTACCTAATTCTATTCATCTCTCTCCTCCAACTTCTACCCCAAATCTCCATCAAATATTATATCCCTAAGCTCTGATACTAAATGTGACGCCCCCAAATCCGAGCCCACACAGCCCAAACTTAAAACATCAAAATACACAACAACTAATACAAAATAGTGTAAAACACAAAAAATACAAAACTCAATAATACACAACTAAGTTTTCATTATTATTGTCACAATATTGTACAACATGGTGAAGACTATCATCTACAGACTCAGACCATCACTCCATTCCTCGGCTAATCCCAGCTACACTATCATTACCTGAAGAATAGTGGAACAAAAAGAAATAGTGAGCTCAAATAGCCTAGTAAGAAAATATCATGACTAAGATAATGATAATTAAATTATCATTAGCCTTCAGTAGTTAAGTTCTTAATTGAATATAATAAACAACAAGTTTTAAAACAACAACTGCAGTTAAGTTCTTAAACAAATGTCAGATCAACAGCTATAGTAGAACAACAACCATTAAAAAACTTATGTAGATCATGATGTCATTTAGCTTCTCTTTTTCATAAAAATCACCATCAACCTTTATCATCTGAAATGCCACTGGTCATAATCATACAAATTCACAGCTCCTTAACATAATCATGCAAGTCAAAAGTACATTTTGCAATACGGACCAAAGATATTCAAATATAACACCAATGGTCATGATCATGCCAGTCTACAACCTTTGGTCATAATCATACCAAAAATGAAAGTAGTATGCCCTCAAGCCAATCACATTTGATTTGATAAGCATATACTTTATAATCTTATTCGTTTATTAATAAAAGTATAAAGGCATTTCTTTATTCATGATTAATTAGCTGAATTAATTAAATGGATAAACCTATAGATTTTAAGCAATACTTTTAGAACCGTAATGAAGATCATGCTAACGAGATCTAAATTCAAGGTAGCTCGAAACTAAAATTGTTCCTAATTGTTGGATCACTAAAAAGGGGATTAGTAGATCCAGATAGATCGGTACATACTATGTTTGCTCTTATAAAGAGGATGATTGATCTCATAATCATTTATGTAGAGACACTAAAGCAAGTATGTATGTGCTTATTAGATAATAAGTTCACTGAACGTGACTCGCTCAAGAAACACCCAATAGAGTTTTACTTGTCTGTCAATAAGAGTTCCTTATGCGATAGTCATACAAGTGATCCTTGGACTTGAGATCATCATAGTATATTGTGTGTCCTAAGTTATACTTTGACATATTCCTTAAGACTTATTAGCATATCAAAGGATATGCTTGGATATAATAAGGTACACATGGAGATAGGTGAATGATTAACAAAGAATCTACCACTTCTAGTAAAGGGAGAGAATGTCCTATGCGATTCAATAAGTAATAACTCAAAAATCCTTGACCATGGTTGAATAGAATTAGAAAGGAGTTTCTAATTTACATTAACTAGAGTTGTGTATTTGTGAATTGAAATGCATATAATCAAATCAAATAAGACTTGACAGAAATTTTGTGCCTTATATTTGATTGGGACATTATATGGTAGAAGGATTGAATTGTACGGTAACTATTCACTGAAAGGTTCTTTTACGATCAAATATTAAAATCTATATTATCTGGAATGTCGATTAATCGCTAAGGGGGTTTACCCTTATTGTGGAAGAATTATTTATTCTGAATTAAAGAGTTAATCGTAATAAATGAATTAGAATTATTCTAATTTATTTATTATACAACCAGTTTAATATGGAGAACCTAAATGGTCACACCGCAAAAGAGTAATATTTATTTTAGAAGTGGATGGCATAATCGTAATAATAAATTAAGTATATTTAATTTATACTATGGTGATAGAATAAATTAAATAGCTTAATATTTATAGTTTAGTATTTTAGAAATACTAATTATAAATTAATAAAAGGAGTCTTATTATTATTATTATTATTATTATTATTATTATTATTATTATTATTATTATTATTATTATTATTATTATTATTATTATTATTATTATTATTATTATTATTATTTAGTTCCTAAATGGTTTAGGAATTAATTAATAAGCAGTAGTATTATTGTAAATAATTAAGTTCCTAAATGATTTAGGAATTATAATTATAATAATTAATTAAGTTACTAAATGGTTTAGTAATTAATTAATAAGAAGTATTCTCATTATTAAATAATTAAATTTTTAAATAGTTTAGAAATTATAATTAATTAATTTAGTTTCTAATTGAATTGGGAATTAAATTAAAAACCTAATTCTAAATAGTTTAGCAGGGTTGACTATATCTATAAATAAGATGAGTCTTATCATAGATCAAGGTTACACACTCTTTCATAAGAATAGAGAGAGTACTTCATAATTCTCTACATCTAAGGAGTTAGAGAGAGAGAGAGAGAGAGAGAGAGAATTAGGGCTAGCTACCTATGGTTTAGAGAAATCGAAATTCACTTCTTTAATTCATAGATCTCTTGGTGGATCACCTCTAAAGGCTTCACGCTTGAGGAGTTAACATTGATCCGTGGAATCTAATCGGTGAATTTAAAGTAGAACGTGAAGGATTAAAGGGAGTTAAACTTGTACCTGTGGAAGCTTGGTTCTACAAAGGTATAAATCTTTTATCATTCCTCAATTAATAATAGTCGCATAAGAAAGATCCTGGTTATTGGTTTGTAGAAAAATTTTAAAATCTAATTTTTCTTGCTTCCGTTGCGCTTATATAATTTGATTATATGTATGTTATATTTTTACAAACCAACAGTGACATCAAAAGCGAAATTTATGTGAATTAATAATTGTTTAGAATAATTTATTTGGCATAATTTATTGTATAGAATCATGGGTCTTGAAAATTAATTCCAAAAATTGTGTTTTGGAACAAGGAAAAAAAAACACGAACTAATACAGTTACTGTAATATCCCAGATATTTCCAAGATTTTAAATAATATCTTAATTGATTTTATTAAAGGTTAAGGTTTAAAACCTAGAATGTGAGAAGTAAGATGTGTAGAAAATGGGTAAACATTTTTTTTTAACATAATTTATTTGTTAGAAATTAAATGTGGGAATATTGTAATGATGCATGTAGAGAATTTATTAAGGAAATAAATTCAAACGAGAAGTGAAGGTGGTTATATTGATATACATATATACCTAAAGTGTGCTTGTTAGCCAAACAAGAAAATGAGTAAATTAATACTCAATTAAACTAATAAATTAATTAGTTTAAATATGAAGTCATGAAATATAATTAATTAGGTTAATTATATTAATATGAGTTAAAGTTGTGAAAAATTTAGGTTGATTGTCTGGAATGACAATATCAAGAAGTTAATTAATTAAGCAATTAACTTAAGTATTAAGTTGTGGTATAGAGCCCAATATTGATTTAATTGACTAGCTCAATGAAATGGTGTAGCAAGCCCAATGGAGATGTAGAGAAGCCCAATGGTGGGATTTAATTTCCAAGCCAATGATCTAATTAAATTGTGTCAAACCCAAGCTCAATAAATTAATTACGGTAGCCCAACTTAGAGTTTAATTATTTTAATTGTTGGGAGTCATAAAGGAATTAATCTAGTAGATTAAATTTAAGGGAATTAATGTATGAATTGGATTATATAATTTGTCCGAGGAAGTTATTGAATTAAGTTTAATAAAGGAAGTCCGATTAATGGATTTATTAACGGACTAACTTAAGATTATTTTGTGAGGAACCTTAATTAAATAATCGATTAATATTGAATATGACAAGTGTAAGTTGATTATGTAAATTAAATTAAATTTGATTATTATATTATTCCTTAATTATTTAAACAAGTCATTTAATTAAATTAAGTGATGGACTTGTAGAAATTTTTGTATGATTGAGTATTTTATTAGTCTAGCCCAATGTTTTAATTAATTGGGAGCCTAGCAAAATAATTTAGTAGCCCAAATGATTAAATTCCAAAGCCCAAATATTGACCCATTAATAAATTAGCTTCTAGAAGGTTATTTTCTCCAATTAGGCAATAAAAATAAAGAAAAATTTGGTCATTTTAAGGAATATGGCTGGTGGAAATGATGGAGTGTGGACTCCAAAAATTTATTCATTTTGCTTGTTTGAACTAGAGTATGGAACACTCAACACTTTTGGCTAGCATTTTTTAAAATATGTTGAAGTCCATTGTGTAGATATATAGGTTGTATGTATATACTTCTTCCACTATAAATAGAAGACTTGGGTGATGTGTTTGAGGGTTCCAAAAATATTGCTAGAGAGTCTTTTATTATGTGTTAGTAAATTCTAGTGAGTTAACTCGGTGAGTTAAAGAAAAAGGGTAGTGAGTTAGTGAGTTCTTTAGTGAGTTACTACCGAGTCAAGTGAGCCAAGTCTATTTCTTCAAGAGGAGTGTTCTTGGATGTCATCTAACTCCATCATCTATTTTGGAAAGGAGAGAAAAGTAACTCACAAGTCTAGAAGGTATAACACTAACCCTAAACCCTAGTTTTGAAGTTCATTATGTTTTATATTGAATATTTATGGTAGAAAAGTTATTCTCAAGTTCTAAATGTTTATATCCATGCTAGATTGATAGATCTAGGGTTACATGGGCTTAACATGAATATTTATTGGTGTTGGTGTCGAAAAGTTTAGCAAAATGTATGAAAACGATTTTTACTGACGAAACCTTAAACGAACGTGTGATTTGGAGCTTTATATTTTGAAACCTAAAAGTTAGGTATGAGATTTTCTTCTTTGATATGGTAAATATATAATTTAAGAACAAAACCTAGTTGGTATAATGTTCATGTGAGTTGTTATGGTCAATATATGATTTTTAGACCAAAGAAGGCCATTTTAAGAACTCAATGTGCAAACATTCTACTTTGTGGCTATTTTTCATAACCAAAACTTTTCCAAAAAAATTTGATCCAATGATGGAATATTGTAGTTTAGGAAGATACGAATCCATCGATACCAATTTGAGGTCATTTGGATTTGTAGATTTCATTTTATTCAAGTTTTAATCAAATGAGCAAAAGTTGAAAAATCAGAAAATGACAATTCTGCAGATTCTGCAAGAGGAGGGCCAGGGCCCTTGTTTCCTTTGTAAAAGGAGGGTCGGGGCCCTTGACACTGTTCACGGCCAGTTAGTTTTCCGTTCCGGATAGGGTCGGGCCATTCGGGTCGGGTCGGTTTGGGTCTTTTAAGTCCAAAATTGATAAAATTGCTTAAAAATTAATATAATTAATTTGGGACCCAACTTTAATAATTATTTAATATTTATAATAAATAATAAATAAAGGAAATAAAAACTATTATTATAATTAATTATTATTTAAAGGATATTAAATGGTAATTAAAGAAAGATGAAGTTAATAAGGTAATTATTTATTATTTTAATAAATAAGGATAATTAGTTAATTATTATTTAAATGATATTAAATAATAATTAAAGGGAGATAAAGTGAATAAAATGATCATTTGTTATTTAATGAATATTAAATAATAAATGAGATTAATTAACTAAGACATTATTATTTAAATAATCATTAAAGGATTTGAGGATTGTTAAAATATTATTAAATGGTTAATAATATTAATAAGTGATTAAAATATTATTAAATGGTTAATAATATTAATAAGTGATTTAAAATATTATTAAATGATTAATAATATTAATAAGTGATTAAAATATTATTAAATGGTTGATAATATTAATAAGTGATTAAAATATTATTAAATGGTTAATAATATTAATAAGTGATTTAAAATATTATTAAATGATTAATAATATTAATAAGTGATTAAAATATTATTAAATGATTAGTAATATTAATAAGTGATTAAAATATTATTAAATGGTTAATAATATTAATAAGTGATTAAAATATTATTAAATGGTTAATAATATTAATAAGTGATTAAAATATTATTAAATGGTTAATAATATTAATAAGTGATTAAAATATTTTTAAATGGTTAATAATATTAATAAGTGATTAAAATATTTTTAAATGATTAATAATATTAATAAGTGATTAAAATATTATTAAATGGTTAATAATATTAATAAGTGATTAAAATTTTGTTAAATGATTAATAATATTAATAAGTGGTTAAAATATTATTAAATAGTTAATAATATTAATATGTGATTAAAATATTATTAAATTGTTAATAATATTAATAAATGATTAAAATATTATTAAATTGTTAATAATATTTGATTGTAGTTATATATTATCAAAGGTAGATAATATTTTGAGATATTTGGTACATTATTAAATGTCCAAATCATTAAGTTGCGTAAAGAAGAAAGTTTAATTGAATTAAACCAAGGTAAGAGTCCATTAGTGATTAAATATTAGACAACTTATAAAATATAGGTTGTATGAAGAACGCAAGGTATTGGTGAAAGATGGTTAAGCGTACCTGATATGTCCAACTAGGTTTGGGCTAGGAGTTTTGTCCGGAACTTAAGTGTTCGTTTGTCGGACATCTTAAGAGTTAATAATTTAAAGTTAGAGTCTTATATAAAGGCTAAGTAATAGTCTTTATATCTAATGATTATTTCAATTTCCTATATAAATTGTAGGTTGAACGCAAGACGCAAATAAGCGTAACTGGTAGAAGCGAACCAGGCAAGTTTTTCAGCTATTGTTGCTATGTGTATAACTGTTGTGTGTGCACTTGAAGCCTGTGAGAATTTGAATTAAATATGTTTCTGTGAAATCATATGATGTGTGTTGATTCTATATGTTAGAAAGCCTGAATTAATTGAATAAGTTGAACTGTATGCCATGTATTCATTCCAATGCATGATCAGTATGTTGCATGAATAAATGCAAAGCATGAGAAGCATGATGCATTCATATAATGTAATGCATGAAGGATAAGAAGAATGTATAAACATAAACTATGTGTTATGTGCTATCTGTTAGACTTGTTGAGCCGTCGTGCTCACTCTTGCCTAAACCAACATTTTCAGATAAGGCTAGTTACCTGAAGTTCTCGATAAAGAACAAGGAACAGGAAAACATATTACTTCCATTGAAGATCTAAATATCTATTATAGATATCAGTCCGAATTGGACAGGTAAATGATTGTGTAGTATAAGATTTAGTTGGTACGTTATATGAGTGTTAAATACTCAAGTTGATTGTAATAGAATGTCGTATCAGGTATGATATTAAGACATACTAGGAATGTATAAAGATTTCGATTCTGGAATGGAAAGAGATGTTGTAAAATTGTAAATAAATGGTTATTTACCAATTATAATATTGTTGTAATTCTTAAACAATAAGGAAAAGGTTGTACTCGTGTTGAACCGGACCGAGGTTCAAGGAACCCGAATTTGGGGTCGTCACAGTACCCAGTGGCAATTTTGTAATTTCTGTGCTCGATGAATATTTCATAATTTCCTGAAGCGGTGGTAATTTCATAAATAAACTGGGCAGTGGCAATTTTTGTAATTTCTGCGCAGGGTGGCAATTTCGTAATTTCCTAAAGCGGTGGCAATTTCGTAAATAAACTGGGCGGTGGTAGTTTCGTAAATAAAATGCATGGTGGCATTTTCTTAAATAACGGAAGCAGTGGCATTTTCGTAATTAAAGCTTGCGGTGGCATTTTCGTAAATAACAGACGCGGTGGCATTTTCATAATTACCTGGTACTAGTGGCAGTTTCATAAATTTTGATTTTTCAGATTTTTCAATGGCATTTTTGTAATTTTGAGCAGATTTTTAAAATTAAAAATAAATAGTTTATTTTTGGTAATTTTAAAAATCTAAAAAATACAAAAATATAATAAAAATAAATAGTTTATTTTTACATAATTTTATGATTAAAATAAATGATTTATTTCAAATATGAAATTGAATTTCATACAACTTTAATTGCCCATTAAATGATACCGATATATATATATATATATATATATATATATATATGTGTGTGTGTGTATATGTATATGGAATGAATTATTTAATGCATGAGGTGAATATTATTTATTAATATATATGTTTATATATATGATAATAAATGAAACTGATTATAGACTATTGGCCAATATGATTTGATTTATTTTATGTGGAGGCATCGAATGAATGGGTTTTAATAAATAGGGTATGCGTACTTCGTCTTTTTTTAATTTTCTATTGTAAATTCTATCTCTCTCATATGTACTTCTCATTGACTGCTGATCAAGGTTTCTATTTATTGTAAATAGTTTTGTAATATGATTAGTTAGAATTATTTTAAAGAATTAGAGCAAATAAACAAAGAGCGCATGAAGACCCATTTGTAATGGAGCCCGAATTTAAATGTAATAGTTATATTTAATTTAATTTAATTTATTCTTGCACCCTAGGTTTGACCATTTGGTTTATTTGGTGGCTCAAATAAACCAAACTATAATCAAAGTCCATAATCAATTCAAGTAGAATATAGTATTCTATATGTACATGCTTAATATATATTTATTATATATTATCCAAACATACTTCACATGTTAATTAATATAACGCGTATTTTATATATATATATATCTGTGTGCATGCGCGCTAAACAAGGTGAGACAATTAATATTAACAAACCTCTCATGATGTAAAATAAATATTATTTATAAAATGAAATAAAAGGTTTAATTCATGAATTAAAGGAGTTTAATTCAACTAAATAAAATTAGAATATTTCTAATCTATTTACTCTACTACTCATAATATTAAGTTGTAACGTTTAAAAATATTTATTAAAAATATCGAACATTGCCTTCTAGCATGATAAAACGATAAAGTAGCAATTAGTCAATATACGTTTGTTGTGCACACACAAGGCTTATATCAATTATTTGAGATGTTTTATCATATTTGATGCTTATAAAGGAATTGAACATTACTGTTTTGTTGTGCACACACAAGGACAGTCTTTTTCTCTTTACTTATATGGAAGTGCTAGGTTGGACTTAACTTGGATAATTTTTATTTGGATGTACACCCACATGATCATAATAATCTAAGAGGCAAAATATAAAAGATGTGATATTCCAAACCTTAATAAGAATTTTGTAGTGAATTTTTAACATTAATATATAGGTAATCATGTTTATGTTTAAAATTATGTGTAATTACTTAAATTAATAAATGTGTGTTGTTATATATTTACAAATAAGATAAAACATCCTAAAATTTAATTATTGAAACATAATTTGAAAACTCTAAACTTAATTAGGAAACCCTAATCCAAAATTAGGAAACCCTAATTCTAAGTAGTAAACCCTAAACCTAATTAGCAAAACCCTAACCTTAAAATACAAGCCGTATTGGCCAATCCCTAATGGTTAAACTCTAAACCCTAAAAATACTTGTGAAATGACTAAAACACCCTCATAATCTCAGCCACTCAATGATCAAGAAAGCAAAATAGGATTTGGCTTCCTTAAAGCAAAATTGGTGGCAAAACATTGTCCACTTGTTTTAAAAATGTGAGTCACCTCTTGTAATCATTCAAATGCATTCACCAGTATTAATTGAAGGACATAGCCTCTGCAAATCGACCATAGCCTCATCATCAAAGGACCAAACTTAGCAAGCAAGAAAACTGGCTTAAAGACCATTAAACCCTAACCTTAGCTCCCCTATAAATAGAGAGCTTCACTTCTGGTAAAACCCACAAATTACACTTCATATATCAGTCACAAACCAATCCCCAGAAGCCTTATATCATCCTTAGATCATAATCTAGAAGGAAATTAGCAAAAGTGCTCCATAGGGGTAAAATCCTAAATTTCTTGTGGATCTTTAATCTTTCAGTAGAAATTATGTTATAATATTTATATATGACTGATATTATATATATATATATATATATATATATATATATATATATATATATATATATATATGTGTGTGTGTGTGTGTGTGTGTGTGTGTGTGTGTGTGTGTGTGTGATCTGGGTTGCTTAATATAAGTTTCATAACACTTGGATGCATAAAATGATAGCCTTTTAGTCTCTGTCTAAAAACTGCCCAGAAATACCGTTTGACAAGCTACTTTGTCAGACAATTTGATCGACCTAATGTGTTAGTTTAATATGTTTTATGGTCTATAGTTGTAGTATACCATGAGCTTAAGACACATAGTCACTAATCACCCCAATCGGATCATAGGTCCGTCAGATATAAGGCCTAGAAAGTACTTGTAATGACCTAGAATTTTCATGTTATTATTAATTAAATTATTAATTTAATTTCTAATGAGTTAGTTTTACGAGGTTATTTAAATTTTTTTATGTGATTAATTAATTTCATGATTAAATGATTATGTGATTAATTGCTAGCGTTAATTAAAGGGAGTCACTAATAGTTTAATTAAATTAGTGAACAAACCCTAAAATTTTAATATCAATAGAATTGTTAAGTTGTCATTAATTAAATATTCAATTAAATTAAGTAACCAATCATTGGGTTATATTTAATGGCTAGTGTTAAATTAAATGGACTTGATTAAATAATAGTCCAAGTCATTTAATAAGGGTCCATTGGGTATTAAATGAAGTCCAAAGCATGAGCCCACTTGGAATTAATTGTGTAATTTATTATTTATTAAAAGAGTTAACATGTGACAATCTTTTGGGACACAAATCCCCAAACCTGCCGTGGAATAGAAGGAGAGAGAATAGCTAATTGAGTGTATGGGTTGCTGGACAGTTAAGTCAGTATATTGTCCCAAATTAAAGATGACCTGACATGGGGTCCTTTACTGTTAACAGCTAATCTAATATATTATCTTTGCGTGTGTGTATAATCTGTCGAGCGCAGTCAGCGATCATCCTCTGCCGAGTACAACCTAAAGTGGTGATTTCTGGGTATGGCTGAAAGATGGGTTGGTAAAGTTTCCACCTAAACCTCAATAACCAACGGATAATGCTTTCCTATAAATAGAGACTATGTTTTCTCTTGGAAAAACTTGCTGAGTTATTCAATACTGATACAAGAGAGTCATTGTGAGCTTCGAATTATAGAGGGAGTGTAGTGAGTGAGAGAGATAGCAAGGAAGCCATCGGGAAGTTGTGAGTAAAGTATCAAGTGGTGATAACGGTGAAGTAGATGTCCTCGGATTACATCACCTACTTCGGGAGAAGAAGAAGAACAGCAACTAGGAACCCATTTCGTTTCAAACCAGCTTTAAGGTATAAATAATTTTGTTTAATATCTTAAGGAAGTTAGTTATTGTTCCATATTATGTTAAAATGGGTTGTTGTGGTTACTTGCAGTTGGGAGGAATTTGTTATGAAGAACCATGACGAGTCCAATATATATAAGCTGTATAATGGATGTGAAGTAGCCTGTGTTCATGTCAACCTATTAAAGAAACTAGTAGAATCACCAAGTAATGATAAACTGTCTAAAAGAATCAGAAGGGTTAATATGTTCACTATTGTGTTTAAAACTGAAATCTGAGAGCTTTCGGTTATCGTAGAGTGGCCTCGGCTAGAGCCTTCGGCTATCGTAGAGTGACCTCAGCCAGAGCCTTCGGCTATCGTAAAGTGGCATTCGGCTGAGTCTGAAAGTAGTATGCCCTCAAGCCAATCACATTTGATGTGATAAGCATATACTTTGTAATCTTGTTCGTTTATTAATAAAAAAAATCAAGGCATTTCTTTATTCATGATTAATTACTTGAATTAATCAAATGGATAAACTCATAGTTTTTGAGCAATGCTTTTAGAACCATGATGAGGATCATGCTAATGAGATCTAAATTCAAGATAGCTCAAAACTAAAATTGTTCCTAATCGTTGGATCACTAAAATGGGGATTAGTTAATCCGGATAGATTAGTACATATTATGTTTGCTCTTATGAAGAGAATGATTGATCTTATAATCATTTGTGTAGAGACACTAAAGCAAGTATGTAGGTGCTTATTAAAAAATAAGTTCACTGAACGTGACTCGCTCAAGAAACACCTAATGGAGTCTTACTTGCCTGTCAATAGGAGTTCCTTTTGTGATAGTAGTACAAGTGATCCTTGGACTTGAGATCATCATAGTATCTTGTGTATGATGAATTATGTTTTGACATATTCCTTAAAACCTTTGGGGTGTATCAAAGGGTATGATTGGATATAATAAGTTATACATGGATATAGGTGAATGATCAACAAAGAATCTACCACTTCTAGTAAAAGAAGAGAATGTCCTATGCGATTCGATAAATGACAACTCAATAGTCCTTGTCCAAGGCAGAATGGAAATTAGAAAGTAATTTCTAATTTACATTAATTAGAGTTATTCATTTAAGGATCGAAATGCATATAATAAAATAAAATAAGACTTGACAGTTATACCATGTCTTATATTTGATAGGGACGTTGTGAGGTAGAAGGATTGAATTGTACGGTAACTATTCGCTGAATAGGTTCTTTTGTGATTAAATGTTGAAATAAATATTATCTGGAAAGTCGTTGATCGCTAAGGGGGCTTACCCTTATTGTGAAATAAATATTATTTATTTAAATGAATTAAATAATTTAATTTATTTATATAAATAAGATTAGAATAGTTCTAATTAATTTATTCTATAACCGGTTTAATATGGAGAACTTAAAGGGTCACACCGCAAAAGGAAAATAATTATTTAAGAAGTAAATGGCATAATTGTAATAATGAATTAAGTATATTTAATTTATACTATGTGGATAGAATAAATTAAATAGCTTAATATTTATTATTTAGTATTTTGGAAATACTAATTATAAATTAATAAGAGGAGTCTTATTATTATTATTACTATTATCATTATTATTTAGTTCTTAAATGGTTTAGGAATTAATTAATAAGAGTACTCTCATAATTAATAATTAAGTTCCTAAATAGTTTAGGAATTATAATTATTATATTAAATCAATTAAGTTCCTAATTAGATTAGGAGTTTAATTAAAAACCCTATTCCTAAAGGTGTTAGGAGGGTTTATTAAATCTATAAATAAGAGAAGTCTTATTATGGATTAAGGTTACACACATACACTTCCACAAGTTTTGGGAGAGTACTCACATATTCTCTAGAGAGAGAAAAACTAGGGTTTGTCATCACCCACTTCTTGAATTATTATTATTCCTTGGTGGATCACCTCTAGAGGCCAAACACTTGGGTGACTAACATTGATCATTGGATTTGGAGGTGAACTTATACCCATTGAAGCTTTGAGTTCTACAATGGTATATCTCTAACTTCCTCTTTATTAATTAATAGTTGCGCATAAAGGTCGATCATGGATTATGGTTTGTAAATTTTTAAATTTGATTTTACCATGCTTCCGCTATTTTATGCAATTTGATTGCGTATATGAATATTACAAACCAACAGTGGCATCAAGAGCCAAACTTTATGCGAATTATTAATTGTTTTGATTCCATATGTGTATGGGTATGTGTTTAGAATAATGTATTGGGCATAATTTATTGTATAAAATTATTATTTTAAAAAGGTTTTGAATTATATATATATATATATATATATATATATATATATGATAGGCGTTCGGTTTATTTTTTAACTAAAAAAAAAATGTGCTGCTGCTTTAACCGAAATTCCTTGCTGCTACGGCTTTGACCGAACCCTTGCTTGACTGAACTGACCGAACCTTGCTTGACTGAACTGACCGAACGAACTTGCCGCTCTGCGTGACCATACACCATTGTGACACTAATTTTGGGACACGCCTATGAAACAGCAGATTCCGGTTTTAGCAAAATAAGAGCAACAGGCGATTTTGAGTATTCAGATATATATGTGTATATATATATAAATAATATCAGGTATATATATTAATTAGCCAAATAGTTTGGTAATTATTATGCAGATTTTAAAATTTCAAAATAAAAGAATTTATTTTGGGTAATTTTAAAATAATAAAAATAAATAGTTTATTTTTAAATAATTTTATAATTAAAATAAAAGGTTTATTTTAAACATGAAATTAGATTTCATGCAACTTTAATTGCCCATTAAATGATACCAATACATATATGGAATGTTTTATTTAATTTATGCGATTAATATTATTTATTGATATATATGTTGATATATATGATAATAAATGAGATTGATTATGGACTATTGACCAATAGGATTGGACTTATTTTTAAATGGATGCATGAATGAATGGGTTTTATAAATGGGGTCTGCGTACCTCGTCTTTCTAATTTTTCTTATGTATAATTCTATCTCCCTCCTATGTACTTCCCCTTGACTGTTGATCAATGTTTCTTATTTATTATAAATAATTTGTAATATGATTAGTTAGAATTATTTTGAAGAATTAGAGCAAAGGAGCAAGGAGCGCATGAAGACTCATTTGTAATGGAGCCCAAATTTAAATGTAATAGTTATATTTAATTTAATTTATTCTTGCAGCCTAGGTTTGACCTTTTGGTTCACTTGGTGGCTCTAGTGAACCAAACTAGAATAAAAGTCCATAATCAATCCAAGTAGAATATAGTATTCTATATGTGCATGTTAATTATATATATTATATATTATCCAAACATGCTTCGCATGTTAAATAATATGACGCGTATTTTATATATATGTGTGCATGTGCGCTAAATAAGATGAGACAATTAATATTAACAAACCCCTCATGATGTAGAATAAATATTATTTATAAAATTAATTAAAATGTTTAATTAATGAATTAAATGAGTTTAATTCAATTAAATAAAATTAGAATGGTTCTAATTTATTTATTCTACTACTTGTAATATTAAGTTGTAACGTTCAAAGATATTTATTAAAAATATCGAACGTCGCCTTCTAGCATGGTAAAACAATAAAGTATCAAATAATCATTATAAGTTTGTTGTGTCACACAAGACTTATATTAATTTTTTAAGATGTTGTTTTATCATATTTGATGTTTATAAAATAATTGAACATTACTGTTTTGTTGTGTCACACAATGACGGTCTTTTTCTCTTCTACTATAAGAAAATGTTAGGTTAGACTTAACTTGGATAATTTTGATTTGGATGTGTCACACATGATCATAATAATCTAAGAGGCAAAATAAAAGGAGTTACATGTTGATGTAATTGACAAAGAGTTGTTTACCTATTTATTTATATATCGTTTGTTGTGTCACACAAGGCTATATACATTTGAAATAGGATCCTTATTCTTACTAGCAAATCTTTAACTAGATTTGCCAAACTATATAAGGAGGGTAATATAGTTTGATGAAAATAGTGAGAGACACCATTTTAAATAAAGACCTAATTTATTTTGGTGATTAATAAAATGAATGCATGTTAATGTTGTTATTAATTCACTTAAAGAATATTGCTATGTTTAATTCACTAAAACTGCATAGCATATTAGATGCTAATAATTTAATCGAACCGAATTGTTCGGATTGATTAAACAAATTTGAGAATAGTTCTCAATGCTGAAAAACTAGCAAAATGTCCTAAATTTGTCTATCCCTGTAAACGTTGCAGACTAAGCGTATGAGAAAGATATTGTTATTTTAAGAAATAGCAAGATGATGCAAAGGTGGCTCAATGCAACATGCTCGCATCCATAAGTATCGAGTTACAGCGTCAACACGAGAAAATGGATGCACCTACTATATTGTTGCATATTCAATAGTTGTTTGGTGAGCAAAGTAGGTTAACTAGATATAAGATATCTAAAGAGCTCTTCCGATCTATAATAACCAATGGTACTACAGTAAAGACACGTGTCCTGAAGATGATCAATCCGATTGATCAATTAGGACACCTAGGTTTTGTCAAAGATGGAAAGTTGAGTCAAGATTCGATCTTGCAGTTACTCGTTGACTCTTTTTCACAAATTGTTATGAACTTTAACATTAATAAGCTTGAAGTCAGTTTACCTGATTTGCTTAAATATGTTGAATACAGTTGAGAGTCACTTTCCTTCCAAAAAAAACCAAGTCTTACTAGTAGATGAATCTTCTAAGTTGAAGAAGATGGCCAAAGGTGTTTCTAAGGAGTCAGAAAAGATAGAAGGAAATGAAAAGTTAAACAAAGGACATAAATAAAAGTGATCCCGAGGGCAAAGGAGTTTGCTTTCATTGCGATAAGTTGGGACACTGGAAGAGGAACTGCAAGGAGTATTTTGCAGTAGTTAAGCAGAAGAAGCTTAGTGAAGTTTCAACTGCAGATATAAATTTGTTCATAATAAAATAGAACTTTCTATAAGTCAAGTTTCTACTTGGGTATTAGATACCGGCTGGTGGTCTTGAATATGTAAATCGTTACAGAGACTAGGCAGAAGTAGAAAGCAGAACTAAAGATAAGTAATCTTGTGCGTGGGGCAAAAGGTTGCTGCATTAGTCATAGGAACTTACAGGCAAGTCCATTTAGTTAGTAAGATGTTACTATGTTGATTACTTGATGGATTTTGTAAGCTTGACTTACATGAAAAATATTTCAAATTGAACAAACTAAAGGCAAATAGATGATATGAATCATATCTTCATGCAATACTGTTAATTCGGTTATGTTAATGAAAGAAGACTAAACAAGTTATATAAATATAGGTTTTTAGAGCCTTGTGATTATGAATCAAATACAATTTGTGAATCTTGTATCATGTATAATATGACAAAATCTTCAATTAGTGGACATGGGGAGAAAGTTGCAGAGTTGTTAGAGATGGTACACACAGTTGTGTATGGGACCTATGACAACACTTGCAATAGGAAGGTATTCATTCATTACTTTCACTAATGATTATAGATTTCCATATATGTATTTGATGAAATACAAATCCAAATCATTTGAAACGTTCAAAGAATTTAAAAGTGAAGTATAGAAACTAAAGGCCAAAAGTATTAAAGTTCTGCGATTAGATTGAGAAGGGAATACTTCAGCAATAAGTTTTTAGATCATCTCAAGCGAAATGGTATTCTCACATAATGGACATGGTGATGATCCATGATGAGTTATACCAATCTTCCAGTATACTTCTAGGGTTATACCTTAGAAACGGCCGCAAATCTACTAAACAAGGTACCTTCAAATTTCGTCCCTAAGACTTCATATGAGTCATGAATAGGGAGGAAACCAAGTCTTAAATATGTTAAGATTTGGATTTTCTATCTTATGTCCAAAGGTTTGACGGTGATAAGCTTGGGACAAGATTTGACAAGTGTAAACTTGTGGGATATCCTAAAGAAAGTTTAGGATATCACTTCTATGATCCGACTAATTAAAAAGTGTTTGTTGAAACACGCTACCTATAGGAAAAGAGGTTTTTCCTTAAAGGGTTAGTGGGAGTAAAATAGATCTTGAAGAAGTTCAAGAACCACAAAACACTACAGATCAAGTGAAGGAATCTGTATAAGTAGATAAACTTATTGTACCACAACCAAGTCGTAAATCTGGTTTAGTATCGAAGATACCTGAAGGTATGGATTCATCATAGATGATGGTGATGAGGTACGCATCATAGTGGATGATGATCCAGTTATATACGATGAGGTATGAGTATTAGATACTCAAGAGAAATGACTGATAATCATAAAATTTGAAATGGGTTTTTGGAGAAAGACTAAATGTAGATGGCAAGGTGGAGACCTATAAGACCTGACTAGTGGTAAAAAGATTTCAAATAAAGTCAATGAGTTGACTATAATGAAACTTTTCACTAGTGAAAATGCATATATCAATTTGGATTTTACTTGCAGTTGTAGCTTATTATATAAAAGGATGTATGTATGATACAACCAAGAGGATTTGTCTTCATATAGATGGAGTAAATCAAGTATGTAAGTTACAACAATCCAATTATGGATTGAAACAAGTTTCTCAAAAATGGAACATTTGTTTTGATGAGACAATCAAAAGAGTTTGATTTTATCAAAGACAAGGATGAACCAAGTGTGTACAAAGGTTAGTGGGAGTACTGTGACATTCCTAGTATTATATGGTGATATAATGCTGATAAGGAATGACATACCGATGCTACAATTAGTAAAGATGTGATTGTCTAAACACTTCTCCGTGAAAAACTTGGGAGAAGCATCTTATATTTTGGGGATAAAGATCTATAGAGATAGATCTAAAAGGATGCTTGGCTTGTCCCAAGGAACGTACATTGATTCTAGGCTAAAGAAGTTTAGCATGAAAGATTCCAAGAAAGGGCTCATGCCGATGGGTCCTGGAATACATCTCTCGAAGGAGCAGGCCCCAAAGACACCTGAAGAGAAAGACCGTATTAGTAAGACTCCTTATGCCTCAGCAATAGGATCTATCATGTACGGGGTGATATGTACTTGACCTGATATTGCTTATGCATGATAAGCAGATATTAGTTCATTTTGGAGAAGAATATCATAAATGAGTTTCTAATGATGAGTCCGATATAAAACTAGAGGGCTTACCAAACTCAAATTTGTTCAGACTAACCAAGATAACAGCATATCCGTTTCAGGTAATACGATTACCTTAAACGGTGCTGCAGTGAGTTGGAACAGTTCCAAACAGTAAGGAGTTGTTGATTTAGTGACAAAGACATAGTAAATAACTATAAGTGAAGCCGCAAAGGTGATTGTTTGGTTCAACAAGTTCATTATAGAACTTAAAATGGTTCTTAGCATTAAAGGAGTTTAATTTGCCAAAGAAACTAAGTCTCATCTGAAATCCAAACATATGTTGCAGCACTTTCATATGATTAGATGAATTATTGAAAAGGAGACGACATCATAAAGATGGCAAGCTCTTAGAACGGCATTACAGATCCATTAACTAAAGCATTTACTAAGCAATTTGTACGCCACTTAGAGAAGAATGGTATAGGGATACCAAAGGACGATTGGCTTTAGTGCAAATGGGAGATTGAAAGTAGTATGCCCTCAAGCCAATCACATTTGATGTGATAAGCATATACTTTGTAATCTTGTTCGTTTATTAATAAAAAAAATGAAGGCATTTCTTTATTCATGATTAATTACTTGAATTAATCAAATGGATAAACCTATAGTTTTCGAGCAATGCTTTTAGAGCCATGATGAGGATCATGCTAATGAGATCTAAATTCAAGATAGCTCAAAACTAAAATTGTTCCTAATCGTTGGATCATTAAATGGGGATTAGTGAATTCGGATAGATTAGTACATATTATGCTTGCTCTTATGAAGAGAATGATTGATCTCATAATCATTTGTGTAGAGACACTAAAGCAAGTATGTAGGTGCTTATTAAAGAATAAGTTCACTGAACGTGACTCGCTCAAGGAACACCTAATGGAGTCTTACTTGCTTGTCAATAGGAGTTCCTTTTGTGATAGTAGTACAAGTGATCCTTGGACTTGAGATCATCATAGTATCTTGTGTATGATGAATTATGTTTTGACATATTCCTTAAAACCTTTGGGGTGTATCAAAGGGTATGATTGGATATAATAAGTCATACATGGAGATAGGTGAATGATCAACAAAAAATCTACCACTTCTAGTAAAAGAAGAGAATGTCCTATGCGATTCAATAAATGACAACTCAATAGTCCTTGGCCAAGGCAGAATGGAAATTAGAAAGTAGTTTCTAATTTACATTAATTAGAGTTATTCATTTAAGGATCGAAATGCATATAATCAAATAAAATAAGACTTGACAGTTATACCATGTCTTATATTTGATAGGGACGTTGTGAGGTAGAACGATTGAATTGTACGGTAACTATTCGCTGAATAGGTTCTTTTGTGATTAAATGTTGAAATCTATATTATCTGGAAAGTCGTTGATCGCTAAGAGGGCTTACCCTTATTATGGAATAATTATTATTTATTTAAATGAATTAAATAGTTTAATTTATTTATATAAATAAGATTAGAATAGTTCTAATAAATTTATTCTATAACCGGTTTAATATGGAGAACCTAAAGGGTCACACCGTAAAAGGAAAATAATTATTTAAGAAGTAAATGGCATAATTGTAATAATGAATTAAGTATATTTAATTTATACTATGTGGATAGAATAAATTAAATAGCTTAATATTTATTATTTAGTATTTTGGAAATACTAATTATAAATTAATAAGAGGAGTCTTATTATTATTATTATTATTATTATTATCATTATTATTTAGTTCCTAAATGGTTTAGGAATTAATTAATAAGAGTACTCTCATAATTAATAATTAAGTTCCTAAATAGTTTAGGAATTATAATTATTATATTAAATCAATTAAGTTCTTAATTAGATTAGGAGTTTAATTAAAAACCCTATTCCTAAAGGTGTTAGGAGGGTTTACTAAATCTATAAATAAGAGAAGTCTTATTATGGATTAAGGTTACACACATACACTTCCACAAGTTTTGGGAGAGTACTCACATATTCTCTAGAGAGAGAAAAACTAGGGTTTGTCATCACCCACTTCTTGAATTATTATTATTCCTTGGTGGATCACCTCTAGAGGCCAAACACTTGGGTGGCTAACATTGATCATTGGAATCCAATTGGTGAAATTCAAGGAGAACGCAAAGGATTTGGAGGTGAACTTGTACCCGTTGAAGCTTTTAGTTCTACAAGGGTATATCTCTAACTTCCTCTTTATTAATTAATAGTTGCACATAAAGGTCGATCCTGGATTATGGTTTGTAAATTTTTAAATTTTATTTTACCATGCTTCCGCTATTTTATGCAATTTGATTGCTTCTATGAATATTACAAACCAACAGAGCCTTCGGCTATCGTAGAGTAGCTTCAGTCAGAGCCTTCGGTTATATGATACTCCAGGATTTTAGAATAATTTCAAATAAGGATTATGATGAATTAAGTAAAGGTTAGCGTTTAAAACCTAGTGTTGAATGATAGATGTATTAAGGAAAGATTTATGGAATGTGAAGAAGATTTATGCATATGAATTAAGAAAAGAAGGATGAATGTGCAGAGTATAAATGATATGCAATAGAGAGTATGCAATAAGTGGATTGAGTAAGGGTAGTGCGATTAAAGAAAGGAAAATTTTCAGATAATGAGAAATCAAAGAAATTGTGATTGAATTAAGAGTTGAGTATTCTGACGGATAGGATCATTATGGTATTATTCATTAAAGATTTGAGTTATGGATATTAAAGAGGTGAATGTGATTATTATGAATTTAGTTGTTATTCATCAAGATAAAGGTATAGCAAGGTGCTATAAGTAAAATACGTATGATTATTATGGATATAGTTGTGATTTATCAAGATAAAGGTA
Organism: Hedera helix; assembly: GCA_947179155.2. Taxonomy (NCBI): domain Eukaryota; kingdom Viridiplantae; phylum Streptophyta; class Magnoliopsida; order Apiales; family Araliaceae; genus Hedera; species Hedera helix. The sequence continues at coordinate 18,870,218 of OX359270.1, forward strand.
TAACAACATGCTATAAATGAGATAGGTATGATTATTACGGTAATTATGATTCCGAAGACAGAATCCTGTTAAGGGGGAAGAATGTAAGGATCCGAATTTTCAGAATTTCTTTAATAATATTAAAGGAAAATTTAATTAACAGAATTATCAGGGTTGTTTAAATTTTTTGTGATTTTATGTGATTTAAGGTATGTGATGAGATTTAATTAGTAAATTAAAATTATACAGAGATCATGACGAATAGTTTAGAATTAAAATAATTGAAAAGTAAATAAATTGTTTTAAAATAATTTATTTAGAATAAGAGAAAATTATATATAAAAATACAATAAATTATACAATTAAATTGTTGTGGAAGTACAGAAATTAGTATTTAAATGATGTTATGTGGTAATGTGAGATGTATGAATTAGATATGCATATATGTATATATATATATATATATATATATATATATATGTTTATGGTAAATTGTTATAATTATAAATTTCATTAATTACGAAAATTAAGGGATTAATAATTAAATTAATCCGAAAATTTATGAAAAGTTAATGAGAAAATTAGTAAAATTATAATTATTGATTTTGAATTTAATCAAGAATTATGGAGGAATTTTAGAAATTAATTGAGAAGAAAAGTAAGTATATAAATTACATAATAATAAATTATATAATTTATATAAGAAAATTAAAATAAAGTGTGAAGAAAATAATAATTATATAAATTATATATGAGTAAATTATATAATTTATATAAGAGAATGTAGTTGAATAAGGATGAAAGAAAATTTTATAATTTGTATTTTGTGTGAAATGGAAATTATATAGGAATAAGGTAATTATGTAAATTATATAATAATAAATTATATAATTTATATAAGAAACGTTAGTGTAAATTGTAAAGAAATGAAAATAAATGAGAAAAATGAATGTTTTAAGTTATTAAAAATTATAATTATGTATAATAGAATTATTATGATTTTTATGAAGGATAATATTTCGAAAATGTGAACATGTTAATGTAACATGTTGTCCAAATTACGAAGTAAAAATTATGAAAAATAATTTTTATAAGTTATATGAATTCTTTTATGATTTTTGGAGGTGTAAATTACCTTATATAAGTACATGCATGTCATTATGCATGTACAAAATTTGTCAAGAAAAGTACCCAAAAGAGGTATTAATATTAATTATAAATCAATTTATGATTTTTAGTGAATTAAAATAAATATTTTATGTAAATTACATAAAATATTTATTACACGAAATAACTACGTAATGTATTAAAATTTTAAATTGTTGCTGAAATTTTTTTCGGAATCTTCCAAGTTGGTTGCGTGAGAGAGGCGATGGAACCAAATTTTGTTATAAAATTTAGTTAACTTGCTTGGGATTATAAAAAGCCAACAAGGGAAAGGAAAAGAAAAGAAAAGAAAAATAATAATAATACTCTCCCTCTCTCTTTTCTTTCTCTACCATCCGAACACCATCACCGCCACCCATGACCACCATCTCCACCAAGGAAGGAGAGATTTTTGGAACCATCAAGGGAAGAATATTAAGCTTGGAATGTATAAAATCTTTTATTTAAGTTATTTTGTGAAATTATGATGTTAAAATAATTGTGTGGAAAAATTATAAAGAGTTAGAATAATTATTCCAAATAATTTTTGGATATATACGTATGAATTATATGATTTTTTAGAGTTATTTTTGTGGTGAAAAACTTGATCAAAAATGAAAAATTGTTGGAAGTTGGTGCACTGTTACGGCAAAAGAAGAAGAAAGAAAAAAAAAAAGGCTGTCGCGCGTTTTTTTCCGGACGCGGCTCGAAACGATGTCGTTTGGGCCGCGGAAGAAGGGGTCGCGCCATGCGCGGCTGAGTTTTCAATGCTGACCGAAACAAACGACGTCGTTTGGCTGGCAAGGAGGACGTTACGCGCAATGCGCAGCGGTCCGTCACGCGATGAAATGACTGTTTTGCCCCTAACCTTTCCAAAAAATATCGAACAAGTCCTAACGTTGCGGAAATTACGGAAATGCCCCTGGACTTTTCGAGAAATTCCGGTTATGTCCCTAAAGCCGCAGAAATTACCAAAATGCCCCCAGAAAATAGTTTTTATTAAATAAATGCTTTAAAATGTTTAAAAATTTTAGAAAATTATAGAAAAATACTAAAAGTATATAAATGATGTTTAGGCATTAAATTTAATATCTTTGTAAAAATATTAAATATTGAGGATTAATATTTAAATGTTTAAATATTAATTTAATAAGGTTACAATTTAGAAAATGGTTAAATAAAATTTCTGGACAACCAAATATGATAAATTTTATCCGATGAGTCGGGTTGTCCGTATTGAAGGTGTTTAATATTAAGTTAAATCAATATATTGAAGGATGAGGTTAATATAATTAATCATATTAATTAATAATTAACCCGGTACCCTAAAATAAATCGTCGAGTAGGGTTAATTACATTAGAGATGATATTAATTTATTAAATTAATATCATAAGAGATGAATAATTATTATTTGATTATTTTATGATCATAGGTTGTACGAGGAGCATGATTAAAAGGGTATTTATTAATTAATTATACAATACAGGCAAATTAGTACTTTGAAATTAAATATTTATGCGTTATGATATGTTAATTCTTGCTCAAATGCATATAATTTATGTGTTATGTGATCTATGAATAATGTGACAACAATGTGTATTTTGTGAAATAATATGATTATATTTGAGATATAATGCCTGAATAGAAGCACAACACGTGATGTATGACATACACAGAGCATGTCAAGCTATGTGCTACGTGAAACATGAAAGGTGTAAACTGTTGAACTTGCTGAGCCGTTGTGCTCATTACTTGCTTAATATACATTTTTGCAGGAAATAAATAAATTTCAAGATTATCAGGTTATATAAAGACGGTTCACCCTAGAAGGTTGTGAATATAATTGTTATATTTTCAGTAGTGTAACTCAATGTGGGTAAATTGCAAAGTTTACATTGATATTTTGTATGTACATATACATTGGATCCGGATAGGATGAATAACCTTAATGTATGAACTGTAATAGTTCAATATAATTGTTACGATAGAAACTATGATATATCTAATTAAAGATTATGAATCAAGAAATAATTGTACGGAGGTGAACCATATTAAATTGTGAATGTTGAGCTTTATTGAGCTTTACGATAATGATATAGATAGAAAAAGTAAAGGTTGTGATCCAGGGACTAGGATCGAAATGTAAGGATTTTAAATATCCAAATACTTTAATACAATGATTAAGAAAAAGAAAAAAAAAATTATATGAAAATTTTGATAATTGATAATTTTAAAATCAATTAATGGATCAATTAAGGTGATTAAAGATTTATTAACGGACCGAAATTTGGACGTAAGAAAAATAATGTTTAATTAATATCAAATTTAAGGTAATAAGGTTGGTCGAATTTCGGAGTCATTACAGGTTATCATAGAGTGGCCTTCGGCCAAGTCTTCGGCTATCGTAGAGTGGCCTCGATCAGAGCTTTCGGCTATCGTAGAGTAGCCTCGGTCAGAGGCTTCGGCTATCGTAGAGTGGCCTGGGTCAGAGCCTTCGGCTATCGTAGAGTGGCCTAGGTCAGAGCCTTCGGCTATCGTAGAGTGGCCTCGGCCAGAGCCTTTGGCTATCGTAGTGTAGCCTCAGCCAGGTCTCGGCCATTACAGAGTGGTCATAGGGTGAGATCACTCCAAAATAAATAAGATTTATCTTTTAATTAATTGTCATTTAATTAACCATTAAATAATAAGTAAAGATAAATAAATAATTAATTATTATTTAATTAATGGTTAATAATAATTAAAGAAAAATAAGATTTTAGAAGTCATTAATTATTATGTATTTAATAGATACTAACTAAAGATAAATAAAGTTAATAACTTAATTAATTATTATTTATTTATATTACATAAGGATAATTAAGTAATTAATTACTATTTAATTAATATTAATGAAAGAGATGTAAGGTTAATTAATTAATTAATTAATTAATTGTTATTTAATTAAAATTAAATAATAATTAAAGAAGATTATAATAAAATTAAATAATTAATTATTATCTAAATAATCTTAAGAAACATTAAAATAAATAAACTAATTACTTATGTTAGACTAATTAGTTCTTATTTATAAATAAATAATAACTAAAGGTAGTTAATTAATTACAATTTAACTAAGAACAAATGGTAATTAAATAAATAAGAGTTAATTAAATATAACGTACTTAATAACTCACTAATTCTGCAATTGGATTAAATTGTTTAAATGTTCCTTAAATGTTTAATACTTAGGATGAATACTCATACGTTATTAAATCATTAACCTAAGTGTGTTTACGTAGGGATTATATTAGTATGATATGAATTATATGTTAAACTTATTTGATAAGTTCATAGTAAGCGTACAAACATGCCAGTATACGCAGTACTAATTGTTAGACCGACTTGATTAATGTTAGGTCCTTCAAAGCCATTTAATTAAAGCTAGGTTGTTGTAGCTGAGCAGACAGACAAATTTCCTAACTTCGAACTTTATTTTGCGCAAGTTCCTTATCTCTAAAACTCATTTCATTAAGCAAGTTATTTATTTAAGCTTGAATTATAATTTCAAGTATATTTCAGTGGTTTAAATTACTTTACAATTATTCCACATCGATATTATTGTTATTCGCACTTGGTGCACTTGATCTTGTACAGTCTTTGACTTGTACCTTATTTAATGTTCTACTGTTTAAAGAACTATTCAAAGTAGGTCTAAGTCATTGTTCAGCTAGAGATTTATGTTAAAGATTTTAAAAGCTATCAAAATCATTGAAGATGCGGTTTCTTAGACTATTATGAACACCCCTTTATTATAGGGGAGTACCTTGTATCTAATATCAGGTACAAAACACGAAAATTAAATGTTATGCATACACATATTGTACTGAGGCTGATCCCCTCGGGTACATATTTCTGGTAGTAACCATTGGGGTCAACCTGCTATTGACTCCAGTGGATGTTTATAGTTCATAGTCTATTTGACTATCTTGATTCTAAAAGAAAATTATTATTCTTGCTTATGTTATTCATATTGTTGAATTGTTCAGTTATTCCCTTTTGTTCATGATATATTGTTTCTTGTTGTTATTTAAACTTGTTGAGCAAACTAGTTGCTCACCCTTGCTATATCATGAAACCTTATTGCAGTGCAACCCGAGACTTCTGGGAAGAACAAGGGTAAGGAAAAGATGAAGTGATAGACTTCAGGATGCAGCCTTTTAGTTAACTAAATTACTTGTCATATAATATAAATCCTAAAGTACTTTATTAAGGGTATTTGTGTACTTTTGTGTAAGGTTACCGTATCTTCGGATCAGTAACACCTTTTGAATGAACAACATATGTTTATTATTCCACATTTAGTTATTGTATGTTGTTTAGAGGTGGATGTTTGTATTGGATCGTGATGACCGGATCCGGGTATTTGAGACCCGAATTTTGGGGGCGTCACAGTACCTATTTGATCACAAGTTCCTGTCGGATATTTTCTGGGTAACCCAGAAAATGAAGAACAACCTAACAGGCTAGTTTAACCGAGATTCATCTTGCAACTGTGATGTTGTTAAGGTGTAATCTACATATCTCGATGTAGATTGCCATGTGGACTACATTGAGGTTCAGTTAGTTTTCCCAAAAAGTTTATAACCTGGAAGATGTTTCAAGCCAAAAGTGGTCATTAGCGACAGTGATAACCGTCGCCATAGTCACCTTAGCCAATAATCTCCTTCTGGTGCCCAGAAACCTTAGAGCTTTAGCGACGGACAGCCTGTCGCTATAGGCTTGAGCGACAGTCTGCTTCCGGTCAACCAAGAACAACAACGGCGACGACTTTAGCAACGGACAGGACCATCGATATATCTTCAATGCAGTTTTCTTAATAACATTTAAATTAATTACTTTTAGCGAGGGACGCTGTGACAGATTTATTTAAAATTCTTTATAAATAGCATATAGTGACGGATTGGGTCCGTAGCTATATCAATGGATCACAAATTTAATAAACTTTAATAATAAAATTAATTAAAATACATTTAGCGACGGATATGATATTAATTAACTAAAAATCAATCTATGGTGCTTCTAAATTGACTTTTAGCGACGGACAAGTTTTGTAAAATTAAAATATAAACATGTAATAATGTAATTAGTGACAGGTAAGCTATATAAACACTATATAACATCTAATATAACAATTAAATCGATAAATTGACACCGAATTATGAACGTAATAAATTAATTAAATTAAATATACATTATTATAGGTTCTAACAAATATTATTATTATATAATGAATATATTTAGACGATAATACACATCTAGATAGTGCATACACCAAACTAGACAAGTATTATATCCCTTGTACATTTATGTACAAACTTATTATTTAATTTTTGAATTCATTAAAGTATATTGTTCGTGTTATCTATTATTGGAAAGTTATTGCTTATTGTTCAAGCATAACTTAAAGTGTTGAGCTATTATTTGTGTGAATTTGACTTGATAAGATATCAATGGAAACCAATATTGTTTTGTACAAAATATATACTGAAACTTTGTCTCTTTATATAAGAGTGATGACCAAATAACAATACACTGACTGTGGTTTATAGGCAGTATTAAACTGACCTTTGTGTCTAGGACACTATTGTTATGATGATATGCATACACCTATGTTATAAATAGGCTGATCCCCTATTAAATAATCGAATCAATAATTCCTAAGTCTACATGACCTCTTGGAATGATTATTAAAGTCTAGTTGAATAGATCAACTTATGGTTTTTAAGTCTTTATAATGGACAAAAACCATAATATGTGTGGTTTGACAGACAAACCTTAGTATATATAAATGGAAAATCTTTTTAACTGAATGTTCTTTAAATTCAAATACAGTGTGAGTATAACTTGTTAATATTTACTTGTTGAGCCTTTTGTTGCTCATCCCTGCAAAAATAATTTCATTTGCAGTATTGAACGATAGTCCGGGGTGTTATTGAACGAAAATGACCTTATTAGACTAGTTGTATTACTTTTGTTTGTTTTTGTATAAGTCTTTTCAGACTTTGATGTAATAAAGAACATGATCTTGGCATCTATGTAACCAAACTTAAAGTTATGAATATATTATCATCTTTTGTTATATCAATTGCATTGTATTTATATTCATAGATGGTTTAGAATATTGTACTGATTAAGTATAGTATCTATACGAACTATACATCTGAATGAGGGTATTTAATATTGGGAGTTTTGTAAGCACTGAGGTTCTGTGACGACCCCAAATCCGGGTTCTTTAACCTCGGGTTTGGTTCTCAGTGTACAATACTTAACAACAATGAAATACATAAATTGTATTCAAACTACGCGGAATAATACAAAAGGTTTCTTCTCAAAAGGCTACATTCCCAAGGTTTATTAACCTTAATCGTAACATTACATATCTTAAGGGAAATACAAAAGATTTACAACAGTAATTACATAACAGTAATTTAAACTAGCATGCATCTACTTAAACTAAGCATTCGCTTTCCCCTTGCCTTTGTCCGATTTAGAGCTTTCGAGATTGGCTGAAATATAGTCATGATATAGCAAGAATGAGCAACTAAAGGGCTCAGCAAGTTTATAAACAACAATCATAAGATATATCATGATGAAGGGAAATAACTTCAGGGTTTTCAACAATAACAATTGCGAAAGATATCAAGTATCAATGTTCAATAAAAGATTGGATTGACTCTTTACTGCTGAGTGGTCTTTAATGACCGTGAACTGCTACTAAAGTAAAACAGACATACAATGTCTGACTCCTTGTTAAAAATAACGGGACACTTGAGGGGATCAGTCCTCTCATGTCCTATGTATATGCATAACATTTAAATTTCTTGTGCGCATTCGGTTTCCCGACAAATAAAAATCCCCTTTAACTAGGGTTGTTCTTTCTCAGTCTTACTGTAAGAATCCGCACAAGCCAATGGTTTGGATAAGCTTTTATAATATTCAATTAAATGAATTTAAACATGCATTTGTCTAGCCGAAACAATTAGCTTAGACATTCTTAAACAGTGCAAAAGCACTATGTGCGAATACAATAATCAATAACGATGTGAAGTAATTTTTGGATAATTAATTCACTCAAAGGTCTGTCAAATAACTACGAGTGTAGATACTTACTCAACAATAATTGAATTACTCAATGTAAATACGGTTGAAGAATAACTGCAACAATAAATACAAGTTAAGGTGTGGAAAACTTGCCTCGTGCGTCGTCTACGGCTAACCAACTTAATTTAACAATCCTTGAACGGACCTAACAATTAAATCAGTTTGATCTTAAATTAGTATCATATACTAGTAAGTATAATGACCTTAATAAACTTTACGAACCACATAATTATATAATTATGGGTATATAAACACATAGGAAACATTATCACTACTTGATAATATTTCAAACACAAAGAACCTATATTAATTATTTAATATAGTTCATACCCTCATATAATATTATTAACAATTTAATAATATTTTATTAGTCTTGTAGTATTATTAACCGTTTAATAATACATTACTAGTCTTCTAATATTATTAATTATTTAATAATATTTTATCATCCTTATAAGATTATTAATTATTTAATAATATTTTATCATCCTTATAATATTATTAATTATTTAATAATATTTTATTACCTCATTAATATTATTAACCATTTAATAATATTTTAAACATTATCTAATATTATTAATTATTTAATAATATTTTATTTAATATCTAATATTATTAATCATCTAACAATATTTTATTATCTTATTAATATTATTAATCATCTAATAATATTTTAATCATTATCTAATATTATTAATTATTTAATAATATTTTATTCATTATCTAATATTATTAATCATTAAATAATATTTTATTCATTTACTAATAGTATTATTTATTTAATAATATTTTATTGATTTATTAATGTTATTACTCATTTAATAATATTTTAATCTCTTACTAATATTATCAATCATTTCATAATATTTAATTACTTATTAATATTATTAACCATGTAGTAATATTTTAATACTCTTTAAATAATACCAAAAGTTAACTTTTAAATTGGGTTAACCTTAGTATTTAATTTAAACATTTAGGTAGCATTGATATACCAATAGACTCCATATGAATTTGTTTAATACCCAAATATATTCATTTTACACCTATTTCAACTTAATTTTTCAAAGAAAATTCGACCCGGACCGACCCGACCCGGACCGACTCGACCCGACCCAGACTGCCCAAAAGCTGATTGGCAGTGCACTCGGGCGCAGGTGCGCCCGTCCCGAGCGCAGGTGCGCTCGGCCAGTCTGTCCGGAAGTCTACTATTTGACTACTCGCCCTCCGACGCTCTGACAGCCATAACTTCTTCATTTTAAAACATTTTGGGGTGATTCTTGAGTCCATTCTCATCAGAATTTCCCTCTCTACAACTTCTCTTCAGATCACCAATCCAAATTCCAAACTTAACTATACTCAAAACTGCTCACAATGCAACCTAGGGTTTTAAAAATCAACATGCTTTGAGGAAAAATCCATAACTTCTTCGTTATTCCATATTTTTGTGAGATTCAAGTTGTGTTGGCTTTATCACTCACTCATAAAACTTTCTAGCCATATAAATCAAGTATTTAACTTGTACATTTCAAAATACAACATTAAACATAACATGTATCGTTAGAGTTTTACCGGTAAATCGTATTATGAACTTTTCTACAACTTTTATACATTTCTCACATACCAGAACATGTTATAAACACAGAGATCTATGAATATACATATATTACATAGATAAATACATCTAGACCATCAAAACAAATTTTGATTGGTTAAAAATAGATTTTAACCGATCAAAAGCTATCTAGACTACAAAAATGAAAGAAGAAGATGTTTAGAGCACTTTTAAACCTTTGGGTTTTGATTGCTCTTCTTCTCATTCTACCGAAGTATGTTATGTAGCTATTGGCCATACACCAAGGTCTTCCTCTAGCTTTTCCTCACACAAAACCCTAGTGTATCTTCCTTTTCTCTAAAAAATGCTCTCACTTTCTCTCTATTATACTCTAGCAAATGAACCAACAAGCTTGGCTCAAGTGTGGAGTATCATATATATAGCCACCAACTAACTCCTCATTAGCTTGCTAATTCACCCATGTTGGTGAAATTAGTGCTTAATTATAATTACTATTGCATTGATTGACTAGTTGATAGACACATGGAATGACTAGGGTTGTTCACCAACTATGACAAGGAGTGATTTAGAAGCAACATTGCAATTCAAGCCATCCAAGTGGGTCCCTCAAAAATCTCAGCAAAATGGGGTTTAAATCTGTGACGACCCCAAATCCGGGTTCCATAACCTCGAGTTTGGTTCTCACTATTCAACACATTACTAACAATTAAATACATACATTGCATTTAAATATCGCGGAATAATACATATTGGTTCCCTTCAAAAGGTTACAATACCAGGGTCTATCAACCTTAACATAAAAACAGTTCCTATCATAAGGAATTACAAAAGGTTCTTCAACAGTAAATACATATTTAAATATCTAATTAGCATGCATAAGCTAACTTAATCTCGGGCTTTTCCTTTTCCCTTATCCTTCTTCGAGCAATCGGGTCTATCTGAAAAATGGTTCATGATATAACAAGAATGAGCAACTAGTTTGCTCAGCAAGTTTAGAACAATCATGGAGATTTAATATATCATGAATGAATGAGAAATATCAATAATGATTCAACAATAGATATAACAATTGTGAATGAAACAAGATTCAAATTTTAATAAACAGACTATTTGAATCTTAAAATGCTGAGTGGTCACCAAGGACCCTGAACTAACGAGGGTACAATAGAGTTTCCTCCGACCCTTTGAGTTGTTTGGTTTTCAAGGGGATCAGCCTATTCAACCCGCTGTATATGCATTACATTTAGTCACTGGCGCCAAAATCGGTTTCCCCGACACAAAATCCCCTAATTTAGGGTTGTTCAAATCTCAGTCTTAATATAAGAAATCCGCACCCAACAATGGTTTGGATAAGCTTTTAAAAGTATTCAAGTTATTGAATTTAGAAACGCAATGTCTAGCTGAACTATTAGCTTCAGACATTTTTAATACAGTTCGTGAATCAAGAACTAACAAGCTTCAAATGCACTAAGTGCGATTGTATAAACAATATGGATGTGGAATAATTTTCGATAATTAAACCACTTCAAGCTTTAACAATAAATACAAGTATGGAAACTTGTTCAACAATAATAATTGAGTAGGGTTAGAGAACTTGCCTGTCTGCTCAGCTACAATAATTGTCTAGCTTTAACTAACTTGCTTTGAAAGACCTAACATTTAATAAAGTCGGTCTAATAATTAGTACGGCGTATTTGCATAACTATACGCTTAACAATGAACTTATTTACCACATATAAGTACTAACACCTAATTTACATTAGTCAAAACAATATTATTAACCTTATAAACCCTTAATCATCTTAGGTTAATAATTTAATAAGTTAGAAAATATTTTTCTTAAGTGTTGGACACTTATTAAACCTTTAAACAACTTATTATAATTGTTTAGTTCAATTCAATTTATTTTATTAACTCAATCTCTTTTTAATTACTATTTAATATTGATTAAATAGAAATTAATTAATTAACTCTAGTTATTATAAATAATAACTAATTGTACTTACTTATTATTTAATTATAATTAAATAATAAATAATTATTAACTTAGTTTAAACCTTCTTTAATTTAATGTTAATCAACCAATAATTAACCAAGTAATTAACCTTACTTATTATTTAATTAAGGAAATTAAATAATAGTTTACTAATCTTAATCCTCTTTAATTATTATTTAATGTCAATTAAATAATAATTAATTATTTAATTAATTTTAATTATTATTTAAGGTTAAATAATAATCAAATCATTCTTATTTATTATTTAAATTAAATAATAAATTATTACTCTAATAACTTAATTTCCATTAATCGTTATTTAATGTTAATTAAATAATAATTAATTACTTAATTATCTTTATTTATTATTTAATAATATTTAAATAATAAATAATTAATTTATAAATTTTATCTCTCTTTAAATATTATTTAATAGGCATTAAATAATAATTGCTAATTTATCATCTTTATTTATTATTAACATTTAAAATAATAAATAATAATAAATTTATTTAACCTAACCATGGTTTAGCTAACTAGATTAATATTTAAAATATTTAAATATTAAACTTTATGAAAAATATCCTCCCCAATATTATTTTTGTATTATTATTATTTTTGTTATAATTTTAAATTAATTTTCAAATATTTAAATTAATTAAAATTAACCCGAATGGCATTTTCGTAAATAAGTTGAAAAACCGGACCGAGGGCAGAATGGTAATTCTGCCAAGAAAAACACGGAGGGGCAAAATGGTAATTTCGCCGAAAAGTTTCTTACCGCGCATTGCGCGCGTTTTGGTTTGTTACGGGTCAAAACGACGCCGTTTTTGAAAAGCCGGAAACGGCTTCCGCGCGTACGCGCGGAGTGAATTTTCTACGGACGCCAAACGACGTCGTTTGGCTCCGCGTCCTCGGTGAACAGTGGCAGCCGCGCATTGCGCGGAAAGCCTTAAAATTTTTTCTTCCCGCAGAACGTGAACAGTGTTTCCGGCTACCCATTTTAAATAAAAATATACCTTCAATAAATCTTTAACTCTTCAATAAAAATCCAAAAAAATTACCAATCATCTTATATTAATTTATAACATGAAAAATTAATTTTTCATGATTTAATATCAATATTTTTTTATAAAAATTTTTACATCACTTAAACTACCACAAATCATAACTTTTTGTGTATAACTCCATTTTGAGTGATTCAAACTTTGTTTTTCTCATGATTTAATGTTCTATAATATTAGAACATCAAATCTAAGTTTTACAAAAATATTTTTGGTCATATATTTCAAGACTTGATTATACACTATTAAATACATATTTTAGCATATAAATATACCAAAATACAAATCAAACATATTAAACTCAAGCATGGCATAAATATTACCTCTACACATTAATAACTATATTAATATGTTTATACAAGCATGATGATTATTTAATTTAAAAACAAAACTTTATTTAAAATAACCATTACCTTGATTTAATGGCTATCTTTCTTTTTCTTCCAAAGTAGGTGATGAAAGAAGATGACATGCACTAGCTTAGCACTCCTTCTCCTTCTCTTGCTCTCTCTCAAAATATTTTGCTCTCAAACTCTCTCTAGCTTGGAAAATGGAAGAAGAAGAATGACTAACACAATGCTCCTAATTTGCAAGTATACTTGCAATATTGATAGATACATAATATATCTAATAATTTTAGCCCATCATGCACCTATTGGATACTTACACAAGTTAGCCACATTAGGTGAAAAGAAGCATGGTGTCTATGTACTTTAAAAATCAATCCAAGCAATCCTTTAATTAAATAAATAAGAAAATCAAATAATAATAATAATAATAATAATAACAATACACTCTCTCTCCTCCTCACCACATGCTTCGGCTGATGGACTTCAAAAGTCCCAAAAATAAATTCATTTTTCTTATTTTAATTAATTAATAAGTTATTTAATTGTTTTTCCAAGTGGGCCAATCATTGGGCTTTAATTTAAAATACCAATTGGGCTTCTATTAAATTGTTTGGGCTACTAAATTGTCAAATTTTATTATTCTCCACTTGGGCTACTAATTGACCCATGTTGGGCTAATTTAATAATTTACACATTAATTATTCAATCCATGATTAAATAAATAATTAGATTGAATAAATAATTAAATATTCTAACCCATAAGTATTAAATTACTAAATGGACTAATAAATATTATTATTAATATTTCACATTATTTGCATTAATTAATAATCATATTAATTAATTTATTATATTTAATTCACTCATTATATTCAATTTAATTGAATATTTAATTAATAGGAAACTTATCAATTATTTTGATATTAAAACTTTAGGGTTTGTTCACTAATTTAATAACATATTAGTGACCCCCTTTAATTAATTTTAGTAATTAATTACATAATTATTTAATCACATAATTAATTAATCACATAAAAAGATTTAAATAATCTCATAAAACTAACTCGTTGGAAATTAAATTAATATTTTAATTAATAAAAATGTGGAAATTCTAGGACATTACATTCTCCCCTCCTTATAAAAATTCCGTCCTCGGAATTGTAAAAATAAGGTTACTCAAATAAAAACGGGTAATTTGTCCTCATTTCCTCCTCTAATTCCCACGTAGATTCTTCAATGGCGTGATTCCTCCAAAGTACTTTGACAGAATGAATTATCTTATTTCTCAGTTTCTGTTCCTTCCTATCGAGTATCTGAACAGGAACTTCTTCATATGATAAGTCCTTCCCGACTTGAATTGGCTCATACGAGATAACGTGCTTGTAGTCTGGTTTGTATGGCCGCAATACCGACACATGAAACACATTGTGAATATGTTCCAATTCAGGAGGTAAAGCTACCTCGTATGCTACTTCCCCCACTCTTCTCAATATTTCGAACGGTCCTATGAACCTTGGACTCAATTTCCCCTTCTTTCCAAACCTGATCTTCCCTTTCCAGGGAGATACCTTAATGAACACAAAACTCCCCACCTCGAAGTCTCGTTTCTGTCGATGTAAATCGGCGTATTTCTTTTGACGGTCTTGAGCTGCTACTAGCCGAGCTCTTATTACCTTGATAATTTCTACCGTCTGTTGAACCAATTCTGGCCCCAACAGTCGGCGTTCTCCTACCTCATCCCAACATAGAGGTGTTCTGCATTTTCTGCCATATAAAGCTTCGTAAGGCGGCATACCTATGCTCGCATGATAACTGTTGTTGTATGCAAACTCAACTAGTGGTAGATGGATTTCCCAACTGCCCTTGAAATCCATTACGCAGGCCCTGAGCATATCTTCCAATGTCTGAATTGTTCTCTCACTTTGCCCATCGGTCTGCGGATGATACGCTGTACTCATTCTTAACTGTGTCCCCAATCTCTCCTGAAGACTTCTCCAAAATTTTGACGTGAAGCGCGGATCTCTGTCTGACACAATCGATACCGGCACCCCATGTCTTGAAA
This sequence comes from Hedera helix, assembly GCA_947179155.2. NCBI lineage: Eukaryota > Viridiplantae > Streptophyta > Magnoliopsida > Apiales > Araliaceae > Hedera > Hedera helix. The sequence continues at coordinate 18,885,535 of OX359270.1, forward strand.
CTATCTCTTTGATGTACAGTTTGGACAACTGATCCAAACTGAACCTAATCTTGATCGGCAAAAAGTGCGCTGACTTTGTTAGCCGATCCACAATCACCCAAATTGCGTCATATCCCTTCTGTGTTGCTGGAAGTCCTACCACAAAATCCATTGTGATATGCTCCCATTTCCACTCAGGAATTTCTAACGGCTGTAACAATCCACTTGGTCTCTGATGTTCGGCCTTTACCCTCTGACAAGTTAGGCATCGGCTGACACATTCTGCAACCTCCCTCTTTAAATTCGGCCACCAAAAATGCTGACGTAGATCTTGATACATCTTCGTACTTCCCGGATGTATCGAGTATCTAGTACTGTGAGCCTCTTGCAAAATTTCCTCTCGTAATTCAGGCACTAGCGGTACCCAAACACGATTTTCAAATCTCAGCAATCCCATGCTATCAATTTTAAACTTGACCTCTTCTCCATCGGTCATCCTCTTCCGGATTCTGTCACATTCCTCATCTTTGTCTTGAGCCTCTTTCACCCTATCTAACAAGGTTGGGCTCACCTCGACTTCTATTGACTCGTTTGGACTTCTCACTTCCAACTCCATTCGAGCCATCTCTTGAACCAATTGTTCTTGATCTGTCAATATGAACAATTTCTCCCTGCTCTTTCTACTCAGAGCATCCGCTACTACGTTGGCCTTGCCGGGATGATATAGAATTTCACAATCATAATCTTTGATCAATTCCAACCATCTCCGTTGCCTCATATTCAGCTCCTTCTGTGTGAAGATATACTTCAGACTCTTATGGTCTGTGAATATCTCACATTTTTCTCCGTACAGATAATGTCTCCAAATTTTAAGGGCAAACACTACCGCTGCCAGCTCCAAGTCGTGGGTAGGATATCCCTTCTCATAATCTTTTAATTGCCTGGACGCATACGCAACGACTTTGCCGTTTTGCATAAGCACACAGCCAAGCCCCTTGTGCGATGCATCACTGTAGACCGTAAAACCTCCTGTATCGTCTGGTAAGGTCAATACAGGTGCTTCACTAAGTCTTTTCTTTAACTCCTGAAAACTTTCCTCACACTTCTCTGTCCACACGTATTTCACCGTCTTTCTTGTTAAGTTGGTCAACGGTGTTGCTATCTTTGAGAAGTCTTGAATGAACCTCCGATAGTAACCCGCTAACCCTAAGAAACTTCTTACTTCTGTCGGCGTCCTTGGTTGCTCCCAATTCATTACCGATTCAACCTTTGCCGGATCAACCGAAACTCCTTCCTTATCAATAACATGACCTAAAAATTGAACTCTTTCCAACCAGAATTCACACTTTGAAAACTTAGCGTACAACCGCTCCTTCCGTAAAATCTCCAACACCAATCTTAGGTGTTCAGCATGCTCCTCCTCCGTTTTGGAATACACCAGAATATCGTCAATGAACACGACTACAAATTTATCCAAGTATTGCTTGAATATTCTGTTCATCATGTCCATAAATGCGGCTGGCGCATTCGTTAGTCCAAACGACATCACCAGAAACTCATAATGCCCATATCGAGTTCTGAATGCCGTCTTGGGTATATCCTCCTTCCTGACTTTCAACTGATGATAACCAGTCCTTAAGTCAATCTTTGAAAAGTACTTCGCCCCTTTCAATTGATCGAAAAGATCGTCAATTCGTGGTAACGGGTACTTGTTCTTAATTGTCACCTTATTCAGCTCTCTATAATCCATACACAGTCTCATCGATCCATCCTTCTTCTTTACAAACAGCACCGGTGCTCCCCATGGAGAAACACTTGGTTGAATGTACTTATTATCTAACAACTCCTGCAATTGCACCATCAACTCTTTCAACTCTACCGGAGCCATTCTATATGGTGCCTTTGATATCGGCGCTGTCCCCGGTACTAAATCAATCGTAAATTCTATCTCTCTGTCCGGCGGTAAACCTGGCAGTACTTCTGGAAAAACATCCATGAACTCTCTAACTACTGATATTTGCTCCATCTCGGGACTCACCACTTGTGTATCAACCACATGAGCCAAATACCCTACACAACCTTTCTTCAATAATTTCTTGGCTTGCATCATCGTCAGACAAGAAGACTGTCTTGACGACTTGCTGCCATAAAATACAACCTTAGACTTATTTGGTGTCTTAAGGTGTATGCACTTCTTCTGACAATCAATTATCGCTCCGTGGTTAAACAACCAATCCATCCCAAGTATTACATCAAATTCCCCCAGACGTATTGGAATTAGATTCACATTTAATTTCTGACCCCTGATTTCAGCACAACAATTTCTATGTATGTACTCTACCGGAATCACTTCTTTATTAGCAACTTCTATGTTCATTGAGTTTTCTAGTTTGTCCCTAGGCAACTCTAATCGTCTAGCGAAATCATCAGACACAAATGAACAGGTAGCACCCGAATCAAACAATACATATGCATTTATATTATTGATCGGAATAATACCTGACACCACGTCTTTTGACCCCACGGCATCCTGTACCGTCATATTGAAAGTCCGGGCTGTCGGCTTGTTCTGTGGTACCGGTCCCCCGATAGCCAATTTGCTGTTATTGCCCCTGTAGCCGCTACCCCCGTCATTCTTCTTCTTAGGGCAATCCTTTATCAGGTGGTCAGATGCTCCGCAAGAAAAGCATCTCACTTTCTTTGGGAGGGGACAATTTGGAGAAATATGTCCCACCTGACCACAATTGTAGCATGTATTCTTCCCTTTCCTGCACTCTCCGAAGTGGTTCTTTCCACATATATTGCATGCTGGCTTTTTCTGAACACTTCCTTGTTGATTCCCCGAGCTCTTGTCGTTGCTGCTGTTGTCCCATTTGCGCTTGTTGTTATTATTGTTGTTATTATTGCCTCCACTGTTGCTGTTCTTGCTTCCCCCTTCACTTTTCTTCTTGTTTCTCTCCTGGTTGTACTTGGTTAACGCGTCACTTCCTCCTTCAGCAATGATTGACTTCTCCAACAAAGTTGCGAACGAGTCAATCTGCAGTACTGCTACCTTGTTGAATATCCAAGGTCTCAATCCATTCTCGAACCTCCTGGCCTTGCGTTCCTCCGTGTCTACCTGATGTGGAGCGAACCTGGCCAGCTCATTAAATTTTGCCGCGTACTCCGGTACCGACATGTTCTCTTGTTTCAGTTCTAGAAACCTTACCTCCATCCTACTTTTCATACTTTTCGGGAAATAATTCTCGTCGAATATTTCCTTAAATTTTGTCCAGGGCACCACACCATCCCCAGCCCTATTCTGATTGGCTTCCCACCAGAAATTGGCTTCGCCCTTCATCATGTAGGTAGCAAAAACTGTCTTTTGCTCCTCAGCTACTCTTGCGATAATGAACGCCTTCTCTATCTCCTTTATCCAAGACTGGGCCTCTATCGGGTCCGACGTTCCCCTAAACTCTGGCGGTCCCACCGCTTTAAAATCTTTGAAATTTGCCAACTGAGTTGGTGGTGGTGGTGGTGGATTTGCTACAACAGGATGTCTGTGTTGCATTGCCTCAGCTAGCATGTCGACGAAGTTTTGCATAGGGTCTACATTGTGACCCCCCGCGTCGTTGTTAACTGACTCTTCTACCCCCTGGTTCCTTGGTGGTTGTCTACGTGGCGGCATTTTCTGTTATAAACAAAAATTTACATTATTATACTTATTACATCTTTTTCATTTCATTATTTTGTATCTTAGGCAATGTTTAGCTAACATACAAGTAATTATTTCAACACGCATATAACATAAATTTGACTGCATTTATATTTATATGCTAAAACAGTAGTGCGTAACACTTTACATCAAAAGCATACTGCTATAAATGCTTCTATCCCAGAGAAGCTACAAAAGATGGGATCTGACATATCCTACAACTTCCTAGAGTTGGGATTTAGTGACATATTAACCCTCTAATAAAACAAAAGTTGGGTTCTACTGCATCTATTTACATACGAAATTAGAAAACAACTACTACTACTACTGACTGCGCATCCCCCTACGGATCGCGTCGTCATACTCCTCATCCCCGATGGCCATCACCACACTCCTGCTGATGGTGTGCATAGACTGGCCCTCCTCAGCTGGGTAGTAGTGCACCCTGCTCTGAAGCCTACCATATGAAGATCGGTAGACGTAACTAAGTCTATCCGTCCTCACCCGCTTCTCGCGGACCTCCTCCTCTAGCTCAATCATCTGTCCATAAGCGGCATCCCGCTGTCTCTCCATCTCAATACGGTCCTCTATCACCTCCTGCCAGTGTGCATGGATGGCGGCCTTCTCTGCCTGAACCTGCTGAACCTTCAGCTCAGCCTCGGCTAACCTAGTCTCAGCTACTGCTAACTTAGCCTGCAGCTCCACATCCTGATCTACTAGCTGATGTGTCAGCACTGCAAAGTGCTCCACCGAATCCTCGTACTCCTGTACCTGATCCTCCAGTCCTACAATCCTCTCCTTCAGCTCTGTGTTCTCGCCAGAGAACTGGTAAGCCGCATCCCTATACTGATCCTCCATGTGCTGGTGGGTCAGATTCTGCTCCTCTAGATGCTGGACCCTTGCCTCCAGCCCCTCGTTCCTATCGGTCAGTCCCTCTATGATGTCAGCGGCAGTGGTGCCCATGCCATCAGCTGACTCCTCCTCCTCAGACTCCTCTGACTCTGCCTCATCCTCACTGTAAGGCCTCATGACTCCGCCCCAGACGGGCTCCACACGATCCCCCTCCTCAGGATCTGACTCTGGCTCCTCTACGGGTGCAGCCACCAGCGGCTGTGCAGTATCCATATGGATATCAATATAGTCCTCCTCAGCAGTGCGACTCGACTGTCCGATCTCTGCCATCCTATAACATAAAACAATAACACACGTTAGTACAGCAATAAAATATATTCATTGATGAAATGAAATGATATTTTATCATGTACATCTCGGCTCGATGGATTTTCTCAATCCATCTCCAAAAATACACAACATGATGAATCTCCCCGATTCATCCCCTAACGCACTCGATATGAGTTTAATACTAAGGTTATAACTTAGGTTTCGCAAATCCTAACGTTTCTAACCTACGGCTCTGATACCAACCTGTGACGACCCCAAATCCGGGTTCCATAACCTCGAGTTTGGTTCTCACTATTCAACACATTACTAACAATTAAATACATACATTGCATTTAAATATCGCGGAATAATACATATTGGTTCCCTTCAAAAGGTTACAATACCAGGGTCTATCAACCTTAACATAAAAACAGTTCCTATCATAAGGAATTACAAAAGGTTCTTCAACAGTAAATACATATTTAAATATCTAATTAGCATGCATAAGCTAACTTAATCTCGGGCTTTTCCTTTTCCCTTATCCTTCTTCGAGCAATCGGGTCTATCTGAAAAATGGTTCATGATATAACAAGAATGAGCAACTAGTTTGCTCAGCAAGTTTAGAACAATCATGGAGATTTAATATATCATGAATGAATGAGAAATATCAATAATGATTCAACAATAGATATAACAATTGTGAATGAAACAAGATTCAAATTTTAATAAACAGACTATTTGAATCTTAAAATGCTGAGTGGTCACCAAGGACCCTGAACTAACGAGGGTACAATAGAGTTTCCTCCGACCCTTTGAGTTGTTTGGTTTTCAAGGGGATCAGCCTATTCAACCCGCTGTATATGCATTACATTTAGTCACTGGCGCCAAAATCGGTTTCCCAGACACAAAATCCCCTAATTTAGGGTTGTTCAAATCTCAGTCTTAATATAAGAAATCCGCACCCAACAATGGTTTGGATAAGCTTTTAAAAGTATTCAAGTTATTGAATTTAGAAACGCAATGTCTAGCTGAACTATTAGCTTCAGACATTTTTAATACAGTTCGTGAATCAAGAACTAACAAGCTTCAAATGCACTAAGTGCGATTGTATAAACAATATGGATGTGGAATAATTTTCGATAATTAAACCACTTCAAGCTTTAACAATAAATACAAGTATGGAAACTTGTTCAACAATAATAATTGAGTAGGGTTAGAGAACTTGCCTGTCTGCTCAGCTACAATAATTGTCTAGCTTTAACTAACTTGCTTTGAAAGACCTAACATTTAATAAAGTCGGTCTAATAATTAGTACGGCGTATTTGCATAACTATACGCTTAACAATGAACTTATTTACCACATATAAGTACTAACACCTAATTTACATTAGTCAAAACAATATTATTAACCTTATAAACCCTTAATCATCTTAGGTTAATAATTTAATAAGTTAGAAAATATTTTTCTTAAGTGTTGGACACTTATTAAACCTTTAAACAACTTATTATAATTGTTTAGTTCAATTCAATTTATTTTATTAACTCAATCTCTTTTTAATTACTATTTAATATTGATTAAATAGAAATTAATTAATTAACTCTAGTTATTATAAATAATAACTAATTGTACTTACTTATTATTTAATTATAATTAAATAATAAATAATTATTAACTTAGTTTAAACCTTCTTTAATTTAATGTTAATCAACCAATAATTAACCAAGTAATTAACCTTACTTATTATTTAATTAAGGAAATTAAATAATAGTTTACTAATCTTAATCCTCTTTAATTATTATTTAATGTCAATTAAATAATAATTAATTATTTAATTAATTTTAATTATTATTTAAGGTTAAATAATAATCAAATCATTCTTATTTATTATTTAAATTAAATAATAAATTATTACTCTAATAACTTAATTTCCATTAATCGTTATTTAATGTTAATTAAATAATAATTAATTACTTAATTATCTTTATTTATTATTTAATAATATTTAAATAATAAATAATTAATTTATAAATTTTATCTCTCTTTAAATATTATTTAATAGGCATTAAATAATAATTGCTAATTTATCATCTTTATTTATTATTAACATTTAAAATAATAAATAATAATAAATTTATTTAACCTAACCATGGTTTAGCTAACTAGATTAATATTTAAAATATTTAAATATTAAACTTTATGAAAAATATCCTCCCCAATATTATTTTTGTATTATTATTATTTTTGTTATAATTTTAAATTAATTTTCAAATATTTAAATTAATTAAAATTAACCCGAATGGCATTTTCGTAAATAAGTTGAAAAACCGGACCGAGGGCAGAATGGTAATTCTGCCAAGAAAAACACGGAGGGGCAAAATGGTAATTTCGCCGAAAAGTTTCTTACCGCGCATTGCGCGCGTTTTGGTTTGTTACGGGTCAAAACGACGCCGTTTTTGAAAAGCCGGAAACGGCTTCCGCGCGTACGCGCGGAGTGAATTTTCTACGGACGCCAAACGACGTCGTTTGGCTCCGCGTCCTCGGTGAACAGTGGCAGCCGCGCATTGCGCGGAAAGCCTTAAAATTTTTTCTTCCCGCAGAACGTGAACAGTGTTTCCGGCTACCCATTTTAAATAAAAATATACCTTCAATAAATCTTTAACTCTTCAATAAAAATCCAAAAAAATTACCAATCATCTTATATTAATTTATAACATGAAAAATTAATTTTTCATGATTTAATATCAATATTTTTTTATAAAAATTTTTACATCACTTAAACTACCACAAATCATAACTTTTTGTGTATAACTCCATTTTGAGTGATTCAAACTTTGTTTTTCTCATGATTTAATGTTCTATAATATTAGAACATCAAATCTAAGTTTTACAAAAATATTTTTGGTCATATATTTCAAGACTTGATTATACACTATTAAATACATATTTTAGCATATAAATATACCAAAATACAAATCAAACATATTAAACTCAAGCATGGCATAAATATTACCTCTACACATTAATAACTATATTAATATGTTTATACAAGCATGATGATTATTTAATTTAAAAACAAAACTTTATTTAAAATAACCATTACCTTGATTTAATGGCTATCTTTCTTTTTCTTCCAAAGTAGGTGATGAAAGAAGATGACATGCACTAGCTTAGCACTCCTTCTCCTTCTCTTGCTCTCTCTCAAAATATTTTGCTCTCAAACTCTCTCTAGCTTGGAAAATGGAAGAAGAAGAATGACTAACACAATGCTCCTAATTTGCAAGTATACTTGCAATATTGATAGATACATAATATATCTAATAATTTTAGCCCATCATGCACCTATTGGATACTTACACAAGTTAGCCACATTAGGTGAAAAGAAGCATGGTGTCTATGTACTTTAAAAATCAATCCAAGCAATCCTTTAATTAAATAAATAAGAAAATCAAATAATAATAATAATAATAATAATAACAATACACTCTCTCTCCTCCTCACCACATGCTTCGGCTGATGGACTTCAAAAGTCCCAAAAATAAATTCATTTTTCTTATTTTAATTAATTAATAAGTTATTTAATTGTTTTTCCAAGTGGGCCAATCATTGGGCTTTAATTTAAAATACCAATTGGGCTTCTATTAAATTGTTTGGGCTACTAAATTGTCAAATTTTATTATTCTCCACTTGGGCTACTAATTGACCCATGTTGGGCTAATTTAATAATTTACACATTAATTATTCAATCCATGATTAAATAAATAATTAGATTGAATAAATAATTAAATATTCTAACCCATAAGTATTAAATTACTAAATGGACTAATAAATATTATTATTAATATTTCACATTATTTGCATTAATTAATAATCATATTAATTAATTTATTATATTTAATTCACTCATTATATTCAATTTAATTGAATATTTAATTAATAGGAAACTTATCAATTATTTTGATATTAAAACTTTAGGGTTTGTTCACTAATTTAATAACATATTAGTGACCCCCTTTAATTAATTTTAGTAATTAATTACATAATTATTTAATCACATAATTAATTAATCACATAAAAAGATTTAAATAATCTCATAAAACTAACTCGTTGGAAATTAAATTAATATTTTAATTAATAAAAATGTGGAAATTCTAGGACATTACAAAATCCCCCATTTTTTATTTAATTTTAATGCTAAAATATACATATATACATCTATATATATATATACTTTTATATATCTATATTGACCAAAGTTTTGACCTCATTTGGACTCCACATTGGACTTGGGAATAAATTTTATTGGGTTCATTCAATTAAATTGTTTGGGCTCAATTTATATAACACATTGGGCTAGCATTTAAATAACTATGCTACCTTTAATTAAAATAAGCATTGGGCTTGTTAAATTAATTACATGGGCTAGTAATTAAATTAATTACATGGGCTACTAGGTTAATACCTTTGACCTAGTTTAACAACTCATTTGGATTTAAAATATAATCCAATTAGATTTGTTTTAACTAATTATACACATTGCTTTAATTCTTTAAATAAATATACGCATACACAAGTACATTTATTTAATTATCTAAAGTACAATTAATTAGTACAAAAAGTTTAAATTCAATGCTAAATATTTATTAAGTATATTTACAATGACTAATGAAATTCGTGGTCATTACATTATCCCCCCCTTATAAGAATTCCGTCCCCAGAATTACAATTTAAACTACTCAAAAAGATTCGGATAGTTAGCCATCATCTTTTCTTCAAGCTCCCATGTAGCTTCCTCAGCGTTGTGGTTCCTCCAAAGGATTTTGACAGAATGTATAACCTTATTCCGTAATTTTTGCTCTTTCCTATCTAGTATCTGGACAGGAATTTTCTTGTACGTTAAGTCTTTCTCGACTTGTATTGGCTCATAGGATATGACATGTTTGTAGTCTGGCTTGTATGGTTGCAACACTGATACGTGAAACACATTGTGAATATGCTCCAGTTCAGGAGGTAAAGCTACCTCGTACGCCACTTCACCCACTCTCTTTAATATCTCGAACGGGCCTATAAACCTCGGACACAGCTTCCCTTTCTTTCCAAATCTGATCTTCCCTTTCCAGGGAGATACCTTCATGAACACAAAACTCCCAACTTCGAAGTCCCGCTTCTATCAATGTAAATCGGCTTATTTCTTCTGACGGTCTTGAGCTGCGACTAGCCGAGCTCTTATTAACTTGATAATTTCTACAGTCTGTTGAACCAATTCCGGTCCCAATAGTCGTCGTTCTCCTACCTCATCCCAACATAGAGGTGTTCTGCATTTTCTTCCGTACAATGCTTCGTAAGGCGGCATGCCTATGCTTGCATGATAATTGTTGTTGTATGCAAACTCAACTAGTGGTAGATGGTTTTCCCAACTGCCCTTGAAATCCATCACACAGACCCTGAGCATGTCTTCCAATGTCTGTATTGTTCTTTCACTTTGCCCATCTGTCTGCGGATGATATGATGTACTCATTCTTAACTGTGTCCCCAATCTCTCCTGAAGACTTCTCCAATTTTGACGTGAAGCGCGGATCTCTGTCTGACACAATTGATACTGGCACCCCATGTCTTGAAACTATCTCCTTGATGTATAGTTTAGCCAATTGATCCAAACTGAACTTAATCCTGATTGGCAAAAAGTGCGCTGACTTTGTTAGTCAATCCACAATTACCCATATTGCGTCATATCCCTTCTGTGTTGCTGGAAGTCCTACCACAAAATCCATTGTAATATGCTCCCATTTCCACTCAGGAATTTCTAACGGCTGTAGTAACCCACTTGGTCTCTGATGTTCAGCCTTTACCCTTTGACAAGTTAGGCATCGGCTGACACATTCTGCAACCTCCCTTTTTAAATTTGGCCACCAAAAATGCTGACGCAGATCTTGATACATCTTCGTACTTCCCGGATGTATCGAGTATCTCGTACTGTGGGTCTCTTGCAAAATCTCCTCTCGTAGTTCAGGCACTAGTGGTATCCAAACACGATTTTCAAACATTAGCAATCCCATGCTATCCTCCTTGAATTTGACCTCTTCTCCTTCGGTCATTCTCATCCTTATTTGGACACATTCTTCATCTCTGTCTTGAGCCTCTTTCACCCTATCTAACAGGGTTGGGCTCGCTTCCACTTCCATTGATTCATTTGGATCTCTCACCTCCAACTCCATTTGAGCCATCTCTTGAACCAATTGTTCCTGATCTGTCAATATGAACAATTTCTCCCTGCTCTTTCTACGTAGAGCATCTATATATATATATATATATTGACCAAAGTTTTGACCTCATTTGGACTCCACATTGGACTTGGGAATAAATTCTATTGGGCTCATTCAATTAAATTGTTTGGGCTCAATTTATATAACACATTGGGCTAGCATTTAAATAACTATGCTACCTTTAATTAAAATAAGCATTGGGCTTGTTAAATTAATTACATGGGCTAGTAATTAAATTAATTACATGGGCTACTAGGTTAATACCTTTGATCTAGTTTAACAACTCATTTGGATTTAAAATATAATCCAATTAGATTTGCTTTAATTAATTATACACATTGCTTTAATTCTTTAAATAAATATACGCATACACAAGTACATTTATTTAATTATCTAAAGTACAATTAATTAGTATAAAAAGTTTAAATTCATTGCTAAATATTTATTAAGTATATTTACAATGACTAATGAAATTCGTGGTCATTACAGGTTCCCTATAATGAGTGCCAGTACGGTATTTACTTTAACCGGAATGCGCTCATCTGTTGCCAAGAACAATCTTTATCCTTAATACTCTGAACTTCAGATAGATAGAGAGATTATCGATATGAAAGAGATATCCCTGAGACATGAATCTATTCATCCAAGCGAGGGTATCCAAACACATTAATTATTCTGACGAGAACTACTATCTATTATGAGATACTGTGAACCTGGGATGGATAGAAGTTATGTATTACGGAATATCTATAGTTAATTAGTCAGCGTGAGCACCTAATCTGCTAAAGAAGGTGTAGAGATTTTGGGGGCGTCACAAAGGAGTTACATGTTGATGTAATTGACAAAGAGTTGTCTACCTATTAAATAAACTATAGTTTGTTATGCACACACAATGCGATACTTATGTCAATAGGATCATTTTCTCACTAGTAGATCTTTAACTAAATTTGCCGAACAATATAAAGAGGATATTATAGTTTGAAGAAAATAGTATGAGACACCTTTTTAAATAAGGACCTAATTAACTTAATGATTAATAAAATAAATGCATATTAATATTGTTATTAATTCACTTAAAGAATATTACTATGTTTAATTCACTAACACTGCATAGCATATTGGATGCTAACAATTAATCGAACCGAATTGTTCGGATTGATTAAAAAAAATTGAGAATAGTTCTCAATGCTGAAAAGCTAACAAATGTCCTTAATTTGCCTATCCCTGCAAACGTTGTAGACTAAGCCTCTGAGGAAGAGATTGCTATTTTAAGAAATTTGTCTATCCCTGCAAACGTTATAGACTAAGCCTCTGAGGAAGAGATTGCTATTTTAAGAAATGGCAAAATGATGCAAAGGTGGCTCAATGCATCATGCTCGCATCCATAAGTATCGAGTTACAGCGTCAACACGAGAAAATAGATGCACCTATTATATTGTTGCACGTTCAATAGTTGTATGGTGAGCAAAGTAGGTCAACTAGATATAAGATATCTAAGGAGCTCTTCCGATCTATAATACTCAATGGCATTACAGTAAGGACACATCTCCTAAATATATGATCAATTGGATTGATCAAGTGGGATAATTAGGTTTTGCCAAGGATGGAGAATTGAGTCAAAATTCGATCTTGCAGTCACTTATTAACTCTTATTCACAATTTGTTGTGAACTTCAAACATTAATAAGCTAGCCATCAGTTTAACTAATTTGCTTAAATATGTTGAAGACTGTTGAGAGTCACTTTCCTTCCTAGAAAAATCAAGTCTTACTCGTAGATGAATCTTCTAAGAGGAGGAAGATGGCCAAAGATATTTCTGAGGAGTCAAAAAGAGTAGAAGGCAAAAAAAAGGCTAAACATAGGACATAAATAAAAGTGATCCTGAGGACAAAGGAGTTTGCTTTCGTTGCGATAAGTTGGGACACTAGAAAAACAACTGCAAGATAGTTGCAGTACCAAAGCAGAAGAAGCTTGGAGAAGCTTCTACTGCAGATATAAATTTGTTTATAATGAAATAAAACTTTATATAAGTCAAGTTCTACTTAGGTATTAGATACCGGCTGGTGCTATCACATATGTAAGTCATTGCAGAGACTAAGCAGAAGTAGAAAGTTAAACAAATGATAAGTAATCATGTGCGTCGGAAATGAAGCAAAGGTTGTTGCATTAACCATAGGAACTTACAGTTTAGCATGGCATACGGACAAGTCTATTAATTTAGTAAGTTGTTACTATGTTGATTACTTGATAGACTTTATGTACTTGACTTACATGAAAAATATTTCAATTTGAACAAACTAAAGGCAAAGAGATTATATGAATCATACCTTCATGCAACACTGTTAATTCGATCACGTTAATGAAACAAGACCAAACAAGATTGTATAAAGATAGGCTTTTAGAGCTTTTTGATTATGAATCAAATATAACTTGTGAATCTTGTATAATGGACAATATGGCTAAATCTCTATTTAGTAGACATGGAGAGCGAGTTGCAGAGTTGTTAGAGATGGTATACACAGTCGTGTGTGGGACCTATGACAACAAATATAAGATAAGGGTATTCATTCATTACTTTCACTCATGATTCTAGATTTCGATATATGTATTTAATGAAATACAAATCCAAATTGTTTGAAACTTTTAAAGAATTCAAAAGTGAAGTATAAAAACTAAAGACCATGTAGACACCCAAATTTTGCACTTTTGTACTAACCCTGGCAGGAGGGCAAAATCGTGACTTAACCCGACGTGCGAAAAGGAAGGTGGACCCCAACACGAAGCCACCCCAACGACTTACGGTCAAAACTGCCACAACGAATAACGAGCATTAGGTTACTTGAGGCAAGGCAAACAGTTGATCTAGAAGAACCTGATTTGATCACAAAAGACGACTAGCGGCTGCCCAGCTCGCCGGTGAGCTGGCGAGGGTGGAAGGGGGCAGCGCCCCCTGGAAGCCAAGCACAATTGGCAAATTCTATATCAAGTCGCAGTCCTCTGAACTAGCCTCCCAGAACAATATGGCACGCTTTCCAGGTATTTTTGGATTGCAAAATACGAGCCTTCCAGTGAAAAAATGAAAGACCAACATCAATTAACAGAAATCGAGGAAGCACCGAAGCCGGTCGCAGCTGCACCTGCGGCCTACCGAAGCCAAGATCTGAAGTTCTAAATCGCCACTTCCAGTTCATTTCTTCAGCAGAGACGTGGACGAAAAATAAAATGGGAGAGAGAAAGGCGACGGGAGAGAGGAAAAAGAGAGAAAAAGAGAGAAAAAAATGTGAGATTCTTCCATCTTTGGTTAGATCTTAACATCATATATTGTATTCTAAGTGATTTCCAAGTGTCAAAGCATGTATTTCATCATTTGAAAGGTGAAAAAATCCAAGTTTATAGCATTTGTAATTTCATCTAGTTAGATCTAGTTTTATTTCGTTCTTATTGTGTTTGTTGGGTGGATCTACTGTGGATCCGAATATTTGGCGTATTGTGATATTGAATATTCTGATTTTGTTTGTTTTAAATTTAGATCCAATGTAGTCAATCTATATTGTAGATATGTGGATTAGGGACGGTTAGGAAGGATTTATTGCGGATGGAATCTCCTCCTAACCTCCCGATGATATCCTTTTAGTTTTTTTTAGCTTTTACGTATGTAGCAATTACAATGCGCCTGTATGTAAATATGTAAATTTTGGGCCTTAAAACGACATCGAGTCGAAAGTCGGGTTTAAGGCCCCGTAATAATAAAATATGTGATTGTGGGTGTTTGGGGTTATTTAGACGGCTCGCATGCCCGTGGATAGCCCCGACACGTTTTGAATGCTTGCTTTGATTTACGATACAAAAATGGTTTCCAAAATAAGGCAAACGATGAAGATTTCCTAAAAATGATAAAAAGTAGGATATTAGATTCACGAGGTTTAAAAATTAAGAGTTTTGGCGAATTTTGATCCTTGTTTGATGAAAAGGCTCAATGTGATTTTGAAATGTCATAAAAGATGTTTTCGTAAAAAATAAATAAACGTTTTTATTAAACTTTGTACATAGGGTTAAAGAGTTCTAGAAGTTGCCTTCATTTTATTTGAGTTTACTGTTAGAGGGCAATGTATAGTCTCAATTCCTATTTGGCAAAAGTTTAAAACTATTGTTTTCTGAAAATGACATCTAATAAAAAACCCTCCTCATTTTTCGAAATTAAAATCAATCTTTATTGTAAAACGAAGCCTTGTCATTTGGATCAAAAGACGTCTAAACACTTTCTCGATAAAACCCATTTGCCAAATAAATCAAAGTAACTTTTATGCAAAAATTCACCACAAACATTCATTTAGGCACACATGCACACATATGCGCACATACACATTTTAGGATTTAAAAGGATAGGAAAACATTAAGATTGCGGTAACCGTATTTTCACGGAAGTCGGGGGGTGCCAAACACCTTCCCCTCGCTTAAGCAAGCCCCCGAACTCTATGAATCTCGGTTTGCAGACCAATTAACTCGGAGTCACATATGAGCCATTGCGATTGCGAAAACATAATTCGGATGAGTTGGTACATCCATTTCAAATATACCAACTGACGACTCTGGTCAATTAGCTCATCATAAAATCGATCTTTCAAACCCCGTCGACACTCAAGCCGACCCTTTTCAAAATCACATCTTAAATTCAAAGGCTAAAATTGGAAAGGGCTTATTTAATTATTAAAAAACGAAACGACAAAATCCCGGCGTCGACAGACCAAAAGTATTAAAGTTCTTCAATTAGATCGAGAAGGGAATACTTAAGCAGTAAGTTTTTAGATCATCTCAAGAGAAATGGTATTCTCACAGAATGGACATGGTGATGATCCATAATGAGTATTACCGATCTTCTAGTCCTTCTAGGGTTATGCCCTAGAAACGATCGCATATCTACTAAACAAGGTACCTTCAAATTCCGTCTCTCATACTTCATATGAGTTATGGATAGGGAAGAAACCAAGTCTTAAGTATGTTAAGATTTGGATTGTCCAGCTTATGTCAAAAGGTTTGACAGTGATAAGCTTGTAACAAGATATGATAAGTGTAAACTTGTGGGATATCTTAAAGAAAGTTTAAGGTATCACTTCTATAATCCGACTAATTAAAAGGCGTTTAATGAAACACACTGCCTTATAGGAAAAGAAGTTGTTCCTTAAAGGGTTAGTGGGAATAGAATAGATCTTGAAGAAGTTTAAGAATCACAAAACACTACAGATCAATTGAAGAAATTTGTACAAGTAGATAAACCTATTATACCACAACTAAGTCATAATCTGGTCTAGTACCGAAGATACCTAAAAGGAATGGATTCATCATAGATGATGATGATAATGTACGCATCATAGTGGATGATGATCCAGTTACATACAATGAGAAATGAGTATTAGATACTCAAGAGAAATGACTTATGGTTAAAAAAATTCGAAATGGGTCTTTGGAGAAAGACTAAAGCAGATGGCAAGGTAGAGACCTATAAGACCTAACTAGTGGTAAAAAGATTTTAAACAAGGTCACGGAGTTGACTGTAGTGAAATTTTTTACTAGTGAAAATGCTTATATCCATTTAGATTTTACTTGCAGTTGTAGCTTACTATACAAAAGGATGTATGTATGATACAACCAAGATGATTTGTCTCCATAGAGATGGAGTAAATTAAGTATACAAGCTACAACGATCCAATTATGGATTGAAGCAAATTTCTCGAAGTTGGAACATCCGTTTTGATGAGACAATCAAAAGAGTTTGATTTTATCAAAGATAATGATGAACCAAGTATGTACAAAGGTTAGGGGGAGAACTATGATATTCATAGTATTATATGTTGATATACTACCGATAAAGAATGACATACCGATGTTACAATCAATAAAGATGTGGTTGTCTAAAAGCTTCTCCTTTTAGGACTTGGGAGAAGCTTCTTAACATTCTATTCAGGATAAAGGTCTATAGAGATAGATCATAAAGGATGCTCGGCTAGATCCAAGGGACGTACATTGATTCATTGATATGTACTAGACTTGATATTACTTATGTGTGTTAAGCATATATCAGTTCAATTCTGGAAAAGAACATTAGAAAAGAGTTTCTAATGGTGGGTCTGATATAAAACTAGAGGGCTTAACAGACTCAAGTTTGTTCAGACTAACCAAGATAACAAGATATCCATTTCAGGTAATATGATTACCTTGAACGATGTTGCAGTGAGTTGAAAAAGTTCCAAATAGCAAAGAGTTGTTGATTTAATGACAAAGATATAGTAAATAACTATAAGTGAAGCTGCAAAGGTAATTGTTTGGTTCAAAAAGTTCATTACAAAACTTATAATGGTTCCTAACAATAAAGGAGTTTAATTTGCCAAGGAACCTATGTCTCATCTGAAATCCAATCATGTGTTGCAGCACTTTCATATGATTAGATGAATCATTAAAAATGAGATGGCACCATAAAGATGCAGGCTCTTAGTACAGCATTACAAATCTATTAACTAAAGCATTTACTAAGCAATTTTTACGCCACTTAGAGAAGAATGGTATGGGGATACCAAAGGACGATTGGCTTTAATGCAAGTGGAAAATTGAAAGTAGTATGCCCTTAAGCCAATCACATTTTATGTGATAAGTATATACTTTATAATCTTATTCATTTATTAATAAAAGTATCAAGGCATTTCTTTATTCATGATTAATTAGCTGAATTAATTAAATGGATAAACCCATAATTTTTAAGCAATGCTTTTAGAACCATGATGAGAATCATGCTAATGAGATCTAAATTCAAGATAGCTCAAAACTAAAATTGTTCTTAATTGTTGGATCACTAAAAAGGGGATTAGTAGATCTGGATAGATTAGTACATACTATGCTTGCTCTTATGAAGATAATGATTGATCTCATAATCATTTGTTTAGAGACACTAAAGCAAGTATGTAGGTACTTATTAGAGAATAAGTTCACTAAACATGACTCGCTCAAGGAATATTAAATGGAGTTTTACTTATCTGTCAATAGGAGTTCCTTATGTGATAGTCGTACAAGTGATCCTTGGACTTGAGACCATCATAATATCTTGTGTCTACTAAGTTATACTTTGATGTATTCCTTAAGACTTGTTGGTATATCAAATGATATGCTTAGGTATAATAGGTACACATAGAGATAGGTGAATGATCAACAAATGATCTACCACTTCCAGTAAAGGGAGAGAATGTCCTATCGATTCAATAAGTGACAACTTAAAAATTCCTGGCCAAGGTTGAATGGAATTAGAAAGGAATTTCTAATTTACATTAACTAGAGTTGTGTATTTGTGAATTGAAATGCATATGATCAAATCAAATAAGACTTGACAGAAATTTCGTACCTTATATTTGATTGGGACATTGTATGGTAGAATGATTGAATTGTACGGTAACTATTCACTGAAAGATTCTTTTACGATCAAATGTTGAAATCTATATTATCTGAAATGTCTATTAATCGCTAAGGGGTCTTACCCTTATTGTGGAATAATTATTTATTCTAAATTAAAGAGTTAATTCGTAATAAATGAATTAAAATTGTTCTAGTTTATTTATTATACAACCGATTTAACGTGGAGAACTTAAAGGGTCACACCGCAAAAGAATAATATTTATTTTAGAAGTGAATGGCATAATCGTAATAATAAATTAAGTATATTTAATTTATACTATGGTGATAGAATAAATTAAATAGCTTAATATTTATAGTTTAGTATTTTAGAAATACTAATTATAAATTAATAAGAGGAGTCTTATTATTATTATTATTATTACTATTATTATTATTACTAGTATTATTATTTAATTCCTAAATGGTTTAAGAATTAATTAATAAGTAGTAGTATTATTGTAAATAATTAAGTTCCTAAATTATTTAGAAATTGTAATTATAAATTAAGTTACTAAATAGTTTAGTATTTAATTTACAAGAAATACTCTCATTATTAAATAATTAAAGTCCTAAATGGTTTAGGAATTGTAATTAATTAATTTAGTTCCTAATTGAATTGAGAATTAAATTAAAACCCTAATCCTAAATAGTTTAAGAGGGTTAAGTATATCTATAAATAAGAGGAGTCTTATCATAGATCAAAGTTACACACTCTTTCACAAGAATAGATAGAGTACTTTATAATTCTCTACATCTAATAAGTTAGAGGGAGAGAGAATTAGTGCTAGCCACCCATGGTTTGCAGAAACTAAAATCTATTTCTTTAATTCATAGATCTCTTAGTAGATCACCTCTAGAGGCTTCACACTTGGGGAGCTAACATTGATCCGTTGAATCTAATCGGTGAATTTGAAGTAGAACACGAAGGATTAAAAGGAGTTGAACTTGTACCTGTGGAAGCTTGGTTCTACAAAAGTATAAATCTTTTATCCTTCCTCAATTAATAATACTCACATAAGAAAGATCCTGATTATTGGTTTGTAGAAAAAATTTAAAATTTAATTTTTCTTGCTTCCGTTACGCTTATATAATTTGATTATATGTATGTTATATTTTTGCAAACCAACAGTTCTTCTTTGCCCCAGGCCAAAGAGAACAATCACCACGTGCCCTAAAAGACACTCAACAATTATATCGCATTTATCCTATCATGAATCATCTGTAACCTAAGCCACAAATAGTCATCAATTATCTTTGCACTCAGGCCAAATATATATTCACAACAACTTAATTCTTGATGATTAGTACAAATAATAGTGATATAAATGATGAACAGAAGAAACGGGATAAACAATAAATATTAAAAGTTTATAATTTTACTTTGTGTAGATTCAAATAATGTCCAAATTGTCAAGATGTAAAGTCAAATTCAAGAATGATATTCAAGATCCATAGTTCAAAAATAACAGTTAAAGTTCAATAGAAAGGATCAGAAAAATAAGAAGGTTCAATTAAAACGATATTAAGTGAAGCGCAAACTATTAAAGAACGTATAATTATTTTAGGAAGTTTTACCAAATAGTATTTACCATAGTATGTTTAAGAGCATAAAAGAAAATGATATCTCTTACAAGTAAGAAATAAAATGATATCCTTTTACGAGTATAAAATAAATTATACCCCTTACCTTTGTATTGTGAAATAAAATTTACGGCCGAATAAATTCTTCCTTGTTTGTCTATATAGCAGTAAAGAATCAGACTTTTGGGTCTTCTAGAGTTTTCAAAATCTCCTTATGCTTTCAAAATAATGTTACTCTCGAAAAGATACACGGCATAGACTCAAGAATCACTCAATTCGGAGTTAATATGAATGAGTTATGAATTTTCAAAACTAAGACTGAAAATAGTGACAAAAATCAGAATAGCTTATAATTTTTAGCATTGTAAGACATGAAGATGACTTCAGATGACTTTTCTTCTTTCTTTAAAGTTGTAGAGGATAAAAAACTAAAGGGACGGACTTTGAATTCATTAAATTCAGACAAATAATAAATTTACTATAATTTTTTGAAAGAGTTATTGTACATAAGAAAATTTCATTTGGGAATTCAAAGAAGAATTCAAAAGATTTCAAAACTATGAATGACTTAAAATATAAATGTAGCACTCTAACTGATATTTACCAATACATGAGGTATCCTAGGATACAT
Organism: Hedera helix; assembly: GCA_947179155.2. Lineage (NCBI taxonomy): Eukaryota > Viridiplantae > Streptophyta > Magnoliopsida > Apiales > Araliaceae > Hedera > Hedera helix. The sequence continues at coordinate 18,906,278 of OX359270.1, forward strand.
AGAGAAAAACTTACCAAATATATGTAAGAAAATATATGTAAGAAAGTTATGAAAATTTTTTTAAGTTAAGGCCTCTATTTATAGTCAAAATCCAATATTTCTTAATTTAATTCAAACCATATATTTCAAGATAATGTTTAATCCATACCACACATTTCATCTTTTAAGATTTCTTTAATCTAAATCATTTATTTAAAAATCATCTTTAATCTACACTGTTCATTTCATATTCTATTATTATTATTACATTATCTTTAATCTATACCATTCATTTCAGATTTTCTTTAATCTATATTATTCATTTAATAAAACAACTAACTTTATATATAAAACAGCTAATTTTATATATAAATCAATTAACTTTATATATAAAATAATTAACTTTATATAAATCAACTAACTTTATCAATTAACTTTACATAAATCAATTAACTTTATATATAAAACAATTAACTTTATATAAATCAATTAACTTTATCAATTAACTTTATATATAAAATAATTAACTTTATATAAATCAATTAACTTTATATATAAAATAACTAACTTTATATAAATCAATTAACTTTATATATAAAATAATTAACTTTATATATAAAACAATTAACTTTATATAAAATATATAAAACAAACAACTTTATAAATTATTTTAACTATAATTCACCAATTATTCACAACTATTTATTATTATAACCAATTGTTATAAATGTAGTGTAGTTGGCTTTCTGAATTAGAGACTCATAATACTAACAGAAATACTAACTAATAATGAAATGCAACAGTTAAATCAACATCATAATAATGATAACAATAATGTAGAGAAAAAATAAAAAAATAAAAGAAAGAGCACGTTATTGTGTAATGACAATTATTGATTCAGTAATGTGAATTATTGTGCATATACTATTATGACAATTATCAGTTCAATAATTCGAATTATTGTGCATGTGACAATTATTGGTTCAATAAAGTCAATATTGTACAATAGTCACTTTATGAGTTCAATAATATGAAACACTATGTTATACCGTGTGATACTGTGTAATATCGTATGTTACTGTGCAATACCGTGTTCTACTATTCCTTTACCACCGGTTATTTTAACAGTTAAAAGTGATAGTATCGTTGACCATTTTTATTTAAAAAGGTTACTGCTGTCGTTTTTTATATCCGACAATACTTCGTTGTGGAGTCCACTAATGTTTGGTTATTTCGGGATCTTACATAAAAGTTGGGGTCTTACATTGTCATAAAAGTCGAGGTCTTACATTGTGAATTTTCTTTGTTTAATTGGCAAAATGGACTGAATTGGAACTGGTTAATGCTGAACTTGAGTTGCTCTTCTTGGGCTCCATTACTGTCATGCACCTCAGTTGGTTTTTGGCTGCTAATGCTGAGTATAAGTTATTCTCATGGTTTGCTCTTGGGATGTTCTTTTGCGAAAGTTGAGCTGGTCAATATTACTCTTATCCTCCTTATTTTTCTTAGACCAAACCTTGTCCAAGTCCACCTTATCATGAGCTTCCTTATCATTAGTTGCAGTCATGGTCTTGTTTTCATTAACTATTACCAGCCCATCTTGAATTGGATCATCCTAGCTAGCCCTTGCCATGTCCTCCTCCTCATTAGGATCAGCCTTATCCTCAATTTATGTAGTTGTAGCCAGGATCATATCAAGATCTTAATAGCTTCTAAATATTTTCTTTCTCTATAAACTTCTTTCTAAGGTAGTCAAGCTTGTTGATAATGGTTATAATCCTTGCATAAGTCTCAAAAATATTTTAAAACTTGAAAGCATTTTGAATTACTCATATTCCCTAGAAAGTTTGGAGACTATATTTTCTTTGATTTGACTTATTCCTTCATATGTTGTTGTTAAAGATGTCCAGATATCCATAGAAGTACTACAAGATGAGATTTTCATGAACTTCCACTAAGAGCAAGAGGCTTAGTATTCCAAACCACACATTCTTACTTCCTCCTCAGTCCACTCACTTCTAGGCTTTGGACTTGTCTTATCTTGTGCTATTATGAAAGTTTTAAGCTTCTGCTACCCGTAGTCAAAGTGTTCACCTTTGAACATTGTTGGTCAATTAATGTCATGTCCTTCTTGGAGTAGGTTGTCCATGTTAGCCATTTGGATTAACTCAGCAATTGGAGCTTAAGCTCTGATACTAGCTGTTGGCCCAGATTATGACTGACCAATAGAGGGGCGAATTGGTGGTTTGAAACTTATGAAAGTTTATCAATTATTTTGTAGTTGAATAAGATGATCACTCCCTCACAATTTGTTTAAGTGTTTTGAGTGTGTGGCTGATGGTGTGAATGAATGTGACTTTGTTTACTGATGAACTCTGACTAACTTATCGTCTAAGTTCAATACATAAAACAAGATACATAATAACATGAAAAACAAATAAACAATCACAAAGTAACATATGAGATTTATATGGTTCAGCACATTGTGTGCTAAAATGTGGGACACTAGTTCAAAATCCTTTTTAAATAGTTACAACTTCCACAGTTTCTTAGAATCAATGGGCAAACTTAGCAACTCGTATGCTGCTGTAACAACCCAGGTCAAATCTCGAGTTTGAATCAAATCATAATATAATAAGGCCTAATGCACTTATCTCAATAATATCTTCTTAGGTCATCTTAGCTCACCACATGCTCGCCTAGAAGGTCATGACTAAAGGTGCTATTGTTAGTAACTTAATTTCTTATATACAGACAAAAAGAAAATCACATGTTTCGATGTGGGACTGGATTGTTACAAACTCCCCCACTTAAATTTTTAACGTACTTGTTAGAATCGATTACACCCACAGTCCACAAATATTTGTCTCTCTAACCATTATGGGATAATACTGGTTGGCTTTGTGTTCCCACCTCTGGACCTCTCTCCATTATGGGATAATACTACTAACCTTTGTGTCTCCATTTCCGATAACCCGATCAGATAACCCGACCCAAGCTTTTGAGAGTTGAATTTGATACCATATGTAATAACCCGGGTCAAATCTCGAGTTCATAATAAATTTTGAGTCAAATCTCAAGTCCGAATCAAATCAAATCCATCCAAATAAGGCCTTAAACTACTAGCTAGTAGTATCTTATTGAACCATCTTAATCCATCACAGACTCACCTAAAAGATCATGACTGAAAGTATTCATGATAGCAACATGAGTTCTTATATACACATCCAAATATTCCATATATTTCAATATGAGACTGAAGTGTTATAGCTATACCATGCACAGTTGCGCATAACCTATCTATTTTGTAAGTTCATAAATAACCAAATCCATGCTCCTTTATGTTTTCAGAATTCACAACAAACTGCACATATCTAAAAGATAAGAAAATATTGTTTAAGGAAATACAACAAATCTCACAAGATATTTAAGGATGCATAATCAACCATATAGCCTATAGATCTCTAAATAGATCTGATACCATAATTTTAGCATAATATCTAGATACTTTACCTTTTGACCAATACATGTTTGTTATATAAAAAAAAAGTGAACTAGTGTGTGTTGACCTTTTTGACTCACAGCTTGCATGTGACTCTCTTCAGGACTTGAGCTCTCCTTTACTGACTTACAGAAGTATTTTTTTTTTTTTATAACTAAAGTCCAAGAATTTAGTCGTTTTAGGTGAAGTTAGTGAGATCCTTAAAATCTATTCACTGGTATTGATCTCTCCAAGTTGATCTTATGGATGTATTTGAATTTTTTATTTCAAATTGTTAGTTCTCGTAGACACAATTATGATGTAGAAGCGGGGGGTTGAATAGATCATTAAAAACTTTTTCTTTATTGTTATGAAAGTATATTAGTTATGATAAGTAGAATCAATTCAAGCACAGCGGAATATACTTTAAGAACCCCTTCATGATCTTAATTTAGTGATTTAATCTATAGTATGAGTAATAGTAGATATAGTAGTTATTGTGCATAATGTAAAGAAAGTAAAGTAAATGACACAAGAGTTTTAAGTGGTTCGGAGACTGAACAACTCCTACTCCACTCTTCTACTTCGACAAGAAGGAAATTCACTAATTTAGTCACTAAGACAAGGACACTTTGCCCTCCACAAGTCTAGCATACTTAAGTTGTTTTTAGCCCCTCAGGCAAAGATCCTTTGACCCTCCTCAAGTCCAGCAGACATGAGTTATTTTTAGCCACTAAGGCAATGATCCTTTGACCCTCCTCAAGTCCAGCAGACATGAGTTGTTTTGTTTGTGCTGCTAAGTTGAACTTTAATCTCCTTCATCTTCAGATACTTAGCAGCTGTTTGTGATCATTCTTTGGATGTTGCTGATCTTTGTCGTTAATGCTCTTCTCTTTCAGGTATTCAGCAGCGACCCATGATAACCCTTAATGTACTGTGTAACGACCCCGAAATTCGACCAATCTTATTACCTTAAATTTTAAATTTATTAAACATTATCTTCCTTACGTCCAAATTTCGGTTCGTTAATAAATCTTTAATCTCCTTAATTGATCCATTAGCTGATTTCAAAATCATCAAGTACAAATTTTTCGGTATAAATATTTCTTTTTCTCAATCCTTATATTAAATATTTTATCATTTAAAACTTTGTATCTCGATCCTCGTCCCTGGATTGCAACCTTTACTTTTCCGTTTTCTCACAAGTATCATTATGATCATTATTCGAAATTTACAGTCTTTTATTTTCATACAATTATTTCTTGTTGCATCGTTCATAATCAAACGTATAATAATTTCCACCGTAACAATTAATTTAAACATTCATAGCTCACAATTTAACTCTAATCATCCTATACGGATCCAACGTATATGAATATACAAAATGTCAAAATAACTTTGCAATTCACTATATTGAATATAACTATTTCATTTACAACCTTCTTGGTTGATCCATCTCTAATAAAATTCGATATTTCTGAAATTCATTTCTTAACCTGCAAAAGTTTAATTTAAGCAAGTAATGAGCACAACGGCTCAGCAAGTTCAACAGTTATACTTCACATAGCACATACTTTATCATGCTTGGTGTGTGTCATACATCATGTGCTTGTGCTTCTACTATAGCAATATATCTCCTATAGCAATATATCTCCTATATATTCATATTGTTGCACAAAATATACATTGTGATCATATTAATCACGTATCACGTAACACATAATTTGTATGTAGTTAAAACAAAAATTACATATTATAATAGTCCAACATTTAACATAAAAGGGACTGAAGAACTTGCCTGGCGTCCAATTAATAGCTCAACTTATTAAATTGGTAGTTCATACCCTTTACTCGATCAACCTATGATCATAAAATAATCAAATAATAATTATTTAACTCCTTGTAATATTAATTTAATTAATTAATATCATCTCTAGGCCAATTATTAATTTATATGGCCAATTATATTAACCTCGTTCCTTAAAATATTCGTTTAACTGAATATCCAACACCTATAATACGAACAACCCGGCTCATCGGATAAATTTTAACATAACTGGGTGTCCCAAAAAATTTTATTTAACCATTTTCTAAATGGTAACCTTATTAGATTAATATTTAAACATTTAAATATTAATCCCCAATATTTAATATTTTTACAAAAATATTAAATTTAATACCCAAACATCATTTCTATATTTTTAGTATTTTTCTATAATTTTCTATGATTTTTAAACAATTTTTTAAACATTTATTTAATTAAAAACTAATTCTGGGGGCAATTTAGTAATTTCCGCAGCTTTGGGACATAACCGGCATTAACAGAAAAGCTCAGGGGCTTATCCGTAATTTTCACGCCCTAAGGGACCCATCCGACATTTTCTGGAAAGTTCAAGGGCATTTCCGTAACTTTAGCAACGTTAAGGACATAACTGAAATTTACCGGAAAGTCCAGGGGCATTTTCGTAGTTTCGATGGTCAAAGGACACGACCGGTATTAACCGAAAAGGGCAGGGGCACGCTGGTAATTTCCAGCGTGTCGTCGACCGCGCATTGCGCGCGGCCCTTCGCTACCGACGCCAAAACGACGTCGTTTCCCTTCCGTTCCCGAAGCCCTCGCGCATGGCGCGGCCTCTTCCTCCGGACGCCCCAAAACGGCGTCGTTTTACCCCCGCGTCAGACAAAAAAATGGCTGCCGCGCATTGCGCGACAGCCCTTTTCTTCTTCTTCCTTTTTCCAGCCGAACAGTATACCAGCTTTATCCAAAAAAATCCATTTTTGCTCCAAATTTTTCACACAAAACTACTCCAAAAATTATGTAATTCATACATATACATCTCTAAATTATTTAGAATAATAATTTTAATTACTTTCTAATTTTTCACAAAATTATTTTATCATTACAAATAATAAATTAATTTACATAAAATGCTATATATCTTCCCAAAAGCTTGAAAAATCTTTCCTTTGAGGCTTCAACACCTTCTCCTTTCTTGATGGTCATACTTTCCGATGGTGGTGGTGTTGCCGGATGAAAAGTAAAAGAGAATGAGAGTTTATGTTATATTATTTTTCTTTTTCCTTCTTGCTTATTCATTTTCCTTCTCTTAAATAGCCAAACAACTTAACTTCTATTAATAAAAAAAATACACCACCGACTTACTTTCCAACGCCACCACCGACTTAATTTTTTTCGGATAAGTTAGCATGCAACTTAATTATTTTAATACATTACATAATTATTATGTGTAATAAATATTTTATATAATGTATATAAAATATTTATTTTAATTTTCCAAAAATCATAACTTGATTTATAAGAAATTTTAATACCTCATTTGGGTATTTTACTTGACAAATTTTGTACACGCATAATGACATGCATGTAACTATATGAGGTAATTTATACCTCCAAAAATCATAAAATAATTCATTGAACATATAAAAATTATTTTTCACAATTTTTCACTCCGTTACTTAGACAACATGTTACATTAACATGTTCACGTTTCTAAAATATTATCTTTCATAAAAGTCATAATAATTCCATTATACATAAATATAATTTTTAATAACTTAAAACATTCATTTTTCTTATTTATTATTCATTTCTTTAATATTCACATTAATTTTCCTTATATAAATTATATAATTTAATATTATATAATTTATATAATTACATTATTCATTTTTAAATAATTTCCCTTTTATACAAATACGAATTATAAAACTTTCTTCCATCCTTAATTATTTTAATTCTCTTATATAAATTATATAATTATTCTTATATAATTTATATAATTATTATTTCCTTCATACAATATTTTAATTTCCTTATATAAATTATATAATTTATTCTCATATAATTTATATAATTACATTTCTTTTCAATTAATTTCTAAACTTCCTCCACAATTCCTGATAAAATCTAAAATCAATAATTACAATTTTTACCAAGTCCCTCATTCACTTTTTATTTAAATTTGGATTAATTTAATTATTAATTCCTTTATTTCCATAATTAATGGAATTTATAATTATCAATGAAACATTCACATATATAAATATACATATCAAATTTAATATATTTCACATTACCACGTAACCTCAATTAAATCATAATTTCTACATTTTCATAATAATTTAATTGTACAATTTATTGTACCTTTACATGGAATCTCTCTTATTTTTCATAAATTATTTCCAAACAATTTATTTACCTTTTTATTTATTTTAAATCCACACAATTCATCACCATCTTGATACACATTTAATTTAACAATTAAATTCCTTCCCACACTTTAAATTACTTATTTCATAAATAAATTAAACAATTTTGATAATTTTATCAATTAAATTCTCATTTAATATTATTAAAGAAATCCTGAAAATTCGGATCCGCACATTCTTCCCCCCTTAACAGGATTTCGTCCTCGGAATCATAATTGTCGTAATATTCATACGTATTTTAGTTATAGCATCTTGTTATACCGTTATCTTGATGAATCACAATTAAATCCATAATAATTATATTTTACCTCTTTAATTTCCGTAATTCACATGAATATCTCCATAATGATCATAACTGTTAGAATATTCAATTCTTAACTCAATTCACAATTTCTTTATAATATTACATTTCAAATTCTCTAAAAAAATTCCTTTCTTTAATCACACGTAACCTTACTCAATCCACTTATTGCATATTTTGCACCTTTATCCTTCTCCTTTTTATTCATATTCATGACTCTTCTTCACATTCGATAAATCCTTCCTTAATACTTCTATCATTTAACACTAGGTTTTAAATACTAACCTTTGCTTAATTTATCATAATTCTTATTTGGAATTATTCTAAAAATTCTAGGTGTCACAGCTGAGTTCTTTAAATAAGCTTTGTGCTCAGCAGTCTCTTCAAACACTCTAAGTATGTTCTTCATCATTTCAGCTAAGAGTGTTCTTGGTTGATCACAGAGTTGTTCTTCTAGATTTACCTTCAACTCATTATCACTCTTGATTTTGGCTTCTTTAGTCGTTTGACTCTTAGCTCATATGACAACATTTCGGCATTTCTTCTTGTGTTTTTGGTTAAGCTTTTTAATCGATAGGTTGTATGTTCTTCTTGCTTTTTCTCACTCTTTCTTTCTTTACAGATTTGCTCTTTTGTAGATTTTGAATAATCTTCCCGTTGCAAATCTTTTCGTTGGAACGTGTTTTGTTGCAGACTTCTTTATGAATATTTTATTCATTTAGTCAAAGTATTTAATGCTCTCCTGACTCTGACTTGAGTTGCCTTCTTTTTCTCTAGGAAGGGACATGTCAGTCTTGGGTTCTTACCAACCTTTATAGAGGAGATAGGTCTTTCAGATAATACGACTGTTTGGACACAATCTTCTGTTTTATTGAGCCTGATACGTGATACTTGAAGTCTTTGTTCTGATACTCAGCACGCCTAAGTCAGTAATCTGACATTTCTGACTTCTACTTTAGCATAGGCGTTTAGATGTATTGATGTAGATGTTTCTGAAGTAATCAGTCGCGTAATTTAGGATTACTAGCTTAAGTGCTTTGATGTCTTCAATCCTTGATGGCACTTAAATACTCTATGATTGATTTAGTTGTAGCCTTTTACTTCTGATCGTAGAGTCATCTGCTGGCTCCGTTATGTAGCTCTACGATCTTGCTTGACTTGGACTGCTTTGTACATCGTAGACTGGTTGACTATACTAACTCTACGATCTTATCTGGGCCTTACTGTCCTGAAGATCTGGTTAAGCTTTTGCAGGTGCTTTATCATAGAGGACTGCTCTATGAACTTCAGGTTTGCTCGCTCTGCTTGGCTTCTATGTCATAGAGGACTGCTCTATGATCTTCAGGTGCTAGTGTTTCTATATCAAAGAGGACTACTCTGCGAACTTCAGTTGCTTTCTCTGCTGCATATTAAAAGTCATTTAAGTCGGGTAGCATTTGAACATCTTCGGCTCAATTCTACGATTGCTTGAACGTTAAACTTATGTGTTTGCTTTACTACTCTACGACCTTACCTATGATGCAGGTCGTAGTGCAATCATAGAGTGAAGGTTTGAACTACTCTGCGATCTCTATTAGAATTGGATGCTTTAGATATACTCAAAGATCTTCGTTCATTTTGTTTGACAGCTCTATGACAGCCTTCTTGATAATCTTCATGAGGATTGCTGTCTTGATTCTGAATGCTCATGTAGAGGTTGCTCTTTGAATCTGCTTGTCTTATGAAAATTGTATAGTGACTGACTCTACTGACTCTACGAACCCAATAGTTAGCTTTATGATGCCGAGACAACTCTACGAACTGTCTAGAGAACTTTTTGATCTGTCAAGCCTTATTCTGCGTATGCCTGGCAGATTCTACGATCTTCCTCTGAGTGTTTACGTGAGACTTCTTTCTGAATGACTCTTCACTTCTTAATCAGTTTTGCTGATGAAGTTGGTACTTGGATCTTTAGCTTGCTTGCAGATCATTCAAGAAATTCATTCTGATAATCTTCAGGTAAACTGCTCTAAGATTTTACCTTTAGAAATGTAAGCACATGAATGATTATGTTGATGACTTGCAGACACTACGATCCCGAGTGTAATCTACGATCCTTGCTTTGACTTTCTTACCAGATTTCTTGTTCTTTGATGCTGTTTTTTTTTATCGTTCAGGTCTTTCTATTACAGCTTAAGATCAACCTAACAAGTTTGATTTTTCTATTTATAGTCCTTGTACATTGTAATTTTCTGAAGGACTTTACAAAGCTACTCATTCATATTGGATCAACCTAACAATCTTGATCTTTTCAATCTAAGTCCTTTGAACATAATGTCTAACATCTATTAAGGATTTACAGCTTTCATCAATACAGACATATTTGCATATTGATTCATTTATCTTTCATTTAAGCACATCATTAAATCTTATAAAAAAGGAATAGTATTCACATGCTTATTCCAAACACAAACTTCAAATAATCTTTCTTGGGTGTTAGGTGAGATGGTGTAGGTCTCCATGCAAAAGGAATGGCTTGTGGACTAAAACTTTCCTCTTTGGAGAAAAAATCTCCAGCGCCTAATGTTGATAGTAACAGTTTTGTCTTCTAGTGTCCGCTTCGTCTCCTTGTCTAAATCTCTTGCTTCCTTGGTTAAACGAAGCTTCCCAATCATGCTTTGTTATATGAATGAAATATATATATATATATATATATATATATATATATATATATATGTCATAGGAACTATCATTAAAATAGTCATTGGGTGACTCTGTTCATCACACTACTAAAAAATATTGTCTCGATTCTGGCGTACGCGTGACTCTGTTCATCACACGACTCTAACTTATGAACTTGACTCAGTATTTAAGTTATACTCCAAACTTAAATCTTAACTAGTCCTTTCAAGTATATTTGAATAAACTTATTAATCATTACGAATGTAATTTTGCTACTCATCAAAATATAAGTCAGTACAAAAACTCATAGGCTTAAACAAGCCCCAAGTGCTTGGTACGGAAAGATTGCAAAATATTTAATTTTCTGGGGGCTATGTTTCATCCAAAAAGAAGTCAAAAATGAATGTTATAGTCTTATTGTAGACGATATGATTAATTACTAGTGACAATAAAGTTCTGGTTTCAAGACTAAGAAAAGAACTAGTCATTTGATTTAAAATGAAGAGTCGTGGAGAGAGCTTTCTTACTTTCTAGGGTTGAAGTGACAAAAAGCAAAAATGGCTTTGTTGTCTCACAAGAGAAACATGTGAGATAATTTCTCTAGGAGCTTTAGACCCCACGGGAGTTGGGTCTATGTCTTGATCTTCATTGTAATATCTATATTTTTTTGGCTTCTATATACTAAACAAATTAGCAACAAAGAAAAATCTTAGAAAAATTTAACAAGGAAACAGTTGAGCCTATGGTAACTCCAATGGAACAGAATCTCAAACTAATGCCAGATGAAGGATGTGAGGTCAGTAACCAAAACGCTTACCGAATTCTTGTTTGTAGCTCTCCTTAGTTGGCTATAACCCGTCATGATATATGTTTTGCCGTGGGAGCAATAAGTCAGTTTATGGCCACACTTTGTCGTAGCGAAACGCAATCTCCGTTATGTATCCAACACTAGTTCTTTTCGTTTGCTGTACGAAAAAGGTGATGTTTTTGTTAAATTGCACCTTTTAATTAAATGAGTTTTGATCAATTTTGGGTTTAATTTAGACTCATTAGTTGATTGAATTTAAATTAAATTAAAAGTGTTTTTGATAGTCTACAATAAGGAAATTAAGAGAGAACAAATATAATTCAAGTAGGAATTATATACTATATTTTAATCATATTCAAAGTGAGGCATATGAAAAGGTGCATTGTTGTTTGCAAAACTACTTTCTTTTAAGTACCACATCGATAAGAAGTAAAACTATTTAATGCTTTATAAGCATGAATGGAATAGTTTAATTTACTTGTAGTACTAAAGGAAAGGCTTGGATCGGGTCACAATGACGTGGTGCAAAGCACCACCCGCCCGCGCCCGCGTCCCGCGAGCCGCGAGCCGGGGCCGGGGCCGGGGCCGTGGCCGTGGCCGTGGCCGGTGCGGGTGCGGTCGCGTCGCAAAGTCGCATTGGCGCTTTAGGCGCACTTTGCACTTCGCACGTACGCATCGTCGCTAGGAGCCTCGCCCGAGCCACGAGCCTATCTTTTTAGATAAGGCTCAAGTCATTGTACCTGACTATGAATTAACTGCAAACAAATGCAGCAACTGAAACTCATTAGTGGTCAATTCAGTAACTGTTACAGAATTAATTCTGTAACATAAACTGAATTGATATTGCTTTTCAGTTGTAGAATTTCAAAGGTTCTCTCTTCCTTCTTCTTTATATTCTATATATGTTTCAACCTTTACAAAGAAGCAACATACTGAGTTTTCAATTGTGAATTGCTATTGCATTTGAAAAAATAGGCTTGACATATATCCTGGAGGTATATTGCCAGCAGCCTTTAGCAAACCTTAGTGGTAAGGGGCAATAAACACCTTAAGGACAGGGACAACCCGTGTCAAACTTGTTCGGTTCCAATTCTCGATTGTGTTTATATTTTTCAATCTTAAGGTGTTTATTTGAGATGGATACAGAATCGTTCAAAATCATGAACCGGGATTTTGTCAAGCTTGATCGCTTTGATGGAAATAATTTTAGTCGATGGCAAGACAAGCTGAAATTTCTACTTACAGTTCTTAAAATTGCATATGTACTGGACCCAAACCTTCAGCCTATTCCAGAAGATCCCAAACCAGTAGAAGGTCAACAGCCAAACACTGGTGAAATTGAAACACTGAAGGAGCAGAGAAAGAAGAGGACTGAAGATGAAGAGCTTGCTCGTGGCCATATTCTCAACACGCTGTCAGATCGTCTCTACGATTTTTACAGCAATATTCAGTCACCAAGGGAGTTGTGGGAGGCTTTGGAGTTTAAGTACAAAGCTGAGGAAGAAGGTACAAATAAATATTTAGTTTCAAAATATTTTGATTTTAAGATGGTTGACAATAAACCTATTTTGGAGCAAGTACATGAGCTCCAGGTTATTGTTAACAAATTAAGGGTTCTTAAAATTATTTTGCCTGAAACCTTCCAAGTTGGAGCGATAATTGCAAAATTACCTCCATCTTGGAAGAATTTTGCCAAAAAGTTGATGCACAAGTCTGAGGATTTTTCCTTAGATCAAATTCAAAAGCATTTGCGTATTGAGGAGGAGGCCCGAAAACGTGATGCTAAGAATTTGAATCAAGGACAGTCTAGTGTCAACTATTTGGAGGCAGGTTCATTTAAAGGGAAAGGACCTGGTGTTAAAAAGGACAATAACAAGTTCAAGAACTCTGGACAGAAAAATAAAAAACCTAATCCTAATAAAAGAAAGGGCAAGTGTCATGTTTGTGGAGAAGCTGGACACTATGCTAGAGAATGTAAACAACGCAAAAGTGGTTCTGCAAACATGGTTGAGGAGAACCTTGTTGCCATGGTCTCTGATCTTAGTCTTGATGTGACTACGATTTCTGAGGTTAATATGGCGAGTGAATCTGATGGTTGGTGGCTGGACTCTGGAGCTACTGTCCATATTTGCAATAACCGACAGATGTTTAAAACATTTGAAGAAGTTGTTGGACAGGAAGTTCAGATGGGAAATAGTTCAAGAGCCAGTGTTGGTGGCAAAGGAACTGTGGAAATTGATTTCACCTCTGGAAAGAAGCTGACATTACTTAATGTGTTGTTTGTGTCAGAAATTAGAAAAAATCTAATTTCTGTTGATCTTTTAGATAGGAAAGGATTTAAACTTTCTGTTGAGTCCGGCAAAGTCATTCTTTCAAAGAATGGTGTTTTTGTTGGAAAGGGTTATGCTTGTAATGGGATGTACAAACTATCTGCAAATAAAATTAATTCAGATTCTGCTTATTTTACTTGTGCAATTTCTTTGTGGCATAGTCGTTTAGGACATATAAATTCAAAGAATTTGAAAAATATGCATGCAATGAAATTAATTGATATTGGCAATAGTAAACTTGACAAATGTGAAGTTTGTGTTAAATCAAAAATTGTGAGAAAACCGTTTTCAAATGTTCAAAGAGAATCACAATTATTAGATTTAATACATACTGATATCTGTGAGTTAAATGGAATATTAACAAGGGGTGGAAAACGATATTTCATTACTTTTATAGATGATGCTAGCAGATATTGTTATGTGTATTTGTTGAGAACAAAAGATGAGGCATTTAACTCATTTAAAAAATATAAATCAGAAGTAGAAAATCAACTTGAGAAGAAGATTAAAATTTTACGTTCTGATAGAGGCATGGAATATTGTTTGAATGCTTTTGATGCATTTTGTGAAGAAAATGGTATTATACATCAAACAAGTGCAGCATATACACCACAACAAAATGGTTTAGCAGAAAGAAAAAATCGTACATTTAATTATATGATTAATTGTATGTTAAATCATGCTTGTTTGCCAAATAATTTATGGGGTGAGGCACTTCTTACTGCTTGTCATATTTTAAACAGGATACCTAGTACTGTTGTAAAAACTAGTCCTTATGAAATATGGAAAGGTAGAAGACCTAACATAAATTATTTTAAAGTGTGGGGGTGTATAGCTTATTTTCGAGTTCCAGATCCTAAAAGGACTAAGTTAGGGGCTAGAGCTATTAAATGTATATTTGTTGGATATGCTGAAAATAGTAAAGCTTATAGACTTCTTGATTTAAAGTCTAATGTAATAACTGAATCAAGGGATGTGGAATTTTTTGAAAATAAATTCTCAAAAAATGTTGAAAATGTGGATATGCCTTTATTTGATGAGCCTAGAGGTCCTATAAGGTCTAATGTTGAGGTTGGAGAACCAAGTGTTCTAAATCAACCAAGTGGACCTAGAAGGAGTACTAGAGCTAGAAAAGAGAAAGACTTGGATGATAATTTCATTTCTTCTCAGTCTTTATTATTTTTGGTAGAAGGAGACCAAAATAATGAAGTGGTAAATGAAATACCCTATATATATAGTCTTGAGTCTGATCCTAAATCATTTAAAGAAGCAATGGCTTCTAGGGATGCTGCCTTCTGGAAGGAAGCTGTAAATGATGAAATGGATTCGATCTTGGGAAATAATACTTGGGTATTGACAGATTTACCTAGAGGTTCTAAACCCATAGGGTGTAAATGGATTTTTAGAACAAAATATAACACTAATTGTACTATTTCTGCCTTTAAAGCAAGATTAGTAGCAAAGGGTTTTAGACAAGTAGAAGGTATTGATTACTTTGATACTTATGCATCGGTAGCACGAGTTACTTCCATTCGAATTCTTTTTGCCTTAGCTTCATTGTTTGATCTTTACATTCATCAAATGGATGTTAAGACAGCATTTTTGAATGGCAATTTGAATGAAGAAGTATATATGGAACAACCCGAAGGGTTTGTTGCTCCCGGAAATGAGGCTAAAGTATGCAAATTAATTAAATCCCTTTATGGTCTAAAACAGGCACCAAAACAGTGGCACGAGAGATTTGACACTGCTATTTTAAACTTTGGGTTTAAATATAACAGTGCAGATAGGTGTATATACTCTAAAACCACTTCGGGGGTGATAGTCTGTTTGTATGTGGATGATATGCTGATTATCAGTACAAATATGGTTGGAGTAAATGAGACTAAAAAGTATCTATCCTCAGTCTTTAAGATGAAAGACTTAGGTGAAGTAGATACTATTTTAGGCATCAAAGTTAAAAAACATAGTGGGGGTTTTGTATTAAATCAATCTCACTATGTTGAAAAGATATTAACTAAGTTTAGTCACCTTGAGTTTAAGGAGGTGAATACTCCTTTTGAGAATGGAGTTAAACTTAAAGAAAATAATGGCAGAGCTATTGCACAGCTAGAATATGCAAGTGCTATTGGTAGCCTTATGTATGCTATGCATTGCACTAGGCCAGATATTTCTTTCGCAGTTTCTAAACTTAGTAGATATACGAGCAGTCCTAATGTTGACCATTGGAAATCTATTGGGAGGGTATTTGGATACCTTAAAAGAACCAGTGGTTTAGGTTTGTTTTATAATAAATTCCCTAGTGTTTTGGAGGGATACTCTGATGCAAGTTGGATTAATAGTGTGGGAGATAATAAATCCACAAGTGGGTGGATTTTCACTCTTGCCGGTGGTGTTGTTTCTTGGGCAAGCAAGAAGCAGACTTGTATTTCTCATTCTACTATGGAGTCAGAGTTTATAGCTTTGGCTCAAGCAGGAAGAGAGGCTGATTGGATTAGAAATATGTTGTTAGACATAAATCTATGGCCAAATCCAATGCCTCCAATTTCACTATACTGTGATAGTGAAGCTACGCTTACAAAAGCGTATAGTGGTACCTATAATGGTAAGTCTAGACATATTGGTCTAAGACATGAATTTGTGAGACAAT
This sequence comes from Hedera helix, assembly GCA_947179155.2. NCBI lineage: Eukaryota > Viridiplantae > Streptophyta > Magnoliopsida > Apiales > Araliaceae > Hedera > Hedera helix. The sequence goes on from OX359270.1 coordinate 18,922,718, forward strand.
TGATACATGATGGTATCATAACTATTGTCTATGTGAAGTCAAGTAAAAACTTGGCTGATCCGCTTACTAAGCCTCTGACGAGAGACTTAATAAGTTTGACTACACGTGATATGGGACTTAAACCATTCTGAGCCAAAGGTGATGGAAACCCAACCTATATCTAGGTTATCCCTAGTTTATAGGTTCAATGGGAAAAACAAGTCACAGTTGTTGGTTGTGTTACTATCAACTTGGTCTCATATGTAGTTTATGATAGTAACGTTTGTTGCACGACTGAGGTTGAGTTATGCTCTTAACAAAGTGATGCGCTTTTTGCAACAGAAGTGCAAGAGAACCACTTTGCCTATATGAACTAGAAGTGAAGCCGCTTCTTATAGAAAGTTATGGTTTACTTTCTTAGAGGTTCAAGAAACAGGATATTGCGCACGGCTATAATAGCGCAAAGCAATGATAATGCTCGCTGTAAAGGGAGGTTTGTGTGTGTATGATAGCTCCGGTTGTGTCTTTTGGAATAGAGGTTCAATCTACGGACACCATCTATTTCGATATGACTTTGAGTTATTTATACTAAGAGAAGGTTCAATGTTCGTCACACCTTCTATTATGCATACAAGCCTTAGAGTTGATAAACAAAGAATTGTTTGGAAAAAAGTAGTTTTTCAAACAAGTGGGGGATTGTTAAATTGCACCTTTTAATTAAATGAGTTTTGATCAATTTTGGGTTTAATTTAGACTCATTAGTTGATTGAATTTAAATTAAATTAAAAGTGTTTTTGATAGTCTACAATAAGGAAATTAAGAGAGAACAAATATAATTCAAGTAGGAATTATATACTATATTTTAATCATATTCAAAGTGAGGCATATGAAAAGGTGCATTGTTGTTTGCAAAACTACTTTCTTTTAAGTACCACATCGATAAGAAGTAAAACTATTTAATGCTTTATAAGCATGAATGGAATAGTTTAATTTACTTGTAGTACTAAAGGAAAGGCTTGGATCGGGTCACAATGACGTGGTGCAAAGCACCACCCGCCCGCGCCCGCGTCCCGCGAGCCGCGAGCCGCGAGCCGTGGCCGTGGCCGTGGCCGGTGCGGGTGCGGTCGCGTCGCAAAGTTGCATTGGCGCTTTAGGCGCACTTTGCACTTCGCACATACGCATCGTCGCTAGGAGCCTCGCCCGAGCCACGAGCCTATCTTTTTAGATAAGGCTCAAGTCATTGTACCTGACTATGAATTAACTGCAAACAAATGCAGCAACTGAAACTCATTAGTGGTCAATTCAGTAACTGTTACAGAATTAATTCTGTAACATAAACTGAATTGATATTGCTTTTCAGTTGTAGAATTTCAAAGGTTCTCTCTTCCTTCTTCTTTATATTCTATATATGTTTCAACCTTTACAAAGAAGCAACATACTGAGTTTTCAATTGTGAATTGCTATTGCATTTGAAAAAATAGGCTTGACATATATCCTGGAGGTATATTGCCAGCAGCCTTTAGCAAACCTTAGTGGTAAGGGGCAATAAACACCTTAAGGACAGGGACAACCCGTGTCAAACTTGTTCTGTTCCAATTCTCGATTGTGTTTATATTTTTCAGTTTTTATGCTCGAACGCTAATTGGGTAGGATATCCATCTAATCAACATTCTACATCAGGTTACATTTTTCCAATTGGCTCGATGACAATTTCATGGTGCTGTAAAAAGCAATAACAGTGAATTTATCAAGTACAGAAGCTAAATATAATGTTAATACACTTGCAGCTCACGACACCATCCAGTTAAGAAGGCTCATTAAAGATGTTTTTCTACTAGTTGTGCAACGGTGATTGGTTGGTATTTGCAGTGAATTTGTTGTTTGCGGTGACTTCTATGCTGGTGGTGGATGTTTGGTTGTGGTTGCACCGGATTTGTTGGTGGCGGTGGTGGTGTTCATAGTTGGTGGAATTGATGATGACGGTTGTGAGTTTATTCGGTGGTGATGAGTCATGTGAAAAACAAGGAAAAGAAAAATATAAATAGAAGATAAAGAAAGCATTAAAAAAAATGTCAATATCGCACAAGGCTAGCGATATAGGACAGTGCGGTGTCCTGCAACTTGCGCGTCCGCTTTTATTTGCTTAATTATTAATTTAAAATAATCAACGTGATAAATAAAATTAAAATTAAAATTGGATATTTATTTTAAAACAGAAAGAGTATCATATATCATCCTTTAATTTATTTTCATAAACATTTTATATCCTTAAAGAATATTAATTTTATAAGGATTGCATGTAAATAATTTTTACACCGCCAAATAGAAGTTAGACAACTTTGTATTTTTTTTTTAAAAAATCAAAAAATTTTGAATTTTTTTTAACAGATTATGTAATCTTAATTACCATGTTAAAATGTAGAATTTACAAGTTCTAATTATATGGTATAAAAACACTATTTTACGAGCTGTCCTAGTAGAAGTTACCTCATCTTTAAAAGCCAAATCAACAATTTAAGTAGTCATCTCTACTCTTGTCATAAGAATCGGGATATACTCTGAAAATGGAAAAACTATTCCATGCTCCTAGAGCACGGTGATTAGAATGTTCCTCCCTTCACATGCATGTGAGATTCTCTGGTGAAACCTATAAGGGATCCCCATGCATGAGTCATATTAATTGGGTTTTTCTAATTCAAACATCAAAACTCTGGATGAGTAATACATCCGATTAAAATCTTACCAATTGTGAATTGTAAAAAACGACCATTAATCAAAACCTATCGTAGTAAAAATCCGTTTTTCACAAATATCACAGACACCTAAATTTTTTTTATCTAGGTGGACAGTTGGGGACTCCGTTAAAGACTTAATAGAGGGTTTAAGTCGCGCAAATTCCTTGAGTTTTCCCTTTTTAACTTAATAGTTGTCTTTTTCTCTATTCTTCATTTGTTTGTGTTGATGTGCTTTAATTGCTTTTCTCGTCATTCTTTTCATACAGTGAGGATCAAGTTTTCCTCCAGCACACTGGTGTACCCGAAGGAATGTTTCCAGGCGGAGCACACCAAAGATATCCGCTCAAATTCACTTCAATCAAAAGATTACAAAATTTTGAAAACCGACATACCACCGAAAAATCCACGACATACCACGCATAAATACATTCTTACGTACTTGCATCCACATCATAGCACCCTAATCGCTCCTCATCAAATTACCTGATGCGTACAATGGAAGCACGTCATCAAAGACCATGAGTGGAAGGACGAAGAAGAATCTTGACCCCAACATTTTATCCTCACAGTTGGATAGATATATGATTCTTTTGAATAACTTGTTCAAAGTTCAAACCCTCCTGGTCTTTGCTGACCAGGAGAAGACGGCATTAGAAGGGCAAAAAAAAAAACAAAGACGAAATAAATTTGTGATTTTTTTTTTTGGGGGGGGGGGGGGGGGAGGGGTTGAAAGCAAAAGGGAGAGATCAGTACGAATATAATGAACGACATAATGAATCTCAACGATCTCTAGGCACAACAAAACAGATAACTATGTGATTTCTAATGAAAGATTACAGCGAAGTGTGCTTCATATTGTTTCTGGTATATATAAGTTGTAGTCCTATTTCTCTTTTTCCAACACTGCCGGGAACCTCATGACTAAATAAATTAAACCTTATCATCTAATTTATCGTTTACAAGAGGAGTCAACTCTATACGATTCCTTGGAGTCCGAGGTGTACGAGGAGTTCCTGGCAACTGTTGGGAGAGCATGTGTCTCACGTACCCATAAAATGTACATCCCACAAGCGTCACGGTACAACCAACGGCGTTCATAGATGAGATTGGGTTTCGGAATATCAGCCAGGAACATGTAACAGCTACAGCAACCTGTTGAGAAGAAACATGAAATAAATTCTTTTCAAGTACAATATAAAGGTAATTTGTGAAGGTGTTTATGCCCTACTTGGAATGATCATCATAAAAAAGCATTTTTGTCAACTAGTACTCCCTTTGGTTTTGACAAATCACAAACAACCAAAAATTATAGTTTAGACAAGTAGGCAAGAATTTTAAGAAACAATCTTGAGCATGGAAAAGGAACGGATAAGGGAGACGCATTTGAGTACCAATTATTGCCTTTCAAGGATTATGCATTGAAGTAATTGTGATATTTAAAACATTTCATGATTTGCAGCGCAGAAAAATGTGTGATGACAACAGAATACTTGTGCTAAAAAATATATTTCAAAATAGAAAAGGCGCAGTTTACAATAATAATGATGGTGATGTTGGCTATGAAAGGCGTCAAGGCGATTATCACTCCATTCCTTTTTAAGTGTAATTTTACAAAAAAAAAATTGCTCCTCTTAATCTGTCGTTTGTAGATTCCAAAGGAGATTTAATTACTTAGTTTCCGTATTAACCTTAATCACTAAATAGAAATTTGGTTCTCTCATATTTCCAAAGAATTTTAATCCTGAGATAACCTCATCCTTTTTTCTCTCTCGTCTTTAGTCTTTACGTGACTTGCCTACAACAGTAATATTGATATCTAATAGATATTAAATACTTGTCATACCATTAACTACACTTCTTAATCTATATCCCAACTCCTAAAACGACACTCAAAAAGGAATGGATGGGATAGTTACTTAGCAACAATGTAAAAAGGTCATACCAAGTATACTACAGGACTTTAACCTGTGACCGAGTAAGCAGTTGACCATTGCGTTAAGCACGACCTTCTTATTTGGCAACAATGTAAAGATAAAATATGCACGAGATGCAATTGACCTATATTGACCTCACCTTAAGATTTCCGGCAACATTAAACGTGACAGCAGTTGTTGAGTGAATCACATAAAATATAGAGAAGTTGAGGCAGAAAGCCATCACTCCCGAGCTAAAAATAATGACAAGGGAATAGATAAGTGAGGGACATGTGTGGAACCATTCTAAAACCCCAGATCCCTCCAGTAGTAGTGCCGGTCCCGCCAAGATCATAGTCGCAAAAGGTGCCATGTAATACACTGTGTTTATGCTACGGAATACATAGAAGGAATGATTATATCAGTACCAACAACAAAATCATTATACCACAAAAAGAAGTATAAGTTTTATAGTATCTATTTAATTAAAACAGTAATGCATGGTGAACTACAGAACTGGTCCCAGCTAAACTGAAGATACTAAAATAAATAATCAGGTACAGTAGAGAAAAATGAATGGTTTAATAGGCTGACTGTATGACTAAAATCAGATGTAGAGCAGAATCTGCATATTCACATGTTCAATTTCTTTTAAAACAAGTCTTGGCAAAAGAATTGAAGTTGAAATCTATGGCGCTTACGGAAAGATTAAAGATCCCAATTAATTTTAGTTGTACAATGTCTAGCAATCTTATGGGTCTCCAACTTTTAGTTTATTTATTTTGATGATAATAATAATTAGTAAATAAGTTAATAAAAATTAGAATTCTCTCCATAGGTTAATATTATAATGATTTTAATTATCTTATTTACTTTGACCAAAAATATTTTCAAAACTTATTGAATTAATATTTTATTGACCTTGATAATTTAATATCAAGTGTTAAAAATATTTATTCATAAATCAACATTTTCTAAGACAAGGAATCTCCTATTATTTTCAAAATATTATAATATATTTTTATAAACCAAAAGAAGCTTGGAAAAACAAAAACTATAAAAATTCTTTTATGTGCCTTATCCGAAATGGGCTTGCTCGGATTTATTTACTCCATCCGAAAATTGGGCTTGCTCGGATTTATTTACTCCGTCCGAAAATATATTAACTTAACTTAAAAAGGCATTCTTGAAATTGAAAGTTGTCAGCATACGCCTTAAATTAAAGGCACTTTGAATTGTGCCATAGTCCACGCGGAGGTTGCTAGCATTTGAAGTACTTTAAAGGTTAAATGCATGAATATGCATGTATTGAAAAATGTAAAGGCAATGTTAATGCCTTGACCACCCAAAAATTGAATGTGTTGTTTTCCTTGGTCCCATCTGTGGGCCCATGAATTAGAAGCTTAAAATTTTGTGCTTTTTGGCTAGGCAATCCGTGTGAACTTAATTGAAATCTGGCCTTAGATTTTAAATTGCAAAGATCCTATCAATTGATTTTTAAATAAACTATCTAATGACATTTTTGGCCCAAGCTTCAAAATCCAATAAATATGAGGTTTTCTCATTCATTTTCGGTTGCCAATTTACAAACAAAGAAAGCGAATACCATGGTTTTAAAAATTGGACCGGACCGCCGATTCAACAGATGAAAACCGGAACCGATTGGCACTCTGATTCGCGTTTGAACAATAAAATCAGTTTTGGTTAAAACCCGGTTGACCCAACGGTCGGACCGGTGGCTCAACCGGTAAAACCGGTTATTAACCCAGTGACCCGGTTTTCTTTTTTGGTACCAATTTTTTTTTAATATTAATATTAACCACATTTAGTAATATTGCAACTCAACTTAATTATTGTTTAGTTCATAAAAAATGAGATTTTTTAAAATTTTATTAATTACTAATAATATATATTTTTATATATTAATGACGTCATTGGGTCAATAACGGTTCGACCACTAGTTGGACTAATGACCCATCCACCCGGTACCTTTTCAGGTTCAATGGCTGGTCCAGGTCTAAGAACCTTTACTCATTGCCTACATTTTCTCTCTCAAGCTTTCAAAGTACTTTTCTACTCAAAGTTCATATATTCTATTGAAGAGAAAAATTGATCAAAGCATTTGAGATAAGTTATTGATTTATATTATTTGAATGATCTCATACTTGTTTATATTTATAGATAAACAAATATAAATTGTTTTACGCATTTATATATATTTATATTTCATCTATTTATATCATATAAAAAGTCAGTACTTAAACACCAAGATTGTAACAGAGATATTTCTCTTAAGTGAGGAAATTAGCCGAACAAGAGCTCAAAGTCTTAAGTGGCCTTTTATTGATATAGTGTGTTTATATAAATATCATAAATTAGATCAGTACTTAAACACCGAGACTATAGCGGAGATATTCTTCTTAAGTGAGGGAATTAGCCGAACATGGACTCAAAGTCTTATGGTCCATCAAAAATATTTATATAAATATTAGTTGTGAAACTATAAATTTGGTCAATACTTAGACATCGAGACTATAGCAGAAATATTCCTCTTAAGTGAGGGAATTAACCGAATTAGGGCTCAAAGTCCTAAGTGACCTTTAACGGACTCACGTCATAGATCAAATATATAATTATATATAGATTTGAGTAAAACAAATTTATTTGTTATATCAAGTATTATTTAATTGTTTTCAGTGTTCTAAAAATCCCCGCCTAGGTGTTAGGCCCTCCCCTGACGCCACGCCTAGGCCGCCTAGTGCCTCGCCTATACCTGCCTATGCCCAAGGAGGAAAAAAAATTCCTCCAAGAAATTATACGGGATTGGATGGTCAAGACGGAGAAATTAGGCGGGGCTTAAGCGAAAAATTTAGGGCTACAATTGTTTTTTTTTAATTTTAATAACTAAGTTATAAAACGACGTCTTAAGAATAGATGAAGAAGTTGATGGTTGTTCGTGCCTTACTTGAGAAGCGGTTGGTGAAGCATCTGATAAGGATAGCGTGCTAAAGCTTATGAGAAATAATAGAAATGTAGTAAGAGAACTCCATAAAGAATTTTTTTTGTTTGATGATGACACGGAAGAAGAGGGAGATGAGGAGTATGAGTATGAGCTCGATGGGGACATTATCTTGAAGGGATATAGAAAAAAAGAGTTAGAGAGAGATATAGAGGGATATGGAGATGAGGACTATTAGTTTGTATTTTTTATTATTTGTTTGTGTTTGAACTTTACAGAATTGCATGTTTCTGTTTGAACTTTGACATTAGTAATATGGATATGTGTTTGAACTTTAAGCAAATGTTTTTATTATTTTTATTATAGATTGTTTTCCTTTATATTATTGTTTTATTTGGATAAATGTAAGATAAAATATTAAAATTGACTTAAAATAAAAAGCCCCTCCTAGGCCACCTAGGCGCTAGCCCCCCCCGGCCGCCCGCGTCCCACCTAGCGCCTTTTAGAACCTTGATTGTTTTATTTATTATACTTGATATCTGACGTCAACAAGTATTTGAACTTGAATTCACTTATTCATATTTACTTGTTGCATAATATAAAAGTTATTTAAACTTTTATTTCACGAATATAATTGATTATATCTGCATACACATAAGCATATCACTCACAATAAAAGTTATTTAAACTTTTATATCCAGACTTAAATTCATATATGGTTAAATCAAGAAACATTTGTTATTTATAAAGAAAAAGTTAACCTTTACAAATTTGTACTGAAATTATATATTTGCTTATGTAAGAACCATTTTTTTCAAAAACAAACTTTATTGAAAAATGTTGAGTTTATTGACTTTATATATCTGTGAGAAAAAGATAGTGATCATTTGACCAAGGCTAGAGTCTTAGAGAGGTCAACGAGTAGTTAGGTCTCTAGTATACTTGTGAGATGAATGACAGACTTCTTGTTTCAAGACCAGATTGCAAAACAAAAGGTTAAGTGAGTTTAAAATCTGTGGAAAAAAAAAGAGTGATTCTTTGACCAAGACTATAGTCTTAGAGAGGTCAACGGGTCGTTGGGTCTCTATTATACTTGTGAGGAGAGGAACCAACTTCTTGTTTTCAAACCAGATTGTAAAAGAGAGTCAAACTAAAAAAATAGGTACAACTACGTTTGAAAGAGGGAGGAGCTACTGTCCAAGATAAGTAGTTGTATGTATAGTTAGAAGTTGATCTATAAAATTTTGTAAAGGCTTCTCCGCCTATTAAAGGAGTATTTATTACTGATAGTAATAGGATCTCAAGTCCTAGAGAAGAACTTGAGACTGGACGTAGCAATATACTCGAGTTATATGTTGTGAACCAGATAAATTTTTGTACATTGTGTCTTGCATATTAATTTCTGACAGTGCAAATTAATTAATTAAAAATTCAAAAAGGCCTAAGATAAACTTTTAAACGGTAGTAATCTATAAACTTTTAAACAGCAGTAATCTATTCATCCCTCCCCCCCCCCCCCCCCCCCCCCCCCCCCCAGATTATTATCGGACTCTCAATTGGTATCAGAGTGGTACCCTTTAACTTGTTTGTTGAGTAAGTACAGACATATCAAATAGTAGATCCATCTATGGCCTACACAAATGTTACTGGTTGCAGAGAAGGACTATCAATGTCCATACCCCCACTATTTGACGGCACAAATTTTGCCACCTAGAAAAACAGATTCAAGATCTATGTCAAATCACAAGGAATCAAAGTTTGGCTTACAATAGAAAGATGTGTAAAATTTCTTACAAAAATCGTAGAAGAAAAGACTGTTGAAAAAAATGTTGATGAGTTCACTATTAATGATGAAAATGCTATGAACTTAGCATCCAGAGCCGAAATGGTGCTGACTAGTGCTCTTATTAAAAAAGAGTACAAAAGAGTTATCAACTGCAAAAATGCTAAAGAAATCTGGAAAAAAAAAAATCGATTGTAAGCTATGAAGGAACCAATCATATTAAATAAACCAAAAAAGATACTCTAATCCAAGAGTATGAAAGGTTTAAGCCGGAAGAAGGTGAAAAAATTATTGATATAGAAACTCGTTTTTCTAGAATCATTGATGAACTGGAACAACTTGGGAAGGCATATACAACAAATGAGAAAAACAGAAAAATTATCAAAGCCCTTCCTTCCGTTTGCAAAATGAAGGTCACATCCATCAAGGAAATGCAAGATATAACCACTTATCCACTTGATAGCCTTATTGAAAATCTTCGTGCTCACAAAGTTGATATGTTCGTTAAAAAGCTGGATCAGATACAAGATCTCAAGAAGGAATTGCCTTCAAAGCTCTACTTGTAGATCAAGAAAGAAATGATGAGGAATTGAATGAAGAACTCTTGAGCTTGTATAATCATGAAGTTGCTCTTTTATCTAACAACTCCGGAGAGTGATCCAAAGCAAAGGCAGAAAATATGGCAAAGGCTTTCTGAAAACAAACAAATTCAACAACTTCAAAGGAAAACAAGTTTTCAAACCAAAGGCACTAGGAGGAAATTTTAAAGAAAACAATAACAGCAATTTCCGAAATGCCGGCTCAAATGAAAATTCAAACGCATGTTTTGAATGCAAACAATCTGGTCACTTTAAAAATGACTGCCCAAAACTAACCAACAACAAAGTGCTAGTAGCTGAAGAAGGCTGAGATCTAAGTGATGATGAAGAAGCTGTTGAACAAACCAAAGATATTGCAAATTTATGTTTAATGGCAGACAATGATCCATCATCATCAAGATCTGAAGTAAATTCTAAACTATCCTGTACTTCATCTGTCACGCTTATCTCTAAGATAATTTAAGTGAAAAACATAATGAACTCCAAGACGCGTGTTTATATGATGATAATAAAATCATTAAAAAATATTTTATTAAACTAAAAATTTCAATAGAAAAATTAAGAAAAATAAACAAAGATATTGAGATAGAAAATACAACGTTTATCATTTCTAACAAAAATCTTGAAGTTGAAAATTCAACACTTGCTTTAATCAATGAAGATATTCAATTACAAAATCAAGCATTAAGTGAAGATATTAAAAATCTCAAGTTAGAAAATTCATCTTTAAAAATGGAAGTATAAAAACAAAATGGAGTTTCTTCTTTGAAAGAACAAATTGAAATTTTGACTAAAGAATGTGACGATTTACACACTGCAGTTCTTAAATTTACAGAAGGGAAAAAAAACCTTGATGTCATGCTTAGTCAACAAGGATGTGGATTTAACAAAGAAGGATTAGGATATATTGGAGAAACTAGTAAAACAAAAGACAAAGGACTATATCATATTAAAAGTAAAGAAAAAAAAAAGTCATAGCAATGTTCTAAAAAGCGGGCTAGGTGTTTTCCTTGGTCACATCCGTGGGCCCATGAACTGGAAGCTTAAAATTTTGTGCTTCTTGGCTAGGCAATCCATGTGAACTTAATTAAAATCAGGCCATAGATTTTAAATTGAAAAGATCCTATCCATTGATTTTTAAATAAACTACCAAAAGACCTTTTTTGACCCAAGCTTCAAAATCCTATAAATAGAAGGTTTTCTCATTCATTTTCGATTGCCAATATACAAACAAAGAAAGCAAATACTCCTTGCCTACATTTTCTCTCTCAAGCTTTCAAAGTTCTCTTCTACTCAAAGTTCATATATTCTATTGAAGAGAAAAATTGGTTAAATAAATTTGAGACAAGTTATTGATTTATATTATTTGAATCTCATACTTGTTTATATTTATAGATAAACAAATATAAATTTCTATACACACACACACACACACACACACACACACACACATATATATATATATATATATATCTCATCTATTTATATCATATAAAAAGTCAATACTTACATACCGAGACTATAGAGGAGATATTCCTCTTAAATGAGATAATTAGCCAAACGAGGGCTCAAAGTCGTAAGTGGCATTTTATTGATATAGTGTGTTTATATAAATATAGTAAAGTAAATATGCACTTAAACACCGAGACTATAGCGGAAATATTCCTCTTAAGTAAGGGAATTAGCAGAACGATGACTCAAAGTCTTACACGGTCTATCGAAAATATTTATATAAATATTAGTAGTGAAACTATAAATTTAGTTAGAGTACTTAAACACCGAGACTATAGCGGAGATACTACTCTTAAGGGAATTAGCCGAATGAGGGCTCAGAGGTCCTAACTGACCTCATTTAACGTGCTCACATCATAGATCAAATATATAATTATATATAGATTTGAGTAAAATAAATTCATTTATTATATCAAGTATTATTTAATTGTTTTATTTATTATACTTGATATCTGACATCACAAGTATTTGAACTTAAATTCATTTATTCATAAATACTTGTTGCATAATATAAACGTTATTTAAATTTTTATAACATGAATATAATTGATTATAACTGCTTACACAGAAGCATATCACTCACTATAAAAGTTATTTAAACTTTTATATCCGGACTTTAATTCATATCTGCTTAAATAAAAAACATTCGTTATTTATAAAGAAAAAATTAACCTTTATAAATTTGCACTGATATTATATATCTGCTTATGTAAGAAGCATTTTTTCAAAAACAAACTTCATTGAATAAGGTCGAATTTATTGGTTTTATATATAGGTAGTTGAGTCTCTAGTGTACTTATGAGGTGAGGGACAGACTTATTGTTTCAAGACCAGATTGTAAGACAAAAACTTAAGTTAGTTTAAAATCTATGAGAAAAAAGAAAATGATTCTTTGATCAAGATCAGAGTCTTAAAGAGGTCAACAAGTAGTTGGGTCTTTAGTGTACTTGTGAGGTGAGAAACTGACTTTTTGTTTCAAGAGAAGATTGTAAAGCAAAGCTAGACTCGAAAAACAGGTACAACTACGTTTGAGAAAGGAGTGGGGAGCTGCTGTCTAACATAAGTAGTTGCATGTATAGTTGGAAGTTGATTTATAAAATTTTGTAAAGGCTTTTCCGCCTATTAAAAGAGTGTTTATTACTGATAATAATAGGATCTCAAGTCCTGGAGAGAAGCTTGAGACTAGACGTAGCAACATACCCGAGTTATATGTTGTGAACCAAATAAATCCGTGTGCATCGTGTAATTGAATTTTTAATTGCCTTGCATATTAATTTTTAAGACTGCAAATTAATTAATTAAAAATTAAAAAAGACCTAAGATAAATTTTTAAACAGTAATAATCTATTCAACCCCCCCCCCCCCCCTCCCTCCTCCCCCTTCTAAATTATTATTGAACTTTCAAAATCTAATGAAAATTAGGTCGAGAAAACGCCAATCATTCATTTTCCATGACTAAAAGTGACATACTAATGGTGCACCTGCATCTTCTTCTTTTTTTTATTTTTATGAGTGGAGTGTACATGCATTATTGAAGGTGTAATCAAAAAATTTATAAGTATGAGTTTGCTCAACTTTTAACTCCTTGAAAAGTAGATAATAGAAATAAAAATTCGTCAATACTTGGGTGGAATAAATAACAAAATCCCTATCTGAGGAAGGCTTGTCCAGTGTCTATGGGTCGCTTCTTCCAAAGTCACACTGCTCTCATTTGATTATTTACAAGTACTTAAATTGTGGATCAAAATTCAGTAGTAGTGTTCTTAAAATTGTAAGATTTGGTAATGTGTGTACCCCTTAAGAGTTTAATTCAAACAATGTGTTAATCGTTATGATAGTTAAAAAGCATGGCAATTTAAAAAACTGTTCACCTGATTGGTAAGATATTCTTGCATATACAACAATCTAAAAATTACCAACAGTAGTCCTATTGTAATCTAAAACTCAAGAATAATGGATGTGGGGTGCCGTATGGGACAATCTTATGGTTGAAAAAAGTGCACCCTTTTCTCCCTACAATGATGAACATAAAGATTCCTACTGTTGTTGGTCACCTACATACTGTATGTGTATCATTCCATATGATTAATACTCCCTCCGCTCTGAATTACAAGTCAATTTGAGACATTTTTAAATTTAAAATTGACATGATTCATTTAAATTTTTAAAATAATAAATCTTATAACTAATAATATTTTTTTAAGTAGTTTATGATATTTATAATTGTATTGACACAAACTAAATGAATTCATCCCAATTTTGAGCTTGAAAATGTTGAAATTAACTTTTCAAAAGTCAATATTGATCTTATGATTTGAAACGGAGAAGTATAACATATAAAGCAGCCAAATTAACGATGGCGATGCCTTGCAGCTTATAAGAGTACTACATAATTATTAAATTGTTCCAAGAATTTCTAATTTTTTAAGAAGCAAGTTTATAACTAAATTTATAAGTTTCTATGCCTATGCATGCAGAACTTCCACCTAAAACAACAGTAGCATGAAATTCGTGTTGAAACATAGAAATCACTTTGTATCCATACTACCACCAAGTAATGTAAGATAATTTCACAAACCATCCCCGACATGATATAAGTCTACAGTAACTTTGATTCACTTCAGTAATGAAATATCTCAGTTCATTCTTTCCTAATATATGCATACAAATGTGAGTGTGTATATATCTCCATGAATGACAAATAGGAAATAGGATACATATTTCAAATATATGTTGTTAATAAGTAATGTATATATATGCACTAATGAAAAGAGGGGCACGAGACATGTACACTAGAAGTATAAACAATAAAATATGGTAAAAATTGTTATTGGAAATTGAAAGCAAATCTTCAGAGAAATTCATAACAGGAAAGTGAACTGACCCACTAAAGAAACTTCTGCGCACACACCTGTTTAATATGCGCAGAGAGAGTGGAGTGACAAACCTGTCAAACTTGTAGCCATGCAGCAGCGACTCAGCAAGGATAGTTTTTGTCGAAGTAGCAAGACAGCCAAATAAGGCAGCACAAAATCCTAGCATGTTAAAGCTAAGCTCTGTAATAGAAGTGAGAAGTATTCCTCCTACAATGGGAACCAAAGATGCCCAAATTCGCCAGTCAAAGTATTTTCTCCAAACTAGCCACTGCAGAAACACTGTTTCATATGCATATGTTAAAAGTAAAATATAAAGATACAGAATGAAACAGGACAAATCTCACTATCACAAATGAGAGCTAACCTGTGGTCGCTGGCGTAAACGACTTTATGGTTTGCATGAAAGAAACAGGGATGTAACGTAAGCTCACATTCCCCAAAACTATGTTAATACAAAACACAAATGACATAGGAAATATCCTTTTCCAACGATCTTCAGGCTCAACCACAATAAGAGGCTTAAGCTTCAGCACCTTGATAACCAAGTATGCACCAATAGCCGAGCATATAAAGTGTATACACGATACCGACAAAGGGAATTTAAAGTCAAGTTTCTGTACATTCAAAAATAAAACCAGAATGTCATAAACTATGATGATAACCCAAGAGTATATAAATGATAAAAATCATGTGACTCATTTTTTTTAATTATTATTTATTATTATTGTTGATATTATAATTATTATTTTATCATTGTTCATATCACTTTATCCCTGTTTTTTGTGTGGCCTATAATTATGCTTTTGAATTTTAGCGTCTCTCTTCTTCTTCTTTTTTCTTTTTTTCTTTACTCTTGATTTGTTGTTCCTTGGTATATGTGGGATTCATTTTCAGCCTACCCCAACTAGCTTGGGATATTTTGGCATTGTTGAATTCAGTATAAAAATTGCAGTAACTTGGAAAAGAAATATGGGAAAGTGCTAGATGAATGGCAGAAGACTTGTAAAGCCAAAGTTGGCATTCAAGTGTATAGTTTTAAAGTTCAAAAATATTTAACTAAATAATGGACATGACATAAATGGCATGTTGGTTATAGCATATACATTTTCTTTCACCACTTTCTGGTATTTTCAAATGCCCCAACCATGCGAAAAGTTTATAGAAGAATGTCCATAAGCAAGGCCTTTAAAAGAAGAATGTTTTCCTACATTCATTTCACATGTAGATTAACGACAGATGTATCGCCAAACAAATTGTGTGGAAAATAAGAAGAGTTCCTATTTAAGGTAGTACTAATCGCAACACAAGTGCTAAAACCATATCACCGAGGGTTCAAAGAGACTGGTAAAACTATCATACTAAAAATTTCATTACAATTCTAAACAGGACTAACAAGGTTAGCTACGCAGCCAACTTTCATAATTAAATACCATTACTGTATAAGTAGATCTCAGGATCAAAAACTACCTTGGATCAAGCATCTCTTCTTACACAAGTTTGCAATTGGTCCACTGTTGTTATGATCCAAAGAGGAGGTCTTGCTAAAAGAAGTTAGGCCCATTAAAATATCCTGGGTTTTCTTCACAACTAAAGTGACAAACTAGATTCTTGGATAAAAATTAGTCACAAGAAAGGGTACCTTGTACCAACTACCAACCATCTTTACAGCCTAGGCAGTAGGTTGATATTAGTATTTATGAAAATAAAGTCCATTGCCTAAAGAATCGGTTTAGGTCAATCAAACTAGTTGATGTTGTCTGGAGTGTCTTGGATGAATAGAACTTATCGCAAAAGACTCTCTGGCCACAGAGAAAATTTTAAATAAACAGTGGAATCAACGCCTAAAATATAGAAAATTACCTTGACTTCATTTCCCAAAATAAAAGTGTTCTCAATTAATATGGGCTACATTCTGCATCCAAGCAATAAATGTAGGGTAATAGTGACACATGGAGCAAAGTAGAACCCTAAGTATGACTTCTAAAACCAAGACTGCACAAGATGAACCTAGACACGAATATTTCTTTCTGTAGCTAAATACCATTGCCTGCTATTTTACAGATACCAAGTCATTTAAAGGTATAAATTTCTGAACTACAAAATTTCATTAATAACAATGATCCCATATACAAGATCATTTCCACCAATAATAGGAGCTAAACTGTTAAAAAATCTAGAAAAAGCTTATATTAAGCACAAAATAATTATCAGGGGACATTTATAATAGAGCTTTTTGTTCATATGGACATGAGGGAATTTTACATTCTACTATTTGACCATGAGACATGAGTTTTATAGTGGGAGGAAAGAAATGGGTAACCCTACTCCCATGGCTAATTATGATCAAACTACAAAAGTATAAGTTCTAATGCATGGCCTAATAGTTAATACCAAGACAAAACCTTACAGGGAAAGAACAACGTGTTTTTCAATTCCAAACCAAAATTGTTCTCATTCTTGAATCTATTTCTTTTAATTTGACCATAATAAATCTCTCACTGGAAATTTAAACAAAACAATGGAAATTAAATATATTATCCCTTAGGGGAGCTTACATTAAGAATTATTTTTGCTTTCACTATAAATATTTGAGTTAAATTATAGCAGTACTAAGTACTTAAGAATAGAGCTACGAGGAACAGTAGTCAATTTTAAAATTTTATGGCAGCAAGCGTTCTGGTCATTACATCAGCAAGCAACATAGTAGCAGTCTATTACGTAATCACAGATTAAACACTCTCGCTGTAACTTCACCACTTTTTTATGACCAGATCTTTAACAATTACAAGATAAACCACAGCCACAGTGGACATAAAGAGATCTATCCTGTTTGGCTGGATAGAAAAGTCGTAGAATCAAATTAAGTCTGGCTCCCAAAAAAATGAATTATATTCAAGTATCAACCCCTCATCCCCCTTCTTCTCTCTTTAACATTTAGGAATTTCATGGATTTCCAATTGAAAGATGGTAAATATGAAAAATTGCATTCTAGAATCATAGACTATGCGTTAATACCTATTTTTCCTGCTTTTCTCTAGGGAGAAAAAAATCAGGCATAAACAGCCAAAAATAGAATTACCACTTACGTTTTTAATACCCAAAAGACTTGGTAGATATTATGCATCTACAGTTCGGAATGACACATCATTTTTCAATTTTAATCAAGAGAAAATAAGGGAATAGAACCACATATTCAAAATATTCACTTCCTTACCATATAATACTAGGTTTCAAAAAAAAAAAAAAAAGAGTTCCCCCTTATTCATAGTATAACACTATTTTCCTATGAATACATATGCACATCAATATGTGTGTGTTAAAAAATAACTGCCAGCCTATGGATCACTGGATTACTTGATCACAATACTGCAATCCAAAACAAGCAAAAGGAATAAGTTATCAAACGACAAGTTCACCACTAAAGAACATAACCACAACTACTGACAACTTCTGACTCAACAGCACACTTACCTTACATAACAAGTTTAAGGTTCACAATTTTCTATCCAACTTTGCACAAACACAGTTTATCATAAATGAACATACAAACAACTACATGGAAGACTTACCACCCAACACCTATTAAACAGCTGGGTTTAAGGTTAAAAATTCATCCAAAAATAATCAAAACCAATCAAATGAGAAAATGAAAACAAACCCAACACCAAAATAAATAAATTAGCAAACCCAATACGCCCAAAAAGGAATTACAACAACAAATTTGAAAAAGATGCAAGAAATTAACCTGAAAGATCCATTTGTTCATGATGATAACTGTGACGTTAAAACCCCACCATTGAACAATTGCAAGTATGGATCGAATTACACTCCACTGGCACAACCGAGTCTCCTCCATCACCTCCCTATAAAAATATCTGAAACAACAGCAAACCCAGATCAACGAACCAAAAATTAAACCAACCCATCACCAGAGATCCACAAAAACAAACAAAAATGAAAAACGCACCTCAATTCTAGAGGCAGAGGGTGAGCTCAAGCAGCAGCAGTTGGTGTACAGCTAGAAAGAGAAAGAAAGAGGCAATAAGTAGGAGGAGAGAGAACGTAACGGAGGAGGTGCCTCTTTTCCTATGTGATGCCTAAATTGGATTTGGCGCGTGTTACACGTCTTGATTAGACGACGATGATTTACTTTTTCGTTTCCGAAACGTTTTTCTCCTTCCCACTCTTTCACGCCAATTCACCTCTCTTTATTCCTGAAGTCGCACCCTATTTCTCTCTACAAATTTGTTCAAGTATATTTTAGTATGCTCCCTCCATTTTTCGAATATAAAAATAATTTTAATTTTTCAAATTAGGTATGAAATATTTTTAGATTTAAAATTAATGTCATATATTTTATTTTTAAATACAATAAGTATTATAATTAATATTAGTCATAAATTCGTGTTTTTATTGTGGGGTCATCAACACTCTGTTTTTTAGTTTTTTCTTTTCCTAATTCTACTTTTTCTTTGTTTCGGTCATAGTTGTTGTGCTCCAATTAATTTGTAATCTTAGATTTCGTTGGGTAATTATTACCAATTTTTTGTTTTTACTTATTGCCTTTATGAAATCGAAATAAAAATTAGTGTTTGATTATTATTTCTACTTTGCCAAAAGTGAAAAGTAAAATTCACTTTGTCAACAAAAAGTGAAGACATATAAAAATTGTTTCTTCAAGTTTGGTAGCACGAAAAGCCATTCTAACTTTTATGAGGTTTAAACATCAAATCTCGTTTAACAACAAATTTTAAAACTCTATCTCTTCATAAAAATAAAAATAAAACTAACACTCAAATATAATTATTTTTGTTTTCACTAATTAAAATAAATAAAAGTAGAAATATACAAAAACAAAAATAGGAAACAAAAACATGAAAGTAAAAACAATTATCAAACGAATCCTTATTTTTTTTTTAATCGCTGATTAAATTATCTATTTGATAATATGTTTTTGTTTTTAAAATAATATGATTTTAGTAGGCTTTGCTGTTTTCATATAATGATTTTGGAAGCATTAGTACATCTATGATTTAGTACTACTGGAATGCTTTTGTAGACAAATATTATAATACACCATGAATTATAACGGTTGTACTCGCCTAGATTTTGATGATTAACAAATTACATTAAGTCTGATTAACAAGTTTATCAAAGTATGTAAGGAATGACGAGTTAAGTCTTATGTTGTATGAATAACTTAATTGAGCCATGTTCTCAAGAGTTAGAGAATGATCGATAGACATAGATATATGTTTGTCTAATTTATTACTTAATAAATACACGTAAGTATACGCAATCGATTAATAATATAATGACAAGAAATAGTATCGTTCCCACAGAAAATTAAATAATAATAATTATCAAGTATTAACCCTTAATCAAATTAATTTTATTTAAAAAGTCAAATTTAACTATGCAATAAAAAATAATTAAAATTTAGCAACTAAATTACTAATTCAACTAATCTAATACCAAGGATAAAATTATATTTTAAAGGTTTAAGATTATAATTTCTCCCAACACTTCATTTAAATATCTTCACTCTATTTTTAATTAATTAATTATATAAAATCGTTAACCATGAATTCTTTAATATTTACGAGCCTTTGTTGATGTCAAGTAAGTATCTCTTACTTAAATAAATCACTATATGACTATGTGAATTAAATTAAGTAGAAGTCATTAAATTTAAATCCCCATAAAGGTTACATACAGGCATATAGGTATGTATTACTATCCTATACCTAAATCAAGTATTCAATCCTAAGAAGAATAAACAAAATTGCATATTATCATATTCATATCCAAACCTATACTTCATCTCTCAATTTCATATAAATTATCTAATTAATTATCTGTAATTAATTAATTCATACTTGAACACACACACACACACACACAATATTTAGACTTAAATCTATAATCCATTTTTCAACTTCATATAGATCGTCATATTAATTATTGCAGATAATTATTACATGAACGCTCAAAATATGATAAATAATTCATATATAATAAAAAAGAAAGAGAATTAATTTAAACTACGCATTTGGTTCCATTGTAATTTTAATTAAGAATTAGTTCATAACTGGGGGGAAAAAAATCATCATCATATATATACAAATCATCCTCAAATTAAAAAAATAAAAGAGTAAAGATAAAGATAAGAATCTGTATTTACGTGCGATCTCCACTTTTGGCCTTCTATCTTTGCAATCCTTCGCCTGATTCCTTCTCCAGATTTGATAAAAACCTTGAATCTACATTCTAATCTAGCCTAACTATGTTAGTTCCCTCTAAATTACATGTTTTGACATGTAATTATAGGTTACATATCAAATCCTTAGCATATGTAGAGAAACAAATTCAATTGGGAGTCAAAAACATGTTAAAATGCGTCAAATCTTGGTCTGGCTCGACTTGTTTGCTAAAATTTAAATAGAAATTTACACGCAAGTATATGCAACCCACAAGTAATAAAGTGATAAAGTCGAGTGTCGAACCCACAGAGAATTTAAAATAATTATTACCAAACACTAATTTAATATCAAATTAACTTTATTTAAACAATCGCAATAAATTTATAAAATTAAATTAAATTAAAATTACTAACTAAATTAAACTAATGAAAAGAATTATATCAAATTAAAATAGTTAAGATTATAATTTTCTTCGATGTTTCGTTTAAATCTCTTCACACTCTCTCTAATTAATTAATTATATTAAATTGTTAACTGAGATTTCTTAACTATTTATTAACCTTTGTTAAGAATTAATAAAAAGATTTATTCCAATTAAGTTGATATATTGTTATGCCAAATAATTTGAAATAAACTCATTAAGATCCAACTCTCAACAAAGTTACACGTGGTATATAGATATTTTTATCCTATACACTATTATGGTATTCTTCCTAGAAAGAATAAACAAATTCACATGTTATCATATCTGTAGACACCCAAAATTTGCACTTTTGCACTAACCCTGACAGGAGGGCAAAATCGTCACTTAACCCGACATACAAAAGCCGAGTTGGGACGAGGAAAACCGAAAACGTGGGAGAGAAAAAGAGTTGAAAAGTAACAGATCGCGGGGGGTCGCGATTTGAAATAGTGACCGATCCCAGCCGCAGAGGCACCTGCGACTAGCCACAAAAGCACCTGCGGCTGGTCTCGCTGGCCCCCCCCCCCCCCCCCCCCCCCCCCGCCTTCTCCTTTGTTACCCCCGACCCACATGTAACTTGTTACAAGTGAAATACAAGATTACAGAACCTGACCATCCCAAAAACGACCCGTCAAAGACGATACCCAAAAATGACCCGTTAGAGACGATACCTGACCATCAAAAAACGACCCGTCGAGACGAAACCTGATCGTCCCAAAAGCGACCCGTCAGAGACGATACCTGACCGTCCCAAAAAATGACCCGTCAGAGACAATACCAGACCTAACCAAAAATGAACCGTCAGAGACGATACTTGACCGTCCCAAAAACGACCCGTCAAAGACGATACCTGACCGCCCCAAAAAACGACCCGTCAGAGATAATACCTGACCTACCCAAAAATGACCCGTCAGAGATGATACCTGACTGTCCCAAAAAAGGACCCGTCAGAGACGATACCTGACCGTCCCAAAAAAGGACCCGTCAGAGACGATACCTGACCGTCCCAAAAAATGACCCGTTAGAGACAATACCTGACCTACCCAAAAACAACCCGTAAGAGACGATACCTGATCGTCCCAAAAAATGACCCGTCAGAGACGATACCTGACCGACGCAAAAAATGACCCGTCAGAGACGATACCTGGCCGTCCCAAAAAAAAAAACGACCCGTCAGAGACGATACCTGACCGTCCCCAAAAAAAGGCCCGTCGGAGACGAGACCCGAGCGATATGCATTCGTAACTTTGAGTTGACCTCTACATGAGTGTGTTGAATATGGCATTGCATCATCTTAATATCTGTGTTGCATATGTACTGTCATTTTCATGCGTGGGGTGCCTACTTCTTTATCATGTTCATTTCATATTTCATTCCATAAACATGATAAAGAGGGGCAGCTGTAGACGCCCAAATTTAGCACTTTTGCACTAACCCTGACAAGAGGGCAAAATCGTCACTTAACCCAACATACAAAAAGGAAGGTGGACCCCAACACGAAGCCACCTCAGCAACTTACGGTCAAAGCTGCCACAACGAACAACGAGCATCAGGTTACTTGAGACAAGGCAAACAGCTGATCCAGAAAGAACCTGATTTGATCACCAAAGACGACAATTGGCCACTACGCTTACGGTATTCGAGTAGCTGCCCAACTCGCCGGTGAGCTGACGGGGGTGTAAGGGGGCAGTGCCCCCTAGAAGCCAAGCACAAAGAACAATTTCTATATCAAGTAACAGTCTTCCGAAATAATGCAGCAAAAAATGATGATTTAAGACTGCGTGACACATAAATCGAGAAAAGAAAGCCAGGCAGTCGCAGATGCATCTGCGGCCAAGGACAAGTTGCATTTTTTATGGTTCGAGGAAACACACGGCAGCCGAGGCTTCAGCGCGGACGGCCACAGCAAGCAGCCGCAGATGCACCTGCGGCTGCTCTCAGTCAGCTATTCAACGCCATTGTTGCAACCGAGAGCAAATGGAGGAAGAAAAAATAGAAAAGATAGAGAGAAAAAGGCAAGATTTTAGAGAGAGAAAGCTACGGGTAGCAACAAAATGGCTTGATTCTATCTTCCTTTTTACTCCAATCTATCCCACATCTTGTGTATTGCATTGTTATTGAAATATCCAAGAGTTCTTGAGAGTTTTGCAAGGTTTATTTTATTGTATTTTCCTAATATTGATTTTGTTGCTATTGGATAGATTAAACATAGTTTTCTTAGCATGTTAGCATAGATCCTTGGATTAGGGTGATTAGCGAGGGTTCCTAATGAACGATGTTCCCTCCTAATCACCCGAGGATGTCCATTTGGCGTTATTTGGGATCTATTGTTAGTTTTAGATTTCCATTATCATTTTGGGTGTTAAACTAGATTATTTTGTTTCCCCGTTATATTTATTGTTATTGCTTGCCTTGTGACATTTTTGGGTTGGGAGCCTAGGAGAGAGATCATTTCGATCAAATTCCGAGGATGGACGATTTTGAACTTATGTAGTCATGGCGATGCATTTGTATTGTAAATATGTAATTTTCGGGCCTTAAAGCGATGTCGGATCAAAAATCGGGTTTAAGGCCCTGTGATAGTGAAATATGTGATTGGGGGTGTTTGGGGCTATTTACACGGCTTACATGCCCACAAATAGCTTCAACATCATTTTAATGCTTGGTTTTCCCTTTCAACACGGAAAATGGATTTTGGAATGAAAAGATGAAGATTTTCATAAAATCAATCAAAGTAGGATATTAGATCACGCGTAGGCTAAAATAAAATCGAAAGTATCGGATGAGCTCTATTCCTATTTGACGAAGGATTCGAAAACCTTATTTTATAAATGTCATCATTAAAGATTTTGTTATCAAAACGAAAGCTTAAAAATGAACTTTTCAAAACGAATCGAATCCTTCGTGCATAGGGTCAATGAGTTTTCAGAAGTACTTTCGAGAAATAAAGCATTCCAACGACATTCATTTAGGCACACATGCACACACATGCGCACACACACCTTTTAGGATTTAAAAGGATAGGAAAATATCAAGATTGCGGTAACCGTATTTTCACGGAAGTCGGGGGGTGCCTAACACCTTCCCCTCGCTTAAGCAAGCCCCCGAACTCTATGAATCTCGGTTTGTGGACCAATTAATTCGGAGTCACATATGAGCCACTGCGATTACGAAAACAAAATTCGGATGAGTTGGTACATCCATTTCAAATATACCAACTGGCGACTCTAGTCAATTGGCTCATCATAAAATCGATATTTTAAACCCCGAAGACACTCAAGCCGACCCCTTTCAAAAAATCACATCTCAATCCAAAGGCTAAAATTGGAAATGGTAAATATTAAAAAAGAAACGACTTTTCCCGGCGTCGACAATATCTGAATTTAATCATAGAATTCATTTTCCAATTCCTTCTAAGATATCACAATTAATTACTGCACACATAATTATACATGAACGCACTAAATATGATATAAAAAAAACTCATATATAATAATCAATAATTAAAAAAAAAAAATTAAACTACATATTGGGTTCAATTGCAATCTCAATAAAATATTAGCTCATAACTAAATAATAAATTATACACAAATAATTCAACATCTCAAAATTACAAAAAAAAAGTAAAAAAAAGAAGAAGAAGAAGAAATCAAATATGTGTTTTGATATCCGTCTGTCACTCGGATCACAGTTTTTAATTCCCAAGCTCCGCCTTCAGTTCTCGAATCTTTCGCGTTGAATATTTACTTCTAATTCTATTCCTAAACTACTCTAATATAATATTCTTCTCTAAAACTATGTTAATCTCCTGAAAATATGAGCTACATAATGTATTTATAGGAGTACATTAATAATTCTAAGCAATTATGGAATTAAACTCCAATTTGGAATCAAATTAAAGCTAAAAATCACGAATAATCCAGTTTTGGTAATTAACGTGCACGCCAAACACGACCCTCACCAAGCTAACTCGGTCAACGCAGCAATACCCAAACGCATGGCATGCCTCCTTCCCTCTTCAGTCACACAGCCAAACGACATCCTGTCAGCATGAAGCAAACATAATCCGCGTTTGGCGCGAGCGTTCTATCTGCCAGACACCAAAACGGGGTCGTGTCCCATCTGGCCTCTGATCACTTTGCGCACATTGCATAAAATTAACCTTATCTATTGCCACCGTGCACTTATTTCACCTTATCTAGCTACCAAATTGCCCCTAACATGTGCAAATTATTACCGAATTGTCATTAGCTTCTTTAATTCCTACAAAATAAAATATAAAATAATTAAAAATAAATAACAATAATATAAAAATAATAATAATGCATAAAATTAATTAAATTACATAAAATCAATTAAAATACTTAAAACTAACAAATAATTAAGTTTAAAAATATTAAATAAATACGTATAAAATTAATTTATCAAATACCCCTAAACTTAACCTTTTATTTGCCTTCAAGCGAAACAAAACTAAGACTCTACTAACTAAACAACTCAAGCAATGAATTAATATGAATTTCAACTTTAGCCTCAAAGATTTTTAAATAATAACTCAAAGAAAATTTGAAAAATATGCGAAGCCCAAAATTTTTAACATATTTATTAATCGTATTTTACTCAAGATCCTTCGTATGTGTGTGAATCCAAATATATTAAACTAATTAAACTTAAATAAATTTATGTAATTAAATGCCTCATAAAAGATATTACACAATCAAAGAATTACAAAATAAAACTCTATAACTCACTTTTCATACTACTCTTTGCTAATAAATGTAAATATAAATTAAATGATCAAAAGGTTTTTTTTCCTCACATTACGTACACTATGATCATTTTTTTTAAGTTCACCACATTCCTTTTTAAATATATTATTATATTTTTCTTCATTCATCATAAGTGAGTACATTTTATGCTCATTCTCACTCTTTTTTATATGTCCACGAGTGTGTTTTACACTCCATCTCGTTTTTCTTAACATGTTATGAGTGATTGTTTTTTACGCTCTATCTCAACTCACCATATGACTACTAATTCAACTCGAAAAGGATTAATTCTCCAAACAATCCTAGAAAAAATTGCCTAAATCATCTTCCCCAAATTATAATCCACCTAATATTTTGCTTTAAATTATGATCAAATAAGATATAAAATTCATAAATATCTATCACAAGCATTCAACTAAATAAACTTTCTTTAACCTAAAACTAACTCAACACAAATGGATATAAGTGCATAAAAATTAAGGATCTCAAATAAAATAATAACTAATAAAAGCCAAAATTCAAACTATGCAAAAATGTATAAATTTTTCAAAAGTTATTAAATAAAAACCAAAATTTTTTATCATCGACCATAAATTTAGTTCAATTAATTCATTGCTCAAGTGACTCTACCTAAAAACTAAGTTACCACATTTTCGTAGGAAACACGATTGCACTTAGCATGTTCAATAAGCCTTTAAACCCCAAGGTTACCCCAAGTGGACGAGTTGTGTCTCGTGAGAGTTTGCAGTAAATATACCCACAAAATTTCAAATTTAAAACCTAAAAAATTAAAAACAAATTTATTTCAAAATTTATTCACACCCCTAAACTTAAAACAGACATTGTCCTCAATGTATAAAATATAAAAAAAATTAAGAACAAAAGACTCCCCTGGATATGTAACATTTTTTGCCTAATCTGCTAAGCTTGGATTGCATTGAATAAACCTGAAACAAAACAGAAACAAAAAAAAATATTAAAACAAATAATAAAAACTAAAATTTACTACTAAAAAAAATATACTGAAAATAAAAACTAAAACTAAAACTAAAACTTGGGTTGCCTCCCAATAAGAGCTTGTTTTATAATCTCAGCCTGACTACTCATTTTTCTCTCAATCAGTCTCAATCGCAAAAATTATCTTTCCATGCCTCCTCTTTGTCTTTTCTTTAATTTCCATGGCATCCTTGAAAGATTGCAAACTACCTCCAAACTTGAATTCATTCGAGCTATATTCTTCAAAAAAGTCAACCCGATAGTACTCTTTCAAAATTCTGAAATTTTTGTACGGAAGACATAATCGGATTTTTCTTAATACTATTCGAGCTCACCACTTAATTATCCTCATCCTTCTCTTCCTTTTCCCAAACTTTGCTCCTCTTATTTTTAATCTCATCATCACCTTCCTCATCCGAACGAGATCTCTTAACATTTATTTGTTTAGCCACTTAAAACTCCTTGTCATTTTCTAATGTAACTGTCTCACACTGCTCTTCACCTTCCTCTTTAAGATTTATTTCTGTATTACAAGGTAACATATTGCGAAGGCAATTGTTGACCAAATTAGCAAATTGTTCCCTTCGAAACTCATCCTCTTTCATTTGAATCTCCATCTCTCCCCTTCGAATTTTCCAATCTCGCAATAATTCTTCAATGCGTTTACTACTCATCTCGATATTCTTTGTAAAGCTTACAAGAATTTTCTCCAATTTTGATTTTTCCTCTTGCTGCGATGGAGGTTGTTTATACAAGAATTTGTAAGATTGAGGTTGATACAAAAATTATGACGAGTATGATAGTTCTGGAGCAAAAAACTTCTTGATTATTCATTCTTGTCTCAATTCGTTCTAAAAACCTATCAAAAATTTCCTCCAAATTAGATTTCTACTCTTGTTACTGTGGAGGTGGGTATTGACAATCCTGATGATAATAAATTGGGGCAAAGCATTGATCTTGATTATTATTCCATGAATTGCTCGGATGCTCTTGCCAACTCGGATAATAGTAGTTTGGGGTGTAACTATATTGCTGTTGATTGTAAGTATTCTGAATATATTGATTTCCAATAGCGTCAATTTTTTTTTCAAGCTCCGCAAACTATGAATTCCATTGGTCAGCTATTCTGCCACACTTGGTTGAATCATCATCTCATAAGACCATTGATAATTAAATGCAGCCATCGTACCTGAAAAAATATGACGCCCCCAAATTCGGGTTCTTTAAACCCTGGGTTTGGTGTTCACAATACATCTAACACATAACTACCTACCCATTTAATCATTAAATACAATGTTAAATACATTGTTCATCTTAAGAAAACGTAATATCTCAGGTTTTAACTAACTTTTATTACAAAACATGACATCATAATAAAAAGTCTGAATTAACATAATTAAACTTAAACGGAACAATGATAATATTACTCCTTGGCTTTTCCTTTACCCTTGTCCTTCTTGGAACCTTCCGAGATATCGGGCTTAGCTGAAAGGTTTAGTTTTAAGCAAGTGTAAGCAACGAATGACTCAACAAGTATATAAAATAGTTTATGGAATTATAATCATAAACAACAATAACGTTTCTTAAGTTTCGACAATTGAACCTCAATTGAGGATAAAAGATGCATAGGCATTTACTTTAGATTTCAAAATTTAAGTATTTGCATGTTGATGGTCAAGTGACCTTGAATTTTGTTAAGACTATTTACATTTATATAAAGGATGACAATAACCAATGATCATAAGACTGATATTGTTAAGACTACTAACAATCTATATAGCAATTGATAATAACCAAATATGTGTACTTTGGGGGATTAACCCATTGTACAAATACATTGTGCACAAAATAAAATATCTAGCGATGAAACCACGTCATATAAGAATTATATCCAAATTCGTAATTTTAAGCCCCTACTATGAGGGTTGTTCATTTCAGCTTTAACAGATACCGTACCAATACAATATGGTTTGGTTCGGCTTTAAGAACTATAGAGTTCAAATTATCATGACATTATTGATCTAATCGAACAATGGCTTAGACTCATATTTCATAAAAATTTATACATAAAGACTTTAAAATTTAAAGTGAGTTCAATAATTGAATGACATTTGAAATGTACGTAAATGCGATCATGGCATAATAGATATTTGAACCTTGAATAACGAGTTTGAATAGGGATACTTGAATTTAAAACATTTGCACAGAATAATAAAGTGTGCATAAGTAAAGGAAACTTACCTTGATCGTCGTTTACACTTAGCGTTAATACTCCGTTACGTCTATTGCCTACATAGTTAATAATGTCGGCCCAATAATTAATTTTTGATCATAGACGTCATTCTAGTCAGTTAACTTTGATACATGCTAGTTTTAATATACTAGTTCATTTACAATTAGTATGTAGTCCTATAATCAATCATACTTAAATCGGGTACAACATCACGTATCATACAACATATAAGCTTACAATCGTTCATATCTAATTGGTAACAAACCATATAGGATGTAGGAATTATCATCTACTTATACACTTTAACTAATTCATACATGGATACATATTATACCACATAACAAAAACATGAAAAATAATACAACCTGAAAACGACAGGATCGAGCGCAACTGCGCTGGACCTAAGTGCAGCTGCGCTGGGTTCACCACAGGTGCGCTCCCCTTCTCCACAGGTGTGCTCTAGTACAAAAATCCAGACAGAATGCTCAGGCACAACTGCGCTCCAACTGGGCGCAGCTACGCTTGACCCATATTTTTGATTTCAGCAATTTTTCTGACTTTTGATGTTATAAAGCATACAAGCAACCTTAGATCATTATACACTTCATGCATATTCTTATTTCCCCGACTTCTAGAATGCATTTCTTGACCCACTTCCATTATAAAACATGCTTGGCAATATTTAGTTTTGAAAGCCTTCTTCATACCACATAGCACATAACTTAAATCTTTTCAATGCAACATGCTTTATTGGTAAACACATACATGCTCAACTACTATGAAGCTTTGAAAAAAGTCTTTACACAAGGTTTTGAAATTATCCCCATGCTCATTTACACCTCTTTCTTGAATCATGAAGGAAACACATATCATACATCTTACCTTTAATCATAAGCACATAGATGACAAGGTCACTTAACATATCCTTTATATTTTGATGAAACCTTCATTTAGATCACTTAGAGTTTTAAGACAAGGCTAAGCTTTATCTTTTGATTCTCATGTTCCATGGATAAGCAAACAATAGTACTTGCAATGACTTGACCAACATAGGCTATGACATATTTTTTTTTGTCAACCTTAAGACATCAATATGGCTCACCTAAGGTCACGTGTAGATATCTCATTGTTTCAAACATGACAGTTAAAACAGGTTAGGAACCATTTATTTTGAAAATAACTCTTTGAATAATAGATATTGGAAAAACATTTCATTGATAACTTTTCTCAAACACAAAGCATGCATGTTTTCATCTATGGTCCATCATACCTATATATACACGTAACGCACATAAACTCCAGCCATATCATTCACCATGTATCACTGAGTCCTTCCTAACCCCTAAAAACACAATAATAAACTCCCACAACACATGCATGACTAATAAATATCAATAAGTGCTATAAGCTTATACTAACTGCTTAAATAGAAGAACTTCTATACCTTGATGTTTAATGTAGTTAGGATTATTTTTGGTTGCTAATGCTGCTGGACTCTTCTCTTTTCCTTCTCTTTCTGCAGAAAGTTCTACCTTTTCATTTTTTTGCCAACTGTTATTTCTCTCTCTATTGTACTCTCTTTAGTTAATGCATTTAGTATTAGAGAAATAAGGTAAGTAATATGCTGAATATTAATAGTAGTCTCTTTCTCTCTCTCTCTCTCTCTCTCTCCTACCAGGTAAACAATTTCAATCTACTAGCCCCTAGAGTTCTCCTAACCACATTTCATAGCTGTAACTTAGGGTAGCGAAAAATCCTCTGCCAATTACTCCCTTAATATGCCAAAATCAAACCTTTTGGGCAGCCAAATGCCATGCTCAGCTATTTATAAAATGGTTATATTCACGTGTATAAGTCTGATGGAGTATTTCTCCTAGTTTAGTCCCAAAATGAGTGTCTCAATTGATACACTATGCTCAAGTTAAATTAAGTGTTTGGGCTGCTAAGTTTTATTTACAAGGAAGGTATCAAGTTGGGTTAAGGATTGGGCTACTTTACTTGAGAACCCATAACAATGAAATGGGTTGCTCTAATAACAATTTTGGGTTAATTGTGACAATAGTTTAATTAACCCATTAATTTGGGCTTACAATAAAAGATGTTACCCCAATCACACTAATTTAATAATTTAGGTCAAATAAAATAATTATTGAGTCTTCCTTTCATAATCTTAATTAATTAATCTAGTTACCTAATTAATTAATATCATAACACACTAACCAAGGTCGAGCCCCAAGTTATTTAATTAAATCTTATCCCATGTAATTAATAATTTAAAACCCATAGTCACCCCTTTGGTTCCCTAATTAAATCAGTTCATTAGGTAACAAATTACGTAACGCATTACTCGCGATTACCCATAATATTTTTAATTTCCCTTTTCATTTTTAAATTGAAATATGTATATATATATATATATATATATATATATATATATATATATATATATATACACCTCCTCACATCTTTGCACAAAGTAAAATCACAAAATTCGCATTAAAAAAGAAAAGAAATTAATACACGAAATTCTTGGTCATTGCATTCTCCCCCTCTTATAAGGATTTCATCCCCGAAATTATAAGTACAAGGTTACTCTAAGAGATGGGGATAATATTTTTGCATCTTTTCCTCAAGTTTCTATGTAGCTTCTTCAACATTGTGGTTCCTCTAAACTACATTTACAGAAGATATTATTTTATTTCTTAAAACTTGTTCTTTCTTGTCGATTATCTGAACTGGAACTTCTTCATAGGTCGAATCCTTTTCAAATTGGATTGGTTCATATTCTATTACATGATTGTAGTCTTGTTTATAAGGCTGCAAAACTGTCACATGGAAAACATTATGAACGTGCTCCAATTCCGGAGGTAAAACTATTTCGTAATCTACCTCTCCTATCTTTTTTAACACTTCAAAAGGTCCTATAAATTTTCGACTCAGCTTCTCTTTCTTACCAAATCATATTTTTCCCTTCCAGGGAGATACTTTCAAAAACACATATGACCCTACGTCGAAATCTCGTCTCTGTTGATGTAAATCGGCGTACTTCTGTCTGTCTTGTGCTGCAACTAGCCTTGATCTTATCACCCTGACAATTTTCGTTGTCTGTTGAACCAATTATGGCCCTAATAATTTGCGTTCTTCTACTTCATCCCAACACAATGGGGTTTTGCACTTTCTTCCATATAAAGTCTCGTAAGGTGAATGTAATGTCCAGGATATTATAATGTGTAAAAAATTTAAATAAATAAAATGTGTGAATTTTAATTATTTAAACTTGGTAGGTAATGTGAATTGTGCAAATTAATTATGTATAAATATATTCTATTGTACGATTATTAATTTAAATGAATGATGTCAATAAAAAGGGGGATTAATATTGGAAAATTAATCCTAAATTAAATTAAAAGTTAATGAGGTAATTAATAAGGTCATAATTATGGATTACAGATTAGTTAATAATTATGGTACATTGTGGGAATTATTAAGAAGGGTAACTAATTATATAAAATATATAATAAATAAATTATATATTTTACATAAGGAAATATAATTAAATATAAAGGAATTTATGATTATATAAATTATATGAGAAGAAAGATATAATTTGTATAAGAAAATAAATTTGTTAAGGAAATATTAATAATTATATAAATTATGCAAAATTATATTATATAGCTTATATAAAATAAATGAAATAGTGAAAAAGAATAATAAATAAATATTAATAATTCTTATATTAATAAGATAAATTGTGTTTAT
Source organism: Hedera helix (assembly GCA_947179155.2). Lineage (NCBI taxonomy): Eukaryota > Viridiplantae > Streptophyta > Magnoliopsida > Apiales > Araliaceae > Hedera > Hedera helix. Next base: position 18,955,500 of record OX359270.1, read on the forward strand.
GTAAAATAGAATTATTTCTATTTTATGAGATTTAATATTTTTGTGAATTATGTATGTAAAAGAAATGATTACAATACATAATATATATAATAAATTGATATATGTATATATTATGTAGTAATGAAAAATACATGGATGTTTACGTAATGTATATGTAACAAAGTTGAAACGAGGAAAAATTTAATTTTATTAAATTATGTGTATTATTTTATTAATTTTAGAGGTATAAAAGACCTCATATAATTACATGCATGTCATTATGCGTGTACAAAATTTATCAAGTAAAGTATTTTAAAAATATATAAATATTATTTATAAATTATTTTATAAATTTGAAATTAAAATAAATATTTTATATACATTATATAAAATATTTATTACCCGAAACAACTGTGTAATGTATTAAATTAGGAAAGATGCGTAAAATTTTCACCGACTTAACTCGAAGTCGGTGGACTTGGAGTGAACATTTAAAAATTACTCACCCAATTGAGTATTAAACATGCTTGGAATAATAATAATAATAATAATAATAATAATAATAATAATAATAATAATAATAATAATACCCATTTGCCAAACATCAAACAACCATCCTATCTCTATATTTCCTTTCTTCTCCCACCACCACAATCCGTCACCCGTAGCTACCATCACTACCAAGAAGAGAATAGTTGGTGCCATCAAGGTGTCTATCAAGCCTCCAAGAAAAAAATTTCCAAGCTTTTAGAAGGTATAAAAATAGTTTCTTTGATTTATTTTTGTATTTGTGGTGATAAAATAATTTAGTGAAAAAAATTAGTAAATAATTATATAATTATTCTATATAATTTTTAGATGTGTATCTATGAATTTTATGATGTTTGGGGTAATTATGTGGTGAAAATAATGATAAAAATGGTGTAAAAAATGCTTTCGGCTGACTACTGTTAACGAAAATAAGGAAAAAAAATTTTTAGGCAGGCCGCGCATTGCGCGTGGCCAATTTTTTTTTTCCAGATCAGGGATGAAATGGCGACGTTTTGAGCGAAACAGATTTTTGGCCGCGCCATGCGCAGCGATCGAAATCCTGTAGCCGGCGTGAGAAAAACGACGCCGTTTTGGGGAAGAGAGGAACAGTGCCGCGCAATGCGCAGAGAACCAAAGTTTCGCGTAATTACCAATTTGCCACCGATTTTGAATTTCAAGATAATTACGGAAATGCCACTCAGGTTTAATTTAATTAAAATAAATGTTTTAAAATTAATAAAAATTATATAAAATTAGAAAAATATATAAAAATATTTTATAAATTAAATTTGACAATTTTTCAATTGTGAGGAATAATTTCAATTAATAATTAAGTGTTTAATCATGAGAAGTAAACGAGTAAAATAGATTTAATAATCGCATTAGGTTATAATTAATTGTAATCTCCAATATAGATCCGATAGATAGAATAATTATGTGGTGAGTGATATTAATTACATAAATTAATATCGTGGGTTACTAAATTATTATTATTATTTTATTATGTTATTATTATAGGTTGTCCAAGAAAGGATAATTAGTCGATAAATTAATAATCGGACATCGAGGCAAGTTCTTAAACCCTAAGTTTGAACCATTAATCATATGTTAGATATTAAAATCCTCATTGAGCTCTATTTCCTAAGTTTTATTATTATTCCACTTTCTTGAATATTGATTTTGATTAATGTTGTGGATTGTTCAATTAAAATTAAAAATCTTTGTTGTTACCCACATTCATTCTTAAATGTCATCCATAACGAATCATAATTGTTGATTAATGAGTTCATGGTTATGAGTCTATGCCATTTGTTCGGCTAGATTTTTGATACAATTGAATTTCAAATTACTCTATATCGTTAAGTGCTGAGCCGAACCAAAATGTTTTGGTGCGGACTCCTAGAAACTGAGATGAACAACCCTGTTTCTAAGGGATATAGCTTGTCGGATGCTTTAAATTCCGATTCCCCGCGATATGCGGTAATATGATGTGCACAGTCATAGGTATGAGAGGCCGATCACCTCGAGTACGGGTTTAAGGATTTATGGTCTTTATGACACATACAGGTTATCAGTGTTACCATTGGTTAACCTATGTTCAATGGTCTTGTGACCCTCAGTATAATTTTCATTTATCATATGTCAAAGTATAATTCCCTAAGTTATTTGCTTTCATTTGAAATGAGATCATGTTACATTATTATTATAAATTCTTTTCCTCATGATGCATTGTTATTCAATTCATTTTACTTGCTGAGCACTTCGGTTGCTCATTCTTGCCTAATTAATATGACGCAGACAAAGATATTAAATCTGAGGATATAAATAAGAAAGACAAAGGCAAATGAAAGATGTCGGAATGAAGAAATGATGAAATGTCCCTCGCTAGTAGTTTTAAACCTATTTTGTGGTTGTAGATGCGGAATATGTATCCTAGTAATGTTGTATGTATTTAAAGGTTGATGACCTTGGGAAGTTGAATAGATATCTTTTGTATAATGTTGAACCATAATGATGTAATATATATTAATAATACTTTTGAATAGTGGTAAATGAAGTTAGAATATATGAATCGTTAGCACCAAATTCGAGATTCAAGGAGCCGAATTTGGGGGCGTCACAGTGAAATTTCTATACTAGCATGATAACTATTGTTATAGGCGAACTCGGCTAATGGAAAATGATCATCCCAATTACCCTTGAAGTTCATAACACATGCCCTCAACATATCTTTTAGCGTCTGAATTGTTCTCTCACTTTGTCCATCAGTTTAAGGGTAGTAAGTTATACTCAACCTTAATTGTGTTCCCATACGTTCCTGAAAACTTTTTCAAAAATTTAATGTAAATCTCGGATCTCGATCTGACACGATCGATACCGAGACTCCATGCCTTGAGACTATTTCCTTGACATATAGTTTGGCTAACTGATTCGAGTTAAATCTGATCTTGATCGATAAGAAGTGTGCTGACTTCGTAAGTCAATCCATAATCACCTATATCACATCATATCCTTTTTGAGTCATTGGGAGGCCTACCACAAAATACATTGTTACGTGCTCCCACTTTCATTCTAGAATTTCCAATAGCTGCAATAATCTACTTGGCCTTTGATATTCTGCCTTAACTCTCTGGCAAGTTAGACACCTACTAACACACTCTGTAACTTTCCTCTTTATATTGGGCCATCAAAAGTGCTGACGAAGATCTTGATACATCTTCGTACTGTCTAGATGAATTGAATACTTCGACCTGTGTGCCTCCTTAAGAATTTCCTTTTCTAGTTCGGACACTGTCGGTACCCACACTCTACCTTTAATTCTTAGTACTCTATTATTATCCAATCTAAACTTAGTATATTCCCCTTCGAACACCCACTTCTTTATATTGTTGTATTCCTTATCTTGATCATGGGCTTCCCTTACTCGGTCTAATAAAGTTGGACGAGTTTCTATCATAAATAGTTTTTCTTCCAACTCTTTCGGATACTTCATTTCTATTTCTATTTTCTCCATTTCTTTGATTAGCTTTTCTTGAGCTGTCAACATTTTTAACCTTTTCTTACCCTTCCTACTTAAGGCATCGACGACTACATTGGCCTTCCTGGGATGGTATAGAATCTCACAATCATAGTCCTTGATTAATTCTTACCACATTTTTTGCCTCATATTCAATTCTTTTTGAGTAAAGATATACTTTAGACTATTGTGGTTTGTGTATATCTCACATTTCTCTTCATATAAATAGTGTATCCATATCTTTCTGGCGAAAACTGTTGGTTTGCAAAAATATGACATACATATAATCAAATTATATAAGCACAACGGAAGCAAGAAAAATCAGATTTTAAATTTTTTTTTGTACAAACCAATAACCCGGATTTTTCTTATGCAACTATTATTAATTGAGTAAGGATAAAAGAATTTATACCTTTGTAGAACCAAACTTCCACGGGTACAAGTTCATCTCCCTTTAATCCTTTCACGTTCTTCTTCAAATTCACCGATTAGATTCCATGGATCAATGTTAGCTCCCCAAGTGTGAAGCCTCTAGAGGTGATCCACCAAGAGATCTATGAATTAAAGAAGTGGATTATGGTTTTCCCAAACCATGGGTAGCTAGTCCTAATTCTCTCTCTCTTTCTCTAACTCCTTAGATGTAGAGAATTATGGAGTACTCTCTCTATTCTAATGAAAGAGTGTGTAACCTTGATCTATGATAAGACTCCTCTTATTTATAGATCTAGTCAACCCTCCTAAACTATTTAGGATTAGGGTTTTAATTTAATTCCCAATTTAATTAGGAAATAAATTAATTAATTACAATTCCTAAACCATTTAGGAATCTAATTATTTAATAATGAGAGTACTTCTTATTAATTGATTACTAAACCATTTAGTAACTTAATTAATTATTATAATTATAATTCCTAAACTATTTAGGAACTTAATTATTTAATAATAATATTACTACTTATTAGTTAATTCCTAAACCATTTAGGAACTAAATAATAATACTAGTAGTAATAATAGTAATAGTAATAATAATAATAATAATAAGACTCCTCTTATTAATTTATAATTAGTATTTCTAAAATACTAAATTATAAATATTAAGCTATTTAATTTATTCTATCATCATAGTATAAATTAAATATACTTAATTTATTATTACGATTATGCCATCCAATTCTAACATAAATATTACTCTTTTGCGGTGTGACCCTTTAGGTTCTCCATATTAAACCGGTTGTATAATAAATAAATTAGAACAATTCTAATTCATTTATTATGAATTAACTCTTTAATTCAGAATAAATAATTATTCCACAACAAGGGTAATCCCCCTTAGCGATTAGTCGACTTTCCAAATAATATAGATTTCAACATTTGATCGTAAAAGAACCTTTCATCAAATAGTTACCGTACAATTCAATCCTTCTACCATACAATGTCCCAATCAAATATAAGACATGGAATTTCTGTCAAGTCTTATTAATTTGATCATAGGCATTTCAATTCACAAATACACAACTTTACTTAATGTAAATTAGAAACTCCTTTCTAATTCCATTCAACCCTGGCCAGGGATTTCTGAGTTGTCACTTATTGAATCGCATAGGACATTCTCTCCCTTTACTGGAAGTGGTAGATCATTTGTTGATCATTCACCTATCTCCATGTGTACCTTATTATACCCAAGCATATCCTTTGATATACCAATAGGTTTTAAGGAATATGTCAAAGTATAACTTAGTACACACAAGATACTATGATGATCTCAAGTCCAAAGATCACTTGTACGACTATCACATAAGGAACTCTTATTGACAGACAAGTAAAACTCTATTAGGTGTTCCTTGAGCAAGTTACGTTCAGTGCACTTATTCTCTAATAAGCACCTACATACTTGCTTTAGTGTCTCTACACAAATGATTATGAGATCAATCATCCTCTTCATAAGAGCAAGCATAGTATGTACCAATCTATCCGGATCTACTAATCCCCTTTTTAGTGATCCAACGATTAGGAACAATTTTAGTTTTGAGCTATCTTGAATTTAGATCTCATTAGCATGATCCTCATCATGGTTCTAAAAGCATTGCTCAAAAACTATGGGTTTATCCATTTGATTAATTCAAGAAATTAATCATGAATAAAGAAATGCCTTAATACTTTTATTAATAAATGAACAAGATTACAAAGTATATGCTTATCACATCAAATGTGATTGACTTGAGGGCATACTACTTTCAAAAACTACGGCTGCTAGTTCCAAATCATGCGTAGGATAACCCTTTTCATAGTCCTTCAACTGCTGTGATGCGTATGCTATTACCTTGCCGTGCTGCATTAAAACGCAACTAAGCCCTTTGTGCTATGCATCACTGTACACCACAAAACTACCCTTATCATCTAGTAATGACAATACTAGTGTCTCAATCTCTTCTTGAGTTTCTGAAAATTCTCTTCACACTTTTCTGACCACATAAATTTCACCGCTTTTCGTGTCAAATTTTTCAATGGTCCTGATAACTTCGAGATATCCTTTATAAATCTTCGGTAGTATCCTGTTAATCCTAAGAAACTCCTTATTTTCGTTGGCGTCCTTAGTCGTTCCTAATTTATTATTACTTCCACCTTTGCTGGGTCTACTGATATTCCCTCCTTGTCAATGATGTGCCCAAAATATTGCACTATTTCCAACCAAAAGTCACACTTTAAGAATTTCGCATACAACTGCCCCTTTCTCAAAGTTTCCAATACTACTCTTAAGTGTTCGACATGATCCTCCTGTTGGCAAAAATATGGCATACATATAATCAAATTATATAAGCGCAACGGAAGCAAGAAAAATCAGATTTTAAATTTTTTATACAAACCAATAACCCGAATCTTTCTTATGCGACTATTATTAATTGAGGAAGGATAAAAGAATTTATACCTTTGTAGAACCAAGCTTCCACGGGTATAAGTTCATCTCCCTTTAATCTTTCACGTTCTTCTTCAAATTCACCGATTAGATTCCACGGATCAATGTTAGCTCCCCAAGCGTGAAGCCTCTAGAGGTGATCCACCAAGAGATCTATGAATTAAAGAAATGGATTATGGTTTTCCCAAACCATGGGTGGCTAGCCCTAATTCTCTCTCTCTCTCTAACTCCTTAGATGTAGAGAATTATGGAGTACTCTATCTATTCTAATGAAAGAGTGTGTAACCTTGATATATGATAAGACTCCTCTTATTTATAGATCTAGTCAACCCTCCTAAACTATTTATGATTACGATTTTAATTTAATTAAGAACTAAATTAATTAATTATAATTCCTAAACCATTTAGGAACTTAATTATTTAATAATGAGAGTACTTCTTATTAATTAATTACTAAACCATTTAGTAACTTAATTAATTATTATAATTATAATTCCTAAACTATTTAGGAACTTAATTATTTAATAATAATACTACTACTTATTAATTAATTCCTAAACCATTTAAGAACTAAATAATAATACTAGTAATAATAATAATAGTAATAATAATAATAATAAGACTCCTCTTATTAATTTATAATTAGTATTTCTAAAATACTAAACTATAAATATTAAGCTATTTAATTTATTCTATCATAATAGTATAAATTAAATATACATAATTTATTATTACGATTATGCCATCCATTTCTAAAATAAATATTACTCTTTTGCGGTGTGACCCTTTAGGTTCTCTATATTAAACTGGTTGTATAATAAATAAATTAGAACAATTCTAATTCATTTATTACGAATTAACTCTTTAATTCAGAATAAATAATTATTCCACAATAAGGGTAAGCTCCCTTAGCGATTAGTCGACTTTTCAGATAATATAGATTTCAACATTTGATCGTAAAAGAACCTTTCATCAAATAGTTATCGTACAATTTAATCCTTCTACCATAAAATGTTCCAATCAAATATAAGACATGGAATTTCTGTAAAGTCTTATTAATTTGATCATATGCATTTCAATTCACAAATACATAACTCTAGTTAATGTAAATTAGAAACTCCTTTCTAATTTCATTCAACCCTGGCCAGAGATTTCTGAGTTGTCACTTATTGAATCGCATAGGACATTCTCTCCCTTTACTGGAAGTGGTAGATCCTTTGTTGATCATTCACCTATCTCCATGTGTACCTTATTATACCCAAGCATATCCTTTGATATACCAATAGGTCTTAAGGAATATGTCAAAGTATAACTTAGTACACACAAGATACTATGATGATCTCAAGTCCAAGGATCACTTGTACGACTATCACATAAGGAACTCCTATTGACAGACAAGTAAAACTCTATTAGGTGTTCCTTGAGCGAGTCACGTTCAGTGAACTTATTCTCTAATAAGCACCTACATACTTGCTTTAGTGTCTCTGCACAAATGATTATGAGATCAATCATCCTCTTCATAAGAGCAAGCATAGTATGTACCAATCTATCCAGATCTACTAATCCCCTTTTTAGTGATCCAACGATTAGGAACAATTTTAGTTTTGAGCTATCTTGAATTTAGATCTCATTAGCATGATCCTCATCATGGTTCTAAAAGCATTGCTCGAAAACTATGGGTTTATCCATTTGATTAATTCAAGTAATTAATCATGAATAAAGAAATGCCTTAATACTTTTATTAATAAATGAACAAGATTACAAAGTATATGCTTATCGCATCAAATGTGATTGGCTTGAGGGCATACTACTTTCACCTTCTTGGTTTTGGAATAGACCAGAATATTATCTATGAACACTACCGCAAACTTATCTAGATAATTCTTGAAGACCCGATTCATTATATCCATGAAAGCCGCTGACACATTTGTTAATCCAAATGACATTACCAGGAACTCGTAATGACCGTAACACGTCCTGAATACCGTCTTTGGCACATATTCCTTTTTGACCTTCAACTGGTGATACCCAGTCCGTAAATCAACTTTTGAAAAACATCGTGCCCCTTTTAGTTGGTCAAAAAGATCGTCAATCCTTGGTAACGGGTATATGTTCTTGATCGTCACTTTGTTCAACTCTCTATAGTCGATACAAAGTCTTAACGATCCATCATTCTTTTTCACGAATAACACTGGTGCTGTAATGACCACAAATTTGACCAGACATTGTGACGACCCCAAATCCGGGTTCCTTGAACCTCGGATCCGGTTCAACATGAGTACAACCTTTTCCTTATTGTTTAAGAATTACAACAATATTATAATTGGTAAATAACCATTTATTTACAATTTTACAACATCTCTTTCCATTCCAGAATCGAAATCTTTATACATTCCTAGTATGTCTTAATATCATACCTGATACGACATTCTATTACAATCAACTTGAGTATTTAATACTCATATAACGTACCAACTAAATCTTATGCTACACAATCATTTACCTGTCCAATTCGGACTGATATCTATAATAGATATTTAGATCTTCAATGGAAGTAATATGTTTTCTTGTTCCTTGTTCTTTATCGAGAACTTCAGGTAACTAACCTTATCTGAAAATGTTGGTTTAGGCAAGAGTGAGCACGACGGCTCAACAAGTCTAACAGATAGCACATAACACATAGTTTATGTTTATACATTCTTCTCATACTTCATGCATTACATTATATGAATGCATCATGCTTCTCATGCTTTGCATTTATTCATGCAACATACTGATCATGCATTGGAATGAATACATGGCATACAGTTCAACTTATTCAATTAATTCAGGCTTTCTAACATATAGAATCAACACACATCATATGATTTCACAGAAACATATTTAATTCAAATTCTCACAGGCTTCAAGTGCACACATAGCAACAATATCTGAAAAACTTGTCTGGTTTGCTTCTACCAGTTACGCTTATTTGCGTTTTGCGTTCAACCTACAATTTATATAGGAAATTGAAATAATCATTAGATATAATGACTATTACTTAGCCGTTATATAAGACTCTAACTTTAAATTATTAACTCTTAAGATGTCCGACAAACGAACCCTTAAGTTCCGGACAAAACCCCTAGCCCAAACCTAGTTGGACATATCGGGTACGCTTAACCATCTTTCACCAATACCTTGCGTTCTTCATACAACCTATATTTTATAAGTTGTCTAATATTTAATCACTAATGGACTCTTACCTTGGTTTAATTCAATTAAACTTTCTTCTTTACACAACTTAATAATTTAGACATTTAATAATGTACCAAATATCTCAAAATATTATCTACCTTTGATAATATATAACTGCATTCAAATATTATTAACCCTTTAATAATATTTTAATCACTTATTAATATTATTAACAATTTAACAATATTTTAATCATTTATTAATATTATTAACAATTTAATAATATTTTAACCACTTCTTAATATTATTAATCATTTAACAATATTTTAATCACTTATTAATATTATTAACCATTTAATAATATTTTAATCACTTATTAATATTATTAACCTTTTAATAATATTTTAATCACTTATTAATATTATTAACCTTTTAATAATATTTTAATCACTTATTAATATTATTAACCATTTAATAATATTTTAATCACTTATTAATATTATTAACCATTTAATAATATTTTAATCACTTATTAATATTATTAACCATTTAATAATATTTTAAATCACTTATTAATATTATTAACCATTTAATAATATTTTAATCACTTATTAATATTATTAACCATTTAATAATATTTTAATCACTTATTAATATTATTAACCATTTAATAACTCTTGACATGGTCTTGGCTTGTGACTCCAGCTTGATCATTCTCTAGTAATTTTCCTTAGTGGATCATCAATCTCCCAAAGCTTGCTTGCTTTTCTTTAGAATACTCTCTCTTTTCTCTCTAGGAGTTCTTGAAAAATAACTAACAAACATAACAAGAGGGTGATGGATGCTATATATAGACCTCCCTAATCACCATCAACCTTCACTAATCAACTAGTGTTGGTGAATTTAAGGGTTAATCAAGCTTACTATAGCTTGAATGACCAATTGAGTGACATTTTGATTGACCATTTGAATGACTAGGGTTGGTGGGGAGTTGTTGAGCAACTTTGCACTCCAAATTCACCAACAAGCAACCTTTCTATCCTTGTGGGCCCCAAAATTCGGGATTTCTCTTTTTATTACACCAATTTAGCTTTATTTTTATATCCTATATCATTATATAAGTATCCATATATATATACACCAATATATATAGATATATATATATATATATATATATATATATATATATATATATATATATATATATATTTATCACAACTTTGACTACCATTTGGGCTCCACATTGGACTCTAGGATTTAAATATATTGGGCTCATCCATTTAATTTGGTTGGGCTCAATTTAATTATTACATTGGGCTAATATTAAATACCCTATGTTATATTTAATTAAAACAAGCATTGGGCTTGATTAATTATTACATGAATCAATGTTTAAATTAAATTACATGGACTACTAGGTTAATTTATTTAACTTAGTTTAATACCTCAATTGGACTTTTAATATAATCCAATTAGACTTGCCTTAAATTATTTTACCACATTGGGTTACTCAATTAACTTATCCATAGTTAATTCTCATCACCATATGTACTTACCTTTTTCTAGCAATTCACCAACGTTTGGTTAATGCTCTCTCATGTCTACCAACTAGGGTTATTCAATTAACCCTACATTAGTTAATTCTCTACACTCAATAATATTTTCCAACACTTTGACCAACATTGGACTTTTAAATGTTTGGGCTACATAGTTTACCTTCCATTGGGCTCTCTTATTAAATTACCCACCTTCATGTAAATATTCCCATATTGGGCTAACACATATAATCCTTTTAGGCTAGTCCACTAGTAGTAATTAAATTACTTGGACTCTATACCACAACTTAATAATTAAGTTAATTACTTAATCAATTAACTTATTAATATTGTCATTCTAGACAAACTTTCTAGTTTTTATATAACTTTAACTCATACCCAATATAATTAACCTAATTAATTATATTTCATGATTTTATATTTAAACTAATTAATTTATTAGTTTAATTGAGTATTAAATTTACTCCTCTTCGTATTTGGCTAACAAGCACAACTCTAGGAATATATAACTACGTATATATATCCTTATAACCGTCTTCACTTCTCAAATGAATTTATTTCCTTAATAAATTCTCTATATGCATCATAAAATATTTCCACATTTAATTTCTAACAAATACATTATGTTAAAAAAAATGTTTACCCATTTTCTACACATCTTACTTCTCACATTCTAGGTTTTAAACATTAACCTTTAATAAAATCAATTAAGATATTATTTAAAATCTTGAAAATATCTGGGATATTACAGACATTGTGATTATGATTATTAAATAATTAGCAATGAATTAATTTTTTTTTTGTACTAATTAATTGTGCATTAGATAATTAAATAGATATACTTGTGTATGTGTATATTTATTTAAAGCAATGAAGTACAAGGTTATAATTAACTAAAGCAAATCTAATTGGATTATATTTTAAATCCAAATGGGGTATTACACTAGGTCAATTAAATTAACCTAGTAGCCCATGTAATTAATTAAACTTAGCCCATGTAATTAATTAAACAAGCCCAATGCTTGATTTAATTAAATGTAACATAAATTATTTAATGTTAGCCCAGTGTGTTATTTAAATTGAGCCCAACCAAATTAAATGGAGAAGCCCAATATATTTAATCCTAGAGTCCAATATGGAGCCCAATCGGAAGTCAAAATTGGTCAACAATTGAACACATGTATATATATATATATATATATATATATATGTATATATGCATGATTTAACTATAAAAAAATAAAAGAAAAATAGGCCAAAAATGGCCATTCTGCTGAGATTTGAGGGGGCCCCACATGGGTTGCTTGATTTTGCAATGTTGCTTCTTCCACAGTTCTTTCCATAGTTGGCCAACCACCCTAGTCATTCCAATTGGTCATTCATGCAATAGTAATCTCACTTAAGCTCCTAATTTTACCAACACAAGATGATTAGTAGGTTGATGATGGATTAGTCAAGTACTATAAATAGAGTACTCCACACACTTGTATATGTTTGTTAGCTCATTTGTAGTAGTATTTCCTAGAGAATATAAGAGAGAAAGTAGAGAACATTTGAGAGAAAATAGAAAATACACTTGTGTGTTGTGTGAAATAGCTAGAGAAGGTCTTGGTGAATGTCCACAAGCATCATCACATACTTTGGTAGGAGAAGAAGAAGAGCACACATGTCATAAAGGTTTAAAAGTGCTCTAACCCTCCTTTATTTCGTTTTTGTAGTCTAGAACGATTTTGAACGATTAAAATCTATTTTTAACCGATCAAAACTTGTTTTGATGGTCTAGAAGTCTTCATGTATGTTATATATGTATATTCATAGTTGGATGTGTTTATATCATGATTTGGTATGTGTGGAACGCATAAAAATGGTAGAAATGTTCATATCGAACTTTATCGGTAAAACTCTAATGTAGCATGAAATGTTTAATGTTGTAATTTGAAATGTACAAGTTAGAAAAATGATTTATATGGCTAAAAAGTTACCTCTATGAGTTCTTAAGAAAATCCAACTTGAATCTTTCAAAAATGTGGAAAAACAAAGAAGTTATGGATTTTTCCTCAAAGCATGTTGATTTTAAAACCCTAGGTTTCCTTGTGAGCAGTTTTGAGTCTAGTTCTGTTTGGAATTTGGATTGGTGATCTAAAGAGAAGTTGTAGAGAGAGAAATTATGATGAGAATGAACTCAAGAATCACCTCAAAATATTTTAAAATGAAGAAGTTATGGCTGTCGGAGGGTCGAGCAGTCAACAAAAATTAACTTCCGGACAGAATGTCCTGACGCACCTGCGTCAGAACTGGCGCAGCTGCGCCAGAAAAATCTTCCTAGTAGATTTTGGTCGGTCCGGGTCGGGTCGGGTCGGTTCGTGTCGAGTTTTTTTTTATAAATTAAGTTAAAATAAGTGTAAAATGAATGTGTTTGGATATTAAACCAATATATGGAGTTTATTATTAACTAATTGGTAGCTAAATGCTTAAAATAAAGGCTAACAATAACACAATTAAAGAGTTAACTATTGGTATTGTTTGTGATAGAATATTATTAAGTGATTAATAATATTAATAAGTGATTAAAAGATTATTAAATAATTATAACATTTGTAAATGATTCAATATTACTACATTGGTAATAATAAGTCAATGAAATATTATTAAATGATTAAAATATTATTAAATGATTAATAATATTAGACAATGAATAAAATATTATTAAATAATTAATAATATTAGATGATGAATAAAATATTATTAAATGATTAATAATATTAGATAATGAATAAAATATTATTAAATGATTAATAATATTAAAAGACGAATAAAATATTATTAAATGATTAATAATATTATAAGGTTAATAAAATATTATTAAATGATTAATAATATTAGATAAAGAATAAAATATTATTAAATGATTAATAATATTAGATAATGAATAAAATATTATTAAATGATTAATAATATTAGATATTAGATAAAATATTATTAAATAATTAATAATATTAGATAATAAATAAAATATTATTAAATGATTAATAATATTAATAATGTGATAAAGTATTATTAAATGGTTAATAATATTAAAAGATTAATAAAATATTATTAAGGGATTAATAATATTATAAGACTAATGGAATATTATTAATTGTTAATAATGTTAGATAAGAATATGAACTATATTAAGTAATTAATATAGGTTTTATGTGATTGAAATATTATCAAGTAATGATAATATTTCTTAAGTGTTTAATATATTCTTAATTATTTAATTATGTGGTTAGGTATAACATGTATAGATGTTATCATATGAATGTGTATATGATACTAATTCAAAGATCAACTTGATTAATTGTTAGGTCTATCTAAAGAGAATTAAATTAAATTGGTTAGCAGTAGACCACGCACAAGGCAAGTTTCTTCTTAACCCTAACTTGTATTTATTGTTGCAAGTATTCGTCAACCTTATTTACATTGAGAAATTCAATTATTGTTGAGCAAGTATCTACACTCGTAGTTATTTGACAGACCTTTGAACGAATTAATTATCGAAAATTACTTCACATCATTATTGTATTGTATTAGCACATAGTGCCTTTGCAAATATTATAGTTCAGTAATTTAAGAACTATTTAAGAATATCTAAGCTAATTGTTTCAGCTAGACAATGCATGTTGAAATTCACCCAATTGAATATTATAAAAGCTTATCCAAACTATTGGTTGGTGCAGATTCTGATAGTAAGACTGAGAATGAACAACCCTAGTTAAAAGGGATTTTTATTTGTCGAAAAACCGAATTTAAGTAAGAAATCTAAATGTTATGCATATACATAGGACACAAGAGGACTGATCCCCTCGAGTGTCCCATTTTTTGAGGTGTCAGATACATATACATGTCTGTTCTACCTTAGTAGCAGTTCATGGTCATTAAAGACCACTCAGCAGTAAAAAGTCAATCCCTTTTTATATTAAAACATTGATTCTTGATTTCTTTCACAATTGTTATTCATTGTTGAAAGCCCTGATGTTATTTCCCTTTTCATCATGATATATCTTATGTTGTTGTTTATAAACTTGCTGAGCCATTTAGTTGCTTATTCTTGCTATATTATGACTTAATTTCAGTTAAACCCGAATGTTCTAAACAAGATAAAGGCAAGGGAAAAGCAAACACGTAGGTTAGTAGATGAATGATAGGTTTAAATTACTGTTATATAATTTTCTTGTAAATCTTTTGTATTTCCCTTAAGATATGTAATGTTATGATTAAGGTAAATCGACCTTGGGAAATGTAGCCTTTTTATAAGGAACCTTTTGTATTATTCCGTAACATTTATATACAATTTATGTATTTAATTGTTAGTAAGTATTGTACAGTGGAGAACAAAACCCAAGGTTATGGAACCTGGATTTGGGGTCGTCACAGGTGCTCCCCACAGAAACACGTTTGGTTGAATATACTTTTTGTCTAATAGTTCTTGAAGTTGAACCATCAACTCTCTCATTTCCACTAGAGCCATTCGGTAAGGTTTTTTAGAAATTGGCGTCTTTCCTGGTACTAAATCTATATTGAATTTGATCTCCCTATCAGGAGGAAGACCTGACAACTCTTTTGGAAATACATCTATAAACTCACTTACAATTGGTATTTATCCCATTTTTGCTTTCATCATTCAAGTATCTATAATGTGGGCTAAATAGCCTTCATAACCTTTCTTTAACATTCCTCTGGCCTGCATCATCATCAGATAAATAGACTATCTTGGTGACTTACTACCGTAAAACACTGCCTTATACTTGTTTGGAGTCTGAAGATTTATACATTTCTTCTGGTAGTCAATTACTGCCCCATGATTATACAACCAATCCATTCCCAGTATATCACGTCGAATTCTCCTAATCAGATAGGAATTAAATCCATGGACATCTTTTGATCCCTTATCTCTAGGCTACAGTTTTTATGAACGTGACTTACGAGGATTATTTCTTTATTCACAACTTATATGTTTAGAGGGTTTTCTAATTGTTCTCGCGGTAAGTCTAACTGTTGAGCAAATTCCTCAAATGTAAATGAACCGGTAGCACCCGAATCAAATAATACATAAGCAGTTATATTATTGACTGGAATGGTACCCGACACAACTTCCTTTAAAGCCATAGCATCCTGCGCTCTAATACAAAAATTCGGACAGAATGCTCGAGCACAGCTGCGCTCCTACCGGGCGTAGGTGCGCTTGGCCTAGATTTTTGATTTCAATAATTTTTCTGACTTTTGATGTCTTAAAGCATACAAGCAACCTTAGATCATTATACACTTCATGCATATTCTTATTTCCCCGACTTCTAGCATGCATTTCTTGACCCACTTTCACTACAAAACATGCTTGACATTATTTAGTTTTGAAAACCTTCTTCATACCACATAACACATACCTTGAATCTTTTCAATGCAATATGCTTTATTGGTAAACACATATATGCTCAACTACTATAAAGCTTTGAAAAGTCTTTACACGAGGTTTTAAAATTGTCCCCATTCTCATTTACAGCTCTTTCTTGAATCATGAAGGAAACACATCATACATCTTATTTTTAATCATAAGCACATAGATGACAAGGTCACTTAATATATCCTTTACATTGTGATGAAACCATCATTTAGATCACTTAGAGTTTTAAGACAAGGCTAAGGTTTATCTTTTGATTCTCATGTTCCATAGATAAACAAACAATAATACATCTAATGACTTGACCAACGTAAGCTAAGACACGTTTCTTTTTTTCAACCTTAAGATATTAATATGGCTCACCTAAGGTCACATGTAGATATCTCATTGATTTAAACATGACACTTAAAACATGTTAGGAACCATTTATTTTGAAAATAACTCTATGAATAATAGATCTTGAAAAAACATTTCATTTAGACCTTTTCTCAAACACAAAGCATGCATGTTTTCATCTATAGCCCATCTGTTGGTTTGTAAAAATTCATAGACATACAATAAAATTGCATAAAATAGCGAAAGCATGGTAAAATCAAATTTAAAATTTTACAAACCATAATCCAGGATCGACCTTTATGCACAACTATTAATTAATAAAGAAGAAGTTAGAGATATACACTTGTAGAACTCAAAGCTTCAACGGGTACAAATTCAACTCCAAGTTCTTTATGTTCTCCTTGAATTTCATCGATTGGATTCCAATGATCAACGTTAGCCACCCAAGTGTTTGACCTCTAGAGGTGATCCAACAAGTAATAATAATAATAATTCAAGAAGTGGGTGATGACAAACTCTAGTTTTCTCTCTCTAGAGAATATATGAGTACTCTCCCAAAACTTGTAGAAGTGTATGTGTGTAACCTTAATTCATAAGAAGACTTTTCTTATTTATAGTATTGTCAACCATCCTAACACATTTAGGAATAGAGTTATTTATTTATTTATTTAAACTCCTAATCTAGTTAGGAACTTAATTAACTTAATATAATAATTATTATTCCTAAACCATTTAGGAACTAAATAATAATGATAATAGTAATAATAATAATAATAATAATAAGACTCCTCTTATTAATTTATAATTAGTATTTCTAAAATACTAAATAATAAATATGAAGCTATTTAATTTATTTTATCCCATAGTATAAATTAAATATACTTAATTCATTATTATAATTATGCCATTTACTTTTTAAATAATTATTTTTTTCTTTTGCAGTGTAACCCTTTAGGTTCTCCATATTAAACCGGTTATAGAATAAATTAATTAAAACTATTATAATCTTATTTATATAAATAAATTAAACTATTTAATTTATTTAAATAAATAATATTTATTCCATAATAAGGGTAAGCCCCCTTAGCGACAACGACTTTTCAGATAATATAGATTTCAACATTTAATCACAAAAGAACCTATTCAGCGGATAGTTACTGTACAATTCAATCATTTTACCTCACAAAGTCTCAATCAAATATAAGACATGGTATTACTATCAAGTCTTATTTTATTTGATTATATGCATTTCGATCCTCAAATGAATATAACTCTAATTAATGTAAATTAGAAACTACTTTCTAATTTCTATTCTGCCTTGGCCAAAGACTACTGAGTTGTCATTTATCGAATCGCAAAAGACATTCTCTTCTTTTACTAGAAGTGGTAGATTCTTTGTTGATTATTCACCTATCTCCATGTATGAATTATTATATCCGATTATATCCTTTGATACACCCTAAAAGTTTAAAGGAATATATCAAAATATAATTCATCATACCCAAGACATTATGATGATCTTAAGTCCAAGGATCACTTGTACTGCTATCACAAAAGGAACTCTTATCTACAGGCAAGTAAGACTCCATTAAGTGTTTCATGAGCGAGTCACGTTCAGTGAAGTTATTCTCTAATAAGCACCTACATACTTGCTTTAGCGTCTCTACACAAATGATTCTGAGATCAATCATCCTCTTTATAAGAGCAAGTATAGTATGTACTAATCTATCCGGATTCACTAATTCCTATTTTAGTGATCCCAAGATTAGGAACAATTTTAGTTTTGAGCTATCTTGAATTTAGATCTCATTAGCATGAACATCACCATGATTTTAAAAGCATTGCTCAACAACTGAGGGGTTTTCGCTGGGGGCGCCATCTTCTCTGCCGGGGCGCGAGCAGGCTGAGAACTTTTCGCTGGGGACGCCATCTGGTCTCGCCGGGGCGCAGTACTGCGCCGGGGCGCTGTGCTGATTTCTGCCAAATTGTTGACTGCTGCATTTTTCTGACTTCTAAGCTCCAATAATGAACGTCTTTAGCTGCAAGGACATAAAAATACGCAAGAATTAGTGGAGCTAATCATAAAAAATCTTCCTAAGCTAAAAATTTAATAAATCCTATAAAATTGACTAAATTAACTTAAAAATTCTAAAAATTAAAAACCAAATTCTAAAGCGATACTACGGTTGGGTTGCCTCCCAACAAGCGCTTGATTTAGAGTCTTTCAGCCTGACTTTCTCCTGATTTGCTTAAGTTGGCTCAGAAAGGTTTACGGAGGTTCGTTGACGATCCACGGTGCCGCCCCAATAATGCTTTAGTCTTTGCCCATTAACCTTAAATGTTTCATGAGAGCGAGGGTCAATAACTTCAATTGCTCCATATGGGAATACATTCGTGATTGTAAACGGTCCTGACCATCTGGACTTCAACTTGCCCGGGAAAAGCTTGAGTTTTAAATTGAATAGTAGCACAGATTGGCCCGGTTCGAATGTCCGCTCAACAATGCGCTTGTTATGCCATTTTTTTACTTTCTCCTTGTACATTTTGGTATTTTCATAGGCATTCATCCTGAATTCATCCAATTCATTTAATTGCAAGAGCCTCTTTTCTCCTACGGCCTGTGATTCAAAATTGAGCTTCTTAATTGCCCAATATGCGTTGTGCTCCAATTCGACTGGGAGATGGCATGCTTTTCCATAGACGAGTCTATATGGAGACATGCCTATAGGAGTTTTGTAAGCAGTGCGGTATGCCCAAAGAGCCTCATCAAGCTTGCTGAACCAGTCTTTGCGGGTCGGGTTGACTATTTTTTCCAAAATCCTCTTGACTTCTCTATTGGTAATCTCGGCTTGTCCACTCATCTGCGGGTGATATGCCGTTGCAACTTTATGCCGTACACCATACTTCGTGAGAAGAACGGCAAAATATTTGTTGCAGAAATGGGACCCCCCATCATTGATTATCGCCCTTGGTGTTCCAAATCTTGTAAATATGTTATTGCACAAGAAAGTTAGAACGACCTTGGCATCATTAGTAGGTAACGCCACTGCTTCCACCCATTTGAAGACATAATCCACTCCCACTAATATATACTTGTTATTGAATGACGATCGGAACGGTCCCATGAAATCAATCCCCCATACGTCGAATATTTCCACTTCCAAGATTGAATTCAATGGCATTTCTTGCCGATTTGATATGTTTCCAACCCGTTGACAACAATCACACCTCTTTCCGAATTCGTGAGCATCTTTGAACATTGTTGGCCAATAGAATCCCGATTGGAGAATCTTTGCAGCTGTTCTATCACTTCCATAGTGACCTCCATACAAAGATGAATGACAATGTTGTAAAATGCCTTCGACTTCCTCCCTAGCCATACATCGTCTTACTATCTGGTCAGCACATTGTCAGAAAAGAAGGGGTTCGTCCCAAAGGTACTGCTTGACATCATGTAGAAACCTCTTTTTCTGCTGATAACTCAGATCATAAGGAAGTACACCACTGACTATATAATTGACGTAATCTGCATACTAAGGAGCTTCCTTTGCTATATAGAATAATTGCTCATCGGGAAAGGACTCATTTATCAATACCCGATCTCCTTGGTCGTGCTGTGAATTTTCCAGTCGCGAGAGATGGTCTGCTACTTGGTTCTCGGACCCCTTCCTATCCCGAATCTCAAGATCAAATTCCTGAAGTAGAAGAATCCAACAGATCAACCTTGGTTTGGCATCCTTCTTAGAGATGAGATATTTTATTGCAGAGTGGTCTGTAAACACGATCACCTTTGTCCCAATGAAATAGGCTCGAAATTTGTCGAAAGCAAATACCACTGCAAGTAATTCCTTTTCTGTTGTGGTGTAATTTAATTGTGCATCTGTCAGAGTTTTGCTAGCGTAGTAAATTGCATGAAATATCTTTTCCTTACGCTGGCCCAAGACCGCTCCAACCACGTAGTCGCTAGCATCACACATGAGCTCGAACGGTAAAATCCAATCTGGTGCGACTATTATTGGTGCAGTTATCAACCTTGTCTTTAAATTCTGAAATGCCTCATGACACTCTGTAGTGAACTTAAAAGGAACATCTTTTTCAAGTAATGCACACAAAGGCTTTGTAATCTTAGAAAAATCCTTGATAAATCGTCGATAAAATCCTACGTGTCCCAAGAAACTTTGAATTCCTTTCACAGAATTTGGTGGTGGCAGATTTTCAATCGTCTCGATCTTTGCCTTGTCTACTTCTATACCACTAGCCGACACCTTATGTCCCAAGATGATTCCTTCTTGCACCATGAAGTGACACTTCTCCCAATTAAGCACCAAATTTGTTTCTACGCATCTCTTTAGAACCGCAATCAGATTTGCTAAGCATAGATCAAAACTATCGCCAAAGACCGAAAAATCGTCCATAAAAATTTCTAAATTCTGCTCTACCATATCAGAGAAGATTGCCATCATACATCTCTGAAATGTCGCCGGTGCATTGCACAACTCAAAAACACATCCTCCGGAAGGCAAATGTTCCATACGGGCATGTGAATGTCGTTTTTTCTTGATCCTCGGGGGCTATGACAATTTCATTGTAGCCCGAATAGCCATCCAACAGACAGTAAAATGGATGTCCCGCCAATATGTCTAACATCTGATCAATAAAAGGCAACGGAAAATGATCTTTGCAAGTTACCTTGTTTAATTTCCGATAATCTATACAGACTCGCCAACCCGTCACCGTCCTTGTTGTAATTAGTTCGTTATTCTCGTTGGCTACTACTGTCATGCCTCCTTTCTTTGATACACATTGCGCCGGACTAACCCACGAACTATCTGATATGGGGTAGATTATACCCGCATCCAACTACTTGAGAATCTCTTTCTTTACGACTTCCTTCATGATTGGGTTTAGTCGTCGTTGCTGCTCTACAATTGGTTTGGCATCCTCCTCAAGCAGGATTTTGTGCATATATAGTGATGGGCTAATTCCCTTGATGTCTGCTATGGTCCATTCAATGGCAGTTTTGAATTCCCGCAATACCCTTAGCAATTTTGTCTCTTGTAACTCATCAAGTGAAGCGGAAATAATCACTGGTAATATAGAAGAATTCCCCAAATACGAATACCTCAAATGGGTTGGCAACTGTTTCAATTCCAAAATGGGTGGTTCTTCTATAGATGTCTTGTCATGGGTCTTTGCTTTCTCAAAATGACTTAGAGGCTCAAATTGCTTACCAGTCTGTAAGAGCGGTGTATATGTATTCAATAGCTGCACAAACTCAAGTGGGGCTGGAAAATCTGCAGCTATAGGATTAACTAAAGCCGTTGCAAGTGGATCCGCATTACAATTAACCGCAGAGACTTCGTCCACTGCTACCTCTAACCAATCAATTCTGAAACACTCTTCTGGTTCCTTTGGGAATTTCATAGCTTTGAAAACGTTAAAGGTGACCTCTTGATCATGCACCCTCATCGTCAGCTCCCCTTTCTGCACATCTATCAAAGTTCTACCCGTAGCCAAAAATGGACGCTGAAGTATAATCGGAATTTCTTTGTCCTCTTCGAAGTCCAATACTATGAAATCTGCCGGAAAGATGAACTTATCCACTTTCACCAATATGTCCTCCACTATTCCTCGTGGATGCGTCAATGACCTGTCTGCCAGCTGTAAAGTAACATTGGTCGGTTTCACTTCCTTCAGGCCTAACTGCTGATATATGGACAATGGCATTAGATTGATACTGGCCCCCATATCACACAAAGCTTTCCCAAAGAGCTTGTCACCAATTGTGCATGGTATTGTGAAACTGCATGGATCTCTTAATTTGGGTGGCAATTTATTCTGTAGAATGGCACTACATTCCTCTATCAGTGCGACTGTCTCAAAATCTTCCAACTTCCTCTTTCCTGACAAAATATCCTTCATGAATTTCACATAGTTTGGCATTTGTTCTAGAGCTTCCGCAAAGGGTATGTTGATTTGAAGTTTCTTGAACACCTCTAGAAACTTTGAGAATTATTTGTCTGCTTTTGCCTATTTGAGTCGCTGAGGGAATGGTACTGGTGGAACATAGGGGTTCAGCTTGACTCCTTCGGGTTTTTCCAAGGGCTTCTCCGATTTCTTTGCTAAGTCTGCATCCTCACTTGCATCGACTTCTTGTGGTTGCTTTGAGTTCTCCTTGACTGTTTCTGATAATTCTGTCCCACTTCTCAATGTAATTGCCTTACAGTGTGCGTTACCCTCTCCTTTTGGATTCTTCTAAGTATCACTTGGTAAAGATCCTTGAGGTCGGTTGTTTATAGCACTATGGATCTGACCAAGCTGAGTTTCAAGATTCCTTATTTGAGCTGCTCGATTTTTTGAAGTTACGTCAAATTGATTTGTCAGTTTTGCTAGTACTTCTTCCATTAATAATAGCTTATCGGGTTGTTGCTGTTATTGAACTACGGGTGGGTATGGATGTCTTGGAGCTTGAGTTTGAGTTTGCGCCTGATTATTTCTCCATGAAAAATTCAGATGGTTCCTCCATCCAGGATTGTAATTATTTGCATTATTACCATATTGCGGCTGTCTGTTTTGATTCCCAATAAATTGTGCAGACTCTGAATTAATAGCACAATGTTCTGTTGAGTGTTCTCCTGAACAAATCTCACAAACTGTCTCCAACTGATTCTTCTGCATTCCCATAGCGTCTATTTTCTTTGACATGGCAGAAGCTGTGATGTTACTTGTGCCGACAAGGCTGTCATGGCATCCACCTCATAAATACCTGCTGCTCTTGGCTGATGAGTTCTAGCTGTAGGCCATTGATAGTTGTTCGCTGCCATATTTTCAAGCAGGTTGTACGCTTCTTCAATATTCTTTCCCATCAATGCTCCACCAGCTGCTGCACCTATGCTCGTCCTAATATGACTGAATAAACCATTGTAGAAGGTTTGGACTTGCAACCACTGAGGAATTCCATGATGTGGACATCTCCGTAGCAAATCTTTGAATCGCTCCCAAGCTTCATACAGTGACTCCGAGTCGTGCTGAATGAAAGAAGTGATATCGTTCCGCATCTTTGCCGTCTTTGCTGGTGGAAAGAATTTGGCAAGAAATTTTTGTGCCAAATCATTCCATGTTGTAATGGATCCTGCAGGCAAGGAATGTAACCAGCTCTTGACTTTGTCTCTCAGTGTGAATGGGAATAACCTCAGTTTAATAGCATCCTCCGTCACCCCATTATACTTGAATGTGTCGCATATCTCCAAGAAGCCGACAATGTGGTCGTTGGGGTCATCATTCGGCAAACCCCCAAACTGAACCGAGTTTTGGATCAGCTGAATAGTTCCGGGTTTGATCTCAAAATTTGCTGCTGTGATGGCGGGCCTTGTGATGCTAGATTGAATCTCCGTCACTTGTGGCATAACATACTCCCGCAGTGTTTTCTGTTCTTCCTCAGCCATTCTTTCTTGATTTTCTAGAGTCGTCCGAATATAAGTGCGAATTCTACGGAACCTTCGTTCTATGTCGTCTTCGTAAGGCTCTAGTTCCGGACCTTTACATCTCGTGTGCATAAACAAAATACTAAAAGCTGCTTCTTCCAGAAAGCACAGGCAACTCTACCTGATGAAAGCTAGATAAAAGCAAAGGTAAAAACAAAAGATTAAAACTTTTAAGTTAAAATTAAACTAATAAAACTTAATAATAAACTAATTATTAAAATCGTTCCCCGGCAACAGCGCTAAAAACTTGTTGTCTGATTTAGATATATGGAATTCACACGCAAGTATACGCGGTCAATCAAGTAATATAGTAGAAATAAGGATGTCGTACCCACGAGGAACAAGTAATAACAATTATGCTAACTATTAAATTTATATTAATTTAACTCTAATTAAACTTTAGCAACTTTGGATTATAAACTACTTAAAATTGAAATTGAATTTAAACTAACTAACTAACTAATGAAAATGATTTATCAAATAATAAAGAGCTTTAAGATTACAATTTCCCCGTTGGATCACAATAATGTCATTATCTTAATTCCAATTACTTAATCATATGGATTGTTAACTGAGATCACTTATCTATTTACTAATCTCGTTCGATAATTAATAAAAAGATCCACTCCAATTTATAATGCTATAATTCTATGCAAAATTCATTGAAACAGACTCATTAAGATTAAACTCTCAATATGTTACGTGTGGTCTATAGGTATTCACATCCTATATACTATCATGATACTTTTCCGAAGAAGAACAAACAAAGTCACACGTTATTATACCCAGATCTATTCCTAGATTTTCTTTGTCAATTCCATCTAAGAAATCAAATAACTGTTGATCAGACAATTATAAATTAATGCAAGATATAACAACCAATCCAACAATTGATCAAATAATTGAAACTAAGATAAGATAATTAAAGTTCAACCAACGGTTCCATTGTAATCCTAAAGAAGAATTTAGTTACACATCGTCATGAAAACCATAATCAAATTAATATAGAAAATCATCACAATTCAGAAGATAAAGGAAAAGGAATTAGAGAAAACTCTGTTGAACTCTCTCGCTTCCTTAATCTTTACTGCTTCGTTCTTGCTCTTCTAAATCCTTCCAGTCAATCCTCTCAGATTCGTCTATCTCCAATCCTTGCTTTTTCCTCCTTATTACGTTACCCTTCGTGGCTGCCTTGAAGTCCTAGAATCCATCTTTAACTCAACTGCAACATCAAACTTCCAACACAGACTCGGATTGCTCGACGCGGTTTTGGCCAACTGAACTCGCCGACCTGCGCCCCGGCGCCGTCTTCCTGCTTTATCACTGCGCCCCGGCGCCATAGACTGTTCAAAATTACAAAATTGCCACTGACAGCTTGTTTTCCTGTTTTGACCTCTCGAAGCCGTTTTCTGCAAATTAATCATAAAAACAAGTAAAATAGAACTAAAAGCACTTAAAGATAACAAATAATTAAGCCTAAAAGTACATAACTCGTAGGTATAACACCCACTCATCACTATGTTGTCAAGAGAGTCGACATGCTCCAAGAAGACATCTCATCTGTCAATGATTTCTCTAATCATATGAAAGTGATGCAACACATGTTTGGATTTCAGATAAGACCTAGGTTCCTTGGCGAATTAAACTCTTTTAATTCTAGGAACCATTATAAGTTCTGTAATGAACTTGTTGAACCAAACAATCACCTTTGTAGCTTCACTTATAGTTATTTATTATGTATCTGTCACTAAATCAACAACTTTTTGCTGTTTGAAACTTTTCAATTCACTGCACTACCGTTCAAGGTAATCATATGACCCAAAACGGATATGCTGTTGTTTTGGTCAGTCTGAAAAAAAAAAACTTGAGTCTGTTAAGTCCTCTAGTTTTATATCAGACCCATCATTAAAAACTCTTTTCTAATATTCTTTTCTAGAATTGAACTGATATCTGCTTATCATACATAAATAATATCAGGTCTAGTACATATCAACGAATCAATGTACATTCATTGGGTCAAGCCAAACATCCTTTACGATCTATCTTTATAGACCTTTATCCTGAATAGAATGTTAGGATGCTTTTCCCAAGTCCTTGAAGGAGAAGTTTTTAGACAACCACATCTTTACTGATTGTAGCATCAGTATGTCATTCCTTATAGGTAGTATATCAACATATAATACTAGGAATGTCACAGTGCTCCCACTGACATTTGTACACACTTGGTTCATCATCGTCTTTGATAAAATCAAACTCATTTGATTGTCTCATCAAAACGGATGCTCCATCATTGAGAAATTTGCTTTAATCCGTAATTGGATCATTGTAGCTTTCATACTTGATTTACTCCATCTATATGGAGACAAATCCTCTTGGTTGTATCATACATACATCCTTTTGTATAGTAAGCTACAATTGCAAGTAAAATTCGAATTGATATATGCATTTTCACTAGTGAAAAGTTTTATTTTAGTCAACTCATTGACCTTGTTTGAAATCTTTTTATCACTAGTCAGGTCTTATAGGTCTCCACCTTGCCATTTGTTTTAGTCTTTCTCCAAAGATTCATTTTAGATTTTATAATCATCAGTCATTTCTCTTGAGTATCTAATACTCATACTTTATCGTATGTAACTGGATCATCATCCACTATGATGCGTACCTCATCATCATCATCTATGATGAATCCATACCATTTAGGTATCTTCGGTACTAAACCAGATTTATGACTTAGTTGTGGTATAATAGGTTTATCTACTTGTACAGATTCCTTCACTTGATCTACAGTGCTTTGTGGTTCTTGAACTTCTTCAAGATCTATTTTACTCCCACTAATCCTTTAAGGAAAAACTCATTTTCCTATAAGGCAGTGTGTTTCAATAAACACCTTTTAATTAGTCAGATTATAGAAGTGATAACCTAAACTTTCTTTAGGATATCGTACAAGTTTACACTTATCAGATCTTATTCTAAGCTTATCACCATCAAACCTTTTAACATAAGCTGAACAATCCAAATCTTAACATATTTAAGACTTGGTTTCCTCCCTATTCATAACTCATATGAAGTCTTAGGGACGGAATTTAAAGGTACATTGTTTAGTAGATTTACGGCCGTTTAGTTTAACCCTAGAAGGATACTGGAAGATTGGTATAACTCATCATGAATCATCACCATGTCCATTGTATGAGAATACCATTTCTCTTGAGGTGATCTAGAAACTTATTGCTTAAGTATTCCCTTCTCGATCTAATCGAAGAACTTTAATACTTTAGGCCTTTAGTTTCTATACTTCACTTTTGAATTCTTTGAATGTTTTAAACAATTTGGATTTGTATTTCATCAAAAACATATATTGAAATCTGGAATCGTCAGTGAAAGTAATGAATACCATCCTATTGTCAGTGTTGTCATAGGTCCCACACACAACTGTGTGTACCATCTCTAACAACTTTGCAACTCTCTCTCTCCATGTCCACTAAATGGAGATTTAGTCATATTGTCCATGATATAAGATTCATTAGTTGTATTTGATTCATAATCAAAAAGCTCTAAAAGCCTATCTTTATACAACTTGTTTTGTCTTGTTTAATTAACATGATCGAGTTAACAGTATTGCATGAAGGTATGTTTCATATCATCTATTTGCCTTTAGTTTGTTCAATTTTGAAATATTTGCATGTAAGTCAGGCTTATAAAGTCCAACAAGTAATCAACATAGTAATATCTTACTAACTAAATAGATTTGCCTGTAGGCTATGCTAAACTATAAGTTCCTATGATTAATGCAGCAACCTTTTACTCCATTCCCCACACATAGGATTACTTATCTTTAGTTCTGCCTGCTACTTCTACTTAGTCTCTGCAATGACTTGCATATTTAAGACCATCACCCGGTATCTAATACCCAAGTAAAACTTGACTTATATAAAGTTCTATTTCATTATGAACAAATCTATATCTGCAGTAGAAGCTTCACTAAGCTTCTTCTTCTTAACTACTGCAAGATACTCCTTGCAGTTCATCTTCTAGTGTCCCAATTTATCACAATGAAAGAAAACACATTTGCATTCGGGATCACCTTTATTTATGTCATTTGTTTATCCTTTCTATTGCCTTCTATCTTTTCTAACTCATCAGAAACACCTTTAGTCATCTTTTTCAACTTAGAAGATTCATCTACAAGTAAGACCTGGTTTTTCTTGGAAGGAAAGTAACTCTCAACAGTCTTTAATATATTAAGAAACTCAGTTAAACTGACGTCTGACTTATTAATGTTGAAGTTCACAACTAATTGTGAATATGAGTCAGTGAGTGACTGCAAGATCGAATCTTGGCTCAACTCTTCATCCTTGACAAAACTTGTTATTTTAATTGATTAATTGAATTTATCATCTTTAGAACATGTCTCTGCACTGTAGTGACATTGGTCATTATAGACTGGAAGAGTTTCTTAGATATCTTATATCTAGTTAACCTACTTTGCTCACTATACAACTATTGAATGTGCAGCAATACAGTAAGTGCATCCATTTTCTCGTGTTGAAGCTGTAACTCGATACTTGTGGATGCGAACATGATGCATTAAGCCACCTTTGCATCATCTTACCATTTCATAAAATAACAATATCTTCCTTAGAGGCTTAGTCTGCAACGTTTGCAGGGATAGGCAAATTAAGGCATTTTACTAGCTTTTCAGCATTGAGAACTATTCTCAAAATTGTTTAATCAATCTGAACAATTCGGTTCGATTAAATTATTAGCATCCAATATGCTATGTAGTGTTAGTGAATTAAAGATAGCTATATTCTTTAAGTGAATTAATAAAAATATTAACTTGGATTCATTTTATTAATCACTAAGTTAATTGGGTCTTTATTTAAAATGGTGTCTTCTACTATTTTCATCAAACTATATTACCCTTTTTATATAATTCGACAAATCTAGTTAAAATTTTACTAGTGAGAAAATAATCCCATCGATATAAGTATAGCCTTGTGTGTGCACAACAAACTATAGTTTATTCAATAGGCAGACAACTCCTTGTCAATTACATCTGTAACATCCCAAGTTTATTCAAGATTTTTTTTATAAGAATCTTACCTAATTAAGTAGAGGTTAGCAATTAAAACCTAGTTTAGAAGGACACAAGGTATTAATAAGTGATTAAATATAATTTATCATTTAATCAATGTGTTAAGAATAACCTATATGGTTGATTTGGTAAAGATGGACTCTTGGTATAAATAAGGGTCTATAGAGCTTATAAAGATCAACCATCAATTTAAAGTGCATTAGTGACGTAACAGATAATGAAATTATAATAAATATAAATTTCAATGGTTGAATAGTAATCTAACGGATTAAATATGAAAGATAGATTATAATACCTATGATTAGGTAATTAAAAAAAATATTATAAGACACTGTGTTGTGTCAGCATGTGGTAGATTAAATGTATGAATATGTATATATTTGATCTAAGAATGAATGTAAAGTTAAGACTTAAAGTATAAAAGGAAATAATTTAAGAAAATATAAATTAAGCTTTAATTATGAACATTAATAACTAGCTTGATGAATAGGCCATGAGAGGTTAGGTTACGAGAATGACAAGGTAATATAAGGTAACATGTGCAGAAAAGAAGCAACCGTTTAACCTAATCGGTATATTAGGGATTAACGGAATATTAATGATTATGATATATGAATATTTAAATTTATTAAGGAAATAATATTAATTGATTAAAATGAATGATGTATTTAT
The DNA here is from genome assembly GCA_947179155.2 of Hedera helix. NCBI lineage: Eukaryota > Viridiplantae > Streptophyta > Magnoliopsida > Apiales > Araliaceae > Hedera > Hedera helix. The sequence goes on from OX359270.1 coordinate 18,985,700, forward strand.
ACGACGTGTAAATACAGAAAGTAATACTCCCGAATATGAGTAGAAGGAATGTAGATTTCATGTATGATGAAAATTATCATATGTATATTAGGTAAACGAATGTAAGGACGTAAAAGTCGTAAAATGACTATATGAGTGTAAAAGGGATAAATGATGATGGATGTTGGTAATCTAATCAGAGTTCACTTTTCGAGGAAACGATTTATGAAAAAGTGAGTATTTCGACTATTTGAGATGTCGAGAATTGGAATTGATTAAATGTAAAATCGAAAAGGTTCGTAGAAAACTAGAAACGTAATTCTAGTTAAAGAAAAGTTATTTAGTCGGTTTGCGATTAAATGATTAATTAAGCTATAAAATGAGACTACGTGAACGTAGAACAGTGAAAAACGAATGACCTAGTCGGTTGATTGAAAGAAAAATCAATTTAAATGAGCATGAAATGAATTAATGAGGAGAAAGTGTAAAAGTTGCTTTGAAAAGGGAAATTGCTATGAAAATTAAAAATCTAGGAAATTTGGCTAATGACCAAATTGCCCTTAACAATTTAATTAATGACCTTTGTGACATAAAGGGAAAAATGACAAAAATACCCTTGAAAAATTAAGTAATGACCGTTGTATCCCAAGAGGTGAAATATCAAAAATGCCCTTGACTAAATATGTAAAATGACCAAAATACCCTTGGTTAGTGCTAACTATGGTTGAATTGACTTAAACCAACCTGGGTTAAGCCTTATTAAATCAAGTCAAAGTAAGCAAGTCTTCTTCATTTCCTTCATTTATTGGAAATTTTAGCCCTAAGTGAAAGAAAAGGGAAGCCACGGAAGCAAGATAAAGGAGCTTGAGTTTTGGTAAGCTAGGATGCTTGGATGATCATGGAACAAGAAGAAAAGATGGAGCCCTCGGCATGGTGAAGCTTTTCATGTAAAGAAGTTGATCATCTATAGAGGTTTAAAAGTTTTCCAAATTTAAAACTTTGATTCATGTATGTCTATGTATGTATATATGGTTAATATCACGAATTATAGAAGAAAAAAGTGTCTAGAGTTGGAAGATTTTAGTGAAACCTTTAGCTATTAGGTTGAACATATATATATGAAGTGTAATTGTATGAAAGATAGCATGGGAAATGCTCAAAAGTATAGAAAGTATGAATTTGAAGGCTAAAATTGGCTAAAATAGGAATATGTTCATATAAACATATGTTGAAAGTAAAGAAATTGAGAACAATTCATATATGTGTAGTATAATACTACAAAGGTTGAAAATTAACTTTTTAAAGAGTGTACGAAAAGTAAAGTTTAAGGATTGAAAGTGAATTTTATGAAAAGTTTGGTAAAGTTGATAAAAATTCAACTAAAAAGTGATTTTTGGCAATTTTGAATAATTAATGGTGAAATGAAGTCAAATGACTTGATTTTATGTTATTACACGTGTATACGTTGATTTGGTAGTCAACGGATGAAAGTTAGAATGAAAATGCGATTCGAGCGATCGAAATCGATCGTTTTGACCTAAAACGGATTTTTACGAAAAACCCCCGCCTCTTGCAAAGTTAAATTATTTTAAAGGTTTAGAAATGTCTTATATAATATATGTAAGCTAAATCAAGTGTCAGATTAAACGTTAGAAGTGAATGGCCAAAAATCACAAAGTTGATGAGAAAGTTAAAAAAATTTCTAAGTATAAAAATGAATTGAAACGCCCTTCTACGGGCTAGTACTTCGATAATTTTAAGATGTCAAATGACCCAAGTAATATTTTTGTAAAATACTAGGTAGTAAGACATAGCTATGGTCCAAATTTGAACTTAATTGGATGTAAGATGAAGGAGTTAAACATTAGCAAAGGTAGTACAAAAATTAGATTTCCTAGTTTCTGAACATTGCGCCTAGGCGCAGCGTTTTGTACTAAACACTGCACTGGGGATAGGTTACTGTTCATGGCTGAAAGGATTTCGCGGCCAGCGAGCTTAGAGCGCGCCGGGGCGAGGTTACTGTTCATGTGAAAAAATTTTAAGTTTCCAAAAAGTTATATTTTATGTGAAATGATAGAAATAGGTTATATAAGACATAAATTGATATATAATGGTCAATTTAAAGGGTATTAAGGCATAATAAAACAAGAAATGATATAATATAACATATCTAAAACTAAGTAAAAGCAACATAATACTTATGTAAAAGGTCGAAAATGAGTTAGAATGTATTAGTAACCTATGTAAGGTATAATACATCAAAGGTGAAATGATTAGAGATTAGTGATCTAGTAATTGTGGATTAAGTTTAAAGAATGTATGAGACGTATCATGATCCTATAATGATATATAGGTTGTGTATTGACAGATAGAGTTTAGAATAAACAAACCGATGCGATGAAGGATATAAAAGACGATCGAGGAATGTAAAGGCTAAGTGTGTAATGCGTAATAGTCAAGTTTTTTAGACTTGTTGAAATGTAATAATTGTTTTATGTGAACTACATGGCAGACTATGTGACATTAATTGTTTTGAAATGTGCACTTCATCCAACTATGTGTTTTAACTGTTAAATGAGATATGTGACATTTATGCATTACATGGTAAAGTAAGGAATGTATGATGCATGAATATGAATTACAAGCATGAAAGGTGTTATCTATTAGACTTGCTGAGCCTTTGTGCTCACTCTTGCTATGAACTAACAATTTCAGGTGAAGTATGAGAAGGCCGGAGTTTCTGGTAAAACTAAAGGGTAAGGAATGCTAGATGTGTAGAAAAGCATAAGGAATTTGTTATATGCAATTATGAAATAAGACAAGTCAGTTAGTTAAATGTAAACCTAAAAAGGTATAAGTTAATTAACATATTGGTTTTAATTATGAACTTGATCATTAATAAAGAGATGAATGCTTTTTATATCCGTAAGGATTGATTTGTATGTATGCATGTATTATTCAGGGAAATGTTGTAATGGTGTAAGATTAATGTATTATTGTAAGTCAAGTCTTATATGTAATGAACTCACTTGTATGAAGCATATATGTGTAAACAGGATGATGTATGGATAGTTATGCATGATGATGGTATTCACAGGTTAAGCTAAGATAAATCAAAAGATATTTGATTTTGAAAGGTAATTGACTTGGTCATCATTTATTTATATATGATCTGAGTTCTAGCATAAGGAAAATGGAGGTTATGATTCTGAGACAGGTGATGAATATACGTTTAATAAACAAGATTAAGAACTATATTATATTTTAATGAATAGTTTTAAAGGTAAAATGTATGTATTAACGCACGAGATCGCCATTAATAAATGATGGGGTTTCGCAGACGTTACAATTAGTATTAGAGCTGATAGGTTATAGACCTTAGGTAAGAGTACCGTAGGCTATAAATTTTGTAAGAAAGAAGAAAATGGTAAGGAAATGAACTCTAGAAGGGTTGAGTAAGGAGGAAATAAATTTTGAAAATTCATGAGTAAGAAATAGTAAAGGATATCTTAAGATAAGATAATGAGAAATGGTGAAGGGCTATAAGATCACAAGTGATCAAAGATAAAGGCAATCAACCAATCGACCTCCATTGCTATATGAAACTGAAAATTACAACTTTTGGAAGTTCAAGATGAGGATCTATCTCAAAAGAGATCCTTAGGAATGGTGGGTTGTGGAGAATGGTCTGGTTATTCCAAGGAAGGATGATGGTACACCAAAAGCTCTAACCAAAATGGACTCAATTGAAGTACACACGACCTCCTACGACTCAAAGGCAATGAACACACTACTCAAAGGTAAGGGAAGTAAAGTTAAGTATGCTCATGCACAACTGCGAGATGTTCAAGCTAGAAAAGGAAGAAACTATCAAGGAAGCTCAAGCTAGATTTCTAGTGCTCATAAATTCGTTAAAGCTACTCGACAAGACCATTCCTCAAAGTAAGATAAATCTAAAGCTAGTACGGGCTACGCCCAAGAGGTTTGCGTCCAAAGTCACTACTCTTCAAGATTCTTTAAATATCTCAAATATGGATACTAAACTTTATTCGGTGAACTAGAGGAATATGAACATTAACTAAAAAGATATGCTGATGAGGAGGAAACTCCTAGAAGAAAAGTTCTAACTCTTACTGCAGGAAAAGGAAGAGAATTAAGTGATGACTCAGATGAAAAATTGTTATGCTATCCAAAAAATTGAAAGAGATGTTGCAAAAGAAGAACAAAAGAAAATATGCTATGGGAACCAACAAGTTTAAGGGGGAAAAAATATGAAGAAACTTGTGCTTTGAATGTGGACGGTCACTTCAAGAAAGATTGCTTTCAATTGAAAAACAAAGGGAAATCAAATTTCAAGGATAATAAGAAAAAAGCACTTATCACATAGAGTGATGATGATTTAGAGGTAGAAGTCGATGCAAATGATGAAATTGCTCAAATTTGTTTCATAGGACGTGAAAGAGAATTAAGTGAGGTAACTTTGGATAATACTTTGCTAAAATAGGAAAATGAGAAACTAAGATAAAAGAGTATATATTTAAAAGATTTAATAAATACTTTAATGAATGAAGTAGATACCTTAATTGAAGAAAAGGAAGAAAGAGAAATATCATCTAAAGATGAAAAAGTTTTAAATGCTAAAATTGACTATCTAGATAATTACAATAAAATACTTTACAATAAGGTAAATTTCTTGAATGGTGAAAATGAGAAATTAAAAAATGAAATAAAGATGAGAGATGTTTGTATAGGTACTTTTAATGATAATTCATATAATGGTAATAATAATGAAAAAGAGTTCCAAAAAGAAATACAGTCATTAAAAATATATTTGGCAAAATTTGTTTAAGTGGAAGACAATTTAAATGTAATGTTAGGAAAACAAAGACCTAGTTTAGAAAAACAAGGAATTGGATATCAAGTAACAAATAAAAAGAATAATATAAAAATGTTAAAATCCAAATCACATTTGAATCAATGTTCTCTGTTTACTACTTGCACAAAATGTGGAATTAAAGGACACCTAAACACCAATTGTAATAAGAAAGTTAAAAAGATATGGATAAAAAAAATGATTTACATGTTACTAACACTAGTGGACCCAAAAAGAGATGGGTACCAAAACAGTAAAAAAAATTCTTATTGCAGGTATGCCTCAAAGCAAAAGTTCCATTAAAAAAATGGATTCTAGATAGTGGATGTTCTCGCCACATGATGGGTGATAAATCAAAGTTTTTGGAGCTATCTCTTAAAAAGAAAAATGGAACAGTGACATTTGGTGACAACTGTTAGGGTTTCGACACAGTGAAAGCAGCGGAATTTAAAATTTTTTTGAAACCCTAAGACAGGATCCATGCGAAAACAGATTAATCAGAGGTTTAGATTATTTTACCGATTATCTGAGATGTTGAGAAGACGATGGAATTCTGGAACGGCTTCGAATCTTCAACGCAATCCAGCGACTACGTCTCTACGGTATCCACACGAACGATCCGCGAACCGTCACACGATCTGCAGCGAAAGGGATCTGCGGTACTAGCCACCAAGATCAGGATTTCTAACCTATTTTTCTCTCTAGCCTCTTTCTGAAAGCGGCTAGGGTTTTAGTTTTTCCTTACGTGACTTTTAGACTACTGATATATCATATATATAGTAGTTAATAGGAATTAACTAAAACCTAAAATAAATAGAAAAATAAAATCCGAATTTATATATATTATATTTTAATTAAGTCTTACTTAATTAATATACATATATACAAATTATCCTATTAATTTAAATTCGTAATTTCTAAATACTATCAATCATATTGACATATTTAAAATACTTACAATTTAAATTAATTCCCTTTTAATTACGTTCTAAGTGTGTGACCCTATAGGTTATTATTATGTTGGCAATAATTTTAAAATCATATTATAAAATTATAAACAGTGAGCGGCATCTAGCAATGCATCACTGCTACCCAAATAATAATAAGATCGGTGATTCGATACAACCTTTTCGTGACCAATGTTTCAATGTAATTTAATCCTTTTAACCTTATATCCTAGATTAAACTCGAGGCATGGAATGTGTCATACTCTTCATAATTTAATCTGAGTTTTCTTGATCAATGAGTAGACTATATGAAACAAATCAATATTTGAGCATGGCCATGCATTTCATAGTCCTACTCAATCAAGAGGCCTATGGATATCACTCCTAATATATAGGAGGGTTAAATTCCATCTAGATCACTCATATTCCTCACACGATTCATGATGTACCCAATGATCACCTTTATTGTCCACCCTATTAAAGGTGACATTTGATGATATCAAAGTACATAAATTCTCGTGTAATAATATAGTGACTTCAGGTCGGAGGATCATTACATCATTGTCACTATAAGAATTTCTTATGACACTTTGCATAATGCTCCATGTAGAATTCTTATGGTGGGTCAGTCCAGTACATTGTTCTCTAACATGTACCTATGCATTGACTCAAATATCTCATATATTTATGACCAATGAGATTTGGCCATCAGTCAATCCACATACTAGTCTCAATGCATCATTGTTGTCCCATTAACAATGATACTCGACTAGGGACATTTAAGAGTAATGATACTAATTATAATTATATAATCTCATGTTCAAGTCACATACTTAAAGCTATATAATTCGTATCATTATTCTAAGGGCTTTTATTACGTTAACATTTATTTAACGCAGTAAATGAAATCATAATAAAATAATCCATTTATTCAATCAAATATAATATCAAAAATGTTAAGCAATTACATCAAATAATTAGCCTCTAGGGCATAAACTCTAACAACAACATGACTTGTGAAATAATCGATAAAGATAAAATAGGCAATGGTAAGATAATATTGAAAATGTTCATTTAGTTAAAGGTCTTGAATTTAATCTCATAAGCATAAGTCAATTAATGGATAGTGGACATCAAGTTAAATTTGAAAAAGGTAAGTGTTCTATTTTTCATGGTACTAATAATTCTATTTTAGTTGTACAACGAGAAGGAAATATCTATATAAAATATTTTGAGCAACAGAATAAAGAATTATGCTTATTAGCTATAGAGGATGAAGTAAATTTATGGCACAAAAGATTGGGACATATACACATGGACCTAATAAAATCAACAAAAAATCTTGTAAAAGGGCTACCCAAAATCAACTACGAAAGGAAAGGTATATGTGGATCTTGTCAACTGGGTAAGCAAGTAAGAACTGTAGACACCCAAATTTTGCACTTTTGTACTAACCCTGACAGGAGGGCAGAATCGTCATTTGACCCGACGAGCGAAAAGGAAGGTGGACCCCAACACAAAGCCACCCCAATGACTTACGGTTAAATCCGCCACAGCAGACAACGAACATCAGGCAAGGCAAACAGCTGATCCAGAAGAACCTGATTGGATCACCAAAGACGACAAATGGCCACTACGCTTACGATGTTCGGGGGTCTCGCTCACCGGTGAGCGAGCGGCTGCCCAGCTCGCCGGTGAGCTGGCGGGGGTGGAAGGGGGCAGCGCCCCCTGGAAGCCAAGCACAACGAGTGATTTATGTATCAAGAAACAACCTTCCAAAATGATACCGCGGAAATTGGCGAATTAAGACCGCGTGACACGAAAATCGAGAAAAGTAAGCCGGACAGCCGCGGATGCAACCGCGGCCACCGACAAAGGGGGCAGGTTCGCGGCTCGAGGGCGGCACTGCGGCCAGCCGCAGTTGCACCTGTGGCTGCCTCCGATCAGCTATACAATGCCATTTCCGCGTCCGAGAGAAGAAAAAAAAATGGAAGAAGAAGAGAGGAAATTAAGGAGTTTAGAGAGAGAAAAAGCTCGCGGGAGGAGAGAAAAGAGTGGTGTTCTTGGTGAGATTTGAGTGAAATCTTTGTATTCTCTTGCTAGTTAGTCGATTGTTCTTGCGGGGTTGTCCGATTTATGAAATAAGAAGCTTTGATCGGCATTTTGCAAGGTGAAAAGGGTTTTCTTTTGATATTTTTCTTGTTTGTATTAATGTGATAATGTTGTGTTTTGGGTTGGTTTAGCCTATTATGTTGTTGTATTGATGATGATCCGTGGGTTAAGGGTCGTTAGCGAGGGTTCCATTGGAACGTAACTTCCTCCTAATGCCCCGATGGCATCCGTACGGTGATATATCATTCGTTGAGTTCATAGATAGTTGTAGTCTTGGCATTGAGATTTGTGATACATATGATACCGTGTTGAGTTAGTATTGTTAAATTTGTCGTAGTGTTGGTCGTGCAACGATTTTGGTGAATGTGAGCCTAGGGAGGAGATCCTTGTGGTCAAATCCCGAAGATGGACATTTTTGGGTGTATGTAATCCGTAGATAGGATGCACGGTTGTGTATATGTAATATCGGGCCTTAAGGCGATACCAAATCATGATCGGGTTTAAGGCCCCGTAATAATAAAGATATGCGATTGTGGCCCCGTAATCATCATCGTTTTCAAAATTAAAATCAATCTTTATCATAAAAAACGGAGCCTTGTCATTTGGGTCAAAAGACGTCTAAAACACTTTCTCGATAAAACACATTTGCCATATAAAAAATCAAAGCAACTTTTATGCGAAAATTCACCACAAACGTTCATTTAGGCACACACACACACACACGCGCACACACATTTTAGGATTTAAAAGGATAGGAAAACATCAAGATTGCGGTAACCGTGTTTCACGGAAGTCGGGGGGTGCCTAACACCTTCCCCTCGCTTAAGCAAGCCCCCGAACTCTATGAATCTCGGTTTGCGGACCAATTAACTCGGAGTCATATATGAGCCAGCGATTACGAAAACAAAATTCGGATGAGTTGGTACATCCATTTCAAATATACCAACTGACGGCTCTGGTCAATTGGCTCATAAATAAATCGATCTTTCAAAACCCGTCGACAGTAAGCGGACCCTTTTCAAAATCACATTTAATTCAAAAGGCTAAAATTGGAAAGGGCATTTTAATTATTAAAAAACGAAACGACCGAAATCCCGGCGTCGACAGCTGGCGACTCTGCTGGGGACATTAGAGGGCTTAAGCCGCGTTAAAATCTCGATGTTTTCCTATCCTTTAAAAATCTAAAAAATGTGTGGTTGCGTTACTTGCATTAAAATTACCTTTTTTGTGCGTGTATGTGAATGGTGGGATTGCGATTTCTTTTCAAAGCTTTACTTTATTAGCATCATATGCATACGGTGAGGAACGATGAATGAATGATGAATGTATGTTAAGCAGTTCCTCCTCCTGAGGCAAACCCGTCGGATGTGGATTACTGGACTCAAAGGGGTGCTCCCCGGCGAGGCTCAGGAAAAGCATCCACTCAGATCCAATCCAATTGAAAGATCGGATGTATTCCCCTCTAATATGTTGCGAAGATCTGGGAACCTTCATGCCAAAAAGCCCGCGAGAGTAACTTAGGGTAGGTCAGCCTCAGATAAACCCGACGCGTGGAAAGTCTCTTCATACCTTTTTACACTTTACGCACATGACATCATGCTTAGTCAAACATTTTTGTGCCTCCCACTTTGTCAAAATAAAAGCATTAACCTCTGTTTTACATGTATAGCTTGGAGAGCGTCATAAATTGCACAATGTCATTACTTTGGTTAAAATAAAGGGATACTAACCCTATTTTGCAGAAAAAGATTACAAAACCCAAAAATACAAAAATATTTTGCATTAGCATGCACCTACCAATGTCATTTCCCGGAACTAAGCCTTGGCATATTTTATTTGCAGGATTGCTCCCCAAACTCGTCTCCAATCCAAGAAAGCCAAAGAGTCAACAGTCGAAATGGCTGAGAACCCTAATCCTAATCCGGCTCCCGTATCTCGGGAAGAATTCGATGCTGTGAAAAATCAAATGACAGAGCTGACCATGTTGCTCAAGGAGCATTTTAAGCTAAAATCAGGGCCACAACCCGAGGACCCGCCAGGGCCATCATCTCAAAGGAGCGGGCCGACCCTAGAAACTCCGAAGGTTGAACCTCCAAAGCAAATTATTATCATCCCAGAAGATGAGGCTGCCAGCAGTGTCAGCAAAAAGTTAAAGCAGATGGAAGAAGCCATATAAACTATGAAAGGGATCGGGTCATATGGCAGTGTCAACTACTCCGACTTATGCATTTTCCCGGGAGCCAAATACCCTGAGAAGTTCAAGATCCCCGAATTTGAAAAGTATAGCGGGTCGGGGGATCCTTACACGCATATGAAAGTCTATATCGGAGAACTTGGGGCATATGCTGAGGACGAGTCGTTGAGAATGCAGTTATTCCAGAAAAGCCTGACAGGGGAGGCTAGGACCTGGTACGCGAGGCTGGATAATGCTAAAATTCATAATTGGGAGGAGCTGGCCCACACCTTCTTGACGCAATACAGCTTTCAATCCCAAATGGCCCTGGACCGATACCAGATGACAAAGATCAGAAAACAGACCAATGAATCCTTCAGAGATTATGCTCAACGGTGGAGAAGGATAGCGGCCCAAGTAAACCCACCCATGAACGAAACGGAGATGGTGATAACCTTCATCGATATCCAAGAAGCCCCTTACTATGAAAGGGTGATGGCTGGAATAGGGAAGCCTTTTGCAGAGATGATTAAACATGGGGAGATGGCTGAAATAGGGTTAAAGTCGGGGAAGATCCGAGACTTCACAGCTCTTGAGGCTGTTGCTGAGCAGATCCAAAGTGAAAACTATGACAGTACTTCCCGTAGAACACAGAAGCAAAGAGAGGAGGATGTATCCCTAGTCCTGCAAGGGCTGTCTGGGAAAGCAGAGAGTAGCCCTCTTGTTCGCATGCAAAGGAATGTGCCCCCTCGAAAGCCAACTTTCACCAATCAGAGGTCTGAGGGGCGGAGGAGATTTAAAAATGCCCGAGATAGGGAATTCACCTCGTTGGGAGATCCATTAGAGCAAATTTTGGCCATGTTAATCACCCAAAGGAAAGATTACGGAGTTGCTGCCACCAACAGACCCCAAGTCTAAAAGATACAATCCTACACAAATATGCCTCTATCATTCCAACTCACCAGGGGATGATACTGACGAGTGTTGGGCGTTGCGACACAAAATCCAAAACCTTATCGAAAGAGGAGAACTAACAAATGGCGAATGACATTGAGATCACCGCAATGGGGAATCTGAACACAGACGAATGGCTTGTCGAGCCTCAACGAACCATGAAATGGTAAATTCTAAGGATACGATTGTGAGTCCCAAAAAAGGGGTGTGGGGACGTTATCATCTGCTTAATGTGTTATCCAGTTTTATTTTCTGTGCATTATTATGTTATGTTTTCTTGAAAAAAAAAAAACAAAATAAAAAAAAAAGACAAAAAAAAAAAGCAATCTTGTGTGCTATCTGGGCCTGAACTACGTAAGACCTGATCTCCTCTTCCTATAGGAGTACGTAGGCAGCCACTTTGGCGCGGTCTAATCATTGCAAAAATCTATAGGTCCCTTCGATAGTTTTACAATTAAACGATCAATGACTCAGACAACTTGTTCTCTTGTCAACCCATTGGAGTGCACTTCATACCTGATCAAAAGCAAAGGATTCTTGGGTTCCCAGCATTTCATCAGCCCACCTGTCAAAGACACCACGAAGCAATGGCCTTGATGACCATCAAGGCTGGGGCAGTTTTGAAATCGATGACGACTCGACACTGGGGCATTCATCAACCATCCATGGAAGGATAGTGCACAACGCGACATCTATGGTGCGATCCCGTCTGCGTATGACAACATCATCAAAGCTGTGCGATCAATTGGTCTCTTCCAATCAGAGTCTTTTCAGAATACGATGACCCGCAGGTAAGGTACAACTTTTTCCATCTTTTTATTTCTTTTCTGTCTCTATGTATATATATTAAGACTGTTAGATCGTTTAACTCTAACACTACCTGCAAAAAGAGAAAATTTTATTTTGACTTGTTAGGAATCGAATTAATTCTGACAAGCATCCGTGGAGCAGAGTCGTGAGTATGATTAGATGATTAAAACTGTTCAACAAAGACCTGATTTGGAAGTGTCGTTCGAAGCAGAATCCACCTCATAGGCAAGTCTGCACTTTGCGTTTGCGCCAACTTTCAGATGTGGGGTATACAACTATGACGATAATGATGACAGTTGATGCAGAGTCGGAGGGTAAATAAAAATGAATCAAATGTCTCGAATCGTGGCCTGAGTTATTCGAGTTATTAAGCCTGAGGGGTGTCTTTACACCTGGCGCCCTAAAGTCGTCTGATTTGGGAGTCGCCGGCCCAACACTCGTTACATGGGTAACTCGGAGCCTAAGAAACGAGCATTACCGCTGCAGAGACCTGAGCAGATTCGAATCGTGGCACGGGTTATTCGAGTAATTAAGCCTGATGGGTGTCTCTACACCTGGTGCCCTAAAGTCGTCCGATTTGGGAGTCATCGGCCCAACGCTCGCTACATGGGTAACTCGAGCCTAAGAAAACGAATCTCGCACAGAGTCAGACGAGGAATAAATGCAATAAACCACCTAACTTGTATCGAAGCGTGGCTTTTGTTACTCGAGCAAGTAAACCCGAAGGGGTGTCTTTACACCTAATGCCCTAAAGCCGCCTGGTTTGGGAGTCATTGGTTCAAAACTCGTTAAATGGGTAACTCTGAATAGCCTAAGAAAACGAGACAAGTTAAGTGGACACGAGAAGGGAAATGCGGAGTCGAAAAAGAGAAAAAGAAAGAAAAAATGTTCGACCACAGGAGACAGAGCTCATCTAAAGTCACGGAAATGAGGCCCGTAATTGAAGGATGCATCGCACAATGCACTTGCCATATGACGTTAATTCTGTGAATAACGATAGCGAGAATGAAGACGGAATACCTTTGATAAAGGAAGGTAGTTTTTGAATTTAATCATACTCACGTATATTGACCATAAATGCTTAAATGTTTTATTACGATTTCATAACTCGTCAAATGAAAAAAAAAAAAAAAAAAAAAAAAAGTGAAATCGAGAGTGACTTAATACATTCACAATTCATTCAAGGTCAAGTTAATGCACTCACGATTCACGAGCAAAAGAGATCCATCTCGATGTCAAGTTTCTTTAACGATAAGACACAAACACCACGACATGAGCTAAATTGCAGAATCATGAGCTTTCCATTTTTATATGCTTTACTATTAAGATTTTAGCAATTCTTATATCGGAGTTAACCCCGCCAACCCGAACGGTCGAGCATTTAGCGTTTGTTACTTGTGCAGGATAGGAATCGGTGAGGGTAACTCGGCCTGACCAACGAAGCGACTTTCCCATGCGAATCCTCGATAAGAACACAAGTAAAGGCTGGGGCATGTTGGAAATTACGAAAGTGAAGGAAGCCCAGATCTGTATCAGACTCCTCATCAACGAACCTTTCCCCACGACCATCAATGGATTTTTACCAAACTCAGCATGATGCGCGCTGACATTACCTCGATACTCAAGCGGGCATATGAAAGAGCGATATAATTCCTGACGTCAGAGCTGATCGATTGAAAGGCCAGGAAGGGCAACATGACCGTCGGTCATCGCAAAAAGGCAAATGGACTGCCACAATCTGATTGAGGTCAAGAGTTGTCAATACATACGATTAAATGACAAGAGGACCACCTAGATATCAGCCCAGAATCTAGGCACAATCCTCTAGCATCAGAAAAAAGTCCCTGTGTCCCAAATTCAGAGACATGACGATCCGGAAACCAGCAGGATGAGGAGCCCTGGATAAGTCGATTGGGCATTCAAAACGACAAATACAATTCACCAACAGAGAAACGATCAGGGGCATGCGATTCAACGGACCAATCTTGAAGTCCAGAAACTGTCCTCCCAAATAAGGCATGACACAGCTAAATAGTCAAAAAGAGCGACACGTGAAAAATTGTATCATTTGACTAAACAGGGGTCATTTCCTTCTAAGCATATCTATTGATCCATGCATAACATCCTTGCATCCATGTATATATCAAAATAAAATGTACATGAAAGGAAAATCACAGGTACGAGACTGTCGGCGTCACGAATACCGGTGCCATTTACCAGAAGAACATGGCAGCGGGAAACTTCAGCGACCCGATACGCCCATAATCTATGGAACATCAAGGGATTACAAAATGACTGTCTGAAGCACCTTCAGCTAATCGACAAGGATGACAGCTTAAAAGCAATGGCTGTCAAGAGCGATCTACGAGGACGAACCCCAAGAATGACAAGTCAAACCAAAAGAAGTGGCTGGCAAAAGCGATTTACGAGGACGAATCCCAGGGAGGCCCCACAAACTAATCAGGTACGCTTTCCTTTTAAATTTCCTCTAGAATTATTGCATTTTTATGATGTACAATACGATGCGAGTCCATTTAGGATAGTACACAGCGATTCCGGAAACGTGACCTGGCAATTACAAAAATGACCCGACAGTGAAAACCTGACCAAACCAAAAACGACCAGTCAGATACGATACCTGACCAACTCAAAAATGACCCGTCAGTCAAAAGGAACTGACCATCCAACATGACCCGTCAGTCAAAAGAACTGACCGTCCAACATGACCCGCCAGTCAAAAGAGCTGACCGTCCAAACATGACCCGTCTGTCAAAAGAACTGACCGTCCAAACATGACCTGTAAGTCAAAAGAACTGACCGTCCAAACATGACCTGTCAGTCAAAAGAACTGACCGTCCAACATGACCCGTCAGTCAAAAGAACTGACCGTCCAAACATGACCCGTCAGTCAAAAGAACTGATCGTCCAAACATGACCCGTCAGTCAAAAGAACTGACCGTCCAACATGACCCGTCAGTCAAAAGAACTGACCGTCCAAACATGACCCGTCAGTCAAAAGAACTGACCGTCCAAACATGACCCGTCAGTCAAAAGAACTGACCGTCCAAACATGACCCGTCAGTCAAAAGAACTGACCGTCCAAACATGACCCGTCAGTCAAAAGAACTGACCGTCCAACATGACCCGTCAGTCAAAAGAACGGATCGTCCAAACATGACCCGTCAGTCAAAAGAACTGACCGTCCAACATGACCCGTCAGTCAAAAGAACTGACCGTCCAAACATGACCCGCCAGTCAAAGGAACTGACCGTCCAAAATGACCAGTCAGTGAAAACCCCTGACCGTCCAAACATGACCCGTCAGTAAAAACCCTGGCCGTCCAACATGACCTGTCAGTGAAAATCCCTGACCGTCCAAAATGACCTGTCAGTGAAAATTCCTGACCGTCCAAAAACGACCCGTTGGAGAAAGATCCGACGATGACAATGCGATAACCGTTGGGAAAAGATCCGACGATGACAATGCGATAACCGTTGGGAAAAGATCCGACGATGACCAAAACAATGCGATGTGCGATGCGATGCGATGTGCGATGCGATGCAATGCAATGTGCGATGCGATGTGCGATTCGATATGCGATGCGATACATCATATGAGAAGCAATGCGATATGCGATTTCATATGCGATTTGATATGACTTTGATTTAATATGATATGCGATTTGATGTTTAAATATGCGATACGCGTTAAGCAAGAGAAAAATAGTTTTGGCGAATATGCGATGCGAGTTCATTTAAGGCAGTAACCGGTAATATTAGTGTTGCATCATTAATATGTATATGTTGCATCAATGATATATATGTTGCATCATTAAAATATGTGCTGTCATCATCATGCTTTGGGTGCCTACTTCTTTATCATGTTCATTTCATATGACATTACATAAACATGATAAAGAGGGGCAGCTGTAGACACCCAAATTTTGTACTTTTGTACTAACCCTGACAGGAGGGCAGAATCGTCATTTGACCCGACGAGCGAAAAGGAAGGTGGACCCCAACACAAAGCCACCCCAATGACTTACGGTTAAATCCGCCACAGCAGACAACGAGCATCAGGCAAGGCAAACAACTGATCCAGAATAACCTGATTGGATCACCAAAGACGACAAATGGCCACTACGCTTACGATGTTTGGGGGTCTCGCTCACCGGTGAGCGAGCGGCTGCCCAGCTCGCCGGTGAGCTGGCGGGGGTGGAAGGGGGCAGCGCCCCCTGGAAGCCAAGCACAACGAGTGATTTATGTATCAAGAAACTACCTTCCAAAATGATACCGCAGAAATTGGCGAATTAAGATCGCGTGGCACGGAAATCGAGAAAAATAAGCCAGACAGCCGCGGATGCAACCGCGACCACCTACAAAAAGGGCAGGTTCGCGGCTCGAGGGTGGCACAGGCAGCCGAGGCGACGGCTCAGACGGCCACAACAGGCCCAGCCGCAGATGCATCTGCGGCCAGCCGCAGTTGCACCTGCGGCTGCTTCCGATCAGCTATACAATGCCATTTCCGCGTCCGAGAGAAGAAGAAAAAAAGGAAGAAGAAGAGAGGAAATTAAGGAGTTTAGAGAGAGAAAAAGCTCGCGGGAGGAGAGAAAAGAGTGGTGTTCTTGGTGAGATTTGAGTGAAATCTTTGTATTCTCTTGCTAGTTAGTCGATTGTTCTTGCGGGGTTGTCCGATTTATGAAATAAGAAGCTTTGATCGGCATTTTGCAAGGTGAAAAGCGTTTTCTTTTGATATTTTTCTTGTTTGTATTAATGTGATAATGTTGTGTTTTGGGTTGGTTTAGCCTATTATGTTGTTGTATTGATGATGATCCGTGGGTTAGGGGTCGTTAGCGAGGGTTCCATTGGAACGTAACTTCCTCCTAATGCCCCGATCACATCCGTACGGTGATATATCATTCGTTGAGTTCACAGATAGTTGTAGTCTTGGCAATGAGATTTGTGATGCATATGATACCGTGTTGAGTTAGTATTGTTAAATTTGTCGTAGTGTTGGTCGTGCAACGATTTGGGTGAATGTGAGCCTAGGGAGGAGATCCTCGTGGTCAAATCCCGATGATGGACATTTTTGGGTGTATGTAATCCTTAGATAGGATGCACGGTTGTGTATATGTAATATCGGGCCTTAAAGCGATACCAAATCATGATCGGGTTTAAGGCTCCGTAATAATAAAGATATGCGATTGTGGGTGTTTGGGGTTGTCTGGATGGCTTACATGCCCATGGATAGCCCCGACACGTTTTGAATGCTTATTTTGATTTACGACATAAAACGATTTTCTAAAAAATAAAGCAAACGATAAAAATCTTCTAAAAGGAATCAAATTAGGATATTAGATACACGAGGTTTAAAAAGTAAAGAGTTTTGGCGAAACTTTGATCCTTGTTTGACCAAAAGGCTATATTTGGTTTTGAAATGTCATAAAAGATGTTTTCGGGGAAAATAAATGAACGTTTTCATTAAACTTTGTGCATAGGGTTAAAGAGTTCTAGAAGTTGCCTTCATTTTATTTATATTTACGATTAGAAGGCAATGTATAGTCTCAATTCCTATTTGACAAAAGTTTAAAATCTATTGTTTTCTAAAATGACATCTGATAAAAAACCTCATCGTTTTCAAAATTAAAATCAATCTTTATCATAAAAAATGGAGCCTTGTCATTTGGGTCAAAAGACGTCTAAAACACTTTCTCGATAAAACACATTTGCCATATAAAAAATCAAAGCAACTCTTATGCGAAAATTCACCACAAACGTTCATTTAGGCACACACACACACACACGCGCACACACATTTTAGGATTTAAAAGGATAGGAAAACATCAAAATTGCGGTAACCGTGTTTCACGGAAGTCGGGGGGTGCCTAACACCTTTCCCTCGCTTAAACAAGCCCCCGAACTCTATGAATCTCGGTTTGCGGACCAATTAACTCGGAGTCATATATGAGCCAGCGATTACGAAAACAAAATTCGGATGAGTTGGTACATCCATTTCAAATATACCAACTGGCGGCTCTGGTCAATTGGCTCATAAATAAATCGATCTTTCAAAACCCGTCGACATTAAGTCGACCCTTTTCAAAATCACATTTAATTCAAAAGGCTAAAATTGGAAAGGGCATTTTAATTATTAAAAAATGAAACGACCGAAATCCCGGAGTCGACAAGAACGTCATTCAATGCAAAAACTCAGGTATCAACTTCATCACCTTTACAATTATTACATCTTGATTTATTCCGTCCAGAATGGCATGCTAGTCTAAATGGTAAATTCTATGAATTTGTAATAGTTGATGACTTTTCTAGATATACTTGGGTAACATTTCTTAAAACTAAAGATGAGGCATTTAGGGATTTTGAAAGACTTGCAAAGAATTTAGAGACAAAGTACAATCTCAAGCTCATAAGGATAAGAAGCGATCATGGTGACGAATTTCAAAAAGGGTTAATATCATTCTATGAACAAAAGTGGATTAGTCATGAATTTTCCGCACCAAGGATACCTCAACAAAACGGGGTGGTGGAAAGGAAGAATAGAACCTTACAAGAAATTGCATGAACATTATTACAAGAATGTAAGCTTCCACAAAAGTTTTGTGCCGAAGCGGTAAATACATCTTGCTACATTTTAAATAGAGTACTTATTCGTCATATTCTCTTGAAAACACACTATGAATTATGAAATGGAAAAATACCTAATATAAGTTATTTCAAAGTATTTGGATCAAAATATTTTATACTAAATACTAGTGGTAACTTAGGAAAGTTTGATGCTAAATCATATGAAGGAATTCTTATTGGTTATTCTCAACAAAGCAAAGCTTATCGTGTGCTTAATATTAATAAATCTTGTGTTGAAAAATCTGTCCATGTTAGTTTTAGTGAGTCTAACAATGATTTGCCAAAAGAAAGAGAAGATGATGTAGGAAATATAGAGGCTGCAGTCATTCCAGTAAGACATAATACTGAAAGCAACTTGTTGGATTCATAATCAGCAAAATAGATAGATCAACACAGTTTACCAGATGCAGAGATATAGCAAAAACAACAAACCAGATCAGTAAATCAGCAAACCGATTTGGAAACATAAGAAGCTGAATTAGAAGACCAAAATGAGGAATCTCCAATCTCGAATCCCATCCAACATCAAGAATAGCCACACAATATCCCGATGCACAAAACAATAAGACACATCAAAAACCATCATCCAGAAAACATAATTGGTGACATTAATCGAGGAATTATTATAAGAAGAGGTGTACATAATTTGTGTGCTTTCACTGTATTTTTGTCACAAATAGAATCAAAAAATGCAAAGGAAACACTTCTTGATGAAAATTGGCTTTTAGCAATGCAAGAGGAACTTCAACAATTTCAAAGATGTCAAGTATGGGAATTAGTTCCTGCCCTAAAAAAAGTTTCAATCATTGGAACCAAGTGGGTATTCAAGAACAAGCATGATAAGAATGGAAATATAACTCGTAATAAAGCAAGACTTGTGGCTCAAGGATACAATCAACAAGAAGGGATAGACTACGAAGAAACGATTGCTCCTGTGGCAAGATTGAAGTCTATTTGAATCTTACTTGTTTTCACTTATCACAAACAGTTCAAGCTATATCAAATGAATGTAAAGAGCGCATTTTTAAACGGGTACATAAATGAGGAAGTCTATGTAAAACAATCTCCTGGATTTGAACAAGAGAAGTATCCCCATCATGTATACAAACTTAAAAAGGCACTCTACGGACTTAAACAAGCACCAAGGGCATGGTATGAAAGATTGAGCAAGTATTTATTATCCAAATGATTTACAAGAGGTAAAATCGATTCTACATTATTTATTAAGCATGACAGTAAAGATATTATCATTGTTCAAATATATGTAGACGATATTATTTTTGGTGCCACTAATGCATTACTCTGTGAGTGGTTTTCTAAGTGTATGCACAAGGTATTTGACATGAGTTTAATGGGAGAGCTTAATTACTTTTTGGGACTCCAAATCAAGCAAACTAAAGACGACATCTATATTCATCAAACCAAGTACATAAAGGATCTACTAAAAAGATTCGGACTTGATGAGTCAAATACAAAGATAACACCAATGAGTACCACAATCAAGCATGCTGTGGACAATAAATGTATTGATGTAGAAGTTACAAAGTATCAAGGTATGATTGGAAGTTTACTATACCTAACTACCTCACGACTTGATATTATGTATAATGTCTGTCTTTGTGCACGATTTCAAGCAAAACCAAAAGAATCACACCTAAATGCTGTTAAGAGAATATCTAAATATTTGTGTGGTACTATCAATGTTGGCTTATATTATTCAATTTGTGAGGATTTTGATTTAATAGGATATTCAGATGCTGACTATGCAAGTTGCCAAACTGATAGAAAAAGTACAAGTGGTGCTGTACATTTTTGGGACAAAGTATAGTATCTCGGTATAGCAAAAAGTAAACTTCTGTTGCACTATTAACAACATAGGGTAAATATTTAGCAGCAGGGAGTTGCTGCTCCCAAATTCTTTGGATGAGTCAAACACTAATTAATTTTGATGTTATTTGTCATACTGTGCCTATTTTATGTGCTAACACAAGCACCATTGACATATCTAAAAATCCTGTATTACACTCACGTACAAAACATATTGAAATTAGGCACCATTTTTTTAAAGATAATGTATCTAAAGGTTTGATTAAATTAGTCTTCGTCCCTACAAAACACCAACTAACTGATATATTTACCAAACCATTAGGTGAAGAAATATTCTGTACTTTAAGACATGAACTTGGTATGTGCATGATCTCATAATTGTCTATATCTGAATTGTACATATCTGCATGAAAAACATAACCTACATGTCGGCATAAATTCTACAGTCTAATACATGCTGTAATTGTAATATGGTAACATTAAATTAAGGAATGATTTATTAGGTTCTAAATTTAAACATAATTTTAGCTTTCTTTGAAAACTTTGTTTTCTCTCTCTCCTTCATCTCTGTTAAAAACAGTACTCAGTTTTCTCTCTCTTACTTTACTCTTCTCCAAACTGATCAAAAACTCTTCCTATACTAAACCCTCCTTCTCCATAGCCAAAACCTTCAGTTAAGGTGGAATGAAGACACAAAGATCCAAGAGAGTCGGGGAAGAAGAATCGAGCACCGGTGACGACACCCCTGTCATGGCCAAATCGGGTTACCCGAAGACACAAAGCATGGGTACACTAGCGGGTCAATCTGGATTCAAGCAGACAAAGGGAAAAGCGAAAATGGCTATACAATCTCCAGAAATTGGCTCTAAATCAGTAATACCCACCTCTTCCTCTTTGACTAAGAACTATTTTTGTGAAAATAATTTTAAGGCTCGTTTTCAAACTCACATTATGTCAAAACCTTTGCTTTATAAGAAAACATTGGACATATTTATTTATAAGCAATCCACTCTAGAAGCATTATTTGATCCCTGTGGTATTGCCTCAATGATTTCTCCTCCCACCACTGCTTACCCACAACTTGTTCAACAATTCTATGCAAATTTTGAACTAAAATAGGGAACATGCACTTTTCTTATTAAGGGAAAACTGTTTAGTTTTTCGAATGAAGGTCTAGGGAAAATTTTGTCCATTCCTTGTACTGGGATGTGTCCTTTCACACTGAAAGGTGCAACACAAGAAACCTTCTCTCCTTTGACTCAACTTCAAACTATCATGAATGATCCTTCTCTTACTAAAGTGGTCATTCCCACTACTGTTGAGGTATCACCCATAACAGTGGTCATTCATAAAATTTTACGAGCAAACCTGCTACCTTGCGCTAGTGGTGGTGCTAATTTTACTTTCTAGGATCTTGTTCTCATGTCTACTATTATGAAAGGGCTGGAATTTAATTTAGCTTCAATGATATTGTTGCATAATAGATAGTTGTGTCAAACAGAACAAGAAATGTCTTCCATACGACGGCTTTCTTACTAAAATCTTTCAACATTTTGGAATTTCCTTTGACACTGAGGCCTTTCTTCCACTTACTGAATCCATTGATTCAGAGAATCTAAAGCTGTCTCACTTAACTCTCACTCATGGTCAATTTGTTTGACTTCCTAGAGAGAATCTACTTGACAATTCATCTCAATTGCCACATTTTAGTTCTTCTATTCCTCTTCCATCTCCTGAGATTACCTCTCGTCTTCATCAAATTCTTGCAAATCAAACCGAAATGAATACTGACATGGTAGAGATAAAGTTTGCGATAAAGACCGGACTGATAGAACATAAGAAAAGGTTCACTGTACTAAAGACAAAGAACAATCTTGTAACTGATCAGAATGCCACTAATCTATTTAAACGTGTTGAGGATGAGTTTATCGATTTATAGGCTGGTTTTAAAGTTCAAACAAATGCGATGGTGGCTGCTATGCAAAGGAAAATGAATAGGAATGCATGTCAACTTAGTCATGAGATCAAATTTGTTAACAGTCAACTCGAAACATTGGGATCTTTTATTGTTCATCGCTTTAATGACATTGGTCATCGATAAGCTCACTCTACTGTTCCGGATTGGCCTGAAATAAATTAGATGGCTGAATTTGTTGGTGACTTTATGGATTTACGCACTAATCTTGACATTCATATTCCTCATCCACCTCATTTTTCCCATGAACTATCCTACGAGGAATGGATGGCCCGTATCGTGCATCGCCCATACTTCACTTGACGGGAAGATAACAAATATGATTGTAGACCTTGATGATTGATTCTCTAGTTCTATTATTCGATTGAGTTTGTAATAACTCTGAGTTCTACATTCTGTTTGAAGTTTATACCTTCGTTTAAACATTTTTTTTGCTTGATTTAGCATTCTATTACTTGTGGATATATTATTTTTTGTTGTTAGTTACTTAGCTTTTTTTTTTTTACTAATGACAAGGGGGGAGAAAAACCTCAAGTCAGATTAATTGCATGGTTTTAGGGGGAGTATTATTATCTTCAAACATTACAGATTACTTGATGCATGGTTTTAGGGGGAACCTTATTTTCTTGTGTTGTCATCATCAAAAAGGGGGAGATTATTGACTTGGTCACACTCCGACTCTTGGTTTTGATGATAACCTTATTTCTATACTAAAACCTTGTTTATATCAATTAAGATATGTGCAGCAGTTTGAAAATAATGATACGCAGCAAACTGATTTTGACACTGGATTAAAGCTACAAATTGAAAGTTGTGAAGCTCTATCTCGAGTCGTAAGGTTTTCATGTAAGATCTTGGTATTGATTTATATTTCAATTCAAAGCTCATTAGGTTTACAGATTTAAATATAAAGAAACTAATATGTGATAAAAATATCTAAATAGAGTGTCATACTAAATTGTTGCACCAGTTAACATGGACATTCCATTCTAGGAACAATTAGTCAGCATAATTAAGGGAAAGGGACTGGAGAAATGATCATTCACTTGTACAAGGTTGTCGTATTTGTCTCAATTTGAATGTCATAGCTGATCATTCTTACGCTCAATTTAATTAAGCATTTGGGTTGCTGAATTTTCCTCTCAATTGGTTCAAGGATTGGGCTTGGTTTTCTTAGAGCTCTTGGGTTTAATTAATTAAAGCATTGGTTTACATAACCAATCCCTTTGGGCTTATAAAATAAAAATGATAACCCAATCACATAAATTTAATAACTTTGAGTCAGTAAATAATTATTGAACCTTCATCCCAAAATATTAATTAATTAATTTAGTTACCCACTTAATTACGATGATAACACAACTAACCAAGGTCGAGCTTCAAGTTAGTTAATTAAATTATATTCCATGTAATTAAATAATTTAAGTCACATGGTCTTACCTTATGTTCCCCAACAAATTAATTAATTTAATTTGTTAGGTCTCAAATCACATAACACATTACTCGTGATCATCACATTTTTAATTAAGCTCATGTTGGCTTTCCTTTTCATTATTATATTAAACACATGTGTGTGTATATATATATATATATGCCACATCATTTCATAAAACAAGCTCACATAATTTTATTTCAAAAAAAATATTATAGAGAATTTCTTGGTCATTACATTCTCCCCCTATATAATGATCCATATTTTTGATAGTTCTTGTAAAAATTATAAATAAATAATAAAAATAGATTTTTGAAATCTGATAAATGTTTTGTGGTATGCAAATTATGTATTATTTGATTTTAGAATAAAAAATTAAATGGAACCAAGTGAAAGTAGTACAATTGGAGTTGACCTAAGCTAGTTAGATTACCTAGCAAAATTCAAGCTAAGTGCACCTGTAAAGAATCAATGAGAAGCAAGAAAATAACTTTTCATAAATGGAAAGTCTAGCAATTTTGAGAAATGTCCAAGATTTTCTTGGCAAGTTAAGTAATGATTTTGGTATCTTAATTGATGTGTATTGTCTAAATTATCCTTAATTAGTGATGGTTGATGTCAAAACTAGCCCTAACCATGCATGGTTAAGTTAACTCCATGATGGTTAGTTGTAGGCAAAATACATATAACTTGTGTATGTAATATTTTTGTAAGTATTAGTGTAGGGTTTCGACACAGTGAAAGCAGCGGAATTTAAAAAAATTTTGAAATTCTAAAACAGGATCCATGCGAAAAACAGATTAATCAGAGGTTTAGAATTTTTTTTACCGATTATGTAAGCTTGAATGGAGACGCTGGTGAATTCTGAAGTAGCCTCGAATCCTCAACGCAATCCAACGACTGCGTCTTTACGGTATCCACATGAACGCTCTGCGAATCGTCCCACAATCTGCAGCAAAAGGAACCGCTGCACTAGCCACCAAGATCAGGATTTCCGAATTATTTTTCTCTCTAGCCTCTTTCTGAAAGCGACTAGGATTTTAGTTTTGTTCCTTACGTGATTAAGACTACTGATATATCATATATATAGTAGTTAATAGGAATTAACCAAAACCTAATTTAATTAGAAAAATAAAATCTGAATTTATATATATTATATCTTAATTAAGTCTAACCTAATTAATATACATATATATAAATTATCCTATTAATTTAAATTCGTAATTTTAAATAGTATCAATCATATTGACATATTTAAATACTTACAATTTAAATTAATTCCTTTTTTAAATACGTTCTAAGTGTGTGACCCTATAGGTTATTATTATATTGGCAATAATTTTAAAACCATATTATAAAATTATAAACAGTGAACGACATCTAGTAATGCATCACTGCTACCCAAATAATAATAAGATCGGTGATTCGATGCAACCTTTTCGTGACCAATGTTTCAATGCAATTTAATCATTTTAACCTTGACATCCAAGATTAAACTCGAGGCATAGAAAGTGTCATACTTTCATAATTTAATCTGAGTTTTCTTGATCAATGAGTAGACTATATGAAACAAATCACTATTTGAGCATGGTCATGCATTTCATAGTCCTACTCAATCAAAAGGCCTATGAATATCACCCCTAATATATAAGAGGGTTAAATTTCATCTAGATCACTCATATTCCTCACACGATTCATGATGTACCCAATAATCACCTTTATTATCCACCCTATTAAATGAGACATTTGATGATATCAAAGTACATAAATTCTCGTGTAATAATATAGTGATCTCAGGTCGGAGGATCATTACATCATTGTTACTATGAGAATTTCTTATGACACTTTGCATAATGCTCCATGTAGAATTCTCATGGTGGGTCAGTCCAGTACATTGTTCTCTAACACGTACCTATGCATTGACTCAAATATCTCATATATTTATGACCAATGAAATTTGGCCATCAGTCAATCCACATACTTGTCTTAATGCATCATTGTTGTCCCATTAACAATGATACTCGACTAGGGACATTTAATAGCAATGATACTAATTGTAATTATATAATCTCATGTTCAAGTCACATACTTGAAGCTATATAATTCGTATCACTATTCTAAAGACTTTTATTATGCTAACATTTATATAACGCAGTAAATGAAATCATAATAAAATAATCCATTTATTCAATCAAATATAATATAAAAAACGTTAAGCAATTACATCAAATAACTCTAGGGCATCAACTCTAACAATTAGTTCTCTTATTCCTTTCTCCATTTCTTTTGCTAAGTGTTGAGAGTTTCCCAGGGAAAGAATGAAAGAGTTCTTGAGAGCTTGAGAGATTGGAAGAGAAGTGTTTTGGAGATTGAAAGCTAACAACAAAGTGGATCATTCAACCTTAAGGAGCTTCCTAGCCACAAGAAGAAGAGCACATAGAAGGTTTAAAGGCTTAAAGGTTTTCTTAACTTGAATCTATGATATATATATATATATACATATACACGTACATGCATGCATGTGTTTATGGCTAAAAAGTATGGTTTGTGGGAGATTATGTACTTTGTGATGAAGGTTTATGGTGAAACCTTAAGTTATAGGGGTGAACATGTTGGAGTTATGTGTATTTACTTGTTATATGACATGATAGATACTTTAATAGGTAGATAGCATGATTTTTATGTGAAAACCTAGTATGAAACTAGTTTGATCATGCAAACCAAATAAAAGATGGTACTATGTTTTGGAAGGTTCATATAAGTGTTGTATGAGCATACAAAGTTGGTAAATAAACTTTTGATAGAATATGTGAAAAATGGAGTTTGTGAACTCAAGTTTGGATTTAAAGTAAACTAGGTTAGGTGTTGTAAAAATCCTATAAAAAGTTAAAATTTGGAAATTTAAAGAAATAAATGGTAAAACAAAGTTGGACAACTTAGTTTTATGCAATTAAACGTGTCCGCCGCATTGATTTTGTGTAAATGATAATAAAATTGTGTTTTACGCTATCGAAATCGTTCGTCAGAACCTAAAAAGTGAATTTCAGAAAAATAGCATCATTTGAAAACTTATATTAATTTTGAAAGCCTAGACATGTCTTATATGTGTTATGTATGCTAAATCAAGTGTTGGAATGAAGTCTGTAAAGAATGTTAGAAAATAGCATGTGGCTTGCATTTAAATTTTTTGAAAAAACTGGATTCAGCAGTCAACATCGAGGTAGATTTTTTGCACTAAAAACTGCTCTGGCGCAGTGTAACTGAAGAAACTTCATTGGGGGCACGATGATAACTAGTTTTTATACCTATATATTGAATACTTTTGGACTTATTGATTTTGTTAATTCTTTAGCATTTTAGTTAATTTTTATGTGTTTTTAATGTTATTGTTGTAAATTATGTTTTATATTACTTTTAAGTGTTTTATATTAAGTTATGTGTATTTATTATTATTATTATTATTGTTATAAATGTTGTTAATATTAGTTTTATGTGTTTTAATTATATTTTAGGTTATTTATATTAATTATATGTATTTAATTTAATTTAATTTAATTTTTGTAGGAAAATTATACCTGAATGGCACTTTGGTAATTCTGCAAAACGGGTCATCGTCGCAGTGGTCAAACGAGCGTCGCGGTGCTAGTACAAAAACTCAAAAGCAGTAGGGTTCAACCGCTGCAGCGATGCCCTGCTACCGTCGCGACTGTAACAATCCAAATCTTTAAAAAAAAATTAAGAATTTTTTTTATATAATACAAGTAAAAATATTTGTACTTGATATTATGTGTAATTACATTACGTAGTTAATATTGTGTATTGTTATATATTAACAAATGAAATAAAATATTATAAAAAATAATTTATTAAAACTTAATTATGAAATCCTAAACCTAATTAAATTATCCTAATCATAATTAGGAAACCCTAATCCTAATTAGAAAATTTTAATCCTAATTACTAAACCCTAATCCTAAATTACAAATCCTAATAGCTAAACCCTAAGGGTTAAACCCTAAACCCTAAAAATACTTGAGAAATGACTAAATTAACCCTAGAATCTCAGCCACACAATTGAACAAGAAAGCAAAATGAGACTTTTCTTCCTTTAACTAAATTGGAAGCCATTTCCTGTCCACACAAAATTGAAAATGAATGAATCAACTTATGTGATTATTCAAAGTCATTAAATGACATTAATGAGCCTGCAAACCGACTTCCTAGTGGAGGTTTGATCATGATTGTAATGATATGCAAATTCAAAATATTGTAAATTAATAATTAATCAATATAAATTAATATTTTTGAAGTGTGACAAATGTTATGGGACAAGATAATGGTGGACTATTTGATGCTAGAATAAAATTCAAGCCAAATGAGACAAGTTTGGATTAAAAAGAACTTGAATTGGATTAAAAGTGAGCAATCTAAGATTTAAAGGGAATTAAATTCTCTAGGGATTTGGACGAAAGACCATGCTACCCTTGTCAATATAAAGAATGACCTTGGTATCCTTTTTGGTAAGAATTGTCATGTATGTCATTGAATATCCATGGGAATTGTCCTAAATGACCCTAACCCTTCATGAGTTAAATTAACCAAGTGTAGTTAATTGCTAGAGCAATATATACAACTTATATATATGTATATATCTTGAAAGTATCAAGCTAAGTTACTCTCATTTCATTCCAAGTTAGCTAATTAAGGGAGTTCTAAGAGAGAAAGAGCAAGAAAGCTAGGGTTTCCATATGGAGCTCAAGAGATTGCAAGAAATTGTTCAAAAAAAGAAGAACTAGCCATCAAAGTGGATGGAGCATACAACCTTGAGAAGGTTTTTAGAAAGAAGGATTAAAGCTCAACGAAGGTATAAAGAGTTTTAACTTTGAAACCTAGCAAGTTATGTGTTTAAATGCAAGAATAGATGAAGTCATGGATGTATCTTTGGCTATATATGGAGATTATGTGACTTATGTGCTATTTGTTTGGTAAATGATGAAACCCTAAGCTCAAGTTTGCTAGAACAAAGGTGGTGCACTATTCATGTATAATTTCAAGCTAAAAACCATGATTTATTAGATGATCATGTGTTATATATTGGTAGTTTTGATGAAAACCTTGTTAGAAGAGATGAACATGTTTAATACATGTGAAATTTCATGCTAGATAGCATCATATGGTCACTAATGGAAAGGAAGCAAAACTTGTTTAAGAAAAATTATAATATTAGGCTATGATTTGTATATAAACCAAATCATAATCTGTAAAGTATTTTGAAAGGTGCGTGTAGAAGTTTCATAAGCATACAAAGTTGTTAAATGTGTATATGGTAGCCTATGTAGTGCATGTAGTTCAAGATGTCAAGTTGAGTTTAAGGATGGAATGTGTTAAGTTTATAAAATGCCACCAAAGTGTGATTTTTGGCCATTTTGGATAATGGAAGGTCAAATGAGGTCAAACATCTAAGTTTTATGTATATACATGTGTTATAATTGAATTAGGAGTCATCTGGTACTTATGGCGATTAATGTGAGTTTTAAACGTTTAAAAACGTTCGCCAGCACCTAAAACGAACTTTTGGAAAAATGAATTAATTTGAAAACTTTTAAATATTTTAAAGGCCCATGCAAGTAATTTATATGTTATATGTGCTAAATGATGTGTTGGAATCAAATTTTATAAAAAGGGGCGAAAGATAGCATGGATTTTGGAAAGAATTTTTTTTCTAAAAAACCAGAATTGCGCCGTGGCGTAGTGTTTTGAACTAAACACTGTGCCGGGGCGCAGTGCTATGTGAAAACCTCGCCGAGGCGAGTTCAGAGCTCGTCGGGGCGAGGTGTGGTCAAGAAGATCTCGCGGCCAGCGAGATCTTCAGGGCAAAACATCTCGCTGGGGCGAGATGTTCTGTAAATTGAAAAATAAATTATTTTTGTCCAAAATGAAATACTTTGATATTAAATGAAAGAGATATGTATGATAAGCCATAAATTGATAAAAATGATCAATGTGGTAGATATTAAGGTATGATTGTATGATGTATTATGTGTTAGGGTTATGTAAAGACAAAGAATAACTTGTATAACAAGTTATAGCATGCATGTGTACGTAACTAATGCATGAACCAATATTATGGTCATATAGGTTATAGATGGGATAGTATTTTACTAGTTGAGGTAGACGAGGACAAAGGCAAGTGTTCTATGTGAACCCTCATTTATAGTTCTGTGAACAAACATTTATGTTATGCATTCATGATAAACTATTTTAAAGTTCATTCATCATTGAACTGTCATTGAGAAAGGTCAATGCCAACTTTGATCCGGCTAGACATATGTAATGATTCAAGTTAAATTCATATATTTTTTCTTATGTTTTCCAATCCACATTGTTATGGTGCAGACTCTATGAAATGCTGTAACAGAACAACCTTGATAAAAAAGGGAATAAAGGATAAAATAAATGTAACTTTTATGGCGTGGTTGGGTCGCTAGATGTTTATGTTATGCACAATATAAAAGTACGATGGGCTGATCACCCAGAGTACACATCTAAATGGATAAGCAGTCTTATAACTAACTTGGGCAATATCAGTCTTGATGATTGGTATTGTTCTAAACGAGTTCTTGGTCTTGTGATTGTACAGCAAGCAAGTTTCATGTTTTCAATTAATCACGTAAAGTTTATGTTATATTTTTCATGTTTACTCATTGAATTGTTATTGGATCAGTTATTGAAAATAATTTAGCTTATCGACAATGATTCAGTTAATTATAAATGATCCAGCTTTGTAAATGATTTTCATTCATCTTTCCGAAATATCATGTCATCATCTACTTATGTACTTGCTAAGCTATCTTATGCTCACTCTTGCTTTTAAACATAATATTTTAGCTAAACCTGAGCATGTAGAGGGGTCGGGGATAGATAAGGGAAAAGGAAAAGTCAGCAAATAGTAGATGTACTGTAATAGAGTCCTGTAAATGTAAATATTATCTTTTTGTAATATGTCAGGTACAGAAGTGAATGTATAAAGGTATGCAGAACTTGGGATAGTTATGTATGAATGTAAATTAAGCGATTTTGTTCAGAATGAAATGGATGTGATTACATGATAGAATAGAAACGTGAGCACCGAACCCGTGGTTCAAGGGACCTGGATTTAGGGGCGTTGCAATGATCATTACATCAAACTTAGCTAGTAATAAAAGTGTTCAAAAGACCATAAAACCCTAACCCCAGCCCTCTTATAAATAGAAAGCATTTCCATTGATGAAACCCATGAATCCTAGACCTAAAATCAGTCATATATTGTTCCTTATAAGCTCCATAAGCAGCCAAGATTAGAATCAAAGAAAGGAATTTGAAACTTTGCTTTAAGAGGTAAAAACCCTAATTCAATACTTGATCTTTAATTTTTTAGTAGATGTTATGTTTTAATGTTTATAAATGCCTGATATTATGCCTATAAGTGATCTGAGCTGATTAATTGAAGTTTCATAACATCTAGATACATAAAATAATAGATTTTAGCTCACTACTAAGAACCCTAAAAATGATGTCTGACAGGCAAATGTCGGGACCTTTAGATCCGATCCTGTTAATCGTTTGATCTGTTTTAAGGCTTTAAGTTATATAATTACACGTTATCTTTATATAGAAACAAACCAAATATCATTTGAATCCATATTCATAAAGATATTAATGGTCAAAGTAGGCTCTTAAGCATTGACCGACTAATTTTAGAAAACCTAGAAATCAAGAACACTCTGACAATCAAATGTCAAAACATTTTAATCCTAATATGTGGTTAGATTGTTATGTTTTAAGATTCGAACTTGTAGATTTACATGACTATATTATCTAGAAACAAAACTCACGTCATTAGGATCATTATACAGTAGGTTATGATGATCTAAAGTACCCTGGTTGAACACAAAACCCAAAAATCTGGGTTTGTAAAGAATAAGCCTACAGCGATGGAAAAAACCGTCGCTATAACCATTTTAGATGACGATCTTCTTCTGGTTCCCAGAAAGTTCAAGAACACTCATAGCTTTAGCGACGGACAGCTTGTCGCTATAGGCCTTTAACAACAGTCTGCTTCGAGTAAACTTAAGAACATCTATGGCAACGGTTTTAGCGACGATATTAACCGTGGCTAATCCCTACATCGACGGACAAGCCCAAAAACCTTCAAGAACAGTTTATAGTGATGGCTGTTGTGACAAACTTGTTCAACCTATAGTGTAAACTGCCTTTAGCGACAGACCTGTCCGTGGCAGTAGTCTTTAGCGATAAACTTAATAATTATTTACTTTAAATTGCTTATAGTGAGAGATATAGAGACAAATTTGTATAAAATTCATTATAAATCACATATAGCGACGGATTGGATCCATAGCTATATCATGAGATCACAAATTTAATAAACTTTAATAATAAAATTAATTGAAATACTTTTAGCGACGGATGTAGTGTTAATTAACTAAAAATCAATCTAGGGTGCTTCTTAATTGACTTTTAGCGACTGACAATTTTTGTAAACTTAATATATAAACCTTTAACAAGGTAATTAGCGACGGGCAAATTATAGGTCCACCAATTTCAAGCTTCCCACTATTGTTTCCCTTGCTTTCACTTCCCTCGTCAGCTTTCTTCTTTGGACTGTCTTTGATTTGATGTCCCAATTCTCCACACTGGAAACATCCCCTACTTGCCTTAGGGATTGGACAATTTAATGTCATATGCCCTTTTTGACCACACCTAAAACAAATATTCTTTCCCTTCAAACATAATCCCAAGTGTCCCTTCCCACAGGTGGCACATGGTTCCATTTTCTTCTCCTGTTCTCCTTGCTTGCTTCCAGAGGTGTTGCTGTTATTATTCCACGTCTGTTTATTGAAATTGCTTCCCCCACTACTTCCTTCTCTATTAGTCCCATCGCTTATTTTGCCACGTTGTTCTTGTTTACACTTCGTTAAGGCATCACTGCCTCCTTCAGCTAAAATAGCCTTTTCCAATACCCAAGTAAAGGTCCCAATCTAAAACATTGAAACTTTATTGTAAATACATGGCTTCAATCCGCGTTCAAAACATTTTTCCTTCCGTTGTTCCGTGTCCACTTGGTGTGGAGAAAATCTTGCTAACTCGTTGAATTTAGCCATATACTCGGCTACATTCATGTTTCCTTGTTTTAGCTCCAGTAATTGAATTTCCATCATGTCTTGTGTTACTAGAGGAAAATAAGCCTCGAAGAATATCTCTTTGAATCATTCCCATGGTCCAACTCCCGTTCCCAATCTTCTTTTGTTGGCTCCCCACCAATAATTGGCTTCTCCTTTAAGCATGAATGTAGCAAAGGAAGTTTTCTGTTCTTCCGCCACGTTAGCTACGTCAAACACTTTTTCCATTTTGATTACCCAATTCTGGGCCTCTATCGGATTCATAGTCCCCTTGAACTCCGAGGGTCCTACTGCTTTGAAATCTTTGAACGTAGCAGTATGTCTTGCTACCGGTTGATCACCTGCAGGATTAACATATCTGTTTTGGAAAGCTCCCTTCAACAAGTCAAAAAATTGTTGCATGGGATTAGTTGGCTCCTTTGGAGCATTTACTAATTCCTCTAGTGGGAGGTTGAACGTTCTGTCTTTGTTGAGGTGACATTTCCGTTTAACAATTTATGCAATGATTATTATCTTATCATTCACATATTACATTCTCACGTTAATTTAAATACACAGCCATATCAAAAACACGTTTAACAACTGAATTTATATTCATATACAAATTGATTAGTGCCTAGCACCTTACATCACATTCAGCATATTGCTATAAACCTGTCTATCCCTTCAGACTACAAAAGTCAGGATTCATATTTCATAACTTTAAACAACAATTTAGAACTTCCCTCTTTAGAACAAAAGAGGTTACATAACACTACCTATCCCAGTTTATAACAAAAGACTAGAAATTTACATTAGATACACACATAGATATATACAACTATATACATCCACTACACTATCCTACGGAAGCATCACACGCCGAACTGCGTCGTTATACTCCTCGTCTATAATAGTAATCATTTTCCACCTGCTCAAGGTGTTACTGGTCTGATCATACTCTACAAGGTAGTAGTACACCCTATCTTGTGCCCTTCCAAAAGCCGTGCGAAAAGCATAACTCATATCATCCATTTTAACACTCATGCTGTCTATTCTGGCTTTCTTTGCCCTACTTCCTCCTCCATTAAATTTACTCTCCTCACTGCTTTAGCCCCAGCATTTTCATACCTGCTGATCTCAGCAGCTGCTTCCTTTAGTTTAGCATCCAAGGCTTCCTTTTCAGCCCTCAGCTCCTGAACTTTATGTTCTTCCTGCATCAGTTTATCCCCTAGCTCTACATTTTTACTGACCAACACTTGAACCGCTGTCTCATTTTGCTCAACAACTGTTTGTCGTTCTACTGGCTGGGTTTCTAATTCCAAAATTTTATCCACAAATTCACTACTCTGTTGTATCAGACCAATCACCCATTCTTGGTCAGCCTCCAATTGCTCAGATGACGCATTCTCCGGTAATGCCCCATCAAAGTCTCATTCCAGTTCCTCTAGATCTTCCTTATATCCACTATCCTTAGATGGTACTATTGTTATAACTGGTACAACAGTCCTTACATCTACTTGAATGTCCCGATATTCTTCCTCTATTGTCTGACTGGATTCTCCAATATATGGCATACTATAAAATTCTAAGAACAATTATTTAGTTCAATTTAATTTTTTTCTTGCCTCTATTACACATAACACATATCACATAACACATATTATGAAAATTTTATATCTTTGACAGATCTCTTTGATTCGCCCCATAAGACTCTAATTAGGTTTTACTATATTCCATATGGTCATATTCCTAAGGTTTTCCCATCTAAGTTTTATAACCTATCAGCTCTGATACCAACTTGTGACGCCCCCAAATCTGGTTCCCTTGAACCACGGGTTTAGTGCTCACGATATTATTCTACCATTCAATCCTAAGCATTCATTTCTGAATAACATAACTTAATTTATAATATTACATAACTATCCCAGGTTTACAGACCTTTATACATTACAAAATATTTACAAACTAACATATTACAAAAATATGATATTACATGCACAGTAGTTCTATAACTATACAATTATTGCTTGCTGGCTTTTCCCTTTCATTTATCTGTCCCTAACCCCTCGGCCTATTCAGGTTTAGTTGAAATATCATGTTAAAGCAAGAATAAGCATAAAATAGCTCAGCAAATACATAAACAAGTAAAGACATGACATTTTAGAGTAATAAAATAAAATCTTTTATCATAAGGTTAAACCATGAAAGGGTTCTGTGAAGAACTTGAGAACATAACATAATTCTTTGCATGATTAACTTGAAACATTAACTTTGCTTGCTGTACGGTCACAAGACCAAGAATTCGTTAAGAACAATACCAATCACAATGACTGATACTGCCCAAGTTAGTCATAAGACTGCATCTCATTTCAGATGTGTACTCTAGGTGATTAGCCGATTGTACTTTTATATTGTGCACAACATAAACATCTATCGACGAAACTACGCCATGGGATTTATATTATGGTATTATGCCAAATGAATATAAATTACATATGTAAACATTGGAATTAATTCACTAGTTAGTAATTAATGAATTAATGTGTTGATTCTAATTAATTAAATAAAGGAGTCTATTTCATTAATGATAATAATTATGTGACGTTACAATAATTGAATGTAACGTGAATAATGTCTTAATAATGATATTACGTCAAATGAAAAGAAAAATTAATATTCATTACGGAGATAAGGTTCAACATATAAATATGTTGGAACCAAAATGGTAAATTAAATTAATAAATTAATTTAATGAATCAATATATATTAAATAAATATATCTAATATATATAATAAATAAATTGGTTGAAAATCATTTACAGAACGAGGGAGTTAATTAAATTTAGTTGTACAAAATTATATGTACAAATAAAAGAGTAAATTAAAATAGTTAATAAAGTGAATATTAATTATTTTAATAATTGGTTCATTACATAAAAAGTGTTTAAATTAAATTATGGATTAATTCCATAATTTATGAAATGAAGTTATACATAGTTATAAATGTATAATTTATTAAATTATGTATTTAATTAAAATACATATAATGAGATACATATATTTTTAATATATGTAATTGAAAGTAGTATGCCCTCAAGCCAATCACATTTAATGTGATAAACATATACTTTGTAATCTTGTTCGTTTATTAATAAAAGAATTAAGGCATTTCTTTATTCATGATTAATTACTTGAATTAATCAAATGGATAAACCCATAGTTTTTGAGCAATGCTTTTAGAACCATGATGAGGATCATGCTAATGAGATCTAAATTCAAGATAGCTCAAAACTAAAATTGTTCCTAATCGTTGGATCACTAAAAAGGGGATTAATAGATCCGGATAGATTGGTACATACTATGCTTGCTCTTATGAAGAGGATGATTGATCTCATGATCATTTGTGTAGAGACACTAAAGCAAGTATGTAGGTGCTTATTAGAGAATAAGTTCACTGAACGTGACTCGCTCAAGGAACACCTAATGGAGTCTTACTTGCCTCTCAATAGGAGTTCCTTTTGTGATAGTAGTACAAGTGATCCTTGGACTTGAGATCATTATAGTATCTTGTGTATGATGAATTATGTTTTGACATATTCCTTAAAACCTTTAGGGTGTATCAAAGGGTATGATTGGATATAATAAGTTATACATGGAGATAGGTGAATGATCAACAAAGAATCTACCACTTCTAGTAAAAGAAGAGAATGTCATATACGATTCGATAAATGACAACTCAGTAGTCCTTGGCCAAGGCAGAATGAAAATTAGAAAGTAGTTTCTAATTTACATTAATTAGAGTTATTCATTTAAGGATCGAAATGCATATAATCAAATAAAATAAGACTTGATAGTTAAACCATGTCTTATATTTGATTGGGACGTTGTGAGGTAGAAGGATTGAATTGTACGGTAACTATTCGCTGAACAGGTTCTTTTGTGATTAAATGTTGAAATCTATATTATCTGGAAAGTCGTTGATCGCTAAGGGGGCTTACCCTTATTATGGAATAAATATTATTTATTTAAATGAATTAAATAGTTTAATTTATTTATATAAATAAGATTAGAATAGTTCTAATTAATTTATTCTATAACCGGTTTAATATGGAGAACCTAAAGGGTCACACCGCAAAAGAAAAATAATTATTTAAGAAGTAAATGGCATAATTGTAATAATAAATTAAGTATATTTAATTTATACTATGTGGATAGAATAAATCAAATAGCTTAATATTTATTATTTAGTATTTTGGAAATACTAATTATAAATTAATAAGAGGAGTCTTATTATTATTATTACTATTATCATTATTATTTAGTTCCTAAATAGTTTAGGAATTAATTAATAAGAGTACTCTCATAATTAATAATTAAGTTCCTAAATAGTTTAGGAATTATAATTATTATATTAAATTAATTAAGTTCCTAATTAGATTAGGAGTTTAATTAAAAACCCTATTCCTAAAGGTGTTAGGAGGGTTTACTAAATCTATAAATAAGAGAAGTCTTATTATGGATTAAGGTTACACACATACACTTCCATAAGTTTTGGGAGAGTACTCACATATTCTCTAGAGAGAGAAAACTAGGGTTTGTCATCACCCACTTCTTGAATTATTATTATTCCTTGGTGGATCACCTCTAGAGGCCAAACACTTGGGTGGCTAACGTTGATAATTGGAATCCAATCGGTGAAATTCAAGGAGATCGTGAAGGATTTGGAGGTGAACTTGCACCCGTTGAAGCTTTGAGTTCTACAAGGGTATATCTCTAACTTCTTCTTTATTAATTAATAGTTGCGCATAAAGGTCGATCCTGGATTATGGTTTGTAAAATTTTAAATTTAATTTTACCATGCTTCCGCTATTTTGTGCAATTTGATTGCGTCTATGAATATTACAAACCAACAGTAATAGTTAGTATTATATTTATATATTTTTAATTATGAAAAAATTACAATGTATAAATATGGAGGTAATATGTATATAATATATATACATTTAAATTGCCAAAAATTATATAATAATATATATAATTTTAGTACATGAATTTATATTAATTATGTAATTCAGATGAATTATTTAAAATAATTAATGTGTAAATATTAATTATTTTAAAACAGTGATTCGTTACATTAAAAGTGTTAAGTTATTATGGATTAATTCCATAACTAGTGAAATAATTTTATACATAATAAAAACTTATAACTTTATTACGTTAACAATTGATATTGGTACAAATAATTTTGATAAGTGTATTTGTTTAATATATATGGGTGTGTGTGTGTGTGTGTGGTGTGGTGTTGTAATGTAATATGCATTAGACATATTAGAATGCTGAGTGTGTGGTATGTGTATGCATGTATGTTAAAGTATAAATGGAATGGTGATTATTGAATTTTATTAGCAAGAGGTGTAAGTCTCTAAGTCATCAAAGCCACTAAGTCTAAAACAATTCCACTAAACTACTTGTTTATGGATAGTTGAGCTTTACAGGAAAATAAAAGTTTCAAGTTTAGTATTATTTCTTCTAAGTCTCTCAAAGCCAAAAATCGAGAAGTCAAACATTACTATCCAAAACTCCACAAAGCTCCATCAAAATTCATAAAAGGTGAAGCAATGCTATAGAAATTGTGTTACAAACTGATTTCTGAGGAAGAATTGGTTAAATAATCATCAAAACAAAGTTCAATTCAACCACAATCAAGAGTTGAAGCAATTCCAAGCAAACAAAAGATTCAATAAAGGGTATAAATTCTTTCCTTAGTAAACTCATGGAACTAATTAGTTTAATTGCTAATTGATTTGAAATTTGTTATGGGAGGTTAGTTGGTTGAGAATCAAAAAGGATTATGAAGATATAAGGAGGATGTGGTATGGAGTTTATATGTTTTTATACTTCAAATCCATGAGAAAACTGAGAATTGAATGCATGCATACCATGTATTTGATAAAATGTTTCAAAGAGAATTTTCAACCAAATATGAAATTAGTACATGATAATGATTGAACAACATGTGTATAGGTGTTTTGTAAGTTGATTTCATGGTTGTAATACTCAGAACATGATTTGGTTGTGATTTGGATAAAAAAGAATTCTGCAGAATTCAAGCCTATTCGTGAGCGCCATGGTGCATGTTTTGTGAAAGAAGACAATGCCGAGGCACTGTCTGTTGGAAATCAAGTTGACTTTGGTCAAGCATTGAGGCTCTGGGAAGAACAACAACAACAACAACAACGTCGAGGCGTTGTTCATAGAAATAAAATAAAATTTTATTTTTAAAATTTAAATATTCAAATGAATTAAATTAATAAAAACAATATTCTAAAATGTAATTAACCTATAATTGGATAATGAAATCCAACTTGGTTAATAATTAAAGATTAAATAATTTAATCTAAAAATGTATGATCATTGAAATAGAAATCGATGAAAACTTAATGAAAATCATAAAACACAATATGTGTTGAATTTTTAATGATCCTATTTATGTTATATAGGTATTATGTGGGACAGTAACGCCACGAATTTACATGAACGGCTTTAATTGATAGTGTAATCGTCAAAGAGGCAAGTATTCTAACCATCTTATGGTTGATATTCGTAAACTATGATACGATCTTAATAATTCATTTTCAGAAACAATTAGGCAAGTTTTCTAACTATCATTGTACATGTTTATATTGAATCATGATGCGTTTATACTATTCGTCTTTGAAAAACATTGTTCGAATTCCAACTTGAACTATCGTTTGAAAGTTTGTTCAACTGTGAACCATTGTTGTAAGTCTGAGCTAATTGTTTCGGCTAGACGATCATTGACATATGATTATAAATTATTATTCTATGATTGAATTCATGTAGCGTTATCAAGTTCCTTTCATATAAGAATTATTCTTGTGAGTCTAAGCCAATTGCTTCGGCTAGACAGTTATTGAAACATGTTTAATGAATCCTTAATTTTTTTTGTAAAAGTTAAACCAAACCAAATTATTTTGGTGCGGATTCAAATAATGAAAATTGAGATGAACTAAAAAGGAAAGTATTCGGATAATATAATTTCGACCTATGCTTATGCGCTTATATGTTTGTGCACAATATGTAGGTACAAATGGTTGATCATCTAGCATACACTTAAGAGATGTTACAGTCATATGACCGTTAAAGATTAAAGTTGAGATATTTGTTAACCTATTGTGAGTTCAAAGGTCTAGTGACCCTCAGTAATGATGTCTTTGTAACACCCCAAGAATCCTTATACTCGCTACAGGCGACCTCGTGCGTTAATGTACAACCTTCTTATAAAATCCACAACATTATATAATAAAATGTTGTTAAAAAACTCAACAAATATAAAAAAATTATAACATCTTTATTCTCTTTATTTCTTTTCCTTAGAATTGCAATCTTTACAATTACTTATTATATCTCAATATCATATACGATACGAATTTATTTTATTACAATTGTTCTTAACACATCTGCGTCTTGCAATAATACAAGTGTCTAGTATATCTAAACGTTATACTAACACGTACAGGTATTCTAACATTCCATAATGACAACAAACATACCACTATCAGTTCACAACCAAATACCACAAAGATGTCGATAATAAGGTTTTATTACAAAACGTAATTCCAACGACTTTAAGTCAAATCCGATCGTTTATCCTTGCCAGGACTTTGTGTTTCCCTGTCTTCTCTAAAAATATTTGTTTTAAGTAAGAGTGAGCACGCCGGCTCAACAAAACTAATAGTTATCACATAACACTTAGTTCACATTTAATCATGCTTCATGCTTTGCATTCTATATATACATCACGCTTCTCATACTTTACATTCATCTAAGTATTTCATGCTTACAATACATCTCAATCTTTCTAAGTTATATAATCCATATAACACATTGAAACTCATAGCATCAATTGTATATCAACTATTCATATTATATGATTGTACATAGGCATATTTAAAATCAATTCGTAGATACAATAAGTGTACACATAACAATTTATACATATGGTAACAAGTTCGCAAGTACATCACATATTACTGAAAAACTTGCCTGATGCGTTCGTCCGACTTACGCCATCACTACACGTTCTTCGTACGACCTAAATTTAATAAGTTGGTCTAATAATTAGTCACTAATGCACTCTTACATTGGTTTAATTCAATTAAACTTTCTTCTTTTTCATAACTTAATGGTTCAGACGTTTAATAATGTACCCAAACACTTCATAATATTATCACATTTTGATAATATATTAACCTCGTACAAATATTATTAATCATTTAATAATATTTTAATCATTTATGAATATTATTAATCAAATAATATTTACCCTCTTAATAATATTGTTAATTCTTTAATAATATTTTAATCACTTATTTAAATTATTAATCAATTAATAATGTTTTACTTTATTTCTAATATTATTAAACATTTAATAATATTTAACTCATTTACTAATATTATTAATTATTTAATAATATTTTAATCATTTATTAATATTATATCCATTTACTAATATTATAAACTATTTAATAATATTTTATTCACTCACTAATATTATTAACAATTTAATAATATTTTATTCACTTACAAATATTATTAATCATTTAATAACATTCAAATTATTTTATAATATAATTAATTATTTAATAATATTTTAATCATTTGCTAATATTATTAATCATTTAATAATATTTTATTCATTTACTAATATTATTAATCATTTAATACTATTTATTTATTTATTAATATTATTAACCATTTAATAATATTTTAATAACTTACTAATATTATTCACCATTTAATAATATTTTATTTATTTACTAATATTATTACACATTTAATAATATTTTATTCATTTAAATTGGGTACCATATCAATGTTATTAATTTAAAAATATTTTTATACATTCTGACCCAAACTAACCTAACCCGAACTAGCAAAACCTGGCCCGACCCGACTCAATTTGGAAAAACTCATTTTTTGGAAAAATAGCATTGTGCCCTAATGCAGTGTCTTGTACTAAACACTGACTGCGCTTAGGTGGAGTCAAGCAGAATACAATTCTTCATTTTTCCTATTTTCTAACTTTGACACTTTTGATTCAATCTTTAATTAAACATGTTATACACATCTAAATAACATCAAATTTGATTTGTTAGCTTTGTAACTTAATGTTATTCA
The DNA here is from genome assembly GCA_947179155.2 of Hedera helix. Lineage (NCBI taxonomy): Eukaryota > Viridiplantae > Streptophyta > Magnoliopsida > Apiales > Araliaceae > Hedera > Hedera helix. Next base: position 19,027,788 of record OX359270.1, read on the forward strand.
ATATTTCATGGGACGATTCACTTTTTGAAAACGTTTTGGACATGAAAATTATGAGCGATCAACTAGGGTTTTTAAAACAACCTATTTTTGTATAGAGGCCATAACTTGGTTATTTCACCACATTTTTCAATGATTCATGTTGGGTTATTTTTATAACCTCTAGAGCTATCTTTCAAGCCATAGAATTCATAAAAATAACATTCACAACTCATAACACAAACCATCAAACCACTTACCTAGTTAGGATTTTTATCGGTAAACATGTTTATATTCATGTCCACGTACATTCTAGCATATGTGAAGCTATATTACATCGAATGGTCCCAAAACTTTAGCTCTACTGTGAGGATCCGAATTTTCAGAATTATTTAATAAAATTAAATAAGAATTTAATTGACAAAATTATCAAAGTCGATTAATTTAATTATGATGAGATTTAATTGATAAATTAAATCTATACAGAAATCGTTATAATTGGTATTGATGTTATTTGGTAAGTATTGGAATAAAGGCTTTATTGATTAAAGTTTGAAGTTGTTATACTTGTATTTTCAGCTTGTTAATTACGCAACAGACACTTGAGGCCTGATTTCAACCATGATACAAGCAGAGTTTTTCAAATCCTAAAACATAAAAGTTGTTTATCTACTTCTTAGATTTCTGTAACATCTTAGATCATCGCGATTGGAGTTCGTATGTAAAATTTATGACTGTTTCACCAACAGACGTCAAAACTAAAAACGGGTATTCCCATAATACAAAAACACGGTCGGAGCCGTGTCGGGGCAAACTTGATTTAGACGTGTTTTTTGATATTTTTGACTCTGAATTGTATTGGGTTGTCCATATATGTTAGAGATTTGATATGTAACCTATAAATACATGTCAAAATACATAAGTTAGAGGAGTCTAACATAAGATTAACATATAATAGAATAGATTCAAGCAAGGTTTATTAGATCTGAAGAAGGATTTAAGGAAGAATTGCAAGGATTTAAGAAGAAGATTGGAGATTACGCTTCAACTCAAATTTTTATCTCTATCTCTTATCTTTAATTATTTTATTCTTGGTGATGATTTATATATATATGATAATGTTTTCTTCTTTAGTTATGAACTAATCATTTAATTAATATTACAATGGAACCCAACGCATAGTTTTTTTTTAATTTGCTTCATTTTTTATTATGTTTGATTATATATGAATTATTTATCATACTTTGTACTTTTGGGCATTAATTATTCGTAGTAATTAATTTCATAATCTATATGACGTTGTCTAATGGATTATAGAATTAGATTCAAATATTTTTCTGTTAAATATTTGTGAGCATTCATGCATGAATTATTTACGGGTAATTAATTAGGATAATTTATTTGAAATCAAAAAATAGATTATAAGTTTAGATTGGGATATGATATCATGTGACTAATTTATTCTTCTTCGGACTGAATAGTTGGGTTGTGTATAGGATGGAAATATCTATATGCCATGTATAACCTTTTTAGGAATATGTTCTTAATTACTTTTGCGTAATTTAATTCACATGTTCCTGATTAACAATTCAATATAATTAATTAATTAAAAAGGGAGTGAAGAAATTTAAATGAAGTATTGGGGGAAATTGTGATCTTAATTCTTTAAAATCTGATTTATTTATTGGCATTAGTTTAATTAGTTGATAATTTTAATTAGATTTTATTTTCTAATTTAATTGAGATTGTTTAAATAGAATTAATTTGATATAAAATTAGTATTTGATATTAATTATTTTTAATTTTCTGTGGATTCGACACTCGACTTTATCACTTTATTACTTGTTGACCACGTATACTTGCGTGTTAATTCCTATTTAAAATTAAACAAATAGTATTATATTACATTACTCTTAATATACCTCCAAGTATGCATAATAATAACATTTTATATTTTAAAATTGAAAAATCTATATTTATTCACATTTAAATCCTAACACGAAGATTAGGGTAAGAAAAATATTTGCTCATTTTCTACACCTTTTACTTCTCTAAATCTAGGTTTTAAAATTTAACCTTTTTTTTATCATCTAAGATCTTATTTAAAAGTCTTATCAAATATCTGGGATATTACATTCACTTATCCTTATAAGAATTTTGTCCTCAAAATTACAGCATACTTATTTATGCTCATTCTATCCATTAAGTTCTCGATTAACCCATCAGATTTTCTATTCTCTGAGAATTCTTTATTGATCATTGAATTATATAACTAATTTACTCTAAAATTTACACCACTACCCATTCAATTTCCAGAATATTGGGATATTTCTAAGGAGTCTTCAACAATTGTTCAATAATTTTGAAGAAGTTTAAATAACTAGGAAGTAAAAATAAATTCATTTAAATTTTTTACATATTTGCTTGAGGGTTATAAAGACCATGAACAACTGAATTTCTTAAGAGTATTTAACAATCATCAAGACCGTAAACACTCAAACCGAGTACTCACAACTTAAGGAGATCAACCTTATGTACTCTATATATATGCATAACATTTAAATCGGACACTTAACACCTAAGGAGATCAACCTTATGTACCACATGTATACGCATAACATTTATTCCTTCTATTGAAATATCGAATTCCCAACATACTGTTGGTTTGTAAAAATTCATATACACGCAATCAAATTGCATAAAATAGCGGAAGCATGGTAAAATAAAATTTAAAAAATTTACAAACCATAATCCAGGATCGACCTTTATGCGCAACTATTAATTAATAAAGAAAAAGTTAGAGATATACCCTTATAGGACTCAAAGCTTCAACGGGTATAAGTTCAACTCTAAGTTCTTCACGTTCTCCTTGAATTTCATCGATTGGATTCCAATGATCAACGTTAGCCACCCAAGTGTTTGGCCTCTAGAGATGATCCACCAAGGAATAATAATAATTCAAGAAGTAGGTGATGGCAAACCCTAGTTTTTTCTCTTCAGAGAATATGTGAGTAGGGGTGTTCAAAATTTTCGGTTTTTTCGGTTTTTTACCGAACCGATCGGTATCGGTTTTTTCGGTACCGGTTTTTTTCGGTACCGGTTTTTTCGGTTTCGGTTTTTTATATTTTTCGGTATCGGTAGCGGTACGGGTAATTTTGCATTTCGGTTCTATTCGGTATACCGAAAAAACCGAATTACGTAATTTAATAATAAATTTATATTAATTATTATAGAATTAATAATAATTATATATATTATTATATATATAATAATATATATAATTAATAAGTATTATATATATTGCTAATCGGTAAAAATCGAAAACCGAACCGAATTTGTACCGAACCGGTACCGAAACCGATAATTCGGTTCGGTTTTTTCGGTACCGGTTCGGTTTTTTACCGATGGACACCCCTATATGTGAGTACTCTCCTAAAACTTGTGGAAGTGAATGTGTGTAACCCCAATCCATAATAAAACTTCCATTATTTATAAATTTAGTAAACCCTCCTAACACCTTTAGGAATAGGGTTTTTAATTAAACTCCTAATCTTATTAGGAACTTAATTAATTTAATATAATAATTATAATTCCTAAAGTATTTAGAAACATAATTATTAATTATGAGAGTACTCTTATTAATTAATCCCTAAACCATTTAGGAACTAAATAATAATGATAATAGAAATAATAATAATAATAATAATAATAATAATAATAATAATAATAATAATAATAATAATAATAATAATAATAATAATAATAATAATAATAAGACCCCTCTTATTAATTTATAATTAGTATTTCCAAAATACTAAATAATAAATATTAAGCTATTTAATTTATTCTATTCCCATAGTATAAATTAAATATACTTAATTTATTATTACAATAATGTCATTTACTTCTTAAATAATTATTTTTCTTTTGCGGTGTGACCCTTTAGGTTCTCCATATTAAACCGGTTATAGAATAAATTAATTAGAACTACTCTAATCTTATTTATATAAATAAATTAAACTATTTAATTTATTTAAATAAATAATATTTATTCTATAATAAGAGTAAGTCCCCTTAGCGATTAATGACTTTCTAGATAATATAGATTTCAACATTTAATCACAAAATAACATATTCAGCGAATAGTTACCATACAATTCAATCATTCTACCTCACAACATCCCAATCAAATATAAGACATGGTATAACTGTCAAGTCTTATTTTATTTGATTATATGCATTTTGATCCTCAAATGAATAACTCTAATTAATATTCTGCCTTGGCTAAGGATTATTGAGTTATTATTTATCAAACTGCATAGGACATTCTCTTCTTTTACTAGAAGTGGTAGATTCTTTGTTGATCATTCACCTATCTCCATGTATGACTTATTATATCTGATCATACCATTTGATACACCCTAAAAGTTTAAGGAATATGCCAAAATACAATTCATCATACACAAAATACTATGATGATCTCAAGTCCAAGGATCACTTGTACTATTATCACAAAAGTAACTCCTATTGACAGGCAAGTAAGACTCCATTAGGTGTTCCTTGAGCAAGTTAAGTTTAGTGAACTTGTTCTCTAATAAGCACCTACGTACTTGTTTTAGTGTCTCTACACAAATGATTATGAGATCAATCATCCTCTTTATAAGAGCAAGCATAGTATGTACTAATCTATCAGGATTCACTAATCCCCATTTTAATGATCCCAAGATTAGGAACAATTTTAGTTTTTAGCAATCTTGAATTTAGATCTCATTAGCATGATCATCATCATGATTCTAAAAACATTGCTCAACAATTATGGGTTTATCACAATTAATATTATCTATTAAATATGGATACAGAAAATGCCTTTGTATAAATAAACTTTTATTAATAAATGAATAAGATTACAAAGTGCATGCTACATCATATCAAATATTATTGGCTTGTGTGCATACTAGTTTCACATACGATATCCATACTTCGGAGATTGTTCACCTTAGACTTATTACAAAATTTCGCACCAATAATTTGGTTTGCATAACTTTCAAAGAATACTTGACTTTCATAATCATATTTCAGCCTTTGTCTAGCCGAATCAATTAGCATAGACTTATAATAACAGTGCGGATATTAATTAGAACTTTTAAAACTTTTCATGAGCGCCTACATGTAATAAAATTTTCGTTGTTCATTACTTCTTGTAAAAAATGTCTAGCTGCAACAAATAGCATTAATGCATACTTTTTCAATGTTTCAAAAAAATTATTTTATGACTTAATGACACCGCATTGTCTTGACAGTACGTTGAGGATTTTTCCATTATTTTATGACTTTATAATACTGCATTGTCTTGATAGTATGTTGAGAATCCCGTCATTGTCATATCCACACAGCATAGTGTGTTGACGTTTTAGAAATACATTTTAATATTTTTAAATTATTCTGGTCTAGCTAAAACAAGTAGCATAGACTCTCCTTTAAACGTTTGAAAAATAATCAAAAATTATTTTAGGTTTTATCAAGTCACCACGGATAACAATATGTTATCTCCACAACCCAAGTTATCACAACTTATTGATAAAAAAAGAAAATTTTATTTGTTCTTTTAAAGGCACATAAGTGTGAATTTCAGCACAATTTTAAGAATTTTAAAGTCTAGCATAGCTAGAAGATTTGGAATAACCTAAAACCTCAAACATTTCTAATTTATTTCTCTACATCATTTTCCAGCTTAATAACTGTATTAATCATCAATCCTATTAATGTTCTCCAATCAATGAGAACTATTAAATCTCTATCCACGACCTTTCTCACATCTATACCCTCACTATTCATTAAACTTACCACAAGAATATGAGTTTAGGAACTTGTCCTAGTAATATGTAGTCCAAGAACAAATCACAGACTGTCCATACGTTAAGAGGCTAAAAAATATACCATACGATTATGAGTCACGAACTTACCATACATATGTTTTAAAAAAGCGCACCTAAGCTTTACATTCTCTACTATCAAATATATACATAAGAAAAGAATCACCTTCCCACCATACATATAACTAATAGCACGACACAAGATTTCAAATCGATTATCACTATAGGAAGCTAAGTGGTTATCAAACCAAACATAATTTCCTACCCATACAAGAAACTAGTCAACTCGGCCACTAATCAATATAGGAAGTTAAGCAGTTATTAAACCAAGAACAAATCTCCTGCCCATACAAATGACTGTTTAACTAAACCAATATATTAATATAGGAAGCTAAGCGGTTCTCAAACTAAGCACAAATTCCCCGCCCATACAAGGAATTGTTCAACTTAGCCACTAACATGAGTTCTCAACTAAAAACACCCATAAATCTCTAACTCTTCTTAGCTTGATATGAATTTTTTCAATTCATACCTTACAACACACCACCTTTTATGAGTTCACTATTATTATTTCATAGTATTTTCCTTTTTATAGCAACCTGCTATCTCTACATTCTTTTAATCATTTAACAAATTATCTGTTATTCTATGATTTCATTCTGATCACTTTGTGATCTTCTTTTACAATCAATTTTTTTTACGATTTTATTTTACTTGATGATCGTTTATTCTACGATCTCCTTATTCTTCGTTGTTCGTTTTATTTCATGATTTTTCTCTACTATTCCTCTTTTAATTCTTGAATCAGATGTCCCCTAATTTTCTTTAATTATAACCCTTCAAAATTCTTCTTTGAATCTTCTTATATATATCTTTATTTTCTCCTTTATGAATTTTCTTTATTCATCTCTTATTGCTTAAACTCTTTTTGAGTTTATTCCTTTACTGCTTTCATTATCTCCTCCACGATTATAGCTTAAGGTACTCTTACCTAAGGTTTATAACCTATCAACTCTAATACCAACTATAACACCCCGAGAATCCCCGTACTCGCTACAAGCGACATCTTGTGTTAATGTACAACCTTATTATAAAATTCATAACATTATATAATAAAATATTGTTAAAAACTCAACAAATTTATAATTTTTATAACATTTTATTCTCTTTGTTTCTTTGTCTCAGAATCGTAATCTTTACAATTACTTAATACATCTCAATATCATATACGATACGAGTTTATTCTATTACAATCTTTCCTTACACATCCGTGTCTTACAATAATACAAGTGTCTAGTATATCTAAACGTTATACTAACATATATAGGTTTTCTAACTTTCCATAATGAAAACAAACATACCACTATCAGTACACAACCAAATACCACAAAGATGTCGATAATAATGTTTTACTACAAAACTTAACTCCAACGACTTTAAGTCCAATCCGGTCGTTTGTCCTTACCGGGACTTTATGTTTCCCTATCTTTTCTAAAAATGTTTGTTTTAAGCAAAAGTGAGCATGACGGCTCAACAAGTCTAACAGTTATCACATAACATGTAGTTCACATTTAAATCATGCTTCTTGCTTTGTATTCTATATATGCATCACGCTTCTCATGCTTTGCATTTATCTAAGTACTTCATGCTTAAAACGCATCTCAATCTTTCTAAGTTATATAATCTATATAACACATTAAAACTCATAGCATCAATTGTATATCAGCTATTAATATCATATAACTGTACAAATGCATATTTAAAATCAATTCGCAGATATAATAACTGCACACATAACAATTTATACATATGGCAACAAGTTTGCAAGTATATCATATATTACTGAAAAACTTGTCTGATGCGTTCATCCGACTTATGCCATCACTACACATTCTTCGTACGACATACATTTAATAAGTTGATCTAATAATTAATCACTAATGAACTCTTACCTTAATTTAATTCAATTAAACTTTATTCTTTTTCATAACTTAATGGTTCGGACATTTAATAATGTACCAAACACTTCACAATATTATCACTCTTTGATAATATATTAAACTCATACAAATATTATTAACCATTTAATAATATTTTAATCATTCACGAATATTATTAATCAAATAATATTTACCCTCTTAATAATATTATTAATTCTTTAATAATATTTTAATCACTTATTTAAATTATTAATCAATAAATAATGTTTTACTCTATTTCTAATATTATTAAATATTTAATAATATTTAATTCATTTACTAATATTATTAATCATTTAATAATATTTGAATTATTTATTAATATTATATCACCTTACTAATATTATTAACCATTTAATAATATTTTATTCACTTACTAATATTATTAACCATTTAATAATATTTTATTTACTTGCAAATATTATTAATAATTTAATAATGTTCTAATCATTTTTTAATGTTATTAATCATTTAATAATATTTTTATTTAATAATATTTTAATCATTTAATAGTATTATTATTTATTTAATAATATTTTATTTATTTACTAATATTATTAATTATTTAATCCTATTTTATTCATTTACTCATATTACTACCCATTTAATAATATTTTACCCATTTAAATTGGGTCCCATATCAATATTATTAATTTTAAAATATTTTTATACATTTTGACTCGAACTGACCCGACCAAAACCGATAAAACCTAGCCCGACCTGATCCAGTCCGAAAAAACCCATTTTCTGGAAAAGTGACAATGTGCCTAGGCGCAATCAAGCAAAATACAACCCTTCATTTTTCAGATTTTTGTAACTTTAACACTTTTGATTCAATCTTTAATAAAACATGTTATACACATCCAAATGACACCAAATTTAATTTTTTAGTTTCGTAACTTAATGTTCTTCAATATTTCATGGGTCGATTCACGTTTTGAATATGTTTTAGACATCAAAATCATGAGCGATCAACTAGGATTTTCAAAACGACCTCTTTTGGTATAGAGACCGTAACTTGGTCATTTCATCACATATTTCAATGATTCAAGTTGGGTTATTTTTATAACCTCTAAATCTATCTTTCAAGTCATATAAATCATAAAAATAATGTTCACAACTCATAACACAAACCATCAAACCACTTACCTAGTTAGGGTTTTTACTGGTAAACATGTTTATATTTATATTCACATACATTCTAGCATACGTGAACCTATATTACATCGAATGGTCAAAAACCTTTAGATCTACAACAATATATGGTTACATAGCCATATATTTTAAATAAAATAGGTTTTCTTTTTATAATATGAACATATATATAAAATTAAAATAAAAACTAAAAGACTAAACGAAAGAGCACTTTTCAACCTTTTGGGTTCTTGATGCTCTCTCGCTCCTCCTCTTTCCAAATCAAGATACTAAACTAGATGAACCTTCGTTTTCCTTGTTTAAACCCGAAACCCCAACTATTTCTCTCTTGAATCTTTAGGTTTTCAAGCACTTAACACACTAACACTTAAGAAAATAACCAATGAACTCTCAAATTTTCTCTCAAAGCTCTAGAGTTCTCTCAATACTTGAAAGTTCTAACAAATGAACCAACATTTTCAAGGCTTGGAGATGTCCTCTATTTATGGCACTTTAGGATTACCTCATTAGTGCTCTTAATCACCCAACTCTTGGCTAATTAGTCTTTAATCCTCCATGGGACAAGATCCACAAATTAAGGTATTTGACTTTGCATGGGAGGAAATTATGGAGTGATATTTTCTAGGAGTAAATTAGGGAATTTCTTGGAGCTTTGTGCAAGCCTAGCTAGCTATTTTCCATCCTTTTTTCCTCCGACACTTAACCCATGTTGGGTTAACTCTCTACACACATATGACCTTGATTTAACTCAATCACCCATCATGGTCAAGGCTCATCTTTTCCCTCATTGGATTATATCTACACATTTCTCACCAATTAATCCTTATGAAAGTTACTTACACACTCATGATCTCCATTTTGGTTAACTCTCTACAATTATGTATACATATATAATTCATATATCTACACACTTACTAACACTTAACTCTTATATAATTAAGGTTTTAACTTTATGTACTGTAATATCCAAGATATTATGACATTGTAAAAAGATGTAAATAAATAAAATGAGTGTATTTTAATTATTTGAACTAGACATGTAATATGAAGGGTGTAAATGAATTAGGTATATATATATATATATATATATATATATATATATATATATATATATATATATATATATATATATATATATATATATATCTTATTGCTACGGTTACTAATTTTGATGAATTGTGTAAATAAAAAGGGGACTAATATTGAAAATTAATCCTAAATTAAATTAAAAGTTAATGAGATAATTAACGAGGTCATAATTGTTGATTATAGATTAATTAATAATTATGAGAAATTTTTGAGAATTATTAAGAAGAGCAATTAATTATAAAAAATATATAGTAATAAATTATATATTTTATATAAGGAAATGAAATTAAATATATAGGAAATTATAATTATATAAATTATTTAAGAATAAATATATAATTTATATAAGAGAGTAAAATTTGTGAAGAAAAAGTTAATAATTATATAAATTACATAATATTGTATGGTATGGTTTATAAAAAAAATAGTGAAGAAGAATAATTAATAAAGATGAATAATTCTTACTTAATAAGATAATTTATGTTTATGTAAAATAGAATTATTTCTATTTTTATGAGACTTAATATTTTTGTGATTTAAATATGTAAAAGAAATTATTATAATACATAATATATATATATATATATATATATATATATATATAATTGATATATGTATATATTATGTAGTAATAGGAAATACATGGAGGTTTATGTAATATATTTGTAACAAAGTTGAAACGCGAAAAATTTAATTTTATTAAGTTATGTATGTTATTTTATTAATTTTGAAAGTATAAAATACCTCATATAATTACATGCATGTTATTATACGTGTACAAAATTTATCAAGTAAGGTACCCTAAAAATATATAAATATTATCTATAAATCATTTTATGAATCTTAGTGAATTAAAATAAATATTTTATATACATTATATAAAATATTTATTACACGAAATAACTACGTAATGTATTAAATTAATAAGTGTGCATGAATTTTTTAACTAAATCAACTCCAAGTCGGTGGACTTGGAGTGATAATTAAAATTAACTTATATACTTAAAGATTAAATAAGGAATGAGGAAGGAAAAAAAATAATAAAAACAATTCTCAAACACAATCATCAACAATAAACATCTCATTTCCTTAGCTTTCTTTTTCTTCCACCACCACCACGCCACCCGAACACCACAACTACCAATAAAGGAGAAAAGATTGGTGTCATCCAAGTGTATAAAAAGCTTCAAAGAAAAGTTTCCAAGCTTTGGGAAGGTATAAAATTATTTATTTGATTTATTTTAATATTTTTGGTGATAAAATAATTTTGTGAAAAGTTGGTAAATAATTAGGATAATTGTCTATATAATTTTTGGATGTGTATTGATGGATTATATAAGGTCTAGAGTAATTATGCTGTGGAAATGATGATAAAAAAAATGGTTTAAATGTTCTTGCTTGGCTACTGTTAACATAGAAAAAGAAGAAGAAAATTTAAAGGCCGCCGCGCAATTTTTTTTTCCGGAACCGAGAGTTAAACGACGACGTTTTGGGGAGCGACAGGGGTGAGTCGCGCCATGCGCGACGACCAAACTTTCGATAACCGGCGCGTAGGAAACGACACCGTTTGGAAGGAAGAAGAAAACAGGTCCGCGCCATGCGCAGCGGATTGAAGTTCCGGATAATTACGGTTTTGCCAACGGTCCAATTTTTTCACCTAATTACAAAAATGTCATCAAGGATTTTAATTAATTAAAATAAATGTTTAAAAATTGATAAAAATTATATAAAAATTATATAAAATCAGTAAAATATATAAAAATGATTTATAAATTAAATTTAACATTCTTCCAATTTTGAGGAATAATTTCAATTAGTAAGTAAGTGATTTACCTATGAGAATTAAAAGAGTGCAATTAAATTAAATAACCAAATTATGTTATAATTAATGGTAAACACCAATATAGATCCGATGGGTAGAATACTTATGTTCTGAGTGATATTAATTACATAAATTAATATCATGGGTTACTAAATTATTATTATTTGATTATGTTATTATTATAGGTTGTCTAAGAAAGGAATATTAGCAGTTAATTTAATAACCGGACATCGAGGCAAGTTTCTAAACCCTAATCTTGACCCACTAATCATATGATATTTATTAAATCCTAGCTGAGTTTCATTTCTTAAGTTTTATTATTATTCCACTTTCTTGAATTTTGATTGCGATTAATGTTGTAAAATTGTTCAATTAAGACTGAAAACCTCTGTTGTTGCCCACATTCACTTTTAAATGTCATCAATCATGAATCCTAATTATTGGTAAGTGAGTTGATGATTAAGAGTCTATGCCACTTGTCCGGCTAGACAGTTGATACAGTTGAACTTCAAATTACTATTTATTGTTAAGTGCTAAGACAAACCATATTGTTTTGGTGCGGACAACTATAAACTAATATGAACAACCCTGTTCCAGGGGATTTAGCTTGTCAGATGCTTTAAATTCCGATCCCCCGCGATATGCGGTAATATGATGTGCACAATCATAGGTACGAGAGGTCGATCACCTTGAGTACGGGTTTAAGGTTTTATGATCTTTATGATATATACAGGTTATCAGTGTTATCATTGATTAACCTATGTTCAATGGTCTTATGACCTTTAGTATGATTCTCATTTATCATGTTTCAAAAGATATTTCCTTCAGTTATTTTCTTTCATTTGAAATGAGTTCATGTTACCCTGTTGGTTACGTTATTATTATAAAAAAAATTCCTCATGATGCATTGTTATTCAATTCATTATACTTGCTGAGCACTTCGATTGCTCATTCTTGCATGATTAATGTGACACAGACAAAGGTGTTAAATATGAGGGTCTAAATAAAAAAGACAAAGGCAAAGAAAAGATGTCGGAATGAAGAAATGATGAAACGTCCCCTGCTGGTAGTTTTAAATCCATTTTGTGGTTGTAGATGTGGAATACTTATCCTAGTAACGCTGTATGTATGTAAAGGCTGATGACCCTAGGGGTTTGTTAGGTATATTTTGTATTAACTTGAATATTAATTGATGTAATATATATTATTAGTAATTTTAAATAGCGGTAAATGAAAGTAAAATGTATAAACAGTGATCACCAAATTCGAGGTTCAAGGAGCACGAATTTGGGGGCGTCACAGGGTGGTATTAGAGCTGAAGGGTTTAAGACTATAGGTGGGGGGAAAAAACCTAGGTATAAGTACGCAACTCAAATCGAGTTAAAGAAAAAGGGAAGTAGGAAATCTAGGCGGTCCAAAAGTCAATAATTTATATGCTATTTAAAAAGTTATTATGTGATTGTTAGATTAACGTTAATAGATGGTTATTGTGTTATTGTTTTATAGGATGCCGGAAGCAGGTTAGTCAAGTGGGGCTAGGGCCGAAGAGGAAGAAGTTAGGGATATACATGTAGTACCTGAACAGGTAGTTGCTAGTCCACCATTGTCTATGGAAGGGTCAGAGTATGGACCGGACCTTGAACCAGAAGAACATATGGAAGTAAATGAAGAAGAAGAAGAAGAAGAAGAAGAAGAGGAATTAGAAGGGTCTTCTAAAGGTACTCCTCATGAAAATTTAGACCCAAATAAAGAATTAATAGCTAACGCCATAGACACTATAAATGGTTTAGAGATTCAGGTGGCCAATCTTACACACCAAGTACATGAGTTAGAAGCCCAAGTTGTAGCTCAAAACGTTGTGTCACAGCAAAGAGAGGAGGAACTTCAGGTCCTCACCCAACATAAAAATGAAGTAGTAAATAAACTAGCCCAAGCCGAACATAGAATATCAAAGTTATCTACAGAAAAATAGATCCTCGTTGATAGGTTGAACAGAGAGATAGCAAATTGTATGAGGATTGAAAATACTTGGGGCAGAGCAACCAGACAAGTAGGCTTCACGAAAAATGAGGTGAGGGCTAGACAGGTAAGAATAGATTACATGGAGTACGCTTTTAAGTGCGCATCTGAAAGGGCACAGAACCAGATTCGATGTTTTCGAGTAGAGGATGGCCAATATTGGCGAGACATTCATCCCGATGTGGCGATCAATATTATAAGACAAGAGTACGAGGAAGCAATGAGAAGAGGAATGAATCCATGGAACGTTGGGTGAAGGAGATGATGGGATATATATATATATATATATATATATATATATATATATATATATATATATATATATATATATATATATATATATTTGTGTTTATGTGAATTGTATGGGAGTCTACTTTTGATGTAAATAGTAGAAATGGGATATGTGAATAGGAGGTGTATGTGACCTGGGGTATGTGCATACTTTGTAAAATAGTTGACTGTTAATGTAAATATATGAATGGTGGTATTATGGCATATGTTTTGATATAAGGTGCTAATTTTAAATTCTGCTTAATAAAAATAGTAATGTAAATTAATATGAAGTTCGTATTTCAGAATGCCGCCAAAGAGAGGTAGACCTGCTAGGCAGGCACCAGAGGAATCAGTGAATGAAATTACTGGGACATGTACAAGAACAGAACCAAAAACAACCCCAGTTGATTTGGTGTAAAGGTTAGTATATATACTAGCAGGAGCATTGCAAAATAGGAATCCAGTTCCTGCTAAACAGAATACCCAACCCCCTCATTTTTCAAATTTTAAAGATTTCAAAGTAGCTGGGCCACTAGAATTTAAAGGTTCTATAAACCCTATAGAAGCTCAAACTTGGATTATGGAAATGGAGAGGGTTTTTGAGGTGGTTAGGGTAGTAGAGGAGCAGAAGACTGCTTTTGCAACTTTCATGATGAAAGGAGAGGCTGCCCACTGGTGGCAACCAAATCGGAATAGAGAGGCAGGAGAAATAGTTCATTGGAAGAGGTTTAAGGAACTATTTTTTGAAAATTATTTTCCAACTAATATGCAGTGTAAGTTAGAAGTTCAGTTTTTGGAGTTAAAGCAGAATAACATGTCGGTAGCTGAATATGTAGTTAAGTTTAATGAACTGGCCCGGTTTGCTCCATACTAGGTTAGTACAGAAGAGCGGAAGGCTAAAAGATTTGAACAGTGATTGAAGCCCTGGATCTATAGCAATGACAGTATTTTTTTCTTCACTTATATAGAAGTGCTAGGTTGGACTTAACTTAGATAATTTTGATTTAGATGTGCGCACACATGATCATAATAATCTAAGAGGAAAAATACTAGGAGTTAATGTTGATATAATTGACAATGAGTTGTCTACCTATTGAATAAATTATAGTTTATTGTGCACACACAAGGATTTATTTATGTCAATATGATCCTTATCTCACTTGTAAATTTTTAATTAGATTTGTCAAACTATATAAAGAAGGTAATATAGTTTAATGAAACATAGTGGGAGATACCAATTTAAATAAATGCCTAATTTATTTTGATAATTAATAAAATTAATTTATGCTAAAATATTGTCTATTATTCATATGCAGAATTTTATAAATGTCAAACTCATATCACTGCGTAGTGCACTTGATGCTAACAAACTGACCGGGCCGAATTACACAGATTGGTTAAGAAATTTGAGAATTGTTCTCATTGTTGAAAAACTTTCCTATGTCCTAAATTCGTCTGTCCCTGTAACTGTTGCAGTAAATGCCTCTGAGAAAGAAGTTGTTACTTTTAAGAAGTGGCAAGATGATGTAGTTGTGGCTCAATGCATCATGCTCGCATCTCTGATTAACGAGCTACTGCGTTAGCACAAAAGAATTAAAGCTCCTACTATACTGATGCACCTTAAAGAACTTTATGATGAACAAAGTAGGACTGCTAGATATCAGATACCTAAGGAACTCTTCCGATCTCGGATGACTGAGGGCACTACCGTTGAGACTCATGTCCTCAAGATGATCATTCTGATTGAACAACTTAGATAGTTAGGGTTTGTGATGGATGGGGAGTTAGGCTAAGATATGATCTTGCAATCATTCTAGGATACCTTCTCACAATTTGTTGTGAATTTTCATATGAATAAATTGGACGTCAGCTTTCCTGAGTTACTGAACATGTTGAAAACTACGCAGGGTCACTTCTCATCTAAACATAACGAAGTCTTATTGGTAAATGATTCTTCCAAGAAAAGGAAGAGACCCAAAGGAACTTCTCAAAAGAAGAAATCCAAAAAGGCTAAGGGCAAGACTAAATAAAAGGATAATAAGAAGGCAGATCTAGATAGCAAAGGAATATGTTTCCATTGCAATAAGTCGGGTCACTGAAAAATTAAACGGCAAAGAGTTTGTTGCAAATATAAAGCAGAAGAAGCTTTGAGAAGCTTCAACTTCAGATCAAGGTTTGTTTATGATTGAAATAAATCTTTCTGTAAGTCAAAGTTCTACTTGGGTATTAGATACCGGTCGTGGTTCTCACATATGTAATACTATGCAGAGACTAAGCAGAAATAGAAAGCTAAACAAAGATGAAGTTTTCCTGTGAGTGGAGAATGAAGCAAGGTTTTCTGCATTAGCCTTAGGAACTTATTGTTTAGCACTGCCTATGGGCAAGTCTATCAGTTTAAATAATTGTTATTATGTACTGGTACTTATTAGAAATATTATTTTTATTCCTATGTTGGACAATGATGGTTTTCATATTATAATTAAGAATAACAGTTGTTCTATTTATAATGATAATATTTTATATGGTACTGGTAAATTGCACAATGGACTTTACTTACTTGACTTACATGAAAATATATTACAAATTGAACAAACTGTGACAACCCCAAATCCGGGTTCCTTGAACCTCGGATCCGGTTCAACTCGAGTACAACATTTTTCTTATTGTTCATGAATTACAACAATATTATGATTGCTAAACAATCAATTATTTACAATTTTACAACATATCCTTCTTTTCCAGAATCGAAATCTTTACACATTCTATTACAACTTTGAGATCATATGCATAATGACTCAATCACACCATTCTATTATCCTTATACATGAAGGACAACGTCTAAAAATGATATAAAATAAAATAATCTGTAAATGTTCTCTTAACAATTTAAGCTTGCTAATTTATAGCACAACATATATAAACTCTTCATATCTACTTACACAAGTGAATGAATTAATCTACCGCAAGGTTTTATTATAAAAGCACATACGCTTCAATCTTGATGACTCGTTAGTCAATCTTCATCTAGGCCTCTACTGGAGTAATCGGCTTCCTCAAGCTACTCTGTAATGTTTTGTTTTAAGCAAGGGTGAGCACGACGGCTCAACAAGTTTAACAGTTTCACAAAACACGTAAAACAATTCAATTATGCTTCATGCTTCATGCATCTTATGCTTTGCAGTACATACCTATCTCATGCATGTCATGCCTCGCATTTAATCTATGCTTCATGTCTAACCTCTATCATGACATATAGTTCAGTGCAGAACAATTGTCTTAAATCAACTACCGCATATCAATAGTTCAAATCAACTTATTTCACAAAGGCACATAAAAACATCTTTGCACATAACCACATATAAGCACATCACAGTTTAATAACAACTTATAAATCATGCACATAATGCAACACGTTCTAAAAAACTTGTCTGGTTTGCTTCTACCAGTTACGCTTATTTGCGTCTCTCGTTCAACCTACAATTTATATAGGAAATTGACATAATCATTAGATGCAATGACTATTACTTAGCCTTTATATAAGACTCTAACTTTAAATCATTAACTCTTAAGATGTCCGAGAAATAAACCCTTAAGTTCCGGACAAAACCCTAGCCCAACCCCAGTTGGAAATGTCGGGTATGCTCATTTAACTTATATATTCACTACACGTTCATCGTACGACCTACTTTGAATAAGTTGTCTAAATTAATCACAATGGACTATTTACATCTGTTTAATTCATTTAAATTTCTTCTTTTACATAACTTAATTATTTGGACATTTAACAATGTACCAAATATCTCAAAATATTATCTACATTTGATAATATACAACTACATTCAAATATTATTAACCATTTAATAATATTTTAACATTTATTAATATTATTAATCATTTAATAATATTTTAATCATTTATTAATATTATTAACCATTTAATAATATTTTAATCACTTATAAATATTATTGTCCATTTAATAATATTTTAATTACTCATTGTCTAATATTATTAATCTGTTAATAATATTTTAATTAATAATACATTTTCTGAAATCGGTGACTGAACCAAGGTTCAGGGCCTGAACACACTATCTGGGTTAGCAGCTCTACGATCGTCGAGTGAGGGTCACTCAACGATTTCCCAAGACTGGCCCAGACTGCTCTACTACCAGCAGCACTCTACTACCAACAGCACTCAACCACCAACACTCTACTACCAACAGCACTCTACTACCAGCACTCTACTACCAGCAGCACTCTACTACCAACAACACTCTACTACCAGCACTCTACTACCAGCAGCACTCTACTACCAACAACACATTACTACCAGCACTCTACTACCAACAGCACTCTACTACCAGTAACACTCTACTACCACCAGCACTCTACTACCAACATCACTCTACTACCAGCAGCACTCTAATATTCTATCTACTGACTTGGTTAAGTCATTCATTGGCTGAAGAGTGAGCTCTACGATCAAAGTGCAACCACACTACGATCTCAATAACGAAGTCACTCTACGATTTTCACTGCAACTAAGGAAAATTCTCATATTTACACTAACTTCATACAACATACCAACACTCATTTTAACCTTTCTGGTTTACTCTTTAGATTAACAAAACGTCTAACACATTACTTAAAGATGTTCTGATTTTGAAAATATCATTGACAGAAGGTTTAACCACCTTGGTTTTCTTAGACTTTTAGTCAAACACTCGGTGAGCATACGGGAATATCTTCATAAACTGATTATTTACAGTAAACAAATACTCTTCCACCCCTACTCCAACCTTGTATCACCTGAACCCTTCATGGTCCATAACACAGGTTTCACCCAACAGAAAACAACATCTAAATCAAATAATAAGCCAATACACCAGTCCATTCTAAAGTTTTATGAACATGAACGTTGAGTGCAGACCAACTGTGGTTCAGACTCATAATGTTGACTGGGTAAAATAACCAAAACCATTATTCTAGTTCTGATTCAATCATTAACTAGTTTCACCAACATTTTTGACTATCGAGTTTACATTACTCTCATTTAAACATCTCATATGCAACTCTAGCATATTATGTTTCTTTAATTCAACCTAAGATAAAACCAGTTAAATGAATAAGGATAATATCGAAATAACCGGATAATACCTTCAATCTTTGACAGATGATTTACATTCAGATTCTGTCTTCTCCGAACAGCAAGAACTCCTTTGAAGTTTGCATTTACTTCTCAAGATCAATATCTCTCTTAGCCTAAATGAATGGAAAGGGGAAATGAGGGAATGACTAGTTGATGAACATTTTGATTGACCATATGAATGACTAGGGTTGGTGGGGAGTTGTTAAACCACTTTGCACGCAAAAATCAACCAGCAAGCAAGTTTTATGACCATGTGGGCCCCAAAATTTGGGATTGCTACATTATTTCACCAATTTAGCTTTATTTTTATATCCTATATCATTATATAAGTATCCATATATATATACACCAATATATATATACATTGACCACAACTTCGACTTAGTTTGGGCTCCACATTGGACTTAGGAATTAAATCTATTGGGCTCATCTTTTAATTTGTTTGAGCTCAATTTAATTATTCTATTGGGCTAACATTAAATATCCTATGTTACATTTAATTAAAACAAGCATTGGGCTTGATTAATTATTACATGAATCAAGGTTTATTTAACTACAAAGACTACTGGGTTAATTAATTTGACCTAGCTTAATACCTCAATTGGAATTAAAATATAATCCAATTAGACTTGCATTAGATTATTCTACCACCTTGGGTTACTCTACATTTTCATTGGGTTTGCTACACCATTTCATTGAGCTAGTCAATTAAATCAATATTGGGCTCTATACCACAACTTAATAATTAAGTTAATTACTTAATTAATTAACTTCTTAATATTGTCATTCTAGACAATCATCCTAAATTTTTCACAACTTTAATTCATGAACTATATAATTAACTCAATTAATTATATTACAGGACTTTCCTTTCTAATCCACACTTAAACTAATTAACTTTATTAGTTTTATTGAGTATCAATTACCCATCTTCTTATTTGGCTAATAAGCACACTTTAAGTAGATATATTAATATAACCCCTTTCACTTTTCAATTGAATTTATTTCTTAATAAATTCTCTACATGCATCATTAAAATATTCTTACATTTAATTTCTAACAAATCAATTATGTTAAAAAAAAATGTTTACCCATTTTCTACACATCTTACTTCTCCAATTCTAGGTTTTAAACCTTAACCTTTAATTAAATCAATTAAGATCTTATATAAAATCTTGAAGATATCTGGGATATTACACAAACTAAGAAGAAGAAAAAAGAGATAAATTAAATTATACTTTTATGTGGCACCATAGACTCGGTCATATTAATAAAACTAGATTAAACAAGTTGCACAAATATGGACTTTTAGAGTTATCTGATTATGAATCATATCCAACTCGGGAATCTTGTCTCATGGGCAAAATGACTAAATCTCTCTTTAGTGGAAAAGGAGAAGGATCTACAGAGTTGGTACACACAGATGTATATGGGCCTATGACAACGCATGCATGATGAGGGTATTCATATTTTATTACTCTTACTGATGATCATTCAAGATTTGGATATGTGTATTTGATGAAATACAAGTCTGAATCATTTAAAAAGTTCAAAGAATTCATAAGTGAAGTAGAGAAACAAACTGGCAAGAGCATTAAGATTCTTTGATCAGATTGAGGTGGTGAATACTTAAGCAATGAATTTTTCAATGATATCAAAAAAATGGCAAAATATCACAATAGACTCCACCAGGTACACCACAATTGAATGGTGTATCTAAAAGGAGAAATCGAAAATTATTGGACATGGTTCGTTCTATGATGAGTTTTATCGATCTTTCAGTTTCATTCCAGGGTTATACCCTATAAACGACTACATATCTACTTAACAAGATACTTTCTAAATCCTTCCCAAAGACTCCATATGAGTTATGGATAGGGAGGAAATAAAGTCTTAAGCATGTTAAGATTTGGGGTTGTCCAGCTTATGTCAAAAGGTTTGAGAATGATAAGTTGGAGACACGATCTGACAAGTGCAAATTTGTGGGTTATCCTAAAAAAAGTTTAGGATATTATTTCTATCATCCAACTGATCAAAAGGTGTTTATTGCGAAACATGCTGGAAGAGGATGTATATATGATACAGCCAGAGGGTTTTGTTTTAAAGATCGGAACAAATCAAGTCTGTAAGCTACAACGATCCATCTATGGATTGAAGCAAGCTTCTCGAAGATGGAACATTCATTTTGATGAGACAATCAAAGAGTTTGATTTTTATCAAAAACAAGGATGAACCATATATGTACAAGAAGGTTAGTGGGAGTGTTGTTACATTTTTAGTATTATATGTTGATGATATATTACTGATAGGGAATGATATTCCAATGCTACTGTCGATCAAGATTTGGTTATCTAAACACTTCTCCATAAAGGACTTAGGAGAAACATCCTATATTTTGGGGATAAAGATCTTTAGAGATAGATCTAAAAGGATGTTTAGCTTATCCCAATGAATTTACATTAATTCAATGCTAAAGAAGTTTAGCATGGAAGATTCCAAGAAATGACTTATGTCAATAGGTCTTACAATACATCTTTAGAAGAAGCAGGTCCCAAAGACACCTGAAGAGAGAGACTGTATAAGTAAAATTTCTTATGCCTCAGCAATAGGATCTATCATGCATGTGATGATATGTACAAGACATGATGTTGCTCACGCACTTAGTGTAACAAGAAGATATCAGTCTAACCCTGGAGAAGAACATTAGAAGGTAGTAAAAAAATATCCTAAAGTACTTAAGAAGAACTAAGGATATATTTCTTATCTATGGTGGGTCTGATTTAAAACTAAAAAGCTATACAGACTCAAGTTTTCAAACTGATCGAGATGATAGTAAATCCGTTTCGGGTTATGTGTTTACCCTAAATGGTGGCGCAGTGAGTTGAAAAAGTTTCAAGCAACAAATAGTTGTTGATTCAGTGACAGAGGCAGAGTACATAGCTGTAAGTAAAGCTGCAAAAGAGGTTGTTTGGATGAAGAAGCTCATTACATAACTTGGAGTGATTCCTAGCATTCAAGGACTAGTGCCTTTATTTTGTGACAAAACAGGAGCTGTTGCACAAGCCAAGGAACCCATGTCTCATTAGAAATCTAAACATGTGTTGCGGCGGTTTTATTTGATTTTAGAAATCATTAAAAGATAAGATGTCCTCTTAGAGCGTGTAGCCTCTCTTAATAATATAACAGATCCATTTACTAAAGTTTTAACTAAAAAGCAGTTTAATCGTCACTTAAAGAAGATGGGTATTAGGTACCATGGCGATTGACTTTAGTGCAAGTGGGAGATTGAAAGTAGTATGTACACAAGCCAATCATATTTGATATGATGTAGCATGTAATTTGTAATCTTATTTATTTATTAATAAAAGTTTATCTATACAAATGCATTTTCTTTATCCATATTTAATAGATGATATTAATTGTGATAAACCCATAGTTATTGAGTAATACTTTTAAAATCATAACGATGATCGTGCTAATGAGATCTAAATTTAAGATAGCTCAAAACTAAAAATGTTCCTAACCGTGGGATTACTAAAATGAGGATTGGTGAATCCGGATAGATTAGTACATACTATACTTGCTCTTATGAAGAGGATGGTTGATCCCATAATCATTTGTGTAGAGACACTAAAGCAAGTATATAGGTGCTTATTAGAGAATAAGTTCATTGAATGTGACTTCCTCAAGGAACACCTAATGAAATCTTACTTGTCTGTCAATAGGAGTTCCTTTGATTATAGTAGTACAAGTGATCCTTGGACTTGAGATCATCATAGTATCTTATGTATGATGAATTATATTTTGACATATTCCTTAAAATCTTTAGGGTGTATCAAAGGGTATGCTTGGGTTTGATAAGTTATTCACGGAGATAGGTAAATGATCAACAAAGAATCTGCCACTTCTAGTAAAAGAAGAGAATGTCCTATGCGATTCGATAAATAACAACTCAATAGTCATTGGCCAAAGCATAATGCAAATTAGAAAGTAGTTTCTAATTTACATTAATTAGAGTTATTCATTTGAGAATCAAAATGCATATAATCAAATAAAATAAGACTTGATACTAATACTATATCTCATATTTGATTAGGATATTGTGAGGTAGAATGATTGAATTGTACGGTAGCTATTCGCTGAATAGGTTCTTTTGTGATTAAATGTTAAAATCTATATTATCTGGAAAGTCGTTAATCACTAAGGGGGCTTAACCTTATTATGGAATAAATATTATTTATTTAAATAAATTAAATAATTTAATTTATTTATATAAATAAGATTAGAATAGTTCTAATTAATTTATTCTATAGTCGGTTTAATATAAATAACCTAAAAGGTCATACCGCAAAAAAAAAAATTTAAGAAGTAAATGACATAATTGTAATAATAAATTAAATATATTTAATTTATAATATGGGGATAAAATAAATTAAATAGCTTAATATTTATTATTTAGTATTTTAGAAATACTAATTATAAATTAATAGGAGGAGTCTTATTATTATTATTATTATTACTATTATTATTATTATTATTATTATTATTATTATTATTATTATTATTATTATTTAGTTCTTAAATGGTTTAGGAATCAATTAATAAGAGTACTCTCATGAATGATAATTAAGTTCCTAAATGGTTTCAGAAATGTAATTATTATATTAAATTAATTAAGTTCTTAATTACATTAGGAGTTTAATTAAAAATCATATTCTTAAAAGTGTTAGGATGGTTGACTATATCTATAAATAAGATGAGTCTTATTATGGATTTGGGTTATATACACTTCCATAAGTTTTTGGAGAGTACTCACAAGTTCTCTAGATCTAAGAAATTAGAAGAGAGAAAAATAAGGTTTTCTATCACCCACTTTTTGAATCACTATTATTCCTTAGTGGATCACCTATAGAGACCAAACACTTGGGTGGCTAACGTTGATCAAATGAATCTAATTGATAGGATTCAAGGAGAACACGAAAGAATTGGAGTTAAACATGTACCTGTAGAAAGCTAGAATCTACAAGGGTATAATTCTCTATCTCCTTGTTAATTAATAGTTATACATAAAAGTCGATCCTAGATTATAGTTTGTAGTAAAAAAAATAAATTCTGATTTACCATGCTTTCGCTGCTTATATGTAATTTGATTGCATGTTCATGAATATAACAACCCAATAGTTTTCTCTAGGACAATAGAGACCTAACTTACTAGATTGATCAAAGATAGAACAATGAGTAGGACTAAATGTTACCTTAATACCACTATCACATAATTGACTAATGGATAGAAGATTATGCCTGAGTCCGATAACTAATTGTACTTCCGCTATTGTGATGTGTTCATTTCACTTTCAATACCAGTGATTTTATCTTTACTACTGTCTCCAAATATAGCATTTCTATGTGATCCTTTCTTGAAATTACTTAGAATGGAGCTTTCACCTGTCATGTATCTCAAACATCCACTATCAAGATATCATTTATTCTTTTTTTATTTTGAGCGAAGAGACAAACCCGTAATTAATATCAAATTAACCTTTTATTGCCTTTTTGTATATTGGGTCCTTGGGGTTAGTACTATCCCACTTCTTGTATGAAGTGCTTGTTCCTGCATTGACAAACTTAAGAACAGAATAATCATACCGATTTTTAAACATAGATAGTCCTGTGTATACATTATAAAATTTTGATTTCTCTTTCTGTGTATATTGAGGAGTTGAATTTTATAATAAAATTTTAGAGGTTTTTTTTTCATTCTCTTGGAATTTTGATGAGGATTTCTTAATTTAACCTTGTGATTCACATTTTTTTTTTTAGAACCCATATCATTTTACCCTTGTAGTTACCATTTTTAGCTATGCAAAATTGAATTGAACATCCACTTCTATTGCAGTAAAAGCATTTGGTAAAAGGAAAAACTTGAGTGATAATTTCTTTACTTTTCACATGATAAATACCCTTTTTAGTAGATTCGTTATTTTCTTTTCCATCTCCCAATCATTAACGATTAAATCAACACTTTTGTTGATTGAGCATAGCATCTAAGTTTTCTTTTCATTTAGTGAACTTAATCACTATTTCTTTCAAATCATTTCTTTCTTTAGTTAATATTTTTAATTCTTCTTTTTAAGATAAATTAGTTTCTTGTTCTTTTAATTTTTTATTTTTTAATTCAACTATCTCTATTTAAAGGTTCTTGGTGTATGTATATAGTTTTTCACTGCTTTTGATAAAGTGTTATTTAACTTTTATAAGACTTTTAATTTTTAACCTCATTGTAGTCTTTTTAATATTATGATGTTTAGTTGAATCATCAATTAAAATTTTCAACATGTAAATTAACATTTTCATCATTTAATTTTTATTTTTCAAAAAACACTATTTTCACTAGTTAAACTTAAATTGCAGTTTTCCATCTCTATATTTTTGTTCGTTTCTTTTAATTTTTCTAACTTCACTTTTAATTTTTTATGATTATCATATTAGTCATTATACCCTTCTAGTAATTCTTCTAGAGTACATTCATTATCTTATATATATTTAATTCAGAGTTTAGTTCAAGAAGTATCTTAATTCCTGAAGAAGATGTTTCACTATCCATAATGAGGCAGAGATTAACTACTTCTTCTTGTGATTCTGGTGTTTCCTCATATTCACTTAGATCCCAGCTTGCTTTAGCTACGAAACTACTTCCTTTAGTTAATCGAGGATATTCTTTTTTGAAGTGTCCAACTTGTTTAGATTCAAAATACACCTCTTGAGTATCTAGTGGTGGTGGTTCAACAAGATTTTTTTGGGTGTGGTTATTTTTGAACTGGTTGGTATACGTTTGAGGAGGGTTCATTTTGTTATAGTTTGGTTTGTAAAACTGTCTAGTTTTTGGGTTATTGAAAACTCTTCTGATGTTGTTTGATTTCAAGAAACCTTTTTCGTACTTTTGAGTTTTGCTCTGAATAACTCTTCTGATCTATCTAACTAGAAGAGCTACTTCATGATCATCCAGACTTTGAAGTTCTTCTTTGAGATCTTCATCATCACTTTCCTGATCAACTAAAATAGCTTTGACTGTTGTTCCTTTCTTTTTGAGATCAAGATCGCTTCCGATCTTTTCAGCAGCCATGTCTCCTTCATGTGCTCGTAGATTCCCAATGAAATTGTCTACAGGATAAATGCTGAGATCTTGCATTTTCTTGATTGTAGTGACTTTGATTTTTCAGTTGGAGGGAAGATCCTTGAGAATCCTTCTATTTTCTCGTTTGTTGTGTAAATTTTTTTGAGTTGTTCTAATTCATTAACTATTCTGGTGAATTTGGTTTGAATGTTTATGATGTTTTCTCCATCAAAGAGTTTAAAGTTTTCATACCCTTGGATGAGGGTATCTTTTTTGGTTTCCTTGATATGGCTAGTGCTTTCATATGTGATAATGAGTTTTTCCAAAATTTCCTTGGCATTCTTGCAATTGCAGACTCGCTTGTATTCTTTTTTCTACAAGAACACTTGTAAGAACCATTTCTGCTTTAGCAGCAATGTTCATGAGTTCTTCTTCAATGACTGTGAATTCATGTACTTCTTTCTTGACTGATTTTTCGTCGACTATTTTTATATGAACGGTGACTCCTTTTTTAATTGTCATCCAAACTTTAACACCTTGTGATCTGACATATATTCTGAATCAATTCTTCCATGTGGCAAACTAAGTGCCATCAAATAGAGGTGGTCTGGACATAGAAAGTTATTTTCCATAACCAGTGGCATTTGAATAGTCCATTTGAAGGATCTACTTTTCTGTTGTATCTGTAATCACTTAATAAACACGTTAAAAATTATTGTTCTGATACCAATTGTTAGGTCTGATTATGTAATAATTAACCTAGAAGGGGGTTTTAAATAGATTAATTTGTTTTTTTGACAAATCTTTGCCTTTTTAATATCTAACTATATTTTCCTAAATGATTTTGTTAAAAATATTTATTTATATATTTTAGTAAATCAAAGTAAAGAGACAGGGATAGAGAGATATCAAACAGAGAACATAATGATATATCATGGTTCACTATATATATATATATATATATATATATATATATATATATATATATATATATATATATATATATATGTTGGTTTGTAAAAATATGGCAAACATATAATCAAATTATCTAAGCGCAACAGAAGTAAGCAAAATCAGATTTTAAAATTTCTCTACAAACCAATAACCATGATCTTTCTTATGCAACTATTATTAATTAAGAAATGATAAAAGATTTATATCTTTGTAGAACTAAGCTTCCACGGGTACAAGTTCAACTCACTTTAATCCTTCACGTTCTTCTTCAAATTCACCGATTAGATTCCACAGATCAATGTTAGCTCTCCAAGTGTGAAGCCTGTAGAGGTGATCCACCAAGAGATCTATGAATTAAAGAAGTGAATATTGGTTTCTCCAAACCATAGGTGGTTAGCCCTAATTCTCTCTCTCTTTAACTCCTTAGATGTAGAGAATTATGAAGTATTTTCTCTATTCTTGTGAAATAGTGTGTAACCTTAATCTATGATAAGACTCCTCTTATTTATAGATATAGTCAACCCTCCTAAACTATTTAGGATTAGGGTTTTAATTTAATTCTCAATTCAAGTAGAAACTAAATTAATTAATTATAATTCCTAAATTATTTAGGAACTTAATTATTTATTAATGAGAGTACTTTTTATTAATTAATTACTAAATCATTTAGTGACTTAATTAATTATTATAATTACAATTTCTAAACCATTTAGGAACTTAATTATTTACAATAATACTACTACTTATGAATTAATTCTTAAACCATTTAGGAACTAAATAATAATACTAGTGATAATAATAATAATAAGACACCTCTTACTAATTTATAATTAGTATTTCTAAAATACTAAACTATAAATATTAAGCTATTTAATTTATTCTATCACCATAGTATAAATTAAATATACTTAATTTATTATTACGATTATGACATCTATTTCTTAAATAAATATTACTCTTTTGCGGTGTGACCCTTTAGGTTCTTCATATTAAATCAATTGTATAATAAATAAATTAGAATAATTTTAATTCATTTATTACGAATTAACTCTTTAATTCAGAATAAATAATTAGTCCACAATAAGGGTAAGCCCTCTTAGCGATTAATCGACATTCCAGATAATATAAATTTTAACATTTGATTGTAAAAGAACCTTTCAGCGAAAAGTTACCTTACAATTCAATCATTCTACCATACAATGTCCCAATCAAATATAAAACACGGAATTTGTGTCAAATCTTATTTGATTTGATCATATGCATTTCAATTCACAAATACACAACTCTAGTTAATGTAAATTAGAAATTTTTTTCTAATTCCATTCAACCTTGGCCAGGAATCTCTGAGTTGTCACTTATTGAATCGCATAAGACATTATCTCCCTTTATTGAAAGTGGTAGATCCTTTGTTGATCATTCACCTATCTCCATATGTACTTTAATATACCCAAATATATCATTTGATATACCAACAAGTCTTAAGGAATATGTCAAAGTATAACTTAGTACACACAAGATACTATGATGATCTGAAGTTCAAGGATCACTTATACGACTATCACATAAAGAACTCTTATTGACAGACAAGTAAAACTCCATTAGGTGTTCCTTGAGCGAGTCACGTTCAATGAAATTATTCTCTAATAAGCACCTACATACTTGCTTTAGTGTCTCTACACAAATGATTATAAGATGAATCATCCTCTTCGTAAGAGCAAGCATAATATGTACCAATCTATCCGGATCTACTAATCCCATTTTTAGTGATCTAGTGATTAGGAACAATTTTAATTTTGAGCTATCTTGAATTTAGATCTCATTAGCATGATCCTCATCACGGTTCTAAAAACATTGCTCGAAAACTATGGGTTTATCCATTTGATTAATTCAAATAATTAATCATGAATAAAGAAATGCATTGATACTTTTATTAATAAATGAATAAGATTACAAAGTATATACATATCACATCAAATGTGATTGACTTAAGGGCATTCTACTAGATATATATAGCTAGTCCAGTCCCTAAACTCCTCCCCGAGATTTGAGAATTTTTCAAGATAAAAATAGTTTAGCTCCTTAACTTAATTAGGTGGAGAAACCTCTTTACAAATCTGATTATGTCTTAAAATAACTATCCCCTAGTCCTTTTCAAGAATTGTAGATTTTCGTTCCAGAGCTTCTTGTATTCCTTCTTCGGTTGGTCTTAGAACTTGATATCTTTTCTCTTCCCTACTCATTTAGAAACTCAAACATATGGCATTTCTAAGATCTTAGTCTTGGAACAAGAATCACACAATTCCTTACACGTTAGAAGAACACTCAACTTTACCCCTTTTGTTTAAAAGAATTGTTATCTGTAATGTGAAGAACCTAAAGGGTCACACCACAAAAGAAAAATAATTATTTAAAAAGTAAATGGCATAATTGTAATAATGAATTAAGTATATTTAATTTATACTATGGAAATAGAATAAATTAAATAGCTTAATATTTATTATTTATTATTTTAGAAATACTAATTATAAATTAATAAGATGAGTCTTATTATTATTATTACTATTATCATTATTATTTAGTTCCTAAATGGTTTAGGAATTAATTAATAAGAGTACTCTCATAATTAATAATTAAGTTCCTAAATGGTTTAGAAATTATAATTATTATATTAAATTAATTAAGATCCTAATTGGATTAGGAGTTTAATTAAAAATCATATTCCTAAAAGTGTTAGGAGGGTTTACTAAATCTATAAATAAGAGAAGTTTTATTATAGATTAAGGTTACACACATACACTTCCATAAGTTTTGGGAGAGTACTCACATATTCTCTAGAGAGAGAAAATTAGGGTTTGTCATCACCCACTTTTTGAATTATTATTATTATTCCTTAGTGGATCACCTCTAGAGGCCAAACACTTGGGTGGCTAACGTTGATCATTGGAATTCAATCGGTGAAATTCAAGGAGAATGCAAAGGATTTGGAGGTGAACTTATACCAGTTGAAGATTTGAGTTCTACAAGGGTATATCTCTAACTTCTTCTTTATTAATTAATAGTTGCGCATAAAGATCGATCCTGGATTATGGTTTGTAAATTTTAAATATTAATTTTACCATGTTTCCGCTATTTTATGCAATTTGATTGCGTATCTTTGAATTTTGCAAACTAACAGTTGTTACCTCAAGTGTGTATAAATATAATCAATGATGATCAACTTGAATGAAGTACAATGATATAAATAACTTCAAATGAAAGTGCCTTGTGCTTGCGATGTTTAATATATATAACAAATATAACGGTAATAATAATATTAAACACAAATAAGAAAGTTATATGTTAGCATAAAATATAATAAAGTGTGTGTGTTATCTGTGTAGAAGAGCAATGTATAGGATTTTATAACAGTATGTATTTTTCTTACTCTTTTAATCACTTTTTATTCCTCAAGAATCTAGCTTTTTGAAAATCTGAGATTTTGAGAGAGAATTGTGAGCAGAGTTTGACTTTTTGGCTAGATTATTTTGGAATGAATGAAGTATGCTAGTATTTATAGACCAAAATTATATGAATGAATGGCTAGGATTAGTTTGATTCAATTATTAATCCAATGGTCTATAATCCACCTAGCTTTTTCTTTCTCTTTCTTGCTTATATGGTTAACATAATGTGAAATGAATTTTTCTTGCCACGTAGAAGAAATTTTTTTCATGGCATGGGAAAGTGTGCTTTGCATATTTTCGGGTGAAGTGGGAAGATAGAGAAAACACATATGGTTTATCAGAATGGAGAGAGAGAGAGAGAGAGAGAGAGAGAGAGAGAGAGTGGGTGTGTGTGTGTGTGTGTGTGTGTGTGTGTGTGCTTGCATTCTGTTTGGCCAACAAAAAAATACTTAACTGTTTAAAGCTTATGTTGGAACATTTTGAACTTAGCCTGATTCCAAGATCGTAGAGTATAACATTGTGATAGATGTGGCTGAAAATTCATTGAGTAAAGGCTGAAGTTCGAATACTGGGGCTGACTTCAGGAGTTCGACTTTGGGGGGGGGGGGGGGGGGGGGGGTTCAAATTGATCTCTTCAGTTGGTAGTTCAGCTTCGGGGGTTCGGATGGATCTCTTAGGTTGGGAGTTCAGATGGATCTCTTAGGTCAAGAGTTCGAGGTTGGGGGTTCGAATGAATTTCTTTGGGAGTTCAGGATAGTGAGTTCGCTGGATCGTGTGGATTCAAGGGTGATCTTTTTGGACTGATTAAAGAATTTGAGTCATAGAAAAATAAGAAAATAGAATGAGTGTATAAATATTGTATCATGTGATATAAAATACTATGGAGAGGATTCTATCCTAGTTTTTTTAAAAACTTTTAATTCTTAATTTGTTATCATCAAAACAGTATAATAATTTATACCATCACTGATCAACCTAGTACTCGAGATTTGAGGAATTAGATTTAAAGTAAAGGTAGGGAAGGGTGTACATGGTCGGTTCCAACTCTTTTTTCATACTAATTTTAACTAAAATTGAAATTTGAGAAATTTTAAATTTGAAATGAAGAATAGAGGTGTATATACGAATTTTAACTTCTATTTGAAGTTAAAGGTAGTTTGAAGTGAAGGATAAGGGTGTATACGATCGATTTTACTGATTTTTATACGAATTTTAATTTAAAGTTGAAGTGAAGGATAAGAGTGTACACGATCGATTTTGACCTGTTTTTAGTATAAAATTTAACCAAAACCGAGGCAGTCATTTATGTTTTCACCACCGAGTGACAGTAGCCGGTGTAAAGAGTACTATCTTTTCCTTTACTTCTTTATGGGCCTCCACCAAGGGGTACCTATAGCAAACTTCTGTTTCTGATATTTGCAGGGACTGAAAAGCTTCACCCTTACGAGTATTTTTTTCCTTTTGCCTTTTCGTGGTGGACTATTTGTTCAGTTGTTTTTCCCATGCTTGTACTCTCTCTTTTCCTCTTCATCTAATGAAATTTCATCTTTTATCAAAATAAAAACTATAAAAAAAAATCCCGGTTAAAACATAGAAGTTGCGGACTTGGGAAAGACCCCATATATCAAACTATTGTTGCCTTGCCATAAGCTTCCTCTAGCAACTTTTATGATCTACTTAGAAAATATTACTCCCTTTGTTTACCTTGAAATCGATTTGAGATATTTTTAACTCAAAATTAAGATGATTGATCAAAATTATGAACTAATAAATCTTACGATGATTAATACTTTTTAAATATTTTATAACATTTTTCATTATATTGATTACAATTAAATATATTCATGTTGATTTTGAGTTTAAAAATGTTTAAAAGTAACTATAAAAATCAATAAAGATTTTATATTTTGAATTAGAGAAAGTATATCACAAAAGAAAACTTGGACTAGAATTCGATTACATTGATTTTGACAGGTGAAAATGTTGGGCAAAAAGATAAATCAATACAAACTACCACAGTATCCTAACCGTGGGCATTTTTAATTAAAAAGAATAGTAAATAGTCCCAATTTATAGCAGTGCTGCCATACCCTCCGGTTCCAGAGTCTATAAGAAAGTGTCATTCTTATAATAACTGTAACCCATCTGCCCATCTTGTGCACATGTGAGGATAGAGAGAAGAGGATGTTGTTTTGGTGGTTTTTTTTGGGGAGAAGATTTGAAGCAGTGAAAGAAAATGCAACAAAACATCACAAAGGTGTAGATTTCACTTCATCCAAAAAATAGTTGAAGTACACTCCCTACTATCTAACTATTTTCTATTAAATGTCAAATGGCCAAAAGGTATAGCAGTTGTCTCTGAAAAGATTTTCACACCTTTCTGATTGCAACTGATGTGCATGTATTCTCATAAACCAGCAAATAGGACTTCAGATCAATATCTTCCTCGCAGGTGATTTACCATCTGCTTTCTCAGCATCTCCAGCTACATACGTAAAACAAATGGAATCAATGAGGTGATGACTGATAAATACAAGTAATGATATATAGCCACAGGAAACAGAGATAATTATCATAAACAGAGAAAAGGAACTGGAACTATACAAGAGGGTGGAAGGATGAAAAAACATCAAGGCAGTGCAGTGACCTAAGACGATAATTAGTTGTAGAACAGATAACGAGAAAACTCGTTCACATTTTGATTCAAGAATGTTGCTATATATGACCAAAAATTCATGCCCATATTAAATACCGACATATGTGGATACATGAGATAAGAGGGTGTAAATAATGAATCTACATATTACTATTCTATTATATCGCTTACAATTCCACATTAGTTGCAATGTCTATTCGACATAAAATTAGTATTGTTATAAATCATTTTCCTTGATTCAGTTCACATTCAGGATGATGGCCTGCGGAATATAAGATGCAACGAGCAAGTCTAGAGAAAATTTTGTTGAAGCCTCATTATGGCTTGTACTTCATTTACCTTCTTAGGAAGAAAATAACCTTTCTGGCAGACACATATTACTATCTCAAAGAAACAAATTCAAGACCTAGTGCACGCCCAGAAAGCTACCAAAACTTTCCTGCACTAGGATTTCTTCAACACAATGCCAATATGAAGAGGCGACGGAGATAATCAATTTTACTTCTGAAAAAGCAACAGATTATAATGTCAAATCCTTTTATTCCTTTCATACGATAATTTATGATTTATCATTCTATATTGTATGTTGCGTTGTTTTCAAGTTCGATTAGTTAAGACTTGAACCTTCACCAAACTGCATGACTTAGAATCTAAATGTTCTAGGAAATCCAGTTGACCACACAGATGAATTAGTACTTCAGTGAGTAAGAATTTTGTAAGAGGGAAATAAAGGTTGTGAAGACTTGAAGTATTGACAGAAAAGGGTTGATAGACCATCGGCTATAATTTTAAAACTTCCCTTCGCCCGTTGTACCCGTGAAATCTATTCTTCTACTTACATGAAGTAGGGTCAATGAAGCTTATCAGATCAGTAATTCATTATTGTTATCTCCTTCATTCTTTCCTTATGACAGATATTAAAGCAATCGACCTGATTTTCTGAGCTAGGACTAACCAACCATCTATGCCAGAATACTACCAGTCCATCTTTTATTTGCTTTTGATAACTACTTGGTCAAGACAATGCAAAAACAAGTGACAATGTGTTTCATATGAGAGCTTTCACAAGATGTAATTTTAGGGATGAATCTGTGAGGCCTATACATCTACAAGAAATTGTTAATGTGCAGTCCATTGAGGATCAAAGACAACAAAAACCTTAACTTCAGAAAGCACTTTCACAGCAGGCAGTGGGTGTGACATCGACAAAGAATGTTCAGAACTATATATTCTATAAAACATACACCACGATTCCAAAGTCTTTGATTGAAAAAAATGAGAAAACTGATAAAAGCTTAGAATCTAAATCAAAGAGGCTAACTCGTCATGGATTGCCTATAACTCATGTTCCTAGAAATTAAAGTTTAAGTTTGACTACTCACATTTTGATGAAAGAATCAGAAAATAAAAATATCAAACAAAATCCAATATCTTTTCCACCATTTGAATCTTTTTCTGTTGGGATCTCTTCAGCTTAATGCGAAAGGAAAAGCAACTCTACATTTTACCAACAATGTGTAACATCCGAAACTTTGATGAATCAACTCTGAGAATTTAATATTTTATAAACAAAAAAGTTAGTCTACAATTAAAACAGGTATCAGTTGATAGTTAAGCTAACACACAACCTTCTGAAGACGACAATAAGATAGTATATGTCAACAACAACTTTTGTAGTTTTGATGAGAAGTACTCTAATGAGAAGGTTTCTGTATGTGAATGATGGTGCAGACAGATATTTCAGGTTGATAATAGATACGAGTTTATAGAATTTGAGGGAATATGTCTAAAGAATACAAGTACAAACATTCTCCTTCAGCATGCACAATGTATGAATCCAACTACAAAGACTACAATGTTATTCTTTTTCCGCTCTCTCTGTGGAAATTTTACTAAAAGAATATTTGGCGATAAAGGTGACTTAAAGGGACATCAAAACTAAATCGTTTGGTCGTTGATCTTGACAATTCTAACAAAATAATAATGAATGTCGTAACATTGAAACCGAAATTGTAGTAAATAGTGAATAAATGTCTATGTAGAGGAATGATTTAGTCGGAACTTCTTTTGCAACAGTAAAATTTTACTCCTAGTGCCTGCATTCTAGGTTGAAATGTGGAATCATTTAATATTTGCAAGCCACTGTGTAATCATATTAACCAATATATTTTCTTATCTCTTTAACCTGTGATAGATTTGGGGCGAGATGGTTGAACTGAATTTGGACAAGCACATGGTCAGTGCTATTCTCCATCCTGGATAATATTAACTCCTTAATTATCCTTTAACAGCTTAATAATCTGACACATGCCCTGTTAAGAAGCTAAAACTATTACATTCTTTTAGCCTCAAGTTAAAACTCCGGATTATTCTCAAAATTCAAACTCAAAATGCTGAACATCTGAATCTACTAAGGAGCTAAGAAACATGTGACCATAACTAGCAAGTCTTCCTGCTTTTTGCAAATACAAAGTGGCAAAATCTTCAAAAGAGTTTAAGTCAATAAATATCAAATACATTATACTCCAGTTTTCCAACAATCAATCAGATCCAAAAAAAAAAATTTGAACTCTGTAAATGATTTCAAATATAATAAGCATCAATAAATAAATAACAATATGCATACAAAACACCCAAAAAATATGACTAACATAGTAACATTATAATTGTCCTCTAGTTCTAATTTCCTTTACCCAACAACCAGAGACAAAATAGAATTCCAAAATCTAAAAAGGGTATTTAACACTTTTATCTTAATAAAGCAAAAAATATTACTACATTCTTCTATGTTCACCAGCTTAAAATCAAAAAATAAACCAATCCCAGAAACTATAACCAATTCTTATCATATATACACACATATAGATATAGAGAGAGGACCTGATTGGAGAGTGGGAGCTTCCCCATAGACAGCTTTGAGTTTGGAGAGAGGAACAACAGCATTTTCACTGGAGGCTTCAGCATAGAGCTGTTGCTTCCAGTCCCAAATAGTCTTCTTCACAGCCTTATTGGATTTGACCAGAGAATCCTTCTGGGCCTCTAGGGCTTCGATATCTCTTTGTTGGTTCATTGATCTTATGCTCAGCGCCGCAAATGAAGCAAACAGAAAGGAGTTGATTACTATGTTGCTGCTAGCAGCTCTGCTCGCAACACTCATTGCTTTCGTAGCCACCTCCATTTCCGAGTGATGGAATTCTCAGACCAGTGTCGGGTTTAGTTTTCGCCTCTCTCAAATTAATCAACTCAGAAAACTAGACCCATGTTTGGTTATTTGTTTGCCGATAGTGATAATTATTTGCGTCGGACGGATAGGGTTTGATATTTTCTTGGGTTAATTTCATTTTCTTCCTCCAAGTATGACCGACCATAATCTAAATTTTTTTTATAAAAACAGCCTACAAATATATTTAAGTTAGTAGAAATGACCCACCGATCACAAATTTAACCAAAATATTAATAAGTCTAATCATATAAAATAATATATAATTTGACCGTATAAAAATAATATAATAAATATTAATTATGTAATTAATTATTAAATATAATGTAAATATTAACTTAATTCAAATAAAATGATTAAAAATCATTAACAAAATCAACTAAAATAAATAATTTAAATTAAATAATTAAAACTCACTAATTAATTTAAATAAAATAATTTATCACACTAATTAAATTAAATAAATAATTAACTCAACTATTAACCTAAATAAAATAACCAACCCTATTAATTAATACAAAATAACAATTAATGGGAAAAAACAATAACTAAAAATATAAAACAATAATATAAACGTATTTTAATACTTTTTAATGTATTTTCATATATAAACATGTATATATCACTTAAAATAAATAAAATTCACAACAAATTATCACACTAATTATAAAAATTATTATTATTAAAAAATTATAAATATCTCAAATTTATTTTTAAAAAAGATAAAAATTAATATTATATTTTATAATGAATAAAGTATTTCTATATCAATAAATTAGAGTACATGATGCAAAAAATTAATATATTTACACTTATTTTTTATTTTAAATAACTAAATATAATTTTTCACATTAAATTTTAAAATTAAGAGAGAATATATTTTTTAAATATTTTTTAATAGACATTTTTTGATCTTATTTAACCGTCTATTTTTAGTGACTTAGCTTTTTAAATTATTGTTTTATGACATAGCTAATTTATTGCTGACATCATTAAAATTAAACTAACAAGAAAGCTAAATTTATATTAAAACTTAATTAGCATTAAAATTAAATAATCATCAAAACTAACTTAGATCTTCTCTATAAAAAAAAACAAAACTTCACTAAAAAATATAAATAGATTAAACGTAAATTAAAAAGGGGGAAAATAATCGTGGTATAACCTTTCTGTATCTCCAGACTCTTCTTCGCCCATCTCGAACAACATCATATCATCTCCATCTCCAGCAGCTATTAATGCAATTTATCTCAAACAAAGATGGAGAATATATATTTTTGAGCCATTAGCGTCTTTAATTTATCTCAAACAAAGATTATTTTTCATGTTTTAACCGTCGGATAGAGGGGAGGGAGATTTGTCATTTGTTGGATTCTCTATCTCTTCCATTTGTAAGTTGTAACTTAGATTTACATTTACCCATCATCACAAATCCATCGCAATCACCAATCTACTGCTTTACCGTTCATTGCGTTCATCCATAGTCAGATCCAATAGCTTATGAATTGAAAAGTAATAGAGATAGAGCAGATCAAGCATAAACGTGATAAATGAAGAAGTAGAAGACGACCGTTGCAAGAGGAATAAGCATCTCGGATCAGATTGGGTCAAAATCCTGCTCTTCTTCTCCATTAATTTGGACTTATTGGGAGTTTAATGTTGAGTTTGAATTTATTTGTTTGGGATTTGACATAAGGAAGAAGAAGCGAGCTTTTGTAGAAACAAGAAACATTTTCTAGATCGAAAAGAGGAAAGAATTTTTTTTTTATAATTTTAATTTAAGTATTTTAAATTTTTAGAATAAAAATATTTTAATATAAGATTATGTCAAGTATTATAATATAAAATATAATAAAATATGTTTAAAATTATAAAAATACACTGTATATAACAGTTTTTTCGGTGACACGTCAGTTGTCCAGCTATTTTTTTGATTGAAAATAGAATTAGGGTTACTTTTATTTACTTAAATGTACCTAGAGGTTGTTTTTATAATTTTTTTTAGATTAAGGTCACTTATGCAAGAGAGATCATACTTAGATGAACAAAAGTGTATTTAACCATATTTTCTTCAGTTTCATATTAATTTTTAAAAATAATTTTTTTAATATTAATTATTAATTTAATCATAATATTTTTAATATATATTGTTGTGAAACAATGAGTTATTATTATGATTTTTAGTTTTTGTAAGACTGAAAAATATAAAGAAAAATTAAATGACAAATCGAACAAGACCAATTAACAAATAATGTTTACATTAATCTTTTATTTTTTGATAACTTTATAAGAGTCGAGCACAATACAATAATATCATACACTATTACACTTTCCATTGCAGTTGGGATCGTTGATTGATTGGGGTTGTCGTGAGAATTCGCAAAGGCCGTGAAATCGATGAAGACTTGGACGAGGGGAGAGATCGTATGCAACTCTTCAAGGTAATACAAGCAGAATGGGTTATGATGGTGACCCGTTCTGTTAATATAGGTAGAACCCTTATGTTAAGGCCGTCAGTGTACGTGTTTGTGAGTTTGGGTGTGATTGGGGACTTAGTTATGTGGGGCTAAATCTTTGGAGAGGTTCTTTGGGCTCGTGGAGATTAAGTGTGGAACTTAATCAATCAAATTAACAAGGTATGTCTCATAGTGCTTGTCATTTTAGAGAGAGAAAATGAGTTCTAGAGAGAGAAGGCCTCGGGTTCTATAAAATCTCTCAAGTTTTCAACCTCAAAAATAAGAAGGATGAGCAATTTATAGGCTCCAAGGGGGTTCCCCCATGTGTCGTTCTCATGATCTAACTGTTACTTATAAATTGTGACTACAAAATCAGTTCTAAGTGTAAATACTGTCTTTCCAGAGTATGTTTTCCCCTATGTCTCCATCCGTAAGTCTAAAATCCTTTCCGAATCGCACTTTCAAATAATCTCTCTAACCCTCTGCCAAAGGTCAGAGAGGTAATCTATCTATCTAAAGTAGTTATATTTGATAATGTTTCTTCATATCAGTTTAATCGGGGATAGTTGTAAAGAACCAATCTTCTAGGTGTGATATTATCGGTTTGGGTCCAATAGGAGTAACTTCAACTGAGACATCATCATTCTTCTTTAAAGGGTCAGGATCTTACAAGGAACATCACTCTTGAAGCCTTGACATCCAGCTTGTACTCTTGTTGGCAATTGGTTGTTTGGAAGCTTGAGTTGTTGCCTAACTAATTGAAATTTGGCTAAATCTAAAAAAGACGACCTTGATGGTGAAGTGTCCTTAGGGGGCCTAGCTAAGGAGGTTAACCCTAGAAGAGTTGCCTTTACTCCACAATTTCCAAACTTGCTCCTCATTTTCTTGAATGCTTCGAAAGTTCTATTGCCAAAATACCCTTGAAATAGCTAAGTGATGGAGAGGGGGTTGTGGGGAGATGTTTCCACCTAGGGGGTGATCTTATGTGTCGACTTTTAGGGGCTTCCTCTTCCTTTTTTACTTGCTTTTGATCCTTATGGTGCTTTTGATCCTTATGGAGTGCTACCTTAGAGTTAAACTTCTCATGTCTTGTCTTCTTCTTAAATGGTGAGGCGTGGGAGGAAGAAATCACTTGATTGAGATCTACTCCCCATTGGCATACTTATTCCTTATGGGACGACCTTGGGGAGTGAAATCCCCCTTCTTTCTTCTAACCTTTTGTCTTTTATGGAAAACCTTACTTTGTCAATTCCTTAAAACCTTCTTAGTTGGAGCATTTTTAAATTTTGGCTAAATGTTGAGGCCTCTGGTGAGGTGAATGGCGAAGCTCCCTGTTAGTGCATTTATGTTTAATTGTTTGATTTAATAATGACTTAAGAGCTTAATGTGTATTTGTAAAACAAGTAATATTATACAATCCTTATAAATGAAAATATGTATAAAATGACTTCGGGATTAAATTTGTTAGGTTGATCCATACCGTAGAGTTAGGACTTGTAATAGACTAGACAGTCCATGAGATCGTAAAGTAGAAGACTTAGTTACTCTAAGATCGCAAAGTAAACTAAGGTAGTTTGGCAGAATCGTCTTGCAGAATGAACATCCACTCTAGGATCGTAGAGTGAAGTTAAGTAACTCCAAAATTGTAAAGTGATGAACAGATCCTAGAGTGCCTAAAGAAACTCCAAGATCACTGAGCAACTCTAGACGTAGAGCCAAATCGCAAGTCCACTAGAATCGTAGGGTGAACTATTTGAGGATTAACTCTATGATCCGAGACAACCAAAATCATAGAGTGAAACTCCTAACAAGTCAATGACCATTCTGAGATAGAGGATCAAAAGCTTCCTCAACACATCACTTCATGGTATATGCACAAATGTGTTAATGAAAAGGAGACGGTCCATTCAACTTAAGCCAAACGCCTACTTTTGATAAAATTTATAAACAAGTCTTCTATAGCACATAAATAGTAGCCTAACACAGTTGACAAACATTGGCAGCTATAAC
The DNA here is from genome assembly GCA_947179155.2 of Hedera helix. Classification (NCBI taxonomy): domain Eukaryota; kingdom Viridiplantae; phylum Streptophyta; class Magnoliopsida; order Apiales; family Araliaceae; genus Hedera; species Hedera helix. The sequence goes on from OX359270.1 coordinate 19,068,975, forward strand.
AATCTACCAATCAGTGTAAGAAGACTTTTGCAGCTAAGACTAGTTAAAGCTACAGTGACTTCCAATGGGCATTTTTACAAGGGCAAATCTATAAATAGATTGCTGCTTCAGATTTCAAAACTATCAATCGAACTATTCAAATATTTAAGCATACAAAGTTTGAGAGCTTAAAGCCACTCTAGAATCCAAATACTCTATATTTTTAGAAAAATCGATAATTATTGCTAAGTCCTTAATAGAGAAAAGCTTAATGTAACTTAGCAACACCCTAAACACAATAAACAACTAGTTAGATCTTAGTGATCCTTGTAAGACAAGTCTTAGTGACTACATATGCTGGTTAAACTAATGCTGAAAGCTACTGTGCTCAAACGCCTTAAAAGATTAGCAAGTTGTTCATAGGTTTGTCTTATTTCTAAATGATCACCTCTATGGTTGCTAACACTGACATGCATTCTTGAACTTAATATGTGAAAATATGATGCATTCTTTATTTGCTGAATGATGATTCGCATCAATGTGTAACCTCAAAAATGGTAAAATTGGCTTTACTGTGCTTAAAATGTCAACCCATGCTAGTCATAAAACGCTGAAAAGTTCGTTAAGGACGATCGTGTAGTCTTAACAATTCATTGAGTTAAAGTTCACAAACGTAGAGCAAACAATAATCGTAAAGAAAAATTATTGGCAGAAAACTACACTAGTTGAGTGCACAATTTACGATGATAAAATATTCCAAAATGACAATAAGAATCAAATAAAGATTTGACAGGGACTAAAAAGAAATTAACAACATATAAGGTTAAATTGAAAAGCCATACCTATGCCGACCTAGAAAATGTAAAGTTATTTGACCCTATTTAATAAATAGTTGATGTTCAATCAGAAGCAGGACACGTGTCCACCTTGAACACAGAACCAATGAGCTTTATTAACACTATTTGTCAAATCATCTCTCCATTGGCAGTGAAATCTTTTCAACTTCTAAATTGACTGCATGAAGTTACATTAAAATGGAAACTGCTGCAAATCTCTTAATTCAAACCTTTTGAACTTCTAAAAAATGATCTAATATCAAGAATTTCAAAAAATCTAATCTCGACTTTCTATTTTTGATAGAATTCATTAAATCTTGATTGACCTTTCAGTTTTCTCTTCCTTTATATATGTTAATATGTATTTATACTCAAACAAAATCCAAACCCTTATAAGTTCTTATACTTGATAGAAACCAATGTCCACTCCCCAACCTTCTTAAATATTACCCTACGATCGGGGTTCATACTGCTTCTCTATGAAAAACAAATCGATCGATCGCTTAGAAGAAAGGTTAGAAGCATCAAAGTACTATTCACTCACTGTGAATCAGGATATAATCTAGAAAAAGGATTATGGCATCGATCTGAACATGCCAAGTTTGATTTCACTCAAGTGAAATTCGAATGTCATTTCATTATCATCTCTGAACTGTGTTATACAATTCATACTCCTGGAATCAAGTTTCCTCATCATGAAGAATGAGTATTCCCCGGTGCTAATGCATCTAATGATGGTGCAATTAGCAAGACTGGAAGGGCTTCAATGCTTATGACAAATCTAGTCATTGAGGGGGAGGGCCGAGAGCTAGAAGGAGGATAAAGACGGGTGCATGTTGAAGCCTTACCTCTTCTCAATCTAACATTCTAAGCTATCAAAATCTGGGTCTTCAACAAATCCAAATGAAGATAGATCCAGATGATGTTGACAAAAAAGGGGAGAAGAAAACTAAAGGACAATGGGCTAAAACTAAAGGTGTGACGCCCCTAAATTTGGGCTCACACAGTCTAAACTTGAGTTATCAAAAGACTACAATAAAATTATTACAAGTAGTACAACGTACAACAATACAGTATATAATAATACACAACTAAGTCTTTCACAATTATTGTTATACTATTTTACAACACGTGAAGACTACGATAGTTATCCCTCTGACTCTCACTCCATCCCCCGGCTAGACCCAGCTACGTTCTCATCTCCTGTTGAAAAACAATGGAACAAAAAGAAATGGTGAACTCAAATAGTCCAGTAAAGAATATCATGACTAAGATAATGACGAATAAATTATCGTTAGCCTTCAAAAGTTATTTTCTTGATAGAATACAATAGACTACAAGGTTTATATCAAAAAACTACAGTTAAATTCTTGAACAACGTTCAGATCAATAATAGCAGTGGAATGAGTAATCTATTAGAAGAATAATGCAGACTATAATGTCCACTCGCTTCTCTTTTTCAGAAAAATATCAACTTTTATCATCTGAAATACCATTAGTCATGGTAATACAAATTCACAGTTCCTGGTCATAATCATGCAAATCAACAGTTCATTTTTCCACTACGGGCCAAAGATATTTAATATAACACCAACGGTCATGATTATACTAGTATTCAGCCTTTGGACATAATTATACCAAACAACAGTTCATCTTTGCACTACGAGCCAAAGAGAACTTTCACCACGTGTCATAAAAGACACCAAACAGATGTATCGCCTTTAACCTATTATATCACATTTAACCTATCATCTGTTCAACAATTATATCGCATCTGTGCCCTCGGCCTCATATATTCACAACAGCTTGATTTTTGATGATTAATACAAATAACAGTGACACAAATGATGAATAGAAGAAATTGGATAAACAATAAGTATCGGAAGTTTACTTCGTGCAGATTCAAATAATGTCCAAATTGTCAACATGATGTGGAGTAAAATTCAAAAATAATATTCAAGATCCACAATTCAGAATAACGATTACAGTTCAATAGAAATGTTTAGAAAAACATAAAGGTTTAATTGAAATGATATTAGATGAAGCACAAACTATTAAGGAACATATAATCATTTCAAGAACTTTACCAAATAGTACTTACCATAGTAAGTTAAGAGTATGAAAATAATGATACTCCTTACCGTAATAAGTTTGAATAATGGAAGATGAAAAAGATGGTATCCCTTACGAGTATAAAGGAAAATAATATCACTTACGAATATGAAAGAAAATGATATTACAAACGAATATGGAATAAAAGTGTGATGCGATAATTCGTGTAGACAAATTATTTCCACAAGAGACAAATAAGAAATGAATACAAAGAGTAATTCACCAAACATGCGTAAATCCGCGTAGTCAGGTTATTCTCAGAGATTATTAAGGAATGAATATATTCACCAACAAGTGATAATCCGCGCCGTAAGGTTATTCCCACAATTTAATAAAAATTGAATACGAAGAGTTATTCACCAAACAGGCGGTAATCCGCGTAGTAAGGTTATTCTCAGAGATTAATAAGCAATGAATACGAAAGGTTATTCACCAACATGCGGTAATTCGCGCCATAAGGTTTTTTCCACAATTTAATATATGGAAATAAATGACACATCTTATGAGTAAGAGAAAAACGATATTATTTTCGAGAATCAAAGAATGATAATCCCTTATCGTAGTAAGTTTGAATAGTGGAAGATGAAAAGGATGGAATCCCTTACCTTAACACGTGATTGGATATTGATTTAAATGAGGTTGATTAACTTGAACAGTACTCGTACACTTATCGATCTTCACAAATACTCAAGATGACTTAAGCACACTTAGAGTGAACTTACACAAAGAAGTATTTAGAGAGTGAAAGAAAGAATGAGCAAGAAAGTTTATGAAAAATCCTTAAGTTAAGACCTCTATTTATAGCCAAAAATCTTATCATAACCAAGATTTCTTAATTTAATCCAAACCGTTTATTTCAAGATAATGTTTAATCCTTACCACTCATTTCATCTTTTAAGATTTCTTTAATTTAAACCATTCATTTAAAGATCATCTTTAATTTACACCATCCATTTCAAATTCTATATTATCTTTAATCTATACCATTCATTTTATCTTTTAAGATTTCCTTAATCTAAACTATTCATTTAAATATCATTTTCAATCTACATCGTTCATTTAAAATTCTATAATTATTACATTATCTTTAATATATACCATTCATTTTATATCACCTAACTTTATATTATTTATTATAATAAACAAATAACTTTATCAATTCAATTATTCAACAATAATTCACACTTATTCATTATTATGACTAATTGTTATAAATATAGTGTAGTTGGCTCTCTGAGGTAGATATCAAATTAATTAATAATGAAATACAACAATTTAATTATCATAATAGAGATAATAATAAAACAGAAAGTATGTAAAAGAAAAAATACGTTACTGTGTAATGACAATTATTGATTCAATAATGTGAATTACTGTGCATATGCTACTGTGACAATTATCAGTTTAATAATATGAATTATTGTGCACGTGACAATAAAGTCAAATATTGTACGATAACCATTTTATCAGTTCAATAATACGAAACACTGTGCAATGCCGTGTGCTACTGTGCAATACCGTGTGTTACTGTGTAATACCGTGTGTTACTTGTAATACCGTATATTACTATTCTTTTACCACAAGATATTTTAACAATTAAAAGTGACAGTACCATTAACTATTTAAAAATTATTTATGTCGTTTTTTATATCCGACAATTATTCGTTGTGGGGTTCACCAATGATTGGTTCATACGGCGCTGTCGTACGAATATTCCCCGACAGAACGAATATTCTATGACCAAACGAATATTGTCCGACATAATATAATTTACACATAACATCCTTAACTTTTAACTTTATCAATTTAACCACTTACTGTTTCAGAAAAAATATATATGAAGAAAAATTAAATATTGGATTTCATAAAATTCGGGGTCTTACAACAAATTCTCCTGATCCTGATGGTATGGTCAGAACAGGAGCTGAAATAAGTCTCTTCTTGAGTTCTTGAAAACTTTTCTCGCATTCCTCGTTCCATACAAATTTTGTACTTTTCTGAGTAAGCTGAGTTAATGTAGTGACGATTCGAGAAAATCTTTCTACGAATCTCCGATAATAACCAGCTAGACCTAGAAAGCTTCGGACTTTCGTTACTGTCTTGGGTTGTTCCCAATTTAGTATTGCTTCGATCTTCGCAGGGTCAACCGATATTCCCTGTTTTGAAATTACATGCCCAAGGAATGTGACTTCCTCAAGTCAGAAATCACATTTCTTCAACTTGGCATATAGTTTGTTCTCGCGAAGCTTTTGGAGTATCAATCTCAGGTGTTGTTCATGATCCTCACGACTCTTGGAGTATATGAGGATGTCATCAATAAAGAAAACCACAAAATGATCCAAATATTATTTGAATATTTGGTTCATCATGTCCATGAAAGCTGCAGGAGCATTAGTTAGTCCAAAAGGCATGACTAAGAACTCATAATGCCCATAACGAGTTCTGAAAGCAGTCTTTGGAATGTCCTCAGCTTTAACCTTTAACTGATGATATCTAGAACGGAGATCAATCTTTGAGAAATGTTGAGCATCTTGTAATTGATCAAACATGTCATCGATTCGAGGTAACGGGTATCTGTTTTTGATGGTGACATGGTTCAATTCTCGGTAGTCAATGCACAATCTCATACTCTCGTCTTTCTTCTTCACAAATAGAATAGGAGCACCCCAAAGTGATGCACTCAGACGACTGAAACTGGTATCCAATAATTCCTGTAGTTGGACTTTTAACTCTTGAAATTCAATGGGAGCCATTTGGTATGGAGCTTTGGAAATAGGCTTAGTACCGGTTTCAAGGTTAATACCGAATTCAATTTCACGGTTTAGGGGTAAGCCAGGAAGTTCCTCAGGAAAAACGTCAGGAAACTCATTAACAATGAGAATATCATTCAAGTTTAATGTATTTTTTTTCAAATCAGTGACATGAGCTAAAAATGCTTGACATCCGTTTTTCAATAAACGAATGACTTTATGGTTAGAAATAACAGTTATAGATTTCAATGGTTTAGTTGCTTGAATTTGCATGACAGGTTGATTAGGAATATGAAAATTAATAATCTTATGAAAACAATCAATTTTAGCATGATGGGTAGTCAACCAATCAATTCCTAAAATCACATCAAATTCATGCATCTCCAAAGAAATAAGGTTAACAGGTAATGTGAGGTTGTTAATTTTAACTAGGCAAGATTTATAGGCAGTAGATGTGATAGCTATTTCTCCCAATGGAGTTTCAATTGATAAGTCAAAGTCTAAGTTTTTAGAAGTCAAATTTAAACGTTGAGCATATATAGGTGAGATAAAAGAATGGGTAGAGCTAGTATCTAATAGGGCATAGACTTCACGAGAATTTATGAATAGCTTAACGGTTATCACCTCGTTCGAGTTTCGTGCCATTTGGGATGTCACAACAAAATCTCTCCCTTGAACTACAAATTTTCCCTTATTCGCGCTAGCTTTTTGGTATCATCATTGCAGCTGGACTTGATTTTGCGGTAGGACAAAATCGAATAACATGACCCTTCTTCCCACAGCTATAACACTTTTTGGACTGCTGTGTACAGTTTGGGCTGATGTGACCTTCCTGACCACACCTATAACATCTCGCTGGTAGTCGATCTTCTCCCCTTAAAACTAGGGCCGGTTATGGTACTGGTGCTAGTGCCCTTCCATAATTATTATGGAATCTCTTTCTTTTAAAATTATTCCCACTGGAATCTCCTCTTCTATTATTTGATGTGGGATTACCACTAAAGTGTTTGTTACCTCCTCTGTGGTTCTCATTCCTGTGGTTGTTATCATTTCTCTGATCATTGACTCTTGGCTGTAATTTTTCATTTGTTTGCTCTACCCTTTGAGCCCTATCGACAACATTTGAATACAAACTAAATTTATGAGAGCTAAGTTATTGACGAATTTCGAATCTCAAACCACGTAAGAACATTCGACTCATCCGTGCTTCGTCATCCACTAGATGGATCGCAAAACGAGATAGTTCGGCAAACTTAGCTTCATATTGAGAAACTGTCATGTTTCCCTGCTCCAGCTTAAGGAATTCCACCTCTTTCATATGACATATATTTTCTGGGAAGTACTTTTCATTAAATAACTCTTGGAATCCTATCCAATACATCTCGAGTGCTGAAGGGTGGATACGTTTTACCGCTTCCCACCAGTGGTCCGCTTCATCTCATAATATAAAAGTGGCAAATGACACATTTGATCATCAGCGCATTGTAAGACATCAAATATTTTTGTTGTCTGCTTTAGCCATGCCTCCGCTTTGAGTGGATCAGGCTTCTCGAGGAATTCAGGTGGTCTCAACTCTTTAAATTGTTTGACAGTGACCATCCTCGAATTACCAACATTTCTACCGTTATTGTTAACTAGATTTTCTCTTGCCTGATTCTGCATGAATTGCATGAAATTCCTAAAGAATCCATCATTCATCATGTTATCAGGAATATTATTTCTTGAGTTGGCAGGAGGATTGTTTGTGGCCTCTTGATTCTCGACTACATTCGCTTCGGGCATTCCATAGTTCCTGACTTCCAGATGCCATACTAAATTGTTGTCACAAAGTAAATGTTAGTTAAACAAACTGACTCATCACTTCATGTCCCTACACTCAAATCGACTCATTAGATAAAATATCATTTAGGTAGGACACTGGTGATTAATTCTATTATTCTCTCCCCTCCTAGTTCTAACCCCAGATCTCCATTAAAGACCATATTCCTAAGCTCTGATGTCAACTGTGACTCCCCCAAATCTGAGCCCACACAGCCCAAACTTGAGTTGTCAAAAGACTATAACAAAATTATTACAAGTAGTGCAACGTACAACAATACAATGTATAATAATACACAACTAAGTCTTTCACGATTATTGTCACACTATTTTACAACACGTAAAGACTACGATAGGTATCCCTCAGACTCTCACTTCATCCCCCGGCTAGACCCAGCTACGTTCTCATCTCCTGTTAAAAAATAATGGAACAAAAAGAAAGGATGAGCTCAAATAGCCCAGTAAAGAATATCATGACTAAGATAATGACGAATAAATTATCGTTAGCCTTCAACAGTTGTGTTCTTGATAGAATACAATAGACTACAAGGTTTATATCAAAAAACTGCAGTTAAATTCTTGAACAACGTTCAGATCAATAATAACAACGGAATGAGTAATCTATTAGAAAAATAATGCAGACTATAATGCCCACTCACTTCTCTTTTTCAGAAAAATATCAACTTTTATCATCTGAAATACCATTAGTCATGATAATATAAATTCACAGTTCCTGGTCATAATCATGCAAATTAATAGTTCATTTTTGCACTACGGGCCAAAGATATTCAATATAACACCAACAATCATGATTATACCAGTATTCAGCCTTTGGTCATAATCATACCAAACAAAAGTTCATCTTTGCACTACGGGCCAAAGAGAAATTTCACCACGTGTCATAAAAGACACCGAATAAATGTATCGCTTTTAACCTATTATATCGCCTTTAACCTATCATCTGTTCAACAATTATATCGCATATGTGCCCCCGACCACAGATATTCACAACAACTTGATTTTTTATGATTCATACAAATAACAGTGATACAAATGATGAATAGAAGAAATAGGATAAATAATAAGTATCGGAAGTTTACTTTGTGCAGATTCAAATAATGTCCAAATTGTCAACATGATGTGGAGTAAAATTCAAAAATAATATTCAAGATCCACAGTTCAGAATAACGATTACAGTTCAATAGAAATGTTTAGAAAAATAGGAAGGTTCAATTGAAATGATATTAGATGAAGTACAAACTATTAAGGAACATATAATCATTTCAAGAACTTTACCAAATAGTACTTACCATAGTAAGTTAAGAGTATGAAAAGAATAATACCCCTTACCTTAATAAGTTTGAATAATGGAAGATGAAAAAGATGGTATCCCTTATGAGTATAAAGGAAAATAATATCACTTACGAATATGAAAGAAAATGATCTTACAAACGAATATGGAATAAAAGTGTCATGCGATAATTCGTGTAGACAAATTATTTCCACAAGAGACAAATAAGAAATGAATACAAAGAGTAATTCACCAAACATGTGGTAATCCGCGTAGTCAGGTTATTCTCAGAGATTAATAAGGAATGAATACGAAAGGTTATTCACCAACAGGCGGTAATCCGCGCCGTAAGGTTATTCCCACAATTTAATAAAAATTGAATACGAAGAGTTATTCACCAAACAGGCGGTAATCCAAGTAGTAAGGTTATTCTCAGAGATTAATAAGGAATGAATACGAAAGGTTATTCACCAACAGGCGGTAATCCGCGCCGTAAGGTTATTCCCACAATTTAATACATAAAAATAAATGACACATCTTATGAGTAAGAGAGAAACGATATTATTTTTGAGAATCAAAGAATGATAATCCCTTATCGTAGTAAGTTTGAATAGTGGAAGACAAAAAAGATGGAATCCCTTACCTTAACACGTGACTAGATATTGATTTAAATGAGGTTGATTAACTTGAACAGTACTCGTACACTTATAGATCTTCACAAATACTCAAGATGACTTAAGCACACTTAGAGTGAACTTACACAAAGAAGTATTTAGAAAGTGAAAGAAAGAATGAGCAAGAAAGTTTATGTAAAATCCTTAAGTTAATGCCTCTATTTATAGCCAAAAATCTTATCATAACCAAGATTTCCTAATTTAATCCAAACCGTTCATTTTAAGATAATGTTTAATCCATACCATTCATTTCATCTTTTAAGATTTCTTTAATCTAAACCATTCATTTAAAGATTATCTTTAATCTACAACATCCATTTCAAATTCTATATTATCTTTAATCTATACCATTCATTTCATCTTTATATCACCTAACTTTATATCATTTATTATAATAAAAACAAATAACTTTATCAATTCAATTATTCAACAAATAATTCACACTTATTCATTATTATGACTAATTGTTATAAATACAGTGTAGTTGGCTCTCTGAGGTAGATATCAAGTCAATTAATAATGAAATACAACTGTTTAATTAACATCATAATAGAGATAACAATAATGCAGAAAGTGTGTAAAAGAAAGAATATGTTACTGTGTAATGACAATTATTGATTCAATAATGTGAATTATTGTGCATATGCTACTGTGACAATTATCAATTTAATAATATGAATTATTGTGCATGTGAAAATAAAGTCAAATATTGTACGATAACCACTTTATCAGTTCAATAATACGAAACACTGTGCAATGTCGTGTGCTACTGTGCAATGTCGTGTGCTACTTGTAATACCGTATATTACTATTCTTTTACCACCAGATATTTTAACAATTAAAAGTGATAGTACCATTGACCATTTAAAAATTGTTTATGTCGTTTTCTATTTCCGACAATTATTCGTTATGGGGTTCACCAATGATTGGTTCGTACGGCGCCGTCGTATGAATATTCCCCGACAGAACGAATATTCCCCGACCAAACGAATATTGTCCGATATAATTTAATTTATGCATAACATCCTTAACTTTCAACTTTATCAATTTAACTACTTACTGTTTTAGGAAAAATATATATGAAGAAAAATTAAATTTTGTATTTCATAAAATTCGGGGTCTTACAAAAGGGGAGAAAATAAATTTGGAAATTATGTAATAGAGGGAGAAGAGAAAATCTTTGTATTCGTCGTATAATAAAGTGTATTTTTATACAGTTTCTCACTTTATATTGCTTGTATACTGAATGGACATTGTTGTTTTCTTATATTACTTGCTGAGTTATTCATATATTGTACACTATTTAACTATTTGTTGAGTGAAAATTATTTAGGATTTTGTCATCATCAAATAAGAGAAGAATATTAGTGCATATAGTTGAATGATTTGATTATGATAGTATAGCTAGAAATATGTTGATATGATGATATTCGATAATAATGATACTTTAAATGTTTGACATATGATCGATAATGTTGACATATGATTGTATGGTTAAATGATATTTGTATAGTTCTACAATTAAATTGCAAAATGTGTATGAGAGGAAACTGTACAGTCCTTTGAAAAGATCGTATTATATAAGGACTTAGAATTGATACGATGGATAATGTATATTTGTAAAATATAACTTTTGTACAGTCCTTAATAATAAAATTAATGTACAAGGACTTAGTTTAGAAAAAGATCAAACTTGTTTGGTTGATTTACTGAGAAAAACAGTTGTATAGAGCTTTAGGAAATTGTAATAGTAACAACAGATTGTATTGAAGGAAGATCAGATCATGGAGCCAAGACATAATCGTATCAAGATCGTATGGCAACAAGTTCAACAGCAAAATCATACAGAAAGATCGAAGATCAACAACAGAGTCATTTACAGAGTTTAAGATTCAAACCGTAGAATGGAAAATTCATAAAGTCAAAAAGGTTGAAGCTGATCATAAATACATAAGGGCAGGATAAGGAAAATTCGTAGAGCTCATTCTAAATTAGATGGAGAAGAAAAACTCGCATAATAATGCAAAAAATGTATAAGAAATGATGATAGCATAGATGTTCTAATCAAGTTCAAGATCGTATGAAAAAAGCCAGTTTGTATAATGAAGATCTAATTGCAAGGTTAACTCAAAATCGTATAACAATAGATGGATAGTATTACAAAGCAAATAGTAGATCATCGAGATAAGAATTCAGATCATAGAGTAAAACTAGTTGGAATAATTTGCAAAATAGGTTGCAAAACTCATTTTAGATTGCATGATTCATTCTAAATTAGTAAAGTCAAATGTACAACAATAAGGAATATCATAGAAGTAGAACATGATCGTAAATATCAAAACAAATCTCAAGATTATTGAAGTTAACCAAAGATTCATCAACAAAATCACTAAGGATACAAAGAAGAAAGGCAACAGATCACATGCTAAACAGTGAACGGATCAAGAAAAATGATGAGATATAAAGCTGGCAATATTATACACACTTCTAAGAAGGAAAAATAAATTAACAACTGTGAAGACCGAAGTACAGCTATAGATATTAGAAGAAAGAAGAATACAAGAAGATAGTAAGAAAGTCCTAAGCAATTTGCATGTGTTTGTGATACCAAAGGAATCTTCAATAAAGAAGGTTGAACCAAACAAGGAGCATGATGTAAATTAGTGAATGAATGATACCAAATAAGAAGTCATGTGAAAGCTGCTAATCATAAAGAGCTGATCAAGAAAAGAGAAAATGAAAAGAGTCTTCAGATAAGCACAAGGAAGAAGAGTATGAAGAACTTCAAAGCTCAATAAACTCGAATTTAATGAAGATTTAGTGACCTTAGATTTTCTAAAAGACCCTCAAATAAATACAGACAAAGAAAGCAAGGGTGGAATAATAGGTTATAAAGACATTCTCAGAGTTTGCATAATTAGTTTCAAAAGCCACTCTAAGTTTGTAAGATAAAAAGGAGATCGTAGAACATTCAAGAATCAAAATGTGTAAAGCTTACTAGAGATTAAGAGGCAAGTTCAATTGTATGGTCATAGAGCTAGATTGTAAAGAAGAAGCTGAATTGCATTGAAAGGTCAGATCATACTGTAAGAGAAAAATAGTATTGCAAGTTCAAAATTGTAATCACTTATTAAGACCTGATCATACAGTAGAAGCTGAGTAGTACTAAAAAGCCAGATCGTATTACAAGAGCTGATTCGCATTACAAGTCAAATTATGGATTCAGTTCGTATTAAAGATAATGTAACGACCCCGAAATTCGACCAACCTTATTACCTTAATTTCCATATTTATGAAACATTATTTTCCTTATGTCCAAATTTTGGTCCGTTAATAAATCTTCAACCCTTTCTTTAATTCAATAATTGATTTTAAAATCAACAATTACCAAATATTTCAGTATAAATTTTTTTCACTTCGTTACTTGGACAACATGTTACACTAACATGTTCCCGTTTCTAAAATATTATCCTTCATAAAAGTCATAATAATTTCATTATACATAAACATAATTTTTAATAATTTAAAACCTTCCTTTTTCCTCATTTATTTTCATTTCTTTAATTTTCACATTAACTTTCCTTATATATATTATATAATTTATTATTATATAATTTATATAATTACTTTTATTCTTATATAATTTCCATTTCACACAAATATAATTTATAAAATTTTCTTCCATCCTTATTCAACTAAATTCTCTTATATAAATTATATAATTATTCCTATATAATTTATATAATTATAATTTCTTTCATACAACACTTTAATTTCCTTATATAAATTATATAATTTATTATTATATAATTTATATAATTACATCTCTTCTCAATTAATTTCTAAATTTCCACCATAATTATTGATTAATTAAATAATCAATATTTCTAATTTTACTAACTTCCTCATTCACTTGTATTTAACTTTGGATTAATTTAATTATTAATAAAATTTATAATTATCAATTAAACCTGCACATTCATATTTCTCACATTTCCATATAATCTCATATAATTATAATTTCTGTACTTTCACAATAATTTAATTGTACAATTTATTGTACATTTACATGAAATTTCACTTATTCTTAATAAATTATTTTTAAACAATTTATTTGCTTTTCAATTACTTTAATTCCATACCATTCATCATGATCTCTGTACAGATTTAATTTACTAATTAAATCTCATCACATACCTTAAATCACGTAAATAATAATTAATTTGAATAACCTTAATAATTTTATCAATTAAATTCTCATTTAATATTATTAAGAAAATCCTGAAAATTCGGATCCTCACAGATAAGATCATGTAAGAACATATAGAGGAGCTCAGTTCGTATTGTAAAGACAAGATAAGATAAAAGGTTTCAATTCTTATGAAGGCATGATCGCATTGAAGAAGGAAGAATATATAAGAATTCAATCGTATTAAAGCTCTAATTGTATTATCCTTACTATACGATTGAATCATGTTAGAGAATGCAAAATGATAAGCCACTAGCAGTAAACGTGTCACAGAATTGAAAAGCTCGACACAATCTCTCAAAGTTAAAGTCAAAATCTGGGAATCAGATCATAGCGAATGTCTGCTGGCTAGATTGATTTTGAAGTATTAGTCGATCGTTAGATGCTTATCAGAAGAAAATTCAAAGTATGATGTCATCCAAATTATTGCCATTTTTAGTATATTATAGATGAAGACAAAACTAAAAGAAAACTGATACTAACTATCAAGTGTCAGTATTAGAGATCTTCAAATATTAATACAGAAGATAAAGTATCGGCTACTTTTCAATTGGCATTTCAATATACATCTCTCTATAAATTCTAATTTGAATTCAAAATAAAAAGTGAGGAGTGAGAATAGGAGAAAACGAAGAAGAAAAAAGGAGCATTTGAATCCTAGAGTTAAACAGAGAAAAAGAAGAAAAGAAAATACCCAAAGTTAATATATACTTTGGAGGATCAATCAAGAGCGAATTCCATAAATCAGAGTAGAGAAAACGAAGATAGATCAAAAGGCACCAGAGATCAATGTCGAGAAGGAATCGCTCAGCTGCTAAGTTCTATCAATGAAGAAGAACTTAATGCCAACTTAGTAGCACCTCAACCATCTTCATCAACAATAACAATAGAAAGACTATGACGCCCCCAAATTCGAGTTCTATAACCTCAGATTTGGTACTCACGATCTATCATCTTCAAACACATTCTATAAACTAAAGTAGAATATATAAACATAAATTGTTCATTAAAAAAGGTTCTATAATTCTTAATGTTTATCAACCTTAACTTAATACAAAATATATACCTTAATTGTTCAAAAGGTTTATATAAGCAAATTACAAAAGTTAACTAATTAACTAAGCATACATATTACTGTAATATCCCAAATATTTTCCAAAGTGATCTAATAAGATTTAAGCAAAGGTTGTCAATTCAAAACCTAAGATCGATTGCTCAAGAATACCTTGAGCTATCTTAAAGAATATATATACGACTCGAAACTACGATCGTATACAACTAAGAGTTTAAAATCTTTAACCTAAACTATATGTGATTAGTAAAGCTTGGATTGAGCTTTTAAATGAGTTATGTGAATTATCTATGTGTAGGATTTTGTGTTTTGGTTCAAGTAGTTAACCTTAACACTTATTAAAAATCAGAAGTCAATTTAGGGTAAAAAACCTAAATTGGAAAAAAAGTTAAAACCTAAACCCTAAATCCTAGGGTCTAAACCCTAGGAAATAACCTACGCCTTTGAGCAAAATGTGAAGGTCAAATTGACATTCCGTTTCAAGATTCAACATTCCCACGATTTGAAAACACGTAACAGTTAATAAAAGTTTTTCTCGAAAAACGTGTAAAAACACTATTCACGAGGTGACATTTTTCATTCGTTTGACTGTTTCTTTCATCTGTAGGACTTCTTACATTTTACAACATAGTGATAATATGAGGTTTAGATGCCAGGGAATCAATAAAATTTTCTTGAGAAAAAGACAAAAAAGACACGATTTACGAGAAAACGTTTGTCGTCTTTTTGAACGTTCGTTTCAACGTTTGGACTTTTTCCATTTCACGATATAGCATTTATACGGGGAATAGATATTAGGGAGCCACTAATATTTTCCCCAAATTAAAACGTAAAACGCTCTTCAAATGAAAACGCTTTCCGTTTTTGATCAAACCGTTGATGGATACAGTGTTTGTATGCAACACCGGTGCGTAATAAGAAATAAAAGATTTTCTCGAAAAGTGTGTCGGGAATAAGACGAGATAGGGAAAAGACGAAAATAAATATTATTTTTGACTTTTTGATCGTTTAAGCATATTCTGAGAAATGGTAGTCAAAAACACTATTCACCAAAAAACGTGCAACGTCTTTTGGACTTTTCACTTTACAAAATAGTGTTTATTCAGAACAAAACTCAGTAATATCAAAATTTTAAATCAGTATAAGTTAACCATTTAGTTGGAATCAGACTGTTATATAATTAAACTGCTAATTCACCCGTGTTGTTTTCTTTAAATGCAACATGAGACAGGTTAACATAAAATTTGAATAATTAAATTTATGATATTAATACCTAATTATATTATTCCATCATAATTAGTGTCTAGAATGAAAGAAATTTATCAATCACATCGCCCGGTAGGTGTATTTGGGAAAAATACACGGAAGATTATCCGAGATTAATTCAAGAAAAATTTCAAGGGTCAGACGAGACATCATATTAATATTGTATGATGTATTTTATGAATAAAATACGTATAAGTAATTAAAACTTATATTACTAATGCGAAATATTTTAAATTAATCGCACGCGATTTATCCGATATACAGAAGTCGGAAGAAGGAGCTCACCAAGCTTGCTTTGGAAGCTAAAAGAAGTGTATTGGAGAAGCTTTATTTAGCTTGTTCAAGAAGCTTGGTCATAATGACCTAAATACCCTAACTTTGAAAGTCCTATAAATAGAAGGCTTAAGTTCATTAGTTCTTTACCATTTTGAAAGCTAAATAGCAAATAGAGAGAGAGTTCTTGTGAGATAAGAATCGATTGCAAAGAAATAGTTAAAGCTTGCAATAATAAAAGGTACGATTCTTAATTATTGTAATGTTTATTTTTACTTACGAGGCTCAAGAACATAAGTCGTAGCCATGTACGATTTTTTGTTCTCCGTGTTCCTTATGACTTGAGCAAGTCGTTGTTATGTCAAATTTCATTTCATAGTTTAAAGTTCAAGAACATACGTCGTATCCATGTACGGTTTATCCGTTCTCCGTGTTCTTCGTATGTTCTGGAGTATTATTATAAATTGTTATAATTAAGTAAACAAGTCGTTATAATGACCAAATTTTGTCAATTATAAAGTGTTATAATCACATATGTAAGCAGTTATAATGCTCAAATTATTTCAAGTATGAAATTCAAAAGCTCAAGAACATAAGTCGTTACCATGTACGATTTTTCGTTCTTCGTGTTCTTCGTGTGTTCTTGAGCAAAAGTCATAATTTCTACATAAGTAGGTTTATGATTTGGTAATTTAGTGTTATGGGATGATGAAACATGATGGCCTTGCTAACTAATGCTTGTGGCATCAAGTTTTAGTAGTCAAAACGAAGAACGATGAAACTTTGTTCTTCGTGTTCTTCGATTCGTTCTTCGTGTTCTTGAGTAAAAGTCATGAAATCTTATATAAGTAGGTTTATGATTTTGTTATTTTTATGTTATGAAGTGATATTGAGTGTTAGAACATGTTATCTTAGAAAATTAATGCTTGAGGTATCATGTTTTACCAATCGGATCAAAGAAAGTTAAGTCTAATATAGTCGCAGAATATTTTTGCAAATTTCTGAAAATCTAAAGTCTGAATCTGCCTTAGAAACTTAAATGAAAGTTGTAGATCATGAAATTCTAAGCAATTTGGACTCAAGAATCACTTCAAAATATTTTCGTATGATAAAGTTATGATAGTTACCGAAAAAGAGGTCAAAGCTGATTTTTTTTAAGGGGCATTCGAATTTTAGGGCTTAAAAATGAGTTTTTGAGTTAGCCAATTTTCCAAATGATTCTACCAATGAAAATAGTCTAGTTAAGTTATTTTAAGACTTATTCAAAAGGAAAATTTGATAAACTAACATTCGGGGTCGCGTAACCCTTTTTGTAGGCGTTTAACGATTTCCCGGGAAACCCTAAAATAGTTTCAAGGCAAGTTCTAAACCCTTATATGTTATTTGTTATGTAATAGATGTTATATGAAGTCTTTAACTGATGGTTGCAAGCCTTTTAAATGTTATGTGTTATGTTTACAAGTTATGAATATGATTTATATACTTTGTCTGTCAATGTAATATAAATTGTTGGAACGTGAGTTATATGTGATATTAAATGGAGAATTATCTTCAGTCAAGGCATGTTAAAGTTTAAATGAAAGTATAAACTGCGTATGTGTTGTATGTTAGACTTGTTGAGTCGTCATGCTCACTCTTGCGAATAAAATCTTATTTGCAGATTAAAGATGAACATTAAGAAGATCATGAACGTAAAGAAGAAGCGTATATTAGGTTTTCATGTTTATTACTTGTATTTGTATAAGTCATAATGACTGTTGTAATACGAACAAACAAACATGTAACAGAATAGTGAATGAATGATATAAATTATTATCATCAGAATGTTGTTATGTCTTTACTTTGATATAACTTAGAATTGTTAAAACTTAACATAGTATTGATAATGATCTACTTATCTGGATGAGGATCGGTAAATAACTTGTGAGTGTTGTACATCCGAGACAGGACTAAGCGATGTTGACTGGTCAAATCCATCGTTAAGGTTCCTCGGACCTAGGTATAACTCGTTATTACTATTCTGAATACCATATAAGTAGGATTATTGATATGAAGATATATCACTATAAACAAATATATTTCAAATGAGGGTTTTAACTAGTTGAGTAATGTTCTGTACGGAAAGAGAATTTTGCACCGGACAAAGATACAACCATTTGTCACGGATAAAGATGCAAACATTTATCACGGGTGAAGATACAAACATTCACCACGAGATTCTCTGTTCCCAAGAGCCGTCCTAATGATTTAATACCGTGGATGTTGGAACATATAAAGTTATAGAATATTTAAATCTTAAGGTTAAAATTAGACCGTTATATATGGTTTTATCCATTTATACGGATGAAATACAAGTTGATACTTGTATACTTATGAGACTGAGATCAAGTTAAGATCCAGGGACAAAGTTAAGAGAAATTTTTAATGTATTAGTCTAAAATAAGACTAATTCAACTAATATGATTATGAGATCATTGGTTAAGTCGATAGATTTACGAAATTAATGCACAAGGTCCACCGCAAGTAAAAGTGCGGGGATTTTGGGGGCGTTACAATTACTCTAATCTTGGACTTTTTTCTTGCTTTTGTTCTTCTTTGAGCATTCAGACTTGGCTGAAAAATATTGTGACGCCCCCAAATCATTATACTTACTATAGCTAACTTGGTGCTCACTATAAATGCTAAATCATTAGGTTTATAGATGATTGTATTTATTCATAAACAAAATTCTCATCTTAATTTCAAAAGATCTTTCATTATTTCATACTAAGTCCTTGTAATCGATGCAAGGGGCTTAATACTTAATCATAACATTTTATCCTTAAGATTTAGATATTTTATAACTTTACATGTTTCAATATCCACGACATTAAATCATTAGGGCGGCTCTTGGGAACAGAGAATCTCGCGGTGAATGTTCATATCTTTACTCGTGATAAATGTTTGCATCTTTATTCGTGACAAATGATTGTATTTTTGTCTGGTGCAAAATTCTCTTTTCATACATAACATTACCTCACTGGAAACATATTTGGTTATAGTGATATCTCTTCATATCAATAATCCTTCTTATCTAACATTCAGAATAGTAATAACGAGTTATACCTAAGTCCGAGGAACCTTAACAATGGATTTGACTAGTTAACATCGCTCAGTCATGTCTCGGATATACAACACTCACAAGTTATTTACTGATCCTCATCCAGATAAATAGATCATTATCTACTATGTTAAGTTTTAACAATTCTAGGTTTAATCAAAGTAAAGACGTAACAAGAGAATGTGATAAAACTTGATAATATTAATATAATATTCGATTACATGTGTGAAACTTGTTCATATTATAAAATGTCATTAAGACTACAGTTAAGAACAATTAAGGAAAACAGTAAACTAGTCTACGCATTTCTTCTTTCCTTTCTTCTTTTTGCCGGAGTTCTCAGGTTTGTCTGCAAATTAAGTTTATTTGCAAGGGTGAGCTAAGATACTCAGCAAGTCTTAAACACATAGCATATAAGTGAACTTACACCGACATAGATTATAAGGATTCATGGTACAACAATAAATATTACAAAATATTTTAACATAACAAGACTGAGTTGTGGTTAGACCTTGAACTGTTCTTTATCTTTCAACTTAGAACTATTTACAGTGGATATAGAAAGGGGATCAACCTAACGACATCCTATGTTATGCATAATATAGAAGACACTGGACTAATCATGAACAATGCAATATTTTCGTTCATCTCAGTTTACTTCACATGTCAGGATCGCCCCAATACAACTTGGTTTGATAAGTTAAAGCATGATTCGAAATATATCACGAATAAGCATTTTATTTTTCAAGTTATGCCGAAACAAGAAATAATAACTCTCATATTAAAGATTTATAACACGTTATTTGTACAAAATGTATAAATCACATATAAAGCAAGTAAACAAATGTTAAAGATAGAAAACTTATCTTTTTGATAAATTTTACGATTAAATATTCTTCGTAAATCCTACACATTAATATTTTATATAAACTAGTTAGACACGAATTCAATCATTTTATGTTTTAAGTCGGACATTATAACTGTTTATAAATAAGACTTCTTCTACTTTATATAAAATAAATTTGAGCATTATAACTGCTTATATAATGAGTATTTAAATATATACTTTAAGAAAATTGGTCATAGTAACTGCTTATAAAATGAATATTCTCATTAAATACTTAAAGAAAATTGACCATAGTAAATGTTTATAAAAGTATGTTTTTTACTTTATAATTGAAATAAATCGGACATTATAACTGCTTGTAAAATGAACTTTTGTACTATATATTTGAAATAATTTGAGCATTATAACTACTTGTAAAAATATATTTTAACTAAATATAAGAAGAAAAGTAAACAAAATAACCACTAGAGTATACCTCTTGTTGTGCTTGCTTTACTTCCAAAATAGCGGAACTTCGTCGCTCAAAATATATTTTTCTCTCTCAGATTATAACTATAAAGTGTATAGCTTATGAAATGCTCTAGGAAATGCTAGAAAAATGAATGGTGGAGGTGGGTATTTATAGGAAAAATCAAGTTACTTTAATTGCACTTTTAGTCCTTGAAGTTATAATTAATTTGCATAGGGACTTGGACACATATTTAAGAACTTAGGACACCTCATCAAAAGCACAAAATGGCTGACCATTTTGATCCAATGGCCTAGATTTCATCTTGCTTTACTTTGTTCTCATTGGTCGAAAAATAATCACATGGATAACTAGCTTGGATTTTGATTGATTAACTTAATTTTACATAGATTTAGTTGATAATTAGTTAGTGTAACTAGTGTTTATTTTTCTAGTTTAGTTAATCTAACTTGTTTTTCTTTTCTTAATTATGATTGGTCCATTTAAGTTCACATGGATTACAATTCTCGTATGCGATTAGTCAAAAATATTTTAGTTGAATTACTAGTTAGTATTTAGTTTCATTTCATAATTTGATTAATTAGTATAATACTTAAGTATTTATACATATTTATATTGTATTATACATTGTATAATACTCGTATTCAACTCGTATTATACTTCGTATTAATCTCGTATAATGTTCTGTGTAATTCTCCTTTTATACGGTACATTATCATTCGTATTCTTTTCATATTCGTTCCGTATTTGGGAATAATAATGTTCAATAATTATTTTGGGTGAAAATTTTATTAGTGGAAATGCATTTATTGTCTAAATAAACGCTATTCAGGAATATGAATTTTTTAAATTCGGATAACTGTATTTGAATGAATAGTATTTTTTGTCTTATTCTCTGGAAAAATAGTATTAGATATTTGGCATCTATACAGCGTATAAATATTATATCGTGAAATGTGAAAAGTCAAAACGATGAATAGAACTACCAAAAAGACGAAAAAGAGTGTTCTCGAGAAACGTATTTTTCGTCTTTTTCTTAAAAAAAAATTATTGGTTCCCTGGGTTCTATGACTCATATAAACACTATTTCGTGAAATATGAAAAGTCCTAAAATGATGTAAGATGAATTTCAGAGGCATAATTGATTTCTAGGTTTTAACCTTTATGCTTTAGGTTTTAATATATATCTTTCTTTAAAGTACATAATTCTATACATAGAATTTTATATACACATAGATTAGAACATAATTCAATCACATGACACATTCTTGATGTATAACATAACGTTTATTATTCACATAAAGTTGGATTACAAGATTCTCAGAAGTTCGGAACATTACAAATATCATAATATAGTAAGGGTGAGTAACTATTTTGTTCAATAAGTTTAATTAAACAATGAATACATGAATAATATATCATGATTGATAAGAAATAACTTGAGATTTCAACAATATATAATAATTGTGAAAGAATGAGAATCAAGTTTCAATTAAAAAGAAATATTTGAATCTTTATTTCTAAGTGGTCACTATG
Organism: Hedera helix; assembly: GCA_947179155.2. Classification (NCBI taxonomy): domain Eukaryota; kingdom Viridiplantae; phylum Streptophyta; class Magnoliopsida; order Apiales; family Araliaceae; genus Hedera; species Hedera helix. The sequence goes on from OX359270.1 coordinate 19,091,247, forward strand.
GACCATGAACTAATTATAAGGTATATCAGTAATTTAATTGACCTTTTAGTGCTTTGGTATTTGAGGGGATTAACCTCTTGTATCTTATGTGTATGCATAATATTTAGACATCTTGCACGTGTTCAATTTTTCTGATAATATTTTTTCTTGTTAAGGGTTATTCTTTCTCAGTCTTATTATAAGAGTCTGCACTAACTATTGGTTTGGATAAACTTTTAAAAGTATTCAAATTAATGAATTTATACATACATTGTCTAGTCGAAACAATTAGTTTAGATTTTCTTATTAAATAGTTTATGTATCATAGAACTTTAATGTTTCACAGTTCAATAATGAAACAATCTTTAATTTGCACTCAAGTGCGAATCACAATAATAATACCGATGTATGTTAATTTTTAATAAGTAAACCACTTAGAGATCTTGAAAATTAAATACAAATCTAGATATAGGAAACTTGCATGTTCCATTGATTACTGCTAAGCAATTTAAATTAACTTTTCTTGGAAAGAACTAACATTAATAAGGTTGATCTTTCAATTAGTATATCACATATTGGTTCATATTAATAACATTTGTACATCTTATTCTAAATTATTTAACATTTAATTACATAATTAAACATTTAATAATAAATTAGACACTTAGAAATATTATCGTCATTTGATAATATTTTAATCACTTGTTATTAATATTAATAATTTCATAATCTTTAAACTCTTGTCTAATATTATTAATTGTTTAATAATATTTAAATTATTTACTAATATTATTAATCATTTAATAATATTTTAACCATTTAATAATACTTTAATTACATTACTAGTATCATTATTCATTTAATAATATTTCAATTACTTACTAATATTATTATTCATTTAATAATATTTTAATCATTTACTAATATTATTATTCATTTAATAATATTTTATTTATTTTTTAATATTATTAATCATTCAATAATATTTTATTATTTTATAATATTATTAATTATTTAATTGTTAATAAAATATTTAATAATATTTTATTTACCTTCATTGGGTCCCATAATAATATTAATTAATTTTTATATTTTCTGACTCATTTTGAACTCAACAGACCCGACCGGCTGAACCGACTCGATTAAATTAAATTAGTTTTTTTTTATAAAAAATGACACTGTGCCTTGGCGTTGTGTTCCCATACAAACATCGCGCCCCAACGCAGTGCTACAAAAATATTTTTTTTTTAATTTTTTTTTTGTCAATTTTTGCTCTTTTGATTCAATATTCAATAAAAATATGTTATATACATCTAAATAACTCCAAATTTGGATTGTTATCTTCGTAACTTAATGTTCTTCAATATTTCATGAGTCGGTTGCATTTTCGAAAGCATTTTTGACATAAAAGTTATGATTGATCATTAGTATTTTGAAAATCAACATGTTTTGGTACAAACTCCCTAACTCTTTCATTTTATCACATTTTTCAATAATTTAAGTTAGGTTATCTTTAAGATTCATAGATCTATCATTCAAGCCATAAAAAATCAAATAAATAACTTTCACAACTTAAGCCACAAATCATCAAACCACACATCTAAGGTTTTTACCGGTTAACATGCTTATAAACATATTCTCATACATTATTGCATACATGGACTTGCATTACATCATATGTTCACATAACTTTAGATTTCCACAAATATATGGATACTTATCCATATAGTTTAAATAAAATAAGTATTCACCATTTGTTTTCAAAACAAACTAAACATACATGCACATTTGACCTAATATGGTCTACTACATATGTAGATCTCACATATACACATATTCTTCATCATACTATCATCCTTATTCCTTCGAAACCCTTTCACGGTTTCCTTCACATAAATTCTCCCATAATAGCCATGGCAAAAATTATACTGCAAACATAAAAATGACACTAAGAGTTAGAAAGCACTTTTGAACCTTATAGATTTAGATACTCTATTCCTCCTCCTTCCAAAGGTAAGACACAAGGATAGATGACTCCACTTTGGCTCCTTAGATCCACCCGAAATCTCTTTTTATTAACTCTCTAGTACGTTTGTTCTTTCAAACTCATAACTTTTCTTTCAAAGAAACTCTCATTTTTCTTTTCTTTCTACAATATATGAACACTTGCAAAAGCCAAACTCTAGCAAAAGAAGTAAAGTATCCTATTTATAGAACTTTGGAAATCCTCATTAACATTACTAATCTCCCAACACTAGACAATTAAGAGCGTAAATCTTGCTTACTATTGCTTTGAATGACTACTATGAATGACTATTTGATTGACTAGGTTTGATAAAAGTTGGTAGGAGTTGGTAAACAACTTAGTCCTTTGAAAGATTTACACGAAATCTAAAACTCACACTCCACCCTAGTGGGGCTCCCCACTACCGGCCATAATGCCCCTTTTCTTTTATATTTTTTCTTTTCTTTTGCTCTTATATACATATATTTATACATATATACATATACACCAACATAGATTTATATATCCCAAATATATGTATATATACATTTGACCATTACATTGACTAATATTTCAATTTCATGTTGGATCATGAATTTGGGCTACTAGTTAGCATTCATTGGGCTCAATTGAATTAATTTAATTAAACTCAATCTACTAACTTACAAGACTTAGGAATTAAATATGTGTTAGGCTAACTTAAGTTGTTTTGTTGGACTCATCAATAATTCTTCATGGACTATCAGATAATTCATTTGGACTTAATTTAACAACTCATTTGGACTAAACATATAATCTAATTAGACTTGTCTTAGTTCCATCATTTGGGCTACTTGATTAGGCTAGTTTTAATTACTTGAAGTCCTCATGAATTAATTAATTTATTCATTAACCCTCTTACCTTGTTACACTTAATAAATGAATAAATATACACATAATTAAATATATTCATTCCATCACATGAATGCACAATTAATTCATACCAAAAATTTATTTCATTGATAATTAATTCTAAATTTTAATTACAGCGTGACTTAAAATTCATAGTCATTACAAAGACGAGACTTAGTAACTCACCTAATTCTGAGAGAATCAGACCCTGTGTAGGATGGACTTAGTGTCTAAGTGGTGATGGTTATTAGTGAACTAGGTCTTAGTGACCGAATGCTAAGACTTTGTGACTCGAATGAACCTCATTAAAGTAGTATGCCCTCAAGCTAATCATATTTGATGTGATATATATACTTTGTAATCTTATTCATTTATTAATAAAAGTGTCAATGGTCTTCTTTATTCATGATTAATTAGCTGAATTAATTAAATGGATAAACTCATAGTTTTTGAGTAATGTTTTTAGAACTATGATGAGGATCATGCTAACAAGATCTAAATTCAAGATAGCTCAAAACTAAAATTGTTCCTAATTATTGCTAACCTCCAAAGCTTTAAAAGGCCAAAGGGGAGGAAGAGAAAACTACTAGCAATCGAAGAAGAAGAAGAAGAAAAAGAAGACTTTCTTCCTCCCCCAAGGTTAAATAAAGATGTTGATGTGATGGCTAGGATGGCTTCTGTGCCGGAGCCAATAGATGTTGAAGATGATGTAGAAATGGCTGGGAAGGCTATAACGCCTTAGCCAATGAATGAAGAAGATATGATGGTAACTATGTTGGAGCCAAGTCAAGATGAAGACAAGGACGACAGATATGCCCGAGCCCACAAGAGTTTGTGCAACTATTGAGGGGAAAGCCTTTAGTTGAGTGGGATAATTCAGCTGTAGGAGAGATGATTGAGGGGGGAGATTGAGGCTGAAGAATGAGTAGGTACAGATCGTACAGCCTCTTACCAATTATGCCTCTTCTTCAAGCCCTTTATTATAACGATCACAGCTATATCACATGGGGATTCATAAGGCTACTAACATCAATGTAGTTTTCAAGCACTTCCCAAGCCTGGCCCCATCATAATGGCCCCATCATAATGGCATCCTCAAAACCAAACAATGAAGCAGTCTCATCTAACCTCCGCACTATCAAAGGCGGTGGATCGTTCGATGGAGTGGGGTTACCCCGTAGGCTTCCAACTGCTTGAATTCGAGAAATACAATGGAGTGGGCGACCCCTATACACACCTAAAAGTATAACTGGGAGAGCTAGGGGCCTACACAAAAGATGAGACACTCTTCCGGAGAAATCTCATGGGGGAGGCTTGTACTTGGTTTGCCAAACTCGACAGCACAGAAATTCATTGTTGAGAAGACCTCGCATACACCTTCCTTGGGCAATTCGGATTCCAAGCCCTTGACTACTACATCACCAAAGTGAAGAAACAAGTGTAATTATGAAACCTTTCGATACACAATAGTGGAGGAAGTTAGCTTCACCAGTCCATCGCACCCCCAACACACCTGAGGTCATAGTCACCTTGTTCCACTATTCCCATCTTTGATTAGGATCTTTGATAAATCACGGGTATCTTACCTCACTCTGTTGACCTAAATTGACCACAAATTTTGATTGTCACATTACGTGTAATGAAATTCTCTAAAACACCTCCGATAATATTTATGCAAAACTGAAATTACTCCTTGTAATTTAGGACAAGGTGAACTTTAAAAAAAAATTAAAAAAGAAAGAAAGAATAAAACTCAAACAGCAACGCCTAACAAAACTATTTTTCCAACACCATACTGGTATTGTCAATTTGTTTATTCAATTTTTATTTCGTTGTTGGTACTATTTATGTGCCTAAAATATTTAAAAATTAATTCAGAACTCAACTAGAAATTTCTCCTCTGGGGAAGAGTATTACTAATAAAAGAATCTCCAAGTTGCCAAGAACTCAACAGGAAACTTCTCCATCGGGGAGATAACTACCTAAAAGACGAGTAGGGACCACATGACAGTGCTCTCATTGTAATTTTGATGAAAATTCCTTGCGGCAACATCTCTGACGAAAGAATAAAGTATGGTATGTCAAAAATTATATACAAAATATTATGCAAGCAATATAAACAAAAAAGAGGAAAAATAGAAAGTAAAATTTATTATTAAATAATTTTTATATTTTTATTAATATGTAGTACAGAAATTTTATTATAAGTGCATAATTTTTTATATATAATTTATGAGCATATATGTTATTTTACACAAAATAATAATATATGCATTAATAACTATGCACCGATAAAAAATTGCAAATTTGTACGGACAAGATGTCTAAACTGAATAATTTGTTATTTCCTTTTGGTTAGTGCACATATATGCGAAAAATTATTCAGTACTGTTGAGGTATTATTATATAGTATTTCAGATCAATCATATATTGTTATTTTAGCATTTAAAGTGGGTCAAGATATAAAGAGCCTACTGTATATACTGAAATAACAGCATGTGATTAGCTTGAAACACCACGTAAAAATACCCCAAGAATACCGAATACCTTCTCCATATATGTCCACCAAATACTAACTAAGCTGTCCATAATTTTTCGTAATTGTGTTCAGCTTTGGGTGGTTAAATTTTAACGAAATCTGATTTTCTACAATTTTAAAGGAAAAGAGATAAAATTAAAGAGGACGTTAGTTTGTATCTCATATTTCATGGTGAGATTCCATCAATATTACAATGATAACAAGAATGAGATTGCTAGTTGCTGCTCAAGAATTTGAAACCATATATTCTCTTCGTTTTAAAATATGTGAATAATTTTTATTTTTTTAAGGATAAATTAATAAATTTTCCAATTTAAAAGTGGTATAAATTGGTCAATATCAAACAGTCCTTCAGTCTATACAATAACTATTTATTATAATCTATTTAAAAATTCTACTCCATCCGCTCCATATACTAGATCAAATTTTTGATTTTTCAAAATTAATTTGAAATATATTACAAATTTAAAATTCATATAATTCATTTGAATTCTTAAGTATTATTCTTGTTGTTTGTAATACTTTATATGTACTTTACAATATTTATAATCGTGCAACTAAGGTTAAATAAATTTATATAATTTTAAATTTAAAAATATCTCAAATTAATTCTACAAGATTAAAAGTGATATTATAATTTAGAATGAAAAAAAACACTCATTTTCAAAGTTTAGTATTTTCAAAAATTAAATGAATCATATTAACTTTAAATTAAAAAATATATTAAATTAATTTTACAAAATCAAAATTAATACTTTATTCGTTCTATAAAAAGAATATGGTTTATAAAATTAATAAATATCAAATAATATTTGTTTAATATAATAGGACAATGAAATAATAATTACACGTCAAGAAAATTGTATCCTCTTATAATGCTATCATTAGTTTTTATCAAATGATTTTTATATGTTTATAAAAATATTATTTTTTTGTGAAAAATAAAAGTATATACATATCAAAATAAGGAAGAAAAATAAATTTTAATAATATGAAGTCAATTGTAAGGAAGGTCTTGACCTCGTCTTAATTGCTTCTGGCGAAGCCTCTGGCACTAGAGAAATGGCGTAATTTTCGGTTAGGAAGTCCCTTTTATTTGTGTTTCTCTTTTTATTTTATTTTCTGTTGCCAACCATGCAATACGAAATAATCTCTCTTTTTTTATCATTAAAACATTGGTTTATAAAGGATAAAAAAATTACAATAAAAATATTTAGACACAAACCCTTAAACAAAGTAACATATACAAAAAGATGATCAGTCATCACAATCAGTAGACTCTACATATATTTTTTTTAAAAGTTATATTCTAAAAATAATAATAGATACAGAATATCACAAAAAAATAATAGATGCATATTTGAGCAATTCTCGAATGGAAGAACAAGTCATCATGATAAATTGATAAGGCCGCATCCAATGTCTTAGAAAACTGTATCCTCTTATAATATGCTATCACTAGTTTTTATCAAATGATTTTTATATGTTTATAAAAAAAAATAAAGTATTTGTAATACTTTTCCCAAAAAGAATATACATATCAAACTATGGAAGAACAATAATTTTTAATATAATATGAAGTCAATTGTAAGGAAGGTCTTGACCTCATCTTAGTTGCTTCTGGCAGTCCATTGTATGTACTCCATATATCAGAAACACGCGGTATCCCCTTTATGAAGTCAATTGTAAGGAAGGTCTTGACCTCATCTTAGTTTCTTCTGGCGAAGCTTCTGGCAGTCCATTGTATGTACTCCATATATCAGAAACACGCGGAATCCCCTTTATCAATTCAAAAGCTAATCCGCGTACCCTCTTCTTTGTGTTTCTCTTTTATTTTCTGTTACCAACCATGTAATACGGAATAATCTTCTTTTTGTTTCCATTAAAACTTTGGTTTATAAAGGATAAAAAAATTACAATAAAAATATTTAAATACAAACCCTTAAACAAAGTAACATATACGAGAAGAGGATCAGTCATAACAATTAGTAAACACTAAATACACTCTTCAAAAAAATTATATTTCAAAAATAATAATAAATACAGAATATTCCAAAAAAAACGTAAGAGATGCATATCTTAGCAATTCTCTAATTGAAGAACAAGTTATCATGATAACACTGCATCCAAATTTAAATAATTTATCTTTGCCGATCTGCACTAGAAAAATTCTCAAAAACAAAAAAGCAATTTCTAAAACGAAGAAAGCAAAATTTGGCAGGAGATGATAATGAAATCCTTTCACAAAAGGAGAAAGAAAATTAATTATCTCATACAAAAAACAAGTCTAACTATACAAGAAGAGAGAATAAATTATTTCTAGGCAATAAAAAGAAAGTACTGAGATCTAGAAAAATCTCTCTCCAAAAATTAAAAAGCCCTCTCCATATCTAAAGACAAAAGCAAGGATTCTTGATTAGAGAAAAAAGTGAAAAAGGTAAATAGTTTTCAAAACTAAATAATCCTAAGAGAATGGATTCTTGAGAGAATTTACAATTAATTAAGCATTAATAAAAAATAAAATAAAATAAAGTATTAACTCACATTTGATTACATTACAACGCAATGAAACTAGTCTATGGTGACCTTATTTATATGGATTCGCCACTTGTATATTCTTATGGGTGTTGATAAAATTTATTTCTTTTGTTAATCAAAGAAAAATGAGGTAAACGCCAATTCTTACTCGAGGAGAAAAAATACAAGTAGAACGTCGAGGTAAACGCCACAGCACTAAGCGTATATACAAGCCTCTTGTTCTCATTGCTTTGCTCTTCCATTAAAAAGTTCATCTCTCTCTCTCTCTCTCTCTCTCTCTTAAGGAAACACAGTCATGGGTATTATTGATCTAAAAATAGAACACATAAGAGCCTCAAAGCGTTGGGACGAAAGACACAAGAGACTGAGGCAACTTAACACAACAACAGCACCTCAAAACTCACTTGGAAGAAGATCTAAAAACCCCAATACCTCCAAATTCCATATAACAAATGGAACAAACCACCAACCAATGGACCTCGAATTACACGAAGCTGCAAAGAAAGGCGAGGTCGACATCTTCATTACTATCTTGGAGAAATTCACTGAAAACACAAAATCACCTCTGCCCACCATTTTCAGCCAGTTGACTCCACAACAAGACACATTCCTCCATGTTGCAGCCAGCTATGGACACGAGGAGCTCACTGGTTTCATTGCTCACCATTTCGGCCAACTGATTGTCTGGAAAAACTGCAAAGGCGACTCGGCCTTACATTTGGCAGCCAGAGCTGGGCATTTCGGTGTGGTTGAAATCCTGCTCAGTTTCCGAAACAACAAACTGTACAGCGACTCTAATTGGGATGATTGTTTAGTGCTCACAGACGATAAACGGGTAGAATTAATTAAGCAAAGGGTGGAAGAAAGGGTATTAGTTAATGATGAGGGGAACACGGCTTTACATGAAGCCTTGATTAATGATCATAAAAATGTTGCAGAGTACCTGATGACTTGGAATACGGAAGCAGCATATTATGTAAATATGCAAGGAAAATCGCCATTGTATATGGCTGTTGAAGCTGGAAAAATCGAGTATGTCAAGACTATGTTGCACGGAAGATCTAATTACATGGATGTTCTAGATGAAAAACTTACACAGGGAAAGTCTCTTCTTCATGCTGCCATAAAGGGAAGGAGTATAGGTATAACATCATAACTGATCAGGTTATAGTGAAATTATCACCACATATGACTGTAAAGTTTTATAACTTTTTGTTGCATTAGTTATAACAAATGTTACATTTAAGTTAGCCCATGAATAGGGTACTAGCGTTAAAATGCAATTTTTGCTATAATCAATGCAGCAAAAAATATAGAATTTCACCGTAGTATATAGTATGAAAAATTCACCATTACCGAATCATTTCATAACACTCAGTACTGTATAGTTCTTTCATATATATAATCAAATTTGCAAATTTTTCATCCACAGAGATTTTTTTGCTAACTTAATACTACATTCGTTCTAAATTATAAGTTACTATTGATTTTTGTAAATCAATTTGAGACATTTTCAAACTCAACTAAGATGATTCATCAAAAAGTTATGAAATAATAAATTTTATGAATAATACTTATTAATAGTTTACAATATTTATCATTATATTTATTAAAACTAAAATAATTAATGTCAATTATGAATTTGAAAATATCTAAAGTTAACCTAAAAAATCAACAACGATCTTACAATATTTTAGGAAGGGAGGGAGGGAGGGAGTAGAAGTAATTGTCATTCCAGCACTGTTGTCATTAAGCTCTGATTTTCAGCATAAGGTAATTGTTAGCTCATGCAGGTTAAATAGTTACTCCCTCCATCCCATAAAAAATATCTGAAGAATAAAAAAAAAATCCATAAAAGGTGCCTATATAAGCATAATTTTACTTTGAAAAGTACTCGAGTAGAATCTATTACTTTTAGGAAAAGAAAAGAAATCATACTTTACTTACTTGAGATCGTAAAACTGGAATTTATTTATTCTCTTTCCTCTATTTTAATTTTTCTTTATTTGTGTGAAAATTATACTCGAGTCATTTTTTACTGGACAAAGGGAGTATATAGTTGGATACTCGAGAAAGCCATACAAAGACGGGATTAGAAAGCCAAATATGCAATACACATGCCCCTAGAAACACTGCCATTTCCGATAGTTCTTTTCTGAATTCTAGATCCTTTTTGATTGCTTACTCTAGCTTTGAGTAAACTCATGATAGCTACTGGCTGTTGCTCAATTATATTATCTTCTCTTTGTTGGCCAATGTGTGATCCGTGAATATCATTCACCTAAAAACAATAATTGATCATTGTGGCAGACCCTACCACAGCTTACCTAAGGATGAGAATTGAAAGAATGTTCTTGTAGATAATACTATACTCCCTCAATTACTAAATTAAATTAAAGATATATTTTTAAAACAACAACTTTTAAGAATAATATTATGTTTACAATTATATCCCGATTATTTACCTAGTAGTTTATGAGTGGTAGTGTGATGCTATAAGTGATATTGAAAAAGTAGCGGCAAATTAAGAACTTCATGTCATTTAATAATTTAAAATAGAAATAAATCTCTAATTTTGAAATGGACCAATAAAAATGTATCTCTAATTTTGCAACGAAGGAAGTATTTAGTATTTACAGTAAGAATGCATAGTGTCGCTTATTCTTTTGAGCTAGTATTCTATTACTATTATTTCTAATTTCTAATCTAATTCGATCTATATTCTGATTTTCAATTGCCAGAAATACTACAAGAAATAGCAAAAGAAAAGCCTGTGCTAATCCATGTCAAAGACGAGGATGCACTGAGTCCACTTGATTTTGCATCATCAACAGGTTTTCTCGAGGGTGTAAACTACCTACAAGATGAGTTTAAAAAAGATACCATTGCAAGTGATGCTGTGAACATAAATCAGAAGTTGCATAACCATCCCCCAGACCTTAAAATCGAAGATATACGACAGTCAGAGCACTGGGAAGGGAGACATAAGAGATTGAAGAAGCTACTAGATGCTAAAAAAGTTGAAATTAAAATACCTCAAGATCCTCAACAAGCCGTGGATCAACATTCCATGGACCTTGCGTTATATATAGCTGCAAAGAAAGGCGATATTGATGGCTTCATTAGTGCACTAAAGAAAATTGTCGAAGGAAAAGACTCACCTCTACCAACAATTGAGAATCAGCTGACCCCTCTAAAAAATACATTCCTTCATGTTGCAGCTAGTTTTGGAAATGAGGATCTCACAGGTTTTATTGTTCACCATTTTCGGAGCTTGCTCAGCAAGAGAAACCATAAAGGCGACACAGCCATCCATGTCGCTGCTAGAGCTGGACACCTAGGTGTAGTTGACATTCTAGTCAGATTTCAAAATGACCAACTGAGAAAGGACTCACTTCTGGATGTTGATATAGAGAGGAATGATGAAACACTAACTGGGAAAATAAATGAAAGGGTGATGGTGAATGATGAGGGGAACACACCTTTGCATGAAGCCTTGATTAACAATCAAGAGAAGGTTGCAGAGTACCTGATCAAAGCAAATGTTGAAGAAGCATATTATGTAAATAAGGAAGCGAAGTCGGCATTATACATGGCTGTGGAAGCTGAGAACATTGCTTGTGTGAAAACTATATTAAGCACCACACCTTATACTCATCAATATATTCTCGATGAAGTTATAAAGGGAAAATCTCTAATTCATGCCACCATAAAATGGAGGAATATAGGTACTTCCAAACAATCCTAAAAATATAATTTTAGTTCTATACATGTGGTTTCACAATAATCTAAATTTGCAGATGTTCTTCTATACTAAATCGGATATGATTATTTTTTTAAAACTCTTTTCGTTGATTCTAATTGTCAGCACTGTTGCAAGAAATAGCAAAAATGAAGCCTGTAGTGATACACGTGAAAGATGAAGATGGGCAGAATCCGCTTCATTATGCAGCTTCAACTGGTTTTATTGAGGGGGTACACTTCTTGCTTAACCAAATTAGAATGGATGCTTCTGAAAGGGATGCTGATGGGTTCTATCCTATACATCTCGCATCAAAATATGGCCAAGTTGGCATACTCGAGAAGTTGCTACAGCATTGCCTAGATGCAAGGGAGTTTGTAAATCAAGATGGTCAAAACATTCTTCATGTTGCAGCTAAGTATGGAAAAGATAGCATTGTTAGATACATACTAAAAACTCCAGGGCTTGAGCTGCTGTTAAATGAGAAGGATAAAGATGGTAACACACCTTTGCATCTGGCAGCGATAAACTGGCATCCAAAGGTTGTAACTTCTCTGACGTGGGATAGGAGAGTTAACCTAAAACTTGTGGACAATGAAGGTTTAACGGCTCTTGAGGCCGCTGAAGAGTATATGGAAGCAATGGCTTTGTATCGAAAGGTATGTATGCTGTAGAGTTAATACCATTATTAAAGTAAAGAGAACTGATAGTTACTATCCAAAAAAGAAATGAATTGCAGTCAGTGTAACTTTGATGAATAAATAAAAAGGAATAATTGGTTGCCAGATGATACAGGTAGTGGAGACCATGTATTTAGCAAAAAGAAATGATTGCCTAGTGAATTGTACATATATACTTGTGCATGATTGTAAGTGAAAAAAAGTATATTCTAACATTTGAGAGATAAATCTAATCTTGTGAAGAGAGAGAGGAGGGTGCGAGAGAGATGTTTTTGATTTGATCAATGGCTTACAGTTTTTTATTTACTATATAGCGGTTAACATGGATGGCGCTGAAGTCTGCTGGAGCTCCAAGAGCAAAGGATCGAAAGACACCGAAAATTGACCGACTACAGTCTAAAACATATGAGTCATATAACATGGATTACTGCAAGGATAGGGTTAATACTCTCTTGCTGGTTTCAACCCTTGTAGCCACTGTGACTTTTGCAGCCGGATTCACAATGCCTGGTGGCTACAACAATTCTGAACCAGACCAGGGCATGGCAACTGCTAAGTAAGCGCATGTTCCAGGTATTTGTGATTTGCGACACCATAGCAATGTATAGCGCCATCATGGTGGCTGTCACCCTCATTTGGGCACAGTTAGGTGACCTTACTTTAGTGCTAAATGCCCTTAGGTTGGCGATTCCATTGCTTGGGATATCTCTCACCATGATGTCATTAGCATTTATGGTCAGTGTATATCTTGTCGTGAGCAAACTTGTTTGGCTTGCGGATGTTGTTTTGATAATGGGAATCATTTCTCTTGCAAGTCTCCTCACACTCTTTGTCCCGCTCAATTTACCTTACTCCTCCGATTTTCCCATTTCACGGTACATCTCCTACTATCCATTCTGTACATTGATGTTGGTCTCTGGATGTTACTATGATTATGAAACAGAACACAACTCACTTTGAGTCGCTTTACATTTTGGAGATTCATGTTTAATCGCACATGTAACTATCTTACATTACTGAGACCCTCTTTTGATCGTAACATGTTCTTTCAGTGTATATGAGTGACAAGGCTTTCAGGTCAGTTTTGTAATTTAAACATTGTAAGATATGTATTATTAACAAAAATAATAAATGGGTTTCTAATGATAACTATGAATAAAGTTCACTTAAGTAAATGATTTCTGTGCCTAAACAATTTGGGAAAGCTTGGAGATTATTATGAACCTGAGAACTCATAAGCTCAGAGATGAGAGAGATAGATGAGGGGGAAAGAGAGGAATCCATGGCATTATACATAGCTTAGAGAAATATTAGAGAGACAAAAGAAAGAAAGAAGATTACAAGACAAACTCATTTATGGATTACAATTCGAACTAATTCAACCATAACTGCAAAGTACACTATCACTATTTATAGCTAACTCATCTAACAGCTAGCTAAAGTTAACTAATGGAAAACTAATACTGCGGGGCATAACACTGTCCTCCCTTTGAGTCGTCCTCATGGAATTGGAGATTGAGTTGCATAATTCCTCCTTCATGTATTGTGATATTGCATCTGTTGCCACTTTGTTGTTGCCCTTTTTGCCTGTAATTTTGAAGTGTAACACACCGAAAGTTTACCAAGCCATTTATAACAACATTGAATTCACGCTTCGCACCATTAGGTATTTTAAGGCTTGATGGTCAGTCTTGATGGTAAACTGGAGGTGGAGGAGGTAAAGAGACAAATGCCTAACAGCAACACCTATGGCAAGAAATTCTTTTTGATAGGTTAAGTAACCTGCTTCTTTAGGTCCCAGGACTTTGCTATAGACTATTGGCTTAGAGTCCTGCACAACCAGGGCACCTATTCCACTATCACAAGCATTAGTTTCTATGACGAAAGGCTTGGAGAAGTTTAGCAAAGCAAGTACAAGGATAGATTGTCGGCCTGCTTCACATTTCTAAATGCTGCTTCAGCTTCCAGGCTATTTTAACGGAATTCTTTTGCATAAATGGGTTAACGGCTCGGCTAAGAAACATTTGCTTTTGAGTTTTGACAAATTTTCATAGTAACCATCCAACCCTACGAGTCCTCTCAAACCCCACATGAATATGTATTGGCCAATCCAGCACATGCTTCATTTTGTCTTCATACATAGATAAACCCATTCCTGAAATGCTATGCCCACCGTAGGTCGAGCAATATCACATTTAGTTTCCTTTAAATATATCTAAATATCAGGCCCCTTACTATAGATAGGGTGTTAACGCATCCGTGTTGTTGCTAGTTAGCGGAAAGAACAATGACAAACAAAAGACCAAGACAGACATCCTTAGTATGGCAGAAACTTGGTTCAAGAGGCTTTGAAAGGTGTGTCAAGCCCCTGTTCGTACCTGACCAGAGATTGGAGATAGAGACAAAGATATATAGAGAGAAACTGAGAGAGAGAGAGAAATTAGACAAAATTTGGGAGGAAAAATGATAGAAATCTCAATATTCTTCACTGAGATTGTGAGGAAGGAGAGAGAGAGAGAGAGAGAGAGAGAGAGAGAGAGAGAGAGAGAGAGAAAACTTAAACAAGCTTCTCTTCATTTCATTCATTCACTTAATTAATAATGCTTGGAGAAAAATTCTCGGTTACAACTATTTATAGAGAGAGAATGCTGAAAAGTAAAGTTACTAACCTACACTATTTTTTTTATCCTTCACTCAAATATAGCTAACTACCCCATGTGCTCACATGATCATTCAAAATGTACTATCTACTAGAATATATTAATATATCCCTTGCTGCTCAAAATACCCTCTGCATAACCTATATCATGGATGTACTGACTAGTACCCACAAGAATGCACTAGTGGAATTATCTTGAAGATTTGGCTCCTTCTAGAAATCTGGTAAACTACAACGAAAGTTATATGGGTGTTTCTGATTGATAAACATGGAACTCTTTCGGGTATGTAGGGGTTGTCACTGGGGTGTAAAACGTTACGAAATGTATGCTTATTTGAATATTTACTTGACTTCCACATAACGGGGAGTTGCTGATTTTCTACTTTCCAGTCTTAATGGCTCTCACCACCTTTCCTGTGTCAAAAATAAAACTCAGGAACTTGTTTAGTTGAACCTTTCCATAGCAATTCTTTGAAACTTCTGCCTTCTCATATTACCCAATATCAAAAGTTAACACCAACAACATTTGATTTTGATTTAGTGTAATTTCTCCATTGCAAAAACTTGCCTTAGTATTATCTTTAGCATGGGTTCATGAATTTCTTTTCCATCAAATATAGCCACCATTGATATTTGTCGACCTCCATCATAACTAGTTAATTTGTAATACTCTATCTTCGATATATAGCTACAACTGTCACAGTTCCAAAATGATCCTACCTTTCTTGAGATGTGAAGTAGGACAATTAACCATTTCTTATTATTTTTATTTTGAGCATCAATGCACACCAATAAACAGATGTTAATTCAAAATCAAGATTAATGCTGTTGACTACCATAGTCCAATCACAACTTGGCCCTATAACCATTTGAAAAAACAACCAAAAGACCAACTTTGTAGTTTCTTCATGCATCAAGGAATTCTCTTCAATATAGTGCCTAGTTGATTGAGTGCAACCAGCTTATTTTCCAAGATCCTAACAGCACCAAGGGTAGTAGTAGGACTTAGATAATTCAAATAAGCCATGACTGTTGTCTAACTCCACTGATATGGGTATGTTATATTTAGAGAATCTCCAAGGAAGAAAGTTAAAATTATCTTTTGTGCCACAACTTTATTTTTCAGACATATTTCTCTTGCAACTAAATTCTCAAACTGAAAGTGCTTAAGGAGTATTCCCATTTTGTTAATCCAAGGAACAGGCTCAACAAACCATTCCCCCTTGATGATAGATAACTTGCGTCCAACATCAATTGTTTCCAATAGTGTATGTCTACTTCTCTTGAAAATGAAACTGGTCTCAAATTTAAGATTACCATAAACCTTGACTCTCCCTTTCCTTGTATCTTTCTTAGAAACCAGTACATTCAATGACTACAATTCTCCACTTGTTACAGAAAATCTTTGCCTCCTTCCATGAAGTTTATGTGCAACAATCATTGGTAAAAGTTTGTTGTCAAAACCATAATCAATAGCCTTATCTTGGTTAACACTTTTGCGAACCTCTTCACCTTTGAAGTTATCCTGCTGAAGTAGCAGCCCATTTTCATTAGCCTTAAAGCATTAAAGGTGGATACCTAATATACGCTTTTTTAGGTCTGCAAAGGTAATATTTGGACTGGTTTTGGGGTAAGGAAATGAGGGGTATGTTGTGTAGTTTGGTGAAGGTAATTCTGGTTATGGAGGGGGCAATGTTTGGGGTTTGTTTCTGAAGTAAACTACAGTGTAGTGGGCTAGTGTATGGATTGAGGTATGAGTTGTTAATCTTGGGGTCAAGTTGTTTATAGGATTTTTCTTGCTTGTAGGTTTGGAATAATGCCATGGGTTTAAGTAGCTTTCTCTTCATTTTGGTGTCATTTTTAAGGCCTCAATAAGTCGAGGAATCTCACAAATGATCATATCCCTCTTGGTTTCTCAAACTCATCATTGTGGTCATTCATTATAGGTGGGTGGACCATCATAATTTGGAGCCTCATAATGTTCAACATAATCATTATACATAGGGTTGCTCCCTCTTGTTATGGCTCTTCATCATAAATAGGAGTCTCGTAATGAAGTGTTGTTCCATCAATGTTTACAAGTGTTGCAAAGCATGACTTCTTTGGCTTAGGCTTCTGGTACGCACCCCCTTGCCACTATATTTTCCTAGTTCTTTGAGCTTTGTTTACCTCACCTTCTTTGCTGAAAATAAGTTGCTTCTCAATGATAGTAGCCTACCACTCATTACTTTGAACATCATCAAATATTGGAGTCCCTTTATCTTCATCATTCTCATAATATATAGGAGCCCTTTCACAATTTGCTTCTTTAAAATCCTTGATCCAGTTTCTATCATTATTACCTTCAATAAATGATGGGAACACAAGCTTGTGATGCTTGAGTTCCTTTTCTTACACATTTTCTTCAACAATGTTGTTCCTTTTCCTCCATTGGACATCATCTTCTTCATTTGTTCAGGCTCTTAACTTCTCAGCATGGCAGGAGGTCGTTTCTAAAAAATCCCTTATCCCTTCTTTGACCCATATGAACAGGCCTTTTGCCCCTATCCTTACTCCCCAAAGGATTCTCAAACCCATCTTCATTATCTGAACTTCTTTGCCTTAACAAACTCATTTATACCTTCCATAAAATGGTCCATTTTTTCATCAATGAGTTGTAATTTTTCATTGGTGTACTCCCTGTAACTAAGGAAATCCTGCGACAATAGTTGTGAAGGACCAACCACATTTACAAACAATAGGAATGAAAGGAATCACAAGACTATTGTGATTTTGGGTTTGAAAATTAATTTCAAGAAGTAGCAATACTACTTAAATGGGAGTAAATGAGCTTGAGTGGTTTTTAAGTAAGAAATGAATGTCCTCGGTGAAACAAACCAAGTATCCGAGACAGAACAAGTTTTAAATTCAACTACTTACTACTTAGTTGAATTCCACATTCTGACACAAGTTAATTTATAATATTCTTAAATTTAAAATGAATATAAAATTATTTAATTTTTATCAATATAATCTAATTTTTTAAACTATCTAAAAATTATTTTGAATTATGAGATTTTTTGCTTATTAGAACTTAAATGAATTATACAAAATTTAAATTTAAATTTAAATCCCCTAGCTGAAAAAAATTGAGAAGACAATCTCCAAAGTAGAAAAAAATTAAAAGTTTAATCTCCTTATTGAAAAATTGAGAAGCAATCCCTTAATTGAAAAAAAATTGAGAAGACAATTCCTACAGTGAAAAAAAAATTAAAAGTTCAGGATATTAATCAATATTTAAGCCTATTTTATACCATTTAATAGTAAAATGTCATATAGGTAAATGTAAGAAAAAATAAAGAGATTTGAATTATAATAACAAATTGTGTAATTATTATTTAGCATGAAAAAATTGTTTAATTATTAAAGTCTCCTTAATTTGAGGCCTAGAATTTAACTATTATTGAAACACTTTTTAAAATCTCCTTTATTTTATTTTATTTATGTTAAAACAGTCCAAATAGCTACTAATTGTATTCTGGGTATAAATTAGGAGGTTAATTATCGTAACTAAATCATAATTAGTGATAATTAACCCCCCCAGATTTGTTCGTATAAAGAAAAATAGTTTCTATCTTAAAATGACTCCCGATGGGTGTGGAGGCCATATAGGCACCCATATTTCCACATCAGTTTTGAGGGACTCAATGATGGTTTGCAAAAACTATACATATATTCAATCTAATTGATATAATGCAGCGGAAGTAGGCATAAATCATATTTAAATTTTTTCTACAAATAAAATTTCAGAATATTTCTTATGCGATACTTATTAAGTAAGGAATGATTAAAAAAATTATACATTTGTAGACAATTAATCTTTAATCAGTTACGAGTTCACCTCCCTTTAATCATTCGTGTTTTTTCAAGAATTCACGGATCAACGTTAGCAACCCAAGTGTGCAGCCTCTAAAGGTGATCCACTAAGAGATAATATAGATTAAAAAAATAGATTTAGGTTTTTTCAAATATTGGGTGGCTAGCCCTAATTATCTCTCTGTCTCTCTCTAACTCCATAGATGTAAAGAATTATACGAAGTATTCTCTAATACTTATAACACCCCAATCTATCATAAAACTCTTCCTTATATAGAGAAACTCCTTTCTCCTAAACTCTTTAGGATTTAGGGTTTTAATTTAATTCTCAATCTAATTAGGAACTAAATTAATTATTATAATTACAATTCTTAAACTATTTAGGAACTTAATTATTTATAATAATAATACTACTTATTAATTAATTTCTAAATCATTTAGGAACTAAATAATAATAATAATAATAATAATAATAATAATAATAATAATAATAATAATAATAATAAGACTCTTCTTATTATTGCTTGTCTTATAGCGTTATTACATTGCTCCTCTACCTGCATTCGTTCATCCAATTATGCTTCCTAATATTCTTTTATAGTCTCATTTTATATCTGCAACTTCTCTTTCCGCATCTTTAGATCACGCACTCCTCTTTCCAATTTTAGGTTTCAGTCGAGGAGACCTCTTATCATTTCATCGTTTATTTCTTCTTTCCTAGTCATAAGATTCAAATCAGAATCCATCTTTGGCTCAACTTCTCTTATCTGTCTCAAGTTACTAATCTCAAGCATCCTACAAAATCATACAATGACTTAATTAGTCCTTCATAAAATAATATGACTAATATTTTTTTTTAAATAATCATTTACTTCACTTCATTAAGCTATCTTGAATGAATTTTCATAATTCATTTCCTAAACTTAGTATACAGAGTTTTCTTATATTATCTAAGGTCATAATCCTTAGATTTTTCCCCCACCTAAGGTTTATAACCTACAGCTCTAATACCAACATGTGACGTCCCCAAATTCTCCCTTGAACCTCGGGTTCAGTGCTCACTATCCAACACTTGACAAACATTCATAAATTAAATCTTCAATAACTAGCAGAAAATATACATAGATTCACTACAAAACGTATCATCAATCCCAGATTCCACTAACCTTAAATACATCACAATTACCTTATAACACAAATGGTTTATAACGTAACAATAAAAACTAATTACTTCTATTAGTTCACCTTTTCTTTGCCTTTGTACTCCTTAGATCACTTGGACTTAACTCAAGAATAGTTCATGATATAGCAAGAGTGAACAACTACTTTGCTCAGTAAGTTTAAATAAATAATAAATGATATGTCATGAATGTAAAAGAATTAATTTTTGGAACTTCAACAACATTCAAGAATTGTGAAGACATACAATTTTGAGTAACAACTTTCAATTGATTTAATATAATATTTTTTTCATGCTGAAAGATCACAAAACCGTGAATATAAGTTTTGAGTATTTATAATACCCTGAAGACATAAGACTGTCTTTTTCATTTTGAATACTACCAATCATTTTAATTGAAATATCCGAGGATGGGTACTCTAGGTGATCAATCTATTGTACATATACTGTGCACATTATAACCATCCAATTTCGTTTTGATTGAAATTATTACATCCGACCATAGTTTTATCCTTTCATAATAATTTGTTCATTTTAGCTTTTTCCATCAGATTTCGCACCATAACAATATGGTTTGGACTAACTTTCAATAATATTCAGATTAATGAATTTGATACATACATGGTTTAGCCGAAACAATTGTCATAGATCTTTTTCTTTAAATAGTTCATAACAAGAATAGTCATATTAACATATGCAATATCTAGCCGAAATAAATGACATAGATATATCTTATTAAATAGTTCATTTTAAGAATCAATCATAATAATATCTAGTCGAAATAATTGGCATAGATCTTTCTCTTTTAATAATTCATAATGAGAACAGTCATGCGAATGCACATAAGTGTGAAAATCAATAAGAATATAGATATGAAATAATTCTTAATAATTATTTTATCATGTACTATGAAACTAATTTCAACTTCTAGATACTTAACATAATAAAAACACGTTTATAAAACTTACATAGTGAAACGAGTTTGGGTTTCAGAAGAACTTGCCAAATAAATACAAGTTAAGGTTCAGAGAACTTGCCTGTTCCGCTGACTACTGTTATTCAACTTAAAATAACCTTTTTTGGATGACCTAACATTTAACAACATTGATCTAGCAATCAGTATATCATATATAGGTTTATTTTACAATAATAATCTTACTATACATGTCTTAAATCATCTAACACTTAATCGTAACTTCTAATCACTTAATAATATTATCAACCTTTGAGAATATTTAAATCACGTAATTATCATATAAGAATATATAAATCACCTCATAGTATTATCACATTTGATAATATATTAACCACAAATAAATATTATTAATCATTTAAGAGTATTTTAACCATTTACTAATATTATTATCCATTTAATAATGTCTTAATCTCTTTATAATAATATTATTCATTAAATAATATCTTAATTATTTGCAAATATTATTAATAATTTAATAATATTTTTTCCTCTTAATAATTTTTTTAATCCTTTTATAATATTTTAATTTTTTGTTAATATTATTAATTATTTAATAATATTTTATTCACTCACTAATATTATTAACCATTTAATAATATTTTAATGATTTATTAATATTATTAATCATTTAATAATATTTCATTCAGTTATTAATATTATTAACCCTTTAAAAAAAATTAATCCTTTATTAATATTATTAATAATTTAATAATATTTTATTTATTTTCTAATATTATTAATTATTTAATAATATTTTATTCATTTATTAATATTATTACTTATTTAATAATATTTTATACCTTTACTAATATTATTATTCATTTAATAATATTTTAAATTTTTAAATTTTGTCTAATATTATTATTATTATATTAAATTATATTTTCTGATCCATTTTATACTCAAAAGATCCAACCCGACCCGACCTGTTTAGACCGATCCGATCTGAGCCGTTTAATTTTGCTTAATTTTTCAAAAATTCAAGACTACCGTTGCGGCGGTCTTTACCAGCGCCGCGACGGTCCTCTATAAAACGTTTCACCGCTGCGGCGGTAGTTGAAATTTTCCAACTTCAATTTTTCTAACTTTGATTATTGTAGTTCAATCTATCATAAAATATGTAATACATGATCAAATGATCTCAAGTCTATTTTGCTAGGTTCATAACTTAGTATTCTTCAAGTTTTCAAGAATCAATTAACTTCCAAAAATATTTTTGACAACGAAAATCAAGATCCACCAATTAGGGTTTCAAAATGGGCATTTTTACCAAAAACCTTATAACTTCTTTGTTTTAAATTATTTTTAGACGATTCAAGTTATATTACGATCGAAACTCACTCATCTAACGTACAAGACACAAAAATGACGTAAACAACTTATATGTTATAAATCACACATAACCAACCTAGAAATCCAACTAGGGTTTTAAAACTAAACATGCTCACACAACCTTTTCTTCCATCATTTTTCATACAAAACAGGTTAGAACACATATCTAGCATATTTAACCATAGATCTTCTTCACATAGATTCTTCAACAACCAAGCATGCTAAAACTCATGTATAAAGAAAATAACAACTAAAATTTGAGAAACTAATAAACTTTCTATGAAAATCTTCTTCTTGCTAGATTTCTTCCTCCTTCTTGAGTGACTCACTAGAACACTAGCTCACATTTACTAACACTCAACGTGTTTCACACAACTCTCAAGAACACTTTCACAAAAGTTCTAGTGTCTCTCTAGAAATTTTCTCTATAAGTTAGTAGAAATGAGCAAATAAGTAAACTCTCTATAATGAAGGTATGACTCTTATTTATAGAACTCTAGGACACTCCCAATTAAACTCCTAATCAACTAACATTGATAAAATTAAGAGATTAATCTCACTTACTATTGTATGGAGTGACTCACTAGAACACTAGCTAACATTTATGATTTACTAGGGTCGGTGAGGATTTGGTGAGCAACTCTTGTTCTTACTTTTCACCAAGCAAGCAAGCTATAATGCACCCCAAATGGGGTCATCCATAACCGGCCAAATGGCACTTTTTCCTGGCAATTTTGTTTTAAATTTTTTTATCTTATATATACACCAATATATATATATATATATATATATATATATATATATATATATATATATATATATATATATATGTTGACCCACATTTGATTTCATTTAGGCTCCACTTTGGGTCATTTAGTTAATTCTATGTGCGCTCCTAGATTAATTTTGTTTAGGATCCTTCATTGATTCATTTGGACTATATAATAAATATTACAAGTATCATTGCTTGGACTACTAGTTAAAATACATAATCACCACATTGGGCCATTACCTAATAACTCATACTAAACTTAATATTAAATGGACTTGGGCAACTAGTTTAATTCCATTAAGTTACCACATGGGCTTCTTAAATCCTTCATACAAGACTTAATAATATCAGACTTGGCTAACTGTATAATCATATTAGGTTAATTACATAATTCAATTAGACTTGCTTTATTAAAGTCGATTGGACTACTAGATTGAGTTAGTTTACAAAAACTTCCTAAGTCTTGGGCTTATTTTAATAAAATCAATAATACACATTCATACAAGTATTTCACTTGATTAAATTTAATTCATTAACTACCTCATATCATCAACTTGAGTTTATAATATAGCTACCTAAATACATACAAGTATTACCACATTGGGTTATTCATTTATTTATTCTTTCTCATTAATCTTACACAAGTAATTCATTTGTTCATTATTAATCTTCTTATTTGTCATACAAGACTAACATTCAAGTTTTGTGATCTCATCACATAAGTTCTTCTTGTATTTTTTTCCTTCTTTAGTTAATTCGAATAAATTAATATATATATATATATGTTGACCCACATTTGATTTCATTTAGGCTCCACTTTGGGTCATTTAGTTAATTCTATGTGCGCTCCTAGATTAATTTTGTTTAGGATCCTTCATTGATTCATTTGGACTATATAATAAATATTACAAGTATCATTGCTTGGACTACTAGTTAAAATACATAATCACCACATTGGGCCATTACCTAATAACTCATACTAAACTTAATATTAAATGGACTTGGGCAACTAGTTTAATTCCATTAAGTTACCACATGGGCTTCTTAAATCCTTCATACAAGACTTAATAATATCAGACTTGGCTAACTGTATAATCATATTAGGTTAATTACATAATTCAATTAGACTTGCTTTATTAAAGTCGATTGGACTACTAGATTGAGTTAGTTTACAAAAACTTCCTAAGTCTTGGGCTTATTTTAATAAAATCAATAATACACATTCATACAAGTATTTCACTTGATTAAATTTAATTCATTAACTACCTCATATCATCAACTTGAGTTTATAATATAGCTACCTAAATACATACAAGTATTACCACATTGGGTTATTCATTTATTTATTCTTTCTCATTAATCTTACACAAGTAATTCATTTGTTCATTATTAATCTTCTTATTTGTCATACAAGACTAACATTCAAGTTTTGTGATCTCATCACATAAGTTCTTCTTGTATTTTTTTCCTTCTTTAGTTAATTCGAATAAATTAAATTAACTAACTTACTACATCTTATCATACCAAATATACACATATATAGTATAATTTTACACATCATATTTTCTCATGAAAATAAATAGTAATAATAAAAAATTGAGTTTGTAAGTTTTCAGGTTATTACAAGAAAAAGTTTGTATCACTCAATATAGGTAAATAAGAAAGGCCAACACATGGTTTAGCTAATGAAGAAAGCAAACGCGTATTCCTACCAGACTTTCTTACTTCTTGAAAGGCATTAACTCGAAACAAGGAAGGCTATGATTGATACTGCTACAATATCCTAAATATTTACAAGATTTGTAGATAAGGTTAATTAAAGGTTATGGTTTAAAATCTAGAGCTGGAGAAGTGAGTTGTGTAGAAAATGAGTAAACATTTTTTTTTAAGAATTAAATGTGAGAATATTATAAGGATATATGTGGAGAATTTATTAAGAAAATAAATTCAATTAAAAAGTGAATGTGGTTATATTGATACATATATACCTAAAATGTGCTTTTAACCAAATAAGAAGTTGAGTAAATTAATACTTAATAAAACTAATAAATTAATTAGTTTAAGTATGGAGTCAGAATGAAAGTCATATAATATAATTAACTAAGTTAATTATATGAGTCATGAATTAAAGCTAAGATTAGCAAGTAGAGAAGTTAGAATATTGCCTAGAATGATAATATTAAGAAATTAATTAATTAAGTAATTAACTTAATTATTAAGTTGTTATATAGAATCCAATAATGGATTAAAACAAGCCAATATGTTAATTATTTTAAGTCATGTTGGTAATTATAAAGAGATCCAAATAAATTTAAGGATATAGCCTTATAAAGAGTTCAAGTAATTTAATTACTAATAGTGGACTAACCCAAAAAGGATAATACGTGTTAGCCCAATATGAGAATACTTGCATGAAGGGGGGTAATTAAATAATAAACTCAAATATTATGTTAATTAATATTCCAATAGGTAATTAAAATAAGTCCAATTAAATAATATTGATAAGTATTATTGAGTGTAGAGAATTAACTAATATAGGGCTAATTAAATAACCCTAATTGGTAGACAAGATGAGGCATTAACCAAACATTGGTTAATTGCAAAGTGAGTGAATGTGATGACGAGAATTAACTATGAATGAGTTAATTAAGTAACCCAATGTGGTAAAATAATTTAAAGCAAATCTAATTGGATTATATTATAAGTCCAAATGAGGTATTAAACTAGGTCCAATAAATTAACCTAGTAGTCCATGTAACTAAATAAACCTTGATCCATGTAAACATTCAACTAAACCAATGCTTAATTAATTAAATGTAGCATGTGTTAGTTAATGTTAGCCCAATGTAATAAATAAATTGAGCTCAATCAAATTAAATGAATGACCCCAATATATTTAATTTCTAAGTCCAAAGTGTAGCCCAAATGAAGTCAAATTGGTATAATTATAGAGCAATCCCGAATTTTGGGGCCCACATGGATGTGAAACTTGCTTGTTGGTGAAATTTAAGTGCAAAATTACATAACAACTCCCCACCAACCCTAGTCATTCATATAGTCATTCAAAATGTCACTCAAATGGTCATTCAAAGCAATAATAAGCAAGATTAGCCTCAAATTGACCAATGCTAGTTGGTTAGTGGAAGTTGATGGAGATTAAGGTAGTTCTATAAATAGAATGTATCACTAATGAGTTAGGTTGTTAGTCATTTTGCTAGAGCAACAAAAAATAAAAGAGATAGCTCCCAAGAGAGAAAAAAGAGAAAACTCTTGTGAGATTGGGATTCAACCAAGGAAAAGTGCTAGAGAATAGTGAAGGAGGAGTCCTTAACAAATTTATATCAAGAAGAAGAAGAACATCCAAGTTTAGAAGGTTTAAAATTGATCTAAACCTTCACCTACTTCATTTTTATGATCTATATATGTTTTCTATGGTCAAAAAATATTTTTAATCGATCAAAAGTTGTTTTGATGGTCTAGAAGTCTTAAACTATGTTATATATGTATATTCATGGTTTGATGTGTTTAAATCATGTATTGGTATGTGTGTTATGCAAATAAAGGAAAGAAAAATTCATATAATGATTTACCGATAAAACCCTAGATGGTTCGATCTTAAATTTCTTGTCAAAACATTTTCAAAATATGATTGAACCATGAAATATTGTAAAACAAGAAGTTAGGAAGATAACAACACTGAGTTTATGTCATATGGATGTGTAGATGTTATTTTGTTCAAGTTTGAACCAATAAAACCAATGATTTGTGAAGTTAGATTTTACTTTGTCTTTGTGAGCAGTTTTTAGTCTAGTTTTGTTTGGAATTTGGATTTGTGATCTAAAGAGAAGTTGTAGAGAGGGAAATTCTAATGATAATGGACTCAAAAATCATATCAAAATATTTAAAAATGAAGAAGTTGTGACTGTCGGAGCGAGTAAGGGTCGTGCAGTCAAAAATTTGCTTTTTAGAAAAATGGTCGAGCGCACCTGGTGGGCTCAGCTACATCTAAGTCCACTGCCTAGCAAATTTTAGGCAGTCTAGGTCGTGTCAGTCCGGAACGGATCGTGTCGGTCCGGGTCGGGTCGGGTCGGGTTTTTTGTGAAAAAATAAGTTGAAATAAGTGTAAAATGAATGTGTTTGAATACTAAACCAATATATATGGAGTCTATTAATGAATAAATGGTTGTTAAATATTTAAAATAAAGAATAAAGTTAACACAATTAAAAATTAACTATTGGTATTGTTTGAAGAATATTAAAATATTATTAAATGGTAAATAATATTAATATATGATTAAAAGATTGTTAAAATGATTAATACCATTTGTAAATGATTAAAATATCATTACATAGTTAATGAGTGATTAAAATATTATTAAATAATTAATAATATTAATAAGGGATTAAAATATTATTAAATGGTTAATAATATTAATAAGGAATTAAAATATTATTAAATGATTAATAATATTAGTAAGAGATTAAAATATTATTAAATGGTTAATAATATTAATAGGTGATTAAAATATTAATAAATGGTTAATAATATTAGTAAAAGATTAAAATATTATTAAATGGTTAATAATATTAATAAGTGATTAAAATAATATTAAATGGTTAATAATATTAATAAGGGATTAAAATTTTATTAAATGGTTAATAATGTTAGTAAGAGTTTAAAATATTATTAAATGGTTAATAATATTAATAAGTGATTAAAATATTATTAAATGATTAATAATATTAAAAATTGAATAAAATATTATTGAATGGTTAATAATATTAGTAAGAGATTAAAATATTATTAAATGGTTAATAATATTAATAAGTGATTAAAATATTATTAAATAATTAATAATATTAATAAGTGATTAAAATATTACTAAATGGTTACTAATATTAGTAAGAGATTAAAATATTATTAAATGGTTAATAATATTAATAAGTGATTAAAACATTATTAAATGGTTAATAATATTTGAATGTAATTGTATATTATCAAAGGTAGATGATATTTTGAGATATTTGGTACATTATTAAATGTACAAATTATTAAGTTATGTAAAAGAATAAAATTTAATTGAATTAAATCAATGTAAATAGTCTATTTGTGACTAATTTAGACAACTTATTAAAAGTGGGTCATACGACGAACGTGAAGTGAAGGCGTAAGTTGGTTAAGCGTACTCGACATGTCCGAACTATATTTTGGACTAGGATTTTTGTCCGGAACTTAAGGGTTCATTTGTCGAATATCTTAAGAGTTAATAATTTGAAGTTAGAGTGTTATATAAAGACTAAGTAATAGTCATTGTAACTAATGATAATGTTAATTTCATATATAAATTGTAGGTTGAACGAAAGATACAAAATAAGCGTAAATGGTAGAAGCAAACCAGATAAGTTTTTCAAAACTTGCTCCTATGTGCATTTCTATGCAACCATATGTTATTAAATTATTGATATGAGAATATATTGATGATATTTGTGTTATGTGAAATGCATGAAGTATGATTATATGCGAGTTAGGTATCGAATAAGAAGCATGACTTGATATATGCTAGATGTGTATTATATGCGATTCAGAAGAAGTATGAAGCATTTATAAAATGAAAAGCATGATATACATATAAAATGCAGAGTATGTTTAATATGTGAAGCATGCAATGTGTTTTGTGTAGCTGTTAAACTTGTTGAGCCGTCGTGTTCACTCTTGCTATAAAATCAACACTTTCAGATAAGTGTGAGTTAGTCGAAGTTTTTGATAAAGATCAAGGAATAGGAATAGGAATATACATTACTTTCACTAAAGGTCTAAATGACTATTGTAGATATCAGTCTGAATTGGATAGGTAAAATATTTGTGTATAATAAGAATTTGTTGGTATGTAAAATGAGTGTTAAATACTCAAAGTGATTGTAATAGAATGTCGTATCATGTATAATATTGAGACATACTAGAAATTTGTAAAGATTTTGATTCTAGAATAGAAAGAGATGCTGTAAAATTATAACTAAATAATTATATATCAATTTTAATATTGTTATAAGTTATGATTGATAAGGAAAAGGTTTGTACTCGTGTTATCTGAGGTTCAAGGGGTCGTCACAAGTTGGTATCAGGGCTGATAGGTTAAAAACCTTAGGTAAGAGTACCTTAGGCTATAACCGTAGTAGAAGATAAGTAAAATGGTAAAGGAATGAACTCAGGTAGAGTTTAAATAATAAAAGATGAATTTGAAAATTCATATATAGAAGATTATCCAAATATGGATTTGAGAAGATATAAGAGAAATGAAATGATAGAAGATATCTTATAATAAGATTTTGAGAAGCAAAAAGAAAATGCTAGTAAGGTCATGAAATGATCTAGAGAAATGAACTCGTAATGAGTTATATATGTTAAAATATGGATTAAAGAAATTCGTATTGAGTTAAGAAGAAAAGTTAGAGATTTATGGATTTTTAATTGAGGACTCATAGTAGTGGCTGAGTTGTACGATTCCTAGTATGGGCGGGGAATTTGTGCTTGGTTTTAGAACCACTTAGCTTCCTATATTAATATAGTGGTAGAGTTGAACATTTCCTTTATATGGGTAGGGGACTTGTTCTTGGTTTAACGACCGCTTAACTTCCTATATTGATTAGTGGCTGAGTTGACCAATTTCTTGTATGGACAGGAGATTGTGTTTTGTTTGACAACCACTTAGCTTCCTATATTAATATAGTGGTGGAGTTGAACATTCCTTTGTATGGGCAGGGGACTTGTTCTTGGTTTAACGACCACTTAACTTCCTATATTGATTAGTGGCTGAGTTTACCAATTTCTTGTATGAGCAGGAGATTGTGTTTGGTTTGACAACCACTTAGCTTCCTATAGTGATAATCGATTAAAACCTGGTGTCACGCTATTCGTTATATATATGTTGATAAGGTGATTCTTTTCTCATGTGTATAACGGATAAGTAGATGATGTTAAGGTAGGTGTGTGTTCTTAAAACTCATATTTATGGTAAGTTCGTGACTCATAATCATATGGTGGAATCAGCGAATGGACGATTTTGGTCTGACTATGATAAGTTCATCAACCTATATAATTGTGGCAAGTTTTTGAACTCTTAAAGTGTGGTAAGTTTGATGAATATTGAGTAAGGGTAGAGTTAAGTAACAAGATTAAAGTTATACTAGATGTAGTTATTAAGCTGAAAAAGAATGCAGTGGAAAAATTTGAGGTGTTAGGATATTCCAAATCTTCTAGCTATGCTAGACTTTGAAATTCTTAAAATAGTGTCAAATTCGCACTGTTGTGCTTTTGAGAAAACAAATAAATTTTCTTGTTTTATTATTAAGTCACAGTAACAGGAGATATGGAGAAGTCCATCGTTACCTTCAATGACATGATAAAACCTAAAATAATTTTCAGTATTTTGAAACGTTTAAAGAAGAGTCTATGCTAATTATTTCGGCTAGATAAATTGATTTAAAAATATCAAAATATATTTATAAAATCACCGCACGCCATTAAAGTCATGGTGTGGAGATGAAAATGATGGAATCCTCAATGTACGGTCAGGACTATGCGGTATCATGAAGTCATGAAGTAATGACGGAATCATCAACGCACTGTCAAGACGATGCGGTATTAAGAAATCCTATAAATGAATTTAAGTGATTTTAACTAATCTAAAATGATTTTTAGTTCGTAATATACGAATAGTCTAATGATGTGAGTCTATGTCATTTATTTTGACCGGACACATTTGGTAGTAAATGGTTTAGGTTTTATTTCCAATCCAAATTATTCTGGTGCGGAATTTTGTAGTAAGTCTGAGGTGAACAACCCTAAAAATGGGGGTATATCAGAGCCATGAATAAAGAACCCAAGAGTGGTGGCAGACTGATATAAGCAATGTATGGGTTGGTAAATCCAGAGAGTTCAACCCTGAGTAAAGTCGTTGTGCACAATACAAGAGTACGATAGGCTGATCACCTAGAGTACCCATATCCGGATATTATAATTGAAATGATTGTTAATATTCAAAATGAAATGGTAGATATATGTCTATAGGGTATTGTAAATACTCAAAACATATGTTCACGGTCTTTATGACCCCTCAGCATAGGATGAAAGTTTTAATGAATATTTAGATTTTCAATTTATTCTTCTGCAAGATATTCCAATGTTCTGGAATTGTAAATTAGAAGTATGAATTTCCTAAAAAAAGAGTGGTCATAGAACTTGAAGAGTAAAGAGAGATCCTCAGAGAAGAAAAATTAGTAGAAATAAATATGATAAAATTTCGGGGACAAAATTCCTATAAGAATGGGTGAATATAATATTCCAGATATTTACAAGATTTATAGATAAGATTAATTAAATGTTATGATTTAAAACCTAGAGTTGGAGAAGTGAGTTGTGTAGAAAATGAGTAAACATTTTTTTTAAGAATTAAATGTGAGAATATTATAAGGATGCATGTGGAGAATTTATTAAGAAAATAAATTCAATTAAGAAATAAATGTGGTTATATTGATACATATATACCTAAAGTGTGCTTTTAGCCAAATAAGAAGTTGAGTAAA
Organism: Hedera helix; assembly: GCA_947179155.2. Lineage (NCBI taxonomy): Eukaryota > Viridiplantae > Streptophyta > Magnoliopsida > Apiales > Araliaceae > Hedera > Hedera helix. Next base: position 19,122,978 of record OX359270.1, read on the forward strand.
TTAATACTTAATAAAACTAATAAATTAATTAGTTTAAGTATGGAGTAAGAATGAAAGTCATGTAATATAATTAACTAAGTTAATTATATGAGTCATGAATTAAAGCTAAGATTAGCAAGTAGAAAAGTTAGAATATTGCCTAGAATGACAATATTAAGAAGTTAAGTAATTAAGAAATATTTGAGATTATATTTTTCATTTTGATTAATATTTAAATATTTTAAATATTAATCTAGTTAGCTAAATTTATGGTTAAGTTACATAAATACAAATTTCATTAATTATTTATTATTTAATTAAAATTTAATAATAAATAAGGATAAATACATTCATTATTATTTAAAATTAAATAATAATTAAATTAGATAAATAATTAATTATTAATTTAATTGATAGTAAATAATAATTAAAGAGTATTAAAATTAATAAGCTATTATTTAATTTTTTTAAATTAAATAATAAGTGAGGATAATTACTTAGTTAATTGTTAGTTGATTTATATTAACTAATAAGATTTTAGAAGTCACTAATTATTATTTAATTAATAAATAATAATTAAAGATAAATAAAGTTAATAATTTAATTATTTATTATATTAAATAATAAATAAGTATAATTAAGAAATTAATCATTATTAAATAATAATTAAAGAAAGGTAAGATTAATTAATTAATTATTTAGTTAAGATTAAATAATAATTACATAAGATTATAATAAAGTTAAATAATTAATTATTATGTAATTAATCTTATGTACTAATTAAGAAGCATTAAAATAAATAAACTAATTTTTAAGTAAGATTAATTAGTTATTATTTATAATTAAATAATAACTAAAGGTAGTTAATTAATTACTATTTAACTAATAAATATAGTAATTAATTAAAGAAAGAGTTAATTAAATATATATTATTTAATATTCACTAATTAAACAATTATATTAAATTGTTTAAAGTTTCCTTAAGTGTGTAATACCTAGGATGAATACTCCTACATTATTAAATCATTAACCTAAGTGTGATTACACATCTATAGGGTTAATGTTAGCATGTCAAATGATGTAAATTATGTGTTAGACTTATTTGTTAGATAAGTTCGTAGTAAGCATACAAACGTGCCAGTATACGTCGTACTAATTGTTAGACCGATTTGATTAATGTTAGGTCCTTCAAAACCATTTAATTAAAGCTAGTTTCTTGTAGCTGAGCAGACAGATAAGTTCCTTATCTCTAAACTCATTTCATTTAGCAAGTTATTTATTTAAGCTTGAACTATAATTCCAAGCATGCTTTGAATGGTTTAAATTACTTTACAATTATTCCGCATCGATGTTGTCGTTAGTTGCACTTGATCTTGTACAGTCTTTGACTTGTACCTTATTTATTGTTCTACTATTTAAAGAACTGTTAAAATTAGGTCTGAGCAATTGTTCGGCTAGACATTTATGTTAAAGATTTTAAAAGCTATCCAAATCATTGAAGATGCGGATTCTTAGACTATTATGAACACCCCTCTATTATAGGGGAGTACCCTGTATCTATTATCAGGTACAAAACACAAAAATTAAATATTATGCATACACATATTATATTGAGGCTGATCCCCTCGGGTACATATTTCTGGTAGTAACCATTGGGTCAACCTGCTATTGACTCCAGTGGATGTTTAAAGTTCATAGTCTATTTGACTATCTTGATTCTAAAAGAAAATCATTATTCCTGCTTATGTTATTCATATTGTTGAATTGTTTCAATTATTCCCTTTCATTGATGATATATTGTTTCTTGTTGTTATTTAAACTTGTTGAGCAAACTAGTTGCTCACCCTTGCTATATCATGAACATTATTGTAGGGAAACCCGAGACTTCTGGGAAGAACAAGGGTAAGGGAAAGATAAAATGATAGACTTCAGGATGCAGCCTTTTAGTTAACTAAATTACTTGTTATGTAATGTAAACCCTAAGTGATTTATTAAGGGTATTTGTGTACTTTTGTTGTAAGGTTATCGTATCTTGGGACTAATAACACCTTTTGCATAAATAACATATGTTTATTACTCTGCATTTAGTTATTATATGTTATTTAGTGGTGGATGTTGGTATTGGATCGTGATGACCGGATTCGGGTAATTAGAACCCGAATTTGGGGGCGTCACAGGTTGGTATCAGAGCTGTAGGTTAGAAACATTAGGATTGCGAAACCTAAGTTATAACCTTAGTAGTAAACTCGTATTGAGTGTTAGGAGATAAATCGGGGAGATTTATCATATGTGGTTTTGATGAATTGGGGAATTCATCGAGTTGAGTCGTACCCAATGAAATATAAATTCATTTCTTTAATGAATATATTTTATTGCTGTACTGATGTTAGTTTTTCTGTTGTGTTGTAAGATGGCTATAAGCGAGGCGAACAGAGCTTGAGAGGACGTGGTATTCATTGACATACTAGTGGATACGCAGCAGTTGGTAGGATATGCACCCGTTGCACCTATATCACCCGTAGGAGAGTCCGACCCAGAGGAGGACGATAGTAGGGATAGTGTAAAGCCTGTCAGAGGCGGTGTTATGAGGTTTGACAGTCAGGACCAGGAGGTTGAGTCTGGGGATGACCCCGCTTGGGGCGAGGAGTTTAGGGAGGACCAGCCAGAGATGGAGGTTGAGGTAGCTGCTGAGGAGGTACCCGCGAAGGGATCTCCTGTCTACCATCATTTCCAGACTGATTTACTCATGGAGTACGCCAGTCGTATTGAGGAGCTGGAGAAGATTGTTGAGGAGCTGGAGGCTCGTATTGCTCATCTGGAGGAGTAGAACATTATCCATTAGCAGGTGGAAAATGTGTATAGAGATGAGGCATACCAAAGAGACATGGATGTGGTCGATCTGTAGGCTAAGGTTCAGCAGTTGGAGCAGACTGCACCATAGATGGGTCCTACTGTGCAGCAACTTATGATCCAGAATAGTCAGCTGAGGTAGACGGTGGAGAGATTAGGCGCTAGGGAGATGGTGAGTCAGATAGTTCTCTAGACCATCAGGGCTGAGCTTGATAGGGAGAGAGTTGACAGGATGTAGATGCAAGAGGTATGGCTCAGGTCCACTAGGAGAGTTGGATCTGTTAGGATCTGTGACGCCCCCAAATTCGGGTCTCAAATACCCAGATCCGATCATCACGATCCAATACAAACATCCACCTCTAAATAACATACAACAACTAAATTCGGAATAATAAACATATGTTGTTCATTTAAAAGGTGTTACTAGTCCCAAGATACGGTAACCTTACACAAAAGTACATAAATACCCTTAATAAAGTACTTAGGATTTACATCACAAAATAAGTAATTTTAGCTAGACGAATAAACTAAAGACTGTCTCTTGAAGTCTATCACTTCATCTTTCTCTTACCCTTGTTCTTTCCAGAAGTCTCGGGTTCTACTGCAATAAGGTTCATGATATAGCAAGGGTGAGCAACTAGTTTGCTCAACAAGTTTAAATAACAAAAGAAACAATATATCATGAATGAAAGGGAATAGCTGAAATAATTCAACAATATGAATAACATAAGCAGGAATAATGATTCGCTTTTAGAATTAAGATAGTCAAATAGACTATGAACTATAAACATCCACTAGAGTCAATAGCAAGTTGACCCAATGGTTACTACCAGAAATATGTACCCGAGAGGATCAACCTCAGTATAATATATGTATGCATAACATTTAATTTTCGTGTTTTGTACCTAATAATAGATACAGGGTACTCCCCTATAATAGAGAGGTGTTCATAATAGTCTAAAAATCCGCATCTTCAATGATTTGGATAGCTTTTAAAATCTTTAACATAAATATCTAGCCGAACAATGGCTTAGACCTACTTTAAACAGTTCTTTAAACAGTAGAACAATAAATAAGATACAAGTAAAAGACTGTACAAGATTAAGTGCACCAAGTGCGACTAACAACAACATCGATGTGAAATAATTATAAAGTAATTTAAACCACTCAAAGCATGCTTGGAATTATAGTTCAAGCTTAAATAAATAACTTGCTTAATGAAATGAGTTTAGAGATAAGGAACTTGTCTGTCTTCTCAGTTACAACAAACTAGCTTTAATTAAGAATGACCTAACATTAATTAAGTTGGTCTAACAATTAATACAGCGTATACTAGTACGTTTGTACGCTAATTAAAAACGTATCTATCAAATAAATCTAACACATAATTCGATATGCAATCACTAACCCTATATACACTTAAACAACTTAGGTTAATGATTTAATAAGTTAAGAGTATTTTTCTTAAGTGTTAAACACTTAAGGAATCTTTAAACAATTTAATATAATTGTTTAATTGGCGAATTATTAAATACCTTATATTTAATTAATTCTTTCTTTAATTAATTACTATTTGTAGTTAATTAAATAGTAATTAACTAACTACCTTTAGTCATTATTTAGTTATAAATAATAACTAATTAATCTTACCTAAATGATTAGTTTATTTTAATGCTTCTTAATTAATACATAAGATTAATTAGATAATAATTAATTATTTATCTTTATTATAATCTTATGTAATTATTATTTAATCTTAATTAAATAATAATTAATTAATTAATTAATTAACCTTACTTCTCTTTAATTATTATTTAATAATAATTAATTACTTAATTATCCTTATTTATTATTTAATTTAAGGAAAATAACTAATAGTTTATTAATTTTAATCATCTTTAATTATTATTTAATGTTAATTAAATTAATAATTAATTGTTTACTTAATTTAATTATTATTTAATGTCAAATAATAATCAATTTAATTATCCTTATTTATTATTTAATTTAATTTTAAATTAAATAATAAATAATTAATGGAATTTATATTTATGTAACTTAACCATAATTTAGTTAACTAGATTAATATTTAAAAATTTTAAATATTAATCATAATGAAAAATATAATCACATATATCACTTTTGTATTATTATTATTTTTGTCAAAATTTTGAATTAATTTTTAAACATTTAAATTAATTAAAAATATAAAGAATGACAATTCTATAAATAAACTGAAAAATCGGACCGAGGGCAATATTGTAATTAAACAGAAAATCGAACGGAGGGACAATTCTATAATTTCGTAGGAAATTGGCTCTCGCGCATTGCGCGAGCCTAACACAAACAGGCCCCAAAACGGTGTCGTTTTGAAGGCCCCGGAGGCGACTTTTGCGCATAACGCGCGGAGTAAATTTTTTCTTACGCCAAACGGCATCGTTTGGCTCCACGTCTACCAGCAAAACCTTGCGCGCAATGCGCGACCAATCACTTTTTTTTTCCTTAGCAGATTGTTCACAGTAACCGAAAATACACCACTTAATAAAAATTATACCCTTAAGTAAGCTTTAACTCCTCAATAAAAATCCAAAAAAATTTAGCCATCACTTAGTATCAATTTATAATATGAAAATTTAATTTTTCAAGATTTAATTCCATTTTCTTTTCATAAAAATTATTTACCACATAAACTACTACAAATCATAAATTTTTATGTATAACTCCATTTTGAGTGATTCAAGCCTTATTTTTCTCATGATTTAATGTTCTATAATATTATAACATTAAATCTAAGTTTTATAAAAAATATTTTTGTTCATTATTTTAAGACTTGTTTACACACTACCAAACATATGTTTTTAGCATACAAAATATACCAAAATACAAATCAAGCATATTAAACTCAAGTATGACATAAATACAACTACTACACATTACAAACTATATTAACATGCTTCTACTAACATGTTGGTTTATTTAATTTAAAAACAAAGATAGATTTAAAATAACAATTACCTTATTTTAGTGGGTATTTTCCTTTTTCTTCCAAAATAGGTGGTGAATGGCATGAAATAATACTAGCTTCTCCTTCTTCCTCCTTAATCTCTCTATGCTTTGCTCTCAAATATTTGTCCTCTTAATATTTTGCTCTCAAGACTTAAAAGATGAAAGATGAAAAATGATTACCAAAGGTTCCTAAATTGTAAGTATACTTAGAAGGAGGATAGATATAAAATCTATATCTATTAAAAATATCATCATGAAGCTATCTTGGATACTTACACAAGAAATCGACTAAGGACTAGAGTTGGTGAAAAGAGGGATAGTCCATGTACTAAAAAAAAATATACAAGCAACCCTTTATTAAATAAATGAAAAATAAAATTAAAAAAATCAATTCACTCTCTCTCTCATCCTTGCCGGCAACACATGAAATTGGTGTCCCAAAATGTTTGTCACAAATCACTTTTTTAATAAATAATAGTTACACCATTAATTCCAAGTGGGCTCATGATTTGAACTTCATTTAAAATCCAATGGACTCCTAATAAATCACTTGGGCTACTACCTAGTCAAGTCCATTTAATTCATCATTGGACTATTTAATTATAACCCAAATGATTAGTTATTAATTTTGTTACACATTAATTATCCAATCCATGATTAAATAAATAATTGAATTGATTAATTAATTAATTAAATACTCTAGCCCATTAATGTTAAATTACTAAATGGACTAATAAATATTATTATTAATATTTCACATTGTTCACATTAATTAATTATCATATTAATTAATTTATAAAATTTAATTCACTCATTATATTCAATTTAATTGAATATTCAATTAATGGCAACTTATCAATTATTTTGATATTAAAACTTTAGGGTTTGTTCACTAATTTAAATAACATATTAGTGACCCCCTTTAATTAATTCTAGCAATTAATCACATAATCATTTAATAATGTAATTAATTAATCACACAAAAAGATTTAAATAACCTCATAAAACTAACTCGTTGGAAATTAAACTAATAATTTAATTAATAATGACGTGAAAATTCTAGGACATTACATTCTCCCCCCCCCCCTATAAAAATTCTGTCCTCGGAATTATAAAATAAGGCCACTCAGATAAAAACGGGTAATTTGCCCTCATTTTCTCCTCTAGTTCCCACGTAACTTCTTCAATTGCGTGATTCCTTCTAAGTACTTTGACAGAATGAATTATCTTATTCCTTAGCTTCTGTTCCTTCCTATCGAGTATCTGAACATGAACTTCTTCGTATGATAAGTCCTTCTCGACTTGAATTGGTTCATAGGATATAACGTGCTTGTAGTCTGGTTTATACGGCCGCAACACTGACACATGAAACACATTATGAATGTACTGAAGCTTAGGAGGTAATGCTACCTCGTACGCCACTTCACCGACTCGCCTCAAGATTTCAAACGGTCCTACGAACCTAGGGCTCAGCTTGCCCTTCTTGCCAAAATGGATCTTCCCCTTCCAGGGAGATACCTTCAGAAATACGAAACTGCTCACGTCGAAGTCCCGCTTTTGACGATGCAAATCTGCGTACTTCTTTTGACGATCTTGAGCTGCTACCAGTCGATTCTTGATAAGATGTACTGTGTCTGAAGTCTGTTGTACCATTTCAGGTCCAAGCAATCTTCGCTCACCAACCTCGTCCCAATACAACAGTGTTCGACACTTTCTTCCATAAAGCGCTTCGTACGGTGGCATGCTGATACTAGCGTGATAGCTGTTATTGTAAGCGAACTCTACTAGTGGCAAATGGTCGTCCCAGCTGCCCTTTAAGTCCATCACAACCGCTCGGAGCATATCCTCCAGAGTCTGAATCGTTCGCTCGCTCTGGCCGTCAGTTTGAGGATGATACGATGTGCTTAACCTCAACTGTGTTCCCATCCTTGCTTGCAAACTTCTCCAGAAATTTGACATGAAGCACGGATCTCTATCGAACACAATCGATACCGGCACTCCATGTCATAACATTATCTCCTTCACGTAGAGCTTCGCTAACTACTCCAGATTGTACCGTATTCTGATAGGTAGAAAATGGGCTGACTTGGTCAGACGATCTACTATTACCCAGATGGCGTCTAAACCTTTATGTGTCGGTGGAAAACCCACCATAAAGTCCATCATGATGTGCTCCCACTTCCACTCTAGAATCTTTAGTGGTTGAAGCCTCGGCCGCTGATGCTCTTCTTTAACCCGCTAGCATGTCAGACATCAACTGACGTATTTTGCCACTTCCCTCTTCATATTCGGCCACCAAAAGTATTGTCATAGATCCTGATACATCTTCGTGCTTTCGGGATGTACTGAGTACCTCGTACTGTGAGCTTCTTGAAGAATCTCTTCCTTCAGTTCCGGATCTAACGGTACCCAGACTCTCCCTTCGAACCTTAGCAACCCTGTGCTATCAATCTTGTACTTAAGCTCCTCGCCTTTAGCAATTCGTTTCTTAATACTATCACAATCTTCTTCCTTTTCCTGAGCCTCTTTGATTTTGTCTAATAAGGTTGGGCTTGCTGTTACTATAAATAACTTCTCGTCAATCTCCATCGGATATTTGATCTCCAACTCCATATGTTCGAAATCTCTCACCAACTCTTCCTGATTTGTTAGCTTCAGCAACTTCTCCCTGCCTTTTCTGCTCAAAGCATCTGCTACTACATTGGCCTTATCCGGATGGTACAGAATTTCACAGTCGTAGTCTTTGATCAATTCTAACCATTGGTGTTGCCTCATATTCAACTCTTTCTGAGTGAAGATATAATTCAGACTTTTGTGATCTGTATATATCTCACACTTCTCGCCATATAGGTAGTGCATCCAGATCTTCAGGGCGAAAACTACCGCTGCTAACTCCAGGTCATGAGTCGGGTAACCCTTCTCATAATCCTTTAGCTGACGTGATGCATACGCAATGACCTTGTCGTGTTGCATTAGTACACAACCAAGACCCTTGTGTGACGCATCACTGTACACTACGAAACCTCCCGTGTCGTCCGGTAAAGCCAACATTGGTGCCTAACTCAACCTCTTCTTCAGCTCCATAAAATTTTCCTCGCACTTTTCCGACCAAACAAACTTCACAGTCTTTCGGGTAAGATTAGTCAATGGTGATGCTATCTTCAAAAAATCCTGAATGAATCTCCGATAATACCCCGTTAACCCTAAGAAACTCCTGATCTCAGCGGGCGTATTTGGCTATTCCCAATTGATAACTACCTCCACCTTCGCTGGATCCACCGAAACACCGTCCTTGTCAATAATATGACCTAGAAACTGCACCCTCTACAACCAAAATAAACACTTCAAAAACTTGGCGTACAACTTCTTCCTTCTCAAAGCCTCCAATGCGATCCGTAAATGTTCTGCATGTTCTTCCTCCGTCTTCGAATACACCAATATGTCATCAATGAATACGACCACGAACTTTTTCAAGTACTGCTTGAACACTCTGTTCATCATATCCATGAATGCCGCTGGTGCATTTGTCAGTCCAAATGACATCACTATAAACTCAAAATGACCATAACGAGTTCTGAATGCCGTTTTCGGGATATCCTCCTCCCTCACCTTCAGTTGATGATAACCCGTCCTCAAATCTATCTTCGAAAAGTATTTCGCTCCCTTAAGTTGATCAAACAGATTGTCAATTCTGGGCAACGGATACCTGTTCTTAATGGTGACCTTGTTCAATTCCCGGTAATCAATACAAAGCCTCATCGAACCATCCTTCTTCTTTACAAACAGAACTGGCACTCCCCATGGTGACACGCTTGGTCTGATGTAACCTTTATCTAGCAGTTCCTGCAGCTGAACCATCAATTCTTTCATTTCTACTGGTGTCATACGATACGACGCCTTCAAAATCGGTGCGGTCCCCAATACCAAATCAATAACAAACTCCACTTCTCTGTCCGGCGGTAACCCCAGAATCTCATCTGGGAAAACATCAGCGAATTCCCGTACAACAGGTATCTGACTCACTTCGCCCTCGACTCGTTGAGTATCGACCACATGAGCCAGATAACCTAAACACCCTTTCCTAAGCAACTTTCATGCTTGCATCATCGTTAGACAACTTGATTGTCTTGGCAATTTACTACTGTAAAATATAACTTTTGACTTATTCAGAGTCTTTAGGTGTACACACTTCTTCTTACAGTTAATAACCTCCCCGTGACTCAATAGCCAACCCATCCTTAGGATTACGTCGAACTCCCCAGACGAATAGGTATCAAATCCACGTTAAGTCTAAATCCTCGCAATTCAGCACAACAGTTCCTATGAATGTAGTCTACGGGAATAATTTCTTTGTTTGCTACTTCTACGTTCATAGGGTGTTCTAGCTTTTCTTAAGGTAAATCTAATCTATTAGCAAAATCTTCATAAACAAATGAGAAGGTAGCACCCGAATCAAACAATACATATGCATTAATATCATTGATCGGGATGATACCTGACACCACGTTCTTAGAGTCGACTGCATCCTGAACAGTCATGTTGAAGGTGCGCGCTATGGGACGGTTAGCTTGGCTGGTTGGCCCTCCAATGTTCAGCATGCTGCTGTTGTTGTTGTTGCCTCTGTTGCCACTCCCAGGGTCTCCCTTCCTCTTCGGGCAGTCTTTGGCATGGTGATCGGTTGCTCCACAGGAAAAACATACCCTTTTCATCTTTTTCGAGTATTGTGGGGCCATGTGCCCCGGCTGCCCGTAACTATAACAAACATTCTTGCCCTTCATGCATTCGCCCGTGTGGTTCTTACCACAATTACTGCATCTGCCCACTTTCTCAGCCTCTCCTCCGAATTTGTTGCCTCCAGAGGATTGACTCTCATTCCACTTTCTTTTATTGGGGTTGCTGCCGCCGCTGCCCCCTGCTTTCTGGCCCTCCTTGCCTTTCTTCTTGTCCTGGTTAAATTTATTCAGGGCCTCACTACCACCCTCCGCGATAATTGTTATTTCCAACAGTTCTGCAAAACTCTTAATCTTCAATACCGCTACAGAACGGTACACGCACGGCTTCAGTACCAGCTCAAGCCTCCGAGCCTTCCTAGCCTCAGTATCAACTTGATAAGTTGCAAACCTTGCCAACTCATTAAACTTGGCCACATACTCGGCCACAGACATACTTCCCTGTTTTAAAAAGAGGAATTTCGCCTCCATTTCTTGCTGCATGCTTTCTGGAAAGTAGTTTTCCAGAAACATTTCTTTAAAGCGTTCTCAGGTAATGATGCCTTCTCCCGCACGACCCTTGTTGGCCTTCCACTAGTAGTTTGCCTCCCCCTTCATCATGAAGGTAGCGAAACTAATCTTCTATTCTTCGGCCACCCTAGTGACCTCAAATACCTTCTCCATTTCCTCGATCCAAGACTGTGACTTGATCGGGTTTAGAGTCTCCTTGAACTCCGATGGTCCAACCAGTTTGAAATCCTTAAAATTTGCCAAGTGTGACACTGGCTGCGGTGCTGGTTGTACTACCACTGGTGGGGGTCTAGCTTGCATGACTTCCGCCAGCATCTCCGCAAACATCCTCATAGGATTGGGTTGATCCCCAACCTCACTCTCTAACTCTGTGATACGTTGATTGCGTGGTCTACCTCTTGACATGATTTGCGAGCCATTGGAAGATTTTGCAGATTCAAGGAGAAAACAGAAGAAAACACGAAGAAGATATGCAGAGCTTGAAGATTGGAATAGAATTAGAGTGACTTTTATAATTTTCTCTTATTCCTTTATTTTATTTTCAGTTATTGTAATTTTTAGGATGTGTTTAATTATTAATATGATGATATTTTTCTTCAACACTGTGAGCTAAACTTTTATTTAAGATTGTAATGGAACCTAGTGTGTAGTTTAAATTCATCACTCTCTTTTTAATTTGATTTAATTATTTATGGATCATTTATTATATCTCATACATTAACGATTAATTTCCTGATCAACAATTATCATGATAATTTATATAAAATTGGAAGATGGAGTATAGATTTAGATCTGGGTATGATAACATTTGTTCATAAAATCTAAAAGCGTTTATATGATTAGTGTGTATGATAGGAATATACATATATGTCTTTTGCAGCCATAGAGAGAATCTGAACTTCAAATCCTAATTAACATATTTCACATATGAATATAGTGAATTAATTAATTAGGGTGTTCCTTGTTAATTCTATTGCCTTAGGGTCAGATTTAGGTGAATTTATTTATATGACTAGCAGACGTAGAGTATGAATGAGCTATTGAATTATGAATCATATCCAATTTGTAAATCTTGTCTCATGAAAAAAAATGACTAAATCTCCTTTTAGTGGAAAAGGAGAAAGAGTTACAGAGTTATTAGAGTTAGTATACATAGATGTATATGGACCTATGACAACGCATGTGTAAGACCCTGAAATTATGAAATATAACTTTATTTTTCTTCATATATATTTTTCTAAAATAGTAAGTGGTTAAATTGAAAAAAGTTAAAAGTTAAGGATGTTATGTGCAAATTTTATTATGTCGGACAATATTCGTTTTGTCGGGGAATATTCGAGTTGTACGATGGCATCGAACTAACCAATCATTGATGGACCCCACAATAGAATATTATTGGATATAGAAAATGACAAAAGTAGCATTTTTAAATAAAAAATAGTTAATCGTGTTATCACTTTTAACTGTTAAAATACCGATGATAAAAGAATAGTAGCATACGGTATTTTACGATATTTTACTGTAGCACACAATATTACATAGTAACACACGGTAATGCATAATGTCTCATATTATTAATCTGATAAAGTGGTTTTTGCACAGTATTCATCAATAATTGTTGATACATAGTTTTTTGCATTATTGATTCAATAATTGTCATTACAATGTATTTTATATCATTGAGCCAATAATTGCTATTGCACTGTATTTTAAAATTATTGAACCAAATAATTATCACAGTAGCAAATACATAGTAAATTATATTATTAAATTAATAATTATTAATAACGTGTTTATTACATTATTGTCGACTTATTGTTATCACTATTGTGACATTAATTTAATTATTGATACTTTGGATATTATAATAATAATAAATAAGTAAATAAGAGTCTATTAAGGTAAGAAGAAAAATATGGTAGGTGGGGGAAAGATATCTGATTTATTATAATATATTATTTTATTATATTATAATATATTATATAAAGTTATTTATTTTATTATAAATATAATATATAAAGTTATTTGTTTTATTATGAATATTATAATAAGATTTTGTTTTATATGAAATTAAAATTTTTAGAAATGACTGTTGAACGAGTGTTCAGCATTGGCGTGCTCACCTACCGCACAGTGCATTTCTTTTTCCTATAAATAAGTTACTCAGTTAAATAAAAAAATCACATCTAAAACATAAAATTTTTCTGAAAGTATTTTGTGAGTATTTCTCTAAGAATAGTAAGGTTATCTTGAGTGTTAGTAAAACTTATTATATAAAATATTATATGAAAAAAGTATACTGAATTATGCTAAACTTTTTACAAGAATTGCTGGAGATGGAGAATCGAAGTAGATAAAATAATTTGTGTTATTATTGTATTAAGTTTTGTAATGTAATCTTTTAGATTTAAATAAAAGAGTAGCGTTTGCACTAAATCAAGTGTTATGTAATTGAAATTGGGTGTTTTGTATTATGTATAATTATAATATTAAAACATAAAGAACTAACAAAGTAGAAAAGTTGTCACGCCCTTAAATTCGGGTTCCTTGAACCTCGGGTTTAGTGCTCACAATACTATTATACTATTCATTTAAGAATACAATAAATTAATTTACAATATTATATAACTATTTCAGGTTTACAGACCTTTATACATTACAAAACATTAACTGTCAGGTATATTACAAAAAATATTACATTTACAAAAGTCCTATAACTAAACAACTATTTTTTGCTCGCTTTTCCCTTCCTTTTATCAATTTCTAAACCTTCCGCCTGTTTAGACTTAGCTGAAATATATGTTAAAGAAAGAATGAGCATAAACTAGCTCAGCAAGTATGTAAACAAGTAATAGCATGATATCTAAAAAATAATAGAAGAAAAATTTTCATTTAGCTTTAACGATTCAACATTTCTGTGAATGCACTTGAAACCACAACATAGAATTCTTTCACATTTGATTTGAAGCATTATCATCATCTATTGTACGGTCACAAGACCAAGAACTTTTTTAGAATAATACTAATCAAAGTAAAAAAAAAAATCAAAAACCAGGACACTGCGCCCCGATGGAGAACATCTCGCCCCCAGGGGGAAGCTCTCAGTTAAATGTGCCCCAACGCAGTGTTTAGAACAAAACACCCTGCCTCGGTGCCAACTGCAGATACCAGTTTTTCAGTTTTTTTTTTCAAACTTTTCTCATGCTATTTTTGGTCATACATTATATTTCTACATTCCAACATATGATTTAACATACATAACACATATATGACTTGTCTAGGCCTTCAAAAATTGATTAAGCTTCCGAATGATGTTAGTTTTCCAACTTTTTCATTTTAGGCTCCGACGAACATTTTTTAACGTCTAAAATACACTTTTATTGCCATATACACCAAATGACCACCAAATCAATGCGGACACATGTATTTATATAAAACTTAGTTATTCAACTTCATTTTACCATTAATTACACAAAATTGCCAAAAACCATCCTTTTGTAGGATTTTGTCAACTTAATAAAATCTTACCCTAAAACTCATACTTGAGTTCATGAACTCCATACACTATATACTTTATTACAAGCTTTAATTACTAACTTTGTATGTCCATATTACATCTATATGCACCATCTAACACATACTACCAACTTTTAATTGGTTTACATGATCAAAATTGTTTCATGTTATATTTTTATATACAAGTCATAATTTTCATCATTTAAAGAATCTATTATGCCATCTAGCAAATAAATACAAATGTTTCTAACATGTTCACCCCTTTCATCTAAGGCTTCACCCAAACTACCAACACATAGTACATAATCTTCTTCCAACCATATTTTCTAGCCATGAATACATGTATACATACCCCTATCACCTTTATAATACTAACCTCACACTTAGGGTTTCCTCATGAATCACTCACATAGCACATAAACTCACATAATCAACATTTTCAACCACAAATACATGCATGGCTACACATGTTCTCAAATCTAAACACATAGATGAAGAGTTTTAAGGCAAGAATAATTTTAAATCTTCTTTGAGCTCTTCTTCTTGTTGTTATGAACCTCCTTAATGATTGGTGATCCGCTTTTGATGCTAGCTTTGATCTCTATAACACTTATTTATCAATCTTTCAAGCTTTTTCTTACTCTTTCTCTTCTCGAAGCTCTTCCAACACTTAGCTAAATAAAATGAAATGAAGAAGGAGGGAATAACCTAGTTAATATCTCTTAAACATTTACAGACATAGCTTATATCTATATTCTCTACAACTAACCACCCTCAAGTTAGCTAACTAAGCATAATTGAGGGCATTCAAGGCATTTTCAACCAATATTTAATGGTATAAAGGACAATTCACACTAAATAGGATACCAAGGTTATAATTTAATTTACCAAGGCTACTATGGACATCTCCCTTTTTCTTTAGACTTTTTATATATTCCCCAAATCATTTTTGCTTCAAATTTGCTTATTCAAGTCTTCTTTGATCCCAATTTGCTTCACTAAACTTGAATTTTATTCTATAATCAAATAATGCGTACATTGCTTGTCCCAAAACATATGCCACATTTCAAAATTTTAACTTCACTATTTATTTATAATATTTACAAAATTTATCGAAAATACATAACATTACATTAGTAAACTCATAAGAAAATATAAATAATAAAAGAATGAATTATAGAAAATTCATAGTTAAAGAAAGAATATGGATTTCAATTGAAAACTTATGTTAACAAAATTGAGTAGAACGACCCTCTTGTATAAGAAATAGTTTAATATGCTTCATAGAACCGATCTAACTACATTGTTGATATGAATGATTCATGGTCAGTATTTTCAAAGTGGGTTACACATTAAATTAGATCATTTGGGGATATTGTGGATGAGATGGGGAACTGATTCATTAGTTCTTGGGTAGAAGAAACACTCAATTTGCTATATTGATAAGTAAATTGAAATCTTGTGCCAAACTATTTCTTTGTATAAATTCTGAAAAGGTGATTCTTTTCTCATATATATATTGAATAGTTATTAGTTGTTACGTCAAAACTACAGTTTTAAAGATATTTTCATGTTAGTTACTGAGTGAACGAACCCTTGATATGGGTTTGGGCTATGATATGTCAATCGAATTGACTTTTGAGATACGGCTACAAAAATGTCATTTTAGTGTGATATTGGTAGAGAGTGATATGCACTGAGACATTTTTAATCCTGTGTTGATAAGAAGAGAACCTGATATATTTGTCCTTATGGTTTAAACAACCAACTAGTTTACTATATTACTAGATATTTGCAAAACTTGTGTTATGGTTAGAGAATAATAAAAATGATAGAAGATTAAGGGTATTTCAAAAATCTTCTAGCTATGCTAGATCTTCATATGTATATTAGCACTACGGTGCCTTTGAAAAGAGTTGTACACTAGTTGAACTGAAAAACTTTTGTTACTTGTGTTTATACTAATTTTTCAAGCTAGACAGAGTTAAATTTAATGAATTTTATCATAAACACATAGTCAAATGGTGGGGTTATGATTGTAAGTCATCAACGCACTATTACCTAATGAAGGTATGATAAAGTCAAAAAATTAATTTTTAAAATGGAAAATTTTTAGCTATGTAATTTGTATGTCTGTGCTAATTATTTTGGCTAGACGAATTTTATGTGAAGAATAAAAAAATAATTTATTCATCAACACCCCATTTAACCTGGTGTGAAGATGATACATGATGAGTCATCAACGCACTTTACAAGGTGCGGTATACAGTCATAAGACTGCTTTTCAAAAATTTGAATGATTTAAATATGAGTGAATGCCAATTATTTCAGCTAGACACTTTTAGTTATGATAAAGTAATAGACGTATGAATCTGGTAGACGTAACATACCGCGTCTTTAAAATGATAATATGGTATAACAGGTTGATCACCTAAAGTACTATCATGAGTGTTTTCAGTCTGAATTGATTGTTACACTAAAGGGTGTTTTTCAGTCCTAGTGACGGTTAAACAATTATGGGTCATATGACATCCATAGTATTTTAAAAATGTCAAGTTCTTGATTGACCACAGTATAAGTTAAAAGAATCCTAAATAAAGATAAAGTAAGATTGAAAGTCGAGTATGATAAAAGGTTTAAAACCTAGTGTAAAGAAATGTTTAGATTAAATATGTTCAGACCTAATCTAAGTATTAGGAATTTAATGTAAGAAAAATGACTTAAGAAAATTCATAAGAGTAAGTTAAAAATAATTTTGAGGATAAAATTCTTATAAGAATGAGAGAATGTAATATCCTGAATATTTATAAAACTTATAAATATAATATTAAATGACTAAAGTTAGTTGTAAGTTAATTCTGAGGACGAAATTTCTGTAAGTTTGGATGAATGTAATATTCCAAATATTTCAAATATGATCTGACAAGATTTAATTAAGGTTGTCAATTCAAAATCTAGAGAACGATTGCTCGAGTATACCTTGAGCTATCAGAAAGATAAATACGACTCAAAAAATGCGATCGTATACGATTGTAGGTTAAAATTTTTAACCTAAACTATGTGTTATGTGATTAGTAAAGCATGAATTGAGCTTCAAATATGTTATGCAACTTATTTATGTGTAGGATTTTGTGTTTTAATTCAAATAGTTAATCTTAACACGTATTTAAATTTAGAAGTGACTTTAAGAGTTAAAATCCTAAACCCTAAGGGTTATAGCCTAGCAGAATCGTCAATCGTCTTAAGTATTTTTGACATATCATATTTCATGAAATAGCGTTTATATGAAGTGCAAATGTTATTTAGCAAATAAAAGTTTTTTATCGAAAAACGTATAAAATAGTATTCATGAGGAAAGGTTTTTCATTCGTTTGACTGTTACTTTCATCTCCATAATTTATCACATTTCACAACTTAGTGTTAATATGAGGTTTAGATGTCAGGCAACCAATAAATTTTTTTTGGAAAAAAGACAAAAATGCAGGATTTATAAGAAAACGTTTGTCGTCTTTTTTACTGTTCTTTTCGATGTTTTGACTTTTTATATTTCACGAAAAAGTATTTATACAGGGAATAGATACCAGGGAGCCACTGATATTTTTCTAAGAATAAAACATAAAACGTTGTGCATACGAAAATGCTTTCCATTTTTGAACCCTTCTTTGAAAGATATAGTGTTTGTATAAGACACCGATGCGTAATAATCAATAAAAAAAACTCCTCAAAAAATGTGTCGGAAATAAGACGAAATAGGAAAAAGACAAAAAATATTATATTTAACTTTTTGGTCGTCTAACCATTTCTTGAAAAATGGTCGCCAAAAATACTATTTATCAAAAAATGTGTCAAGTCTTTTGGACTTTTCACTTCACATAATAGTATTTATACGGAACAAAACTCAGTAATGTCAGACTTTTAATCAGTAAAAATTAATTAAACTGGAAGACTTAAGAATGAACTAAGTTGAAGGTAATTAGTTGAAATCAAACTAGGTTATATGTAACTAAGTTAATGTAACCAAATTAGAGAAAACTAACACGATTACACTAACTGGGAAAAAACTAGCACGATTTTTTTAGAACTAAATTTAAGTGAAAATGAAACGAACAATCAGAAGAAGGGTGATGCAATGATGATGCAAACCCTAAAAGAATATTCTAAGAATATCCTTTACTTAACTATGAAGTATTGTAACAAAGACTAAAATACCCCAGCTTTGATTTTCCTATAAATAGCAAGCTTAGTTCACCATTGTTATCATTCATTATCAAAGTAAAAATTCAAGTATCAAAGTTATACACATATTGAGAGAGAGTTCTAGTGTGATATCCTGAATAATTACAAGGTTAGTAAATATGATTTTAGATGAGCAATGAGATAATAGAGTACGATGATCCTTAAATAAGAAAATGAAGAAGAGATAATTTCAAAATAAATAATTAACTAGTTGAGAAATTTGAATTGTCTAATGAATGAGAATGGAAGCTAGGAGGAATAATTAATAAAGTTACTCTTATGAAAAATGATTTAAAGTATTAAAGTTTGAATGTTGGCCTTGAATGGTAGTACTAGTGGTTTTGATTAATTAAGCTTATGTTATTAGTTAATAAAGCTTAAATGATTAACATTGTGCGACAAGGTTAAGAATTAAAATTAATTAAGTCGTTAATTTAATTATAAGGATAGGAAGAGAAAATCCAATAAATTGATTAAGGTTATTCGAAAATAAGAATTTAAGTTAATTAATATTAGATGGACTAAGTGAGGAAGAATGATTATAATTGGTCTAATTAAAAAAAAATTAATTGAAGCTTGGGTTACAAAATAAACAAGTTAATGGATAAGTCTTGTTTGACATTTTGAGAGGCCAATTAAAATGTATGGGAATTAAGCCATAGGAAATGAAAATGAAATAATGAAATAATATAATAGTTCATATATTATGAAAAATATTGAGCAAGAGTGACAATATTAATTTCCACAGTTTAATGTGGCTATGGATATTACTTAACCATGTTAGAATTAATTGTAGAGAATTATAGAAGTACATGAGGGTTAAGTGTTGGTGTTATATTGCTTTTATCACACTCAAGTGTCAAGGTTGCTCACCAACTATCCAACTACTCTAGTCAATCAAGTTGTCATTCTTGGTGGTCAACCAATGGGTAATGTAATACCCCCAGATATTTACAAGACTTTGAGATAAGATCTTAAATGATTAATTAAAGGTTAAGGTTTAAAACCTAGATTTAGAGAAGTGAGATGTTTAAGAAATGAGTAAAATTTAGCCTAAGTTATGCGTTAGGAATTAAATGTGTATAATTGTGGGTTATGAAAATTCAAACCCTAGAAATGACTAATATGTATACTTAGATGTATAATAAAAGTAAGGTAATATAATACCTTTAAAATTTGATAAGATTGTTCGATGAAAGAGTTTATGTGAGAAATCTTATAATGATGTATGTGCAAGGTTATTAAGGAAATAAAATTCAATTAAGAAGTGATTGTGGTTATATAGATACATAATATATGTCTAAAGTTGTGGGGTTTTTTTTTAGCCAAATAAGAAGATGAGTAAATTAATACTCAATAAAACTAATAAATTAATTAGTTTAAATATGGAGCAAGAAGGAAAGTCATAAAATATAATTAATTGGGTTAAAATGGTATCCTATGTAGTAAAAAAGTTTAAGCTTTAACCATGGGTTAAGGGTCAGAAGAAATGCAAGTATATTGTGTTAGTAAAAGAGAGAGAAAATTTGGGTGGAGTGTTAGCTTTTAGTAGGTTGTATTTCACTCAATGAATAAAGTGGTTCACCAACCCCCAACAACTCCTACCTAACCCTACCAACTCTCACTAACTCTAGTCAATCAAGAGTGTCAATCACTTGGTCATTCAATATGTCATTCAAAGAGGTAAATCAAGATGGTCAATTCTCCCTAAATCAAGGATGATGGAGTATAGTCAAGTTATTGGTGATTTATGTAGAGATACATATTGTATAGATATTTGATGAGAATTAACCAATATTGGGTTAGTTGGTAAACCTAAAGGATAACAAGGTTAAAGAATTTAACCATGCTTGAGTTTATTAGTGTAAATATAGATATACAATCTATATGTAATGATAATGCAAGTATACTAGTAGTATGATAGCAAGAAAAAGAAAAAGTGTTAGCTTTCATGTTGCGTTAAGTTTACTCAATGAACAAAGTTGTTCAACCACTCCCACCAACCCTAGTCAATCAAGTTGTTATTCAAGTTAGTCAATCAATTAATCAAGTCAAATGTTAGTCAATCACCATATCACATTTCCTAAATAAATGGATCTAGGATTTGATTTGTACAAGAGATGTTGATGATAATGGATAGATATATAAATTACATGTACACATGGTTGTAGAGAATTAACTAAAGTGAAGTTAGCAAATTCACTTTGGGTTAGTTTTTAGAAAAAGGTTAACCTTGCTTGGGTTAATTGGTGGAAAATGATAAAATAAATGTACCTATTGATATGATTAGTTTGGATCATGGTTGTGTGTGTGGACTAACCTAAGTCATTTGAATGTAGAGAGTTAACCATATTGTGGTTAATTATTGGGAAAAGTATAAATATGTAAATATATAAATAAAATGAGCTTTAACCAATGTCTCATGCAAAGGTGGATATTGACTGATGTGTAATAACTAATGGGTAATCTAAGATCGGATAATGACCCATATATAAATTAAGAATGGATAATAACTAATGTGTAATCCAAATGTGGATAATGACTGATGCGTAATAACTAATGGGTAATGGCTAATAACCAATGGATAGCCAAGTTTTTGCGAAATGACTATTTTGCCCCTAAAAGAATATTGTTAATGACTAAAATACCCTTGAGGAAGCTTCCTAATAATGATAAATTGACTAAATTGCCCCTCACTAGTAATGGTTAAAGACCATTTTAACCCTCACCTTATTTTTCTTTCTATAAATAGGGCAGGATGTAATTATTTTCAAGGTTTAGCAAAATAAGATCATTGGGGAAACTTGAGAGCAAAAATAATGGGAAAATAATGGAGGCTGTGTAAGGTGAAAGCTAGTATAGAGAAGAAAAAAAAGTTGGAGCTTTAGCATGATTCTAGCAAGCCATGGAAGGAAACAAGAAGGTATATTAATCTAACTCTAAAACTAGTTTTATGTATATATATTTACAGATATGATTTTGGTATGGTTGTGGGAGTTTGAGAGGTATGATGTTTTTATGGTGGAACATGGTGGTTACGATGAACTAAGGTGGTGGTGTAGGTGATAATATGTTTAGGATTTTATTTCTATGCATTTATAGTCAACAAACCACAAGATGATAGTCTAAAAGTTCAAAACATAATTTTGTTGATGTTTTCAAAGAAATAACCTATTAAGATTGTGTATTATTTTATTTTTTAAAAAAGATCCATATACTTATTTGTATAAATCAATGAGTTCTTTAAATGAACTATTTTGATATGAACAAAAATAGAGCCTAAATGAGCTTATAGTGATTTGATGTAAACTATGTTTTTTTTTTTGGGTAAAAATGTAAGAAGAAAGTGTTTTTTCTAGCTGTATTGTTCAAGTGTTGAACTAGTGTGGATATATATGATGTAGGTTATGTATTACAAGGTTAGAAAGTCATTTGGCATGATAAATTATCCAAACAATGCATGTGATGTTAGGGTTTGGTAATAAAAGCATGAACGCATAAAGTTAGTTTGCATATTGTTTTTATGAGCGGATTTCAGTCCACTTCGGGTAGGATCAGGGTCGTTTGACCTGAAGATAAGTTATAGAGGAGGAAGTTACGAACGTATGGGCTTTTGAATCACTTAAAAAAGTTAAGAAACGAAGAAGTTATGGCCGTTAAAGCGAGCCGGGGTCCAGCAGCCTTTAAGACTGGAAGGCTCTCGGGTTTGGACTCTTTAAACGGATTTTTTGAGTTTGAGAATTTGGGGTATATGCCACCTGTGTGGGTTGTTAGACCATATTATACATAGGTCACTGTCCAAAGATGAGCCAATTTCGAGTTGGTATGAAAGAGTTATGAATTAACTAAGATTTAAAATCGATTAACGAAAAAGTTCAAACAATTAGAAGCTAGAGTCATAATTAAGACTAGTAATGCATCAAATTGTGATTAATATTAATATGTCAATAACATTATGATTGTAGGTTATTCGAGGAATGTAATGTTAGCGTGTTCCGAATAAACTTATCAGGCAAGTTTTTCAAACTATATCGTATGTATTACGTGTAAATCTTCTGTGATACATGAAATTATGTTAAACTTGTATTAATCTTGTGATAACTGTTGTTGTTATTTATTTGATGATTAATGTAAGATGTCCTATGTGAACATTACAAATCATTGTTATGATGCATGAATAAATGTAAGCACGATAAACATGGAGTATGAATATATTTAAGATTTGATAAGCATCAGCCATGTAAGGAAACAATGCATAAAGAAAGTAAAGTATGCTCAGTATGTGTATTACTTGTTACGTGGATATCTGTTAAACTTGTTGAGCAACATAGTTGCTCACTCTTGCTTTAAATATACATTGCAGTTACATTACGAACTTTGAAGCTTCCAATAAAGACAGTGATTAGAGGAATAAATGTTAAATCAAAGTACTTGCAGTCTAAGCTAGTGCTGAAGAATTCCTGCGTTAGAAATAAACTGGCGTACTGATTTGAACTTTAGAAATAGTTATATCTTGTATTGCTAAACTTCAGAACGACTTGTTTATGTAGCCTCTAACGGCACTAGAGGAGTGTTGATGTTATAGTTCGTGGATATATAGTCAAAGCATACTGTATAAGAAATAGTTAGTTTTAGATTGTGAGTTCATGAATACTCTCAATCAATGTAACGAAATAAAATATATTGTATATAATATGAGACGAATTAGATAGATCAAAATAATCTACAAATGTAATAACATAAAGTAAAGGTTGCGAATTCTAGAATGAAAATAAATTTTTTTATTCATTGGTATCAAAGCGAGGTTTTGTTAATTATACTGTGGTTGAATATTGTAAATATGAAGACAGGAGTTGTATCGTGACGTACCAGATCCGAGGTTTAGAAGACCCGAATTTGGGGACGTTACATCTAATGAGTTACTATCAAGAAAATTGCAAAGAAATAGTTAAAACTTACAATTTTAAAAAGTGCAATCTCTAGTCGTTATAATTTTCGATTTTCTTTCATCTTTAGTGTTAATAAAGCTCAAGACCGCGAGTCGTAGCCATGTACGATTGTCGTTCTCCATGTTCTTCACATGTTCTTGAGCATTTCTTCATTTTATAGTAGTTGTAATGTCGTATTTCATTTTATAATTTAGAACTAAAGCTCAAAGAATGCAAGTCGTAGCCATGTATGATTTTTCGTTCTCCATTTTCTTCTTATATTCTTGAGCAATAGTTATAAAATGTTATAATTCAATTTATAAGCCATTAAAATGACCAAATTATTTCAAAAATAAAATGTCATAATCACATATGTAAGCAGTTATAATGCTCAAATTATTTTAAGTATAAAATCTAAAAGCTCAAAAACATAAGTCGTTACCATTTATGATTTTTCGTTCTTCGTGTTATTCGTGTGTTATTAAAATAAAGTCATAATTTTCTACATAAGTAGGTTTATGATTTTATAATTTAGTGTTATAGAGTTGTAAAATATGATGGCCTAGCAAATTCATGCTTGCGGCATCATGTTTTAACAAGCTAAAGCAAGAACGAGGAAACTTAGTTCTTCGTGTTCTTCGATTCGTTTTTTATGTTCTTGAGTAAAAGTCATAAATCGTACATAAGTAGGTTTATGATTTTGTTCTTTTTATATTATGAAGTATTTTTGAGTCTTATAACATGATATCTTAAGTAATTAAAGGTAGTGGTACCATGTTTCACATGGTTAATCTAAAATATTTTGATTCAAGTATGCTCACTAACTGTTTTTACAAATTTTCAATAACTTAAATTTAGAATCAGCCTCAGAAATCTAAAGTAAAGTTGTAGATCATGAAATTTTAATGAATTTAGATTCAAGAATCACTCAAAAATATTTTCGTATGAGAAAGTTATAGATTTTACCGTAAAAGAAGTCGAAGTTGAAAAATTAAAGGGGAGCATCAGGTCAAAGGGCTTAAAATTACGTTTTTGAGCTATTGTAACATAGGGTTTATAACACCTATGAAAATAGTTAATATAAGTTATTCTAAGATTTATTAATAAGTAAAATTCAATAAACTAATATTCGAGTACGCGTAACTTATTATGTAGGCGTTTAACGATTTATCGGAAAACCCTAAAGTTAATTTTCAAGGTAAATCTTCCAAACTTTGCTCAAATTATTATGTACAAGTATTCTATCTTTTTTTTGTTATGTGATAGATGTTATATGAAGCCTTCAACAGATGTTTGCAAGTCTTCTAATTGTTATGTGTCATGTATACGAGTTATGAACATTATTTATACACTTTGTATGACAAAGTGATATAAATTGTTAGAATGTGAGTTGTAAGTGATATTAAATAAATAAATATGTCCATTCAAGGCATGTTAAAGTTTATCGGAATGCATAAACTGTGTAAGTGCTATTTGTTAGACTTGTTGAGCTGTTGTGCTCATTCTTACGAATAAAACTTTATTTGGAGTTAATGAATAATGATAAGAAGGTAATGAACGTAAAGAAGAAACGTAGACTAGGTTTCATGTTATATTATTTATATTTATATAAAATCATAATGACTGTTGTAATACGAACAAAGCAAACATGTAACCGAATATTATATGAATATTATTATTTATTATCATCAGAATATTGTTATGTCTTTACTTTGATATAACCTAGAATTGTTAAAGAACTATTAATCTGAATGAGGGTATTGGTAATATGGACTGATCATGTTATGTCAATACTCTGAACTTCAGATAGATAGGAAAACGTTAATTAAGTATTGATAATGTAAAGAGAGTTGAACTTGTACATGTGAAAGTTTGGTTCTACAAAGATACAATATTTTATCATTCATCAATTAATAATAGTCTCATAAGAAATATCCTGGTTATTGATTTGTAAAAAAAAAATTAAAATATAGTTTTATTTGTTTCCGTTGCGCTTATATAATTTAGTTATATGTATGTCATATTTTTGCAAAATAACAATGACATCAAGAGCCAAACTTATGTAAATTATTAATTGTTTTAATTATGTATGTCTATAGGCATGTGTTTAGAATAATTTATTGGGCATAATTTATTGTATAAATTTATTATTTTTTCTCTAAAACAAATAATCAATTCGGATTGATTATTTAATTGACCGAAGTTCGACTAATTCATGAAAAGCCGCCGGATTCGGTTTACTTAATTGGCTGAATTAGTTACTGAATATGTTCACGAATTGGAATAATTCACGGATTCGGTATAGCATGAATCATGTTCGGTTTGATTATATATATATATATATATATATATATATATATATATATTTATGCCATGTTCAGTAACTGCACGGATTCGGCATATATATATATATATATATATATATATATATATTATTAGTTAAAAATACCTGTAAGTTACATGGAATAGCCTTGGTTAACATATATATAATATATAAGTTTGGTTACTAAGTACTTCGGTCATGAATCATGCATGTTCAGTAACTGCACGGATTCGGCATATATATATTTATATATATATATAATCCATATTAGTTAATGCACGGATTGGATTTGGCTAGTATATATATATATATATATATATATATATATATATATATATATATATTAATTATCTAAACAGTTTGGTAATTTTGTACAGATTTTAAAATTTTAAAGTAAAATGGTTTATTTTGGATAATTTTAAAATAATAAAAATAAATAGTTTATTTTTTTAATAATTTTATAATTAAAATAAAATGTTTATTTTAAATATGAAATTAGATTTCATACAACTTTAATTTCTCATTAAATGATACTAATATATATATATAATGATTTATTTAATTCATAAGATGAATATTATTTATTGATACATATGTTGATATATATGATAATAAATGAGATTGATTATGGACTATTGACTAATGTATGATTGAATTTAATTTATGTGAATACTTTGAATGAATGAGTTTTAATAAATAGGGTCTGCATAACTCGTCTTTTCTAATTTTTCTGATGTAAATTTTATCTCCCTCCTACATACTTTCCCTTGACTGCTGATCAAGGTTTCAATTTTATGAAAATAGTTTGCAATATAATTAATTAGATTTATTTGAAAAATTAGAGCCGAAAAGTAAGGAACACGTGAAGACTCGTTTGTATTGGAGCCCGGGTTAAATATAATAGTTATATTTATGTATTTATTCTTGTACCCTAAGTTTAACTTTTTGATTTATTTGGTGGCTCAAATAAACCAAAATATAATAAAGTTCATAATCAATTTAAGTAGAATATAGTATTCTATATGTGCATGCTTATTTATATATATTATATATTATTATTAAACATGTTTCACATGTTAATTAATATGACGCGTATTTTATATATATATTAGGGATAACCTGTGCCTGAAGGC
Organism: Hedera helix; assembly: GCA_947179155.2. Lineage (NCBI taxonomy): Eukaryota > Viridiplantae > Streptophyta > Magnoliopsida > Apiales > Araliaceae > Hedera > Hedera helix. Next base: position 19,150,189 of record OX359270.1, read on the forward strand.
ACGGTACAACTAATATAATAGTTGAGTACTGTATTCAAAATTTCTAGATTGAAAAATCTAAAATTGTTGTGGACTTTTCTATAATAGAACTGACTGTCCAACCATTAATACAAAAAGATTGATACTCAATTCAGTCATAGTTTCTTTTTGAGACAAACATAAATGTGCTACTCATTCCCAACTTAAAATTAGTTCTTGGCAGGTTTAAGCAATCAATTGATTGACGGTAGCGGGCTCAAATTTGTGTAATATAGTATTTTCAATTATGCCACACACCTTTTCTTTATTGATAAAACGAAATGAGAATTTTGGCAGCATTTATTTGCCTCCAGTATCTCTAACCATCGATCAATATAATCCATGAACAGTATTTTCCTGTGAAAAAATGGTAGTACTACAAGCCATTTGGTGAGATCCAATGAAAAAAAAAGATGTAAAAATACAAAAGAAAGGGCTTTTGCATATATACCCAAAAGTATAAAATGAGTCATCTAAGTCCAAACAAAAAAGTATTGTCATAACACCAACTAAATCGCATCACCATAACATTTTTTTCTCTATATTTTTTTTGAAATTGGACAAAAGATTCTCATACCATGAGTCAATGTCTACTACAATAGTTGCTCTCAATGTAGCCCGTAAAAGCACCAAAAAGATGATACGTAATTGCGCGTGCCTGAAGGCACGGCGTAGATTAAAATTTCAAAAATACTCTATTACCTAAAAACTCTTTGCAACTTTAAATAACTTACAAATCAATTAGAATGAATCTAAATCGTCACTGTGATTTTTCGCCCAAATCAATTCGCATGTGAAAACATAACGACCACAATACTCGAAAAACAGGAAAACGACGTTAATGCTAAAAGGGTGACCCATGTTATTACTACTACTACTACTACTACTACTACTACTACTACTACTAGTACTACTATTATTATTGTTATTGTTATTATTGTTATTATTATTATTGTTATTATTATTACTATTATGATTATTACTATTATTATATTAATTATTATTATTATTATTATTATTATTATTATTATTATTATTATTATTATAGTGTAGTGGTGAATTTGATTTGGGTGAAAAATGTGAGTGAATAGGTTTTTGAAAAAAAAAAGATGTTGAATTTATGGGGGGAGGGGGGAATGAGAGATAGATTAGTTACCGTTGGATGTTGAAGTCCCAAATGATTTTAAACTGTTGGATGTTGAAGCCTAAATTGATTTGAGGCCGTTGGATGTTGAAGCATTGGGATTTGAGCCGCTCTATTTTATATTATAGATACGTGTGTGTGTGTGTGTGTGTGTGTGTGTATGTGTGTGTGTGTGTGTGTGCATGCGCGTTAAACAAGATGAGACAATTAATATTAACAAACCCCTCATGATGTAAAATAAATATTATTTATAAAATAAATTAAAAGGTTTAATGCATAAATTAAAGGAGTTTAATTCAACTAAATAAAATTAGAATGGTTCTAATTTATTTATTCTACTACTCATAATATTAAGTTGTAATGTTCAAATATATTAATAAAATATCGAACGTCGCCTTCTATCACAATAAGATGATAGAGCATCAAATACTTAATAGAAGTTTGTTGTGCACACACAAGACTTATATCAATTAATTGAGATGTTGTTTTATTGCATAAGATGTTTATAAAGGAATTGAACAATGTTATTTTGATGTACACACACATGGATAGTGTTTTTCTATTCACTTATATGAAAATGCTATGTCGGACTTAACTTAGATAATTTTAATTTGGATGTGCACACACATGATCATAATTATCTAAAAGGCAAAATACAAGGAGTTACATATTGATGTAACTGACAAGAGTTGTCTACCTATTCATTTATATATAGTTTGTCATGTACACATAATGTTATATACATTTAAAATATGATCCTTATTCTCATTAGCGAATCTTTAACTAGATTCGTCGAGCTACATAAGGAGGGTAATATAGTTTGATGAAAATAGTGGGAGACACCATTTTAAATAAAGACCTAATTAACTTGGTAATTAATAAAATGAATGCATGTTAACGTTGTTATTAATTCACTTAAAGAATATTGTTATGTTTAATTCACTAACACTGCATAGTATATTTGATACTAATAATTTAATTGAATTGAATTGTTCGGATTGATTAAACAAATTTGAGAATAGTTCTCAATACTGAAAAGCTAGCAAATCCCCTTAATTTACCTATCACTACAAAAGTTACAAACTAAGCCTCTGAGGAAGAGATTGTTATTTTAAGAAATGGCAAGATGATGCAAAGGTGGCTTAATACATAATGCTCATATCCATAAGTATCGAGTTACAGCATCAACACGAGAAAATGGATACACATACTATATTGATGCACATTTAATAGTTGTATAGAGAGCAAAGTAGGTCAACTAGATATAAGATATCTAAGGAGCTCTTCCAATCTATAATAACCAATGACACTACAGTAAAGACTGTTTGGAATATGCATGTGAATGATATTTCTCAATTATAAGATTTGATGATGTGTTTTAAAAGATAAATGAACTAATATGCAAATATGTCTGCATTGATGAAAGATGTAAAGTCCTTAATAGTTAATAGACATTATGTTCTAAGGACTTAGATTGACAAGGTCAAATTTGTTAAGTTGATCTCATATGAGTTAATAGCATTGTACAGTCCTTCAAAAAGATCACTATGTATAAGGACTATATATATAGAAAGATCAAACTTGTTAGGTTGATCTTAAATTGTAATAGATAGGCCTGATCGTCAAAAGTACAACAGTCTGGCAAGAGAGTTAAAGCAAGAATCGCAGACTACACTTACGATCGTAGAGTCTGCAAGCCATCAGTATAACCAGTCACGCGCTCACATTTCCAAAGCAGAATCATAGAGCGTCTATTCAAAAGATCATCAGTATGAAGACCCTGAATGACCGGCAAGCAAACAGAAGATCCAAGCACCAACTCCATCAACAAGACTGATTGAGAAGTGAAGTGTCATTCAGATAGAAGTCTTATAAAATCACTCAAAGGAAGATCGTAGAGTCTCCTAGGAAGATCGTAGAGTCTGCCTGGTAAACGCAGAATAAGGCTCGAAAAATCGTAGAGTCCTCTCGGCAGATCGTAGAGTTGTCTCGGCATCGTAGAGCTGACTCTCGGGATCGTAGAGTCCATATAGACAGTCACTCTACGATTCTCCTAATCTTATCTACGAACCAAGCAGAGTCAAAGTTCAGAATCATGACAGCAATACTCATAAAGATTATTCAGTAGGCTGTCCTTGGGCTGTTAAACAAACTGAATGAAGATCTCGTACATCTACAGCATCTAGTCTGAACTGAGATCGCAGAGCAGTTCAAATCATAACTCTACGATTACACTACGACTTACACCACAAGTCAGATAAGTCGTGAAATGATAAAGCAAGTTCAGATGTACAACGTTCAAAGCAATCAAGCTGAAGATATTCAAATGCTACCTGTCATAAACAGCCTTTGATTGTACAGCAGAGAATGAAACTAAAAGTTCGTAGAGCAGTCCTCTACAATAAAGATCTGGCACCTGAAGGTTCATAGAGCAGTCTTCCATGACATATAGAATCAAGCAGTTCGAGCAAGCCTGAAGTTCATAGAGCAATCCTCTATGATAAGAAATCATCTGTTAAAGCTTAAACCAGATCACAGACTTATGCTCTATATACATAAAGCACAATGAAGATCACGAAGCATGAGAAGCATATTGTCAGGACCGCAAGACTTGGATAAAATCGCAGAGTCAATCACTCTCTGATCTACACAGAAGCCTACGACAGACAAGATCGTAGAGCTACATAGCAGAACCAGCAGATGACTCAACGATCAGAAGCAAGAAGCTACAACTGGATTGATCGTTGAGTACTTAAGTGCCAACTAGGATTGAAGATATCTAAGCACTTCAGACAGTAGTCTCAAAATGAGTTGCTAATTACTTCAGAAACAACCACGTCAACACTTCTAAGGCATCTGCTATAGAAGAAGTCAGAAATGTCAGAATACTGACTTATGCGTGCTGAGTGTCAGAGCAAAGACTTCTAGTATCATGCATCAGGCTCAAGAAATCAGAAGACTGTGTCTCAACGATCATATTCTTTAAAAGACCTGTCCACTCTATGAAGACTGGGAAGAACACGAGACTGACATCTCTACAGTGATAAAGAAGACAAGTCAACAAGTCAGAGCCTACAGAGCAGCTGATTCTTAAAGTCAAGGAAAACATTTATTGATGAATCAGAAGATTAACTAGCAAAGAATATAATAATCGTTGATGAACAACTCTGAGAGAGCAACGGCTAAATTCAGAGAAAGCTGAGCTACAGGTTAATATATCAGAACATGTCAGAAAAGGAAAAAGCACTGACACGCGGCAAGAAAGTCAACATTGAAGATATTAAGGATCTGCACAAAGCCAAATGAAACAAACGGGATTTCATTCAACGGTAATATATATGCCCAGAGATATAAAGGCTTACAAGATGAACAAAGAAAGTAGTTGTTGTAGTTATTGAAAAATATACACGAGAGATATGATGGTAGACAACAACCGATCGTAGAGTGGAACAGAAAATGAAGATGCTGAAGGACTCTACGATCCATCAGAACACTCACACTGAATTGAGAGAGACATAGAGATAAATAACTCTATTATAAGAGAAGTGTTTAGAGCTGCTAGGCACCTGGAAGAGAGAAGCTTAAACGTCAACTTGATACATACATTGTAGCAACTGAGTACCAAAAGGAAGAAGCATCACAGTCATCTCAGAAGTTCATCTCGAGAAGTTATCAAGTACCAAAGGAGCTTAAATGCAAAAGCCTAGCAGCACAATGGGTGATCTTGAGTAGTTGCTGAATATCAGAAAGAAGGAGAATATCAACGACAAACATCAGCAGCATTCAACGATGGATCATAAGCAGCTGCTAAGTACCAGAAGATAAAGAAGATCAAAGTTCATCTTAGCAGCACAACCCAACGAGCATCCAACACACAAAAGAGGGTCAAAGGATCCTTGCCCAAGTGGCTAAAAAGAAATCAAGTCTGCTGGACTTGTTGAGTACCGAAGGGTACAAGAGATTCTAAGTCTGCTGGACTTAGTCTACAGTCCAAAGCTGCTAGCTTTGATGAGGGCAAGAGTGTCCTAGTCTTAATGTGACTAAAGGAACCAAAGCTGCTAGCTTTGATGAGGGCGAGAGTGTCCTAGTCCAAAGGACTAAATCTTAGTGGATTTCCTACTGTTAAGTAGAAGAGTGGAGTAGGAGTTATTCAGTCTCCGAACCACTATAAATCTCTTGTGTCATTTTACTTTATGTCTTTTATATTCTGCACAATATCTGCTTTCACCCATACTAGATTAACACACTAAATTGAAATGGTTCATATTTCTTTAAGGGGTTTATTAAAAGTAAAATCCGCTGTGCTTGAATTGATTCTATCATTTATAACTAATATGCTTTCGTTGCAAAAGTAAAAAGTTTTTAAATGATCTATTCAACCCCCCCCCCCCCCTTCTAGATCTCTATTGTGTCCACGGGAACTAACAAAGACACATGTCCTAAAGATGATCAATTGGATTGATAAATTGGGATAACTAAGTTTTGTCAAGGATGAAGAGTTAAGTCAAGATTCGACCTTGCAGTCACTCACTAACTCCCTTTCACAAATTGTTGTGAACTTCAACATTAATAAGCTAGTCGTCAGTTTATCTGATTTGGTTAAACATGTTGAAGATTGTTGATAGTCACTTTTCTTCCAAGAAAAATCAAGTCTCACTCGTAGATGAATCTTCTGAACTAAAGAAGATGACCAAAGGTTTTTCTGAGAAGTCAGAAAGGATAGAAGACAAATAAAAGGAACTAATTAAATGACATAAATAAAAGTGATCCCGATGGCAAAGGAGTTTGCTTTCATTGCGATAAGTTGGGACACTGGAAGAACAACTACAAGAGAGTTACAGTATCTAAGAAGAAGAAACTTGGAGAAGATTCTACTTACAGATATAAATTTGTTCATAATGAAATCGAACTTTCTATAAGTCAAGTTCTACTTGGGTATTAGATACCAGCTGATGGTCTCACATATGCAAGTCGTTGCAGAGACTAAACATAAGTAGAAGGTTGAACTAAAGATAAGTAATCATGTGCGTGGTTGATGGAGCAAAAGATTGATGCATTATCCATAGGAACTTATAGTTTAGCATTGCCTACGGGTAAGTCTATTAAGTTAGTAAGTTGTTAGTATGATGATTACTTGATGGAAATTGTATACTTGACCTACATGAAAAATATTTCAAGTTGAACAAACTAAAGGCAAATAGATGATATGAATCATACATTCATATTACACTGTAAACTCGGTCACATTAATGAAATAAGAAGTAACAAGTTGTATAAAACAAATGGGCTTTTAGACCGTTTGATAATGAATTAAATACAACTTGTGAATCTTGTATCACGGATAATATGACTAAATCTTCATTTAGAAGACATGAAGAGAGAGTTACAGAGTTGTTAGAGTTGGTACACAGAGTTGTATGTGGGACTTATGACAACAAATACAAGAAGAGGGTATTCATTTATTACTTTCACTTATGATTTTAGATTTTGATATATGTATTTTATGAAATACAAATCTAAATTATTTGAAATGTTCAAAGAATCAGAAGTAAAGTAAGGAAAAAAAAAACCAAAAGTATTAAAGTTCTTCGATTAGATCGAGAAGGGAATACTTAAACAGTAAGTTTCTAGATCATCTCAAGTGCAATTGGTATTCTCTCACAATGGACATAGTGATTATCTATGATGAGTATTACCGATATTCCAGTATCCTTCTAGGTTTTGCCTTAGAAACGGCCGCACATCTACTAAATAAAATACCTTCTTAATCCGTCCCTAAGACTCCATGTGAGTTATAGATAGGGAGAAAATCAAGAATTAAGTATGTTAAGATTTTGGATTGTCCAGCTTATGTCAAAAGGTTTGACAGTGATAAGCTAGAGACAATATCTGATAAGTGTAAACTTGTGGGATATCCTAAAGAAAGTTTAGGATATCACTTCTATAATCCGACTAATTAAAAGATGTTTGTTAAAACACGATGCCTTCTAGGAAAAGGAGTTTGTCCTTAAAGGGTTAGTGGTCGTAAAATAGATCTTGAATAAGTTCAATAACCACAAAATACTGCAGATCAAGTGAAGGAATCTGTACAAATAGAAAAACATATTGTACCACAAGCAAGTCGTAAATCTGGTTTAGTACCGAAGATACCTAAGAGGTATGGATTCATCATAGATGATGATGATAAGGTACGCATTATAGTGAATGATGATCCAGTTACATATAATGAGGTATGAGTAGTAGAGACTCAAGAGAAATGGCTAATGACCATGAAAATCGAAATGGGTCTTTTAGAAAGACTAAAGCATATGGCAAGGTGGAGACCTATAAGACCTGACTAGTGGCGAAAATGTTTCAAACAAGCTCAATGAGTTGACTATAATAAAAATTTTCACTGGTAAAAATGCTTAAGTGCATTTGGATTTTGTTTGTAGTTGTAACTTACCATACAAAAGGATTATGTATGATACAACCAAGGGATTTATCTCCATAAAGATAGAGTAAATTAAGTATGTAAGCTACAACGATCCAATAATGGATTGAAGCAAGTTTCTCAAAGATGGAACAACCGTTTTTGATGAGACAATCAAAGAAGTTTAATTTTATCAAAAAATGAGGATAAACCAAGTGTGTATAAAAGGTTAGTGGGAGCATTGTGACATTCCTAGTACTATATGATAATATACTGCTGATAAGGAATTAGGAATGACATACCGATGCTACAATCAGTGAAGATATAGTTATTTAAACACTTCTCCATCAAGGACTTGGGAAAAGCATCCTAACATTCTGTTATGGATAAGGGTCTATAGAGATAGATCATAAAGGATGCTCGGCTTAACCCAAGTAACGTACATTGATTCGTTGATATGTACTAGACCTGATATTACTTATGTATGATAAGCAAATATCAGTTCAATCCTGAAGAAGAATATTAAAAAAAAAAAAGTTTCCAATGGTGGGTCTGATTTAAAACTAGAGGGCTTAACAGACTCAAGTTTTTTTATCAGACTAACCAAGACGATAACATATCCGTTTCAGGTTAAATGATTACATTGAACGGTGATGCAGTGAGTTGAAAAAGTTTTAAACAGCAAAGAGTTGCGGATTTAGTGACAAAGACATAGTAAATAACAATAAGTGAATCTGTAAAGCTGATTGTTTGGTTCAACAAGTTCATTACAGAACTTGAAACGGTTCTTAGCATTAAAGGAGTTTAATTCACCAAAGAACCTAGGTCTCGTCTGAAATTCAAACATGTGTTGCGGCACTTTTGAATGATTAAATGAATCATTGAAAAGGAGATGACACCATAGAGATGGCAGACTCTCAGTACAGCATTACAGATCCAATAACTAAAACATTTACTAAGTAATTCGTACGCCACTTAGAGAATAATGGTATGGGATACCAAAGGGCGATTTGCTTTAGTGCAAGTGAGAGATTGAAAATAGTATGCCCTCAAGTCAATCACATTTGATGTGATATGCATATACTTTGTAAATCTTATTCGATTTATTAATAAAAGTAACAAGTCATTTCTTTATTCGTGATTAATTGATTGAATTAATTATATCAATAAACCCATAGTTTTAAGTAATGCTTTTAGAATCAAATATTAATTATGTTAATGAGATCTAAATTCAAGATAGCTCAAAACTAAAATGTTCTTAATCGTGAGATTACTAAAATGAAGATTAGTGAATCTGGATAGATTAGTACATACTATACTTGCTCTTATGAAGTAAATAATTGATCTCATAATCATTTGTGTAGAGACACTAAAACAAGTATGTAAGTGCTTATTAGAGAATAAGTTCACTGAACGTGACTCGCTCAAGAAACACCTAATTAAGTTTTACTTGTTTGTCAATATGAGTTCCTTTTGTGATAGTAATACAAGTGATCCTTGGACTTGAGAACATCATAGTACCTTGTGTATGATGAGTTATACTTTGGTATATTCTTTAAAATCTTTATGGTATATCACAAGGTATGATCGGGTATAATAAGTTGTACATAGAGGTAGGTGAATGGTCCACAAAGGATCTACCACTTCCAGTAAAGGAAGAGAATGTCCTATATAACTCGATAAATGACAACTCAGAAATCATTGGCCAATGTGGAATGTAAATTAGAAACTAATGAAAATTAGAAAGGAGTTTCTAATTTACATTAGATGCGTACATTTGTGAATTGAAATGTATATGATCAAATAAAATAAGACTTGACAGTAATTCTATGTCTTATATTTGATTGGGATATTGAGTGGTAGAATGATTGAATTATACGGTAACTATTCGTTGAAAGGTTCTTTTACGATCAAATGTTGAAATCTATATTATCTGAAATGTCGATTAATCTCTAAGAGGGATTACCCTTATTGTAAGAATAAATATTATTTATTAATAAATTAAATGGTTTAATTTATTTATTTATATAAATAAGATTAGAAAGGTTATAATTAATTTATTCTACGACTAGTTTAATATGAAAAACCTAAAGGGTCACACTGCAACAAAGTAATATTTATTTTAGAAGTGAATGGCATAATCGTAATAATAAATTAAGTATATTTATATTATAGTGATAAAATATTTTAAATAGCTTAATATTTATAGTTTAGTATTTTATAAATACTAGTTATAAATTTATGAGATAAGTCTTATTATTATTATTACTATTATTATTATTTAGTTCGTAGATGGTTTAGAAATTAATTAATAAATAATAGTATTATTATAAATAATTAAGTTCTTAAATGGTTTAGGAATTATAATTATTTTAATAATTAATTTAGTTCCTAAATGATTTAGGAATTAATTAATAAGTACTCTCAATATTAAATAATTAAGTTCCTAAATGATTTAGGAATTTTAATTAATTTATTTATTTTCTAATTAGATTAGAAATTAAATTAAAACCCTAATCCTAAATAGTTTAGTGGGGTTGACTATATCTTTAAATAAGAGGAGTCTTATCATATATTAAGGTTACACACTCTTTCACAAGAATAGCGAGAATACTTCATAATTCTCTATATTTAAGGAGTTAGAGAAAGAGAGAGATAATTAGGGCTACTCATCCATGGTTTGGATAAATTAAAATTCACTTCTTTAATTCATAAATCTCTTGGTAGATCACCTCTAAAGGTTTCACACTTGGGGAGCTAACATTTATTCATGAAATCTAATCGGTGAATTTGAAGAAGAACGCGAATAAGTAAAGGGAGTTGAACTTGTACATATGAAAGCTTGGTTCTACAAAGGTATAAATCTTTTATCATTTCTCAATTAATAATAGTCGCATAAGAAAGATCCTAGTTATTGATTTGTAGAAAAATTTTAAAATATGATTTTGTTTGCTTCTATTGCGCTTATATAATTTGATTATATGTATGTTATATTTTTGCAAACCAACATAATGAATTACTTATCAGAATGAGGATGTTAAATAATATTTGTGAGTACTGTAAGCATCTGAGACATGACTAATCGATGTGAAGTGGTTAAATTCCTCGTTAGGTTCCTCGGACCCAAGTACAAGGTTGTTATTACTATTCTGAATGCCAGATAAGTAAGAATATTCATATGAAGAGATATCGCTATAACTATATATAAATCAAGTGAGGGTTTGAAGTAGTTTGGTATGCTCTATACGAAAAGAGAATATTGCACCGGACAAAGACACAAATATTTGTCACAAATAAAGATGCAAACATTTAACATGATATAAACATTCATCGCCAAATTCTCTATTCTCAAGAACCGTCCTAATTTATTTAATGTCGTGAATCTTCGATATGTAAAAGTTGTAGAATATTTAAATCTTAAGGTTAAAATTGGACCGTTATATATGGTGTTATCTATTTTTACGGATGTACTTCAAGTTGATACTTATAAAAAATGATGAGATTGAGATCAAGTTAAAATTCAGGGACAAAGTGAAAAAAAAATTAATATATAGTCTAAAATAAGACTAATTCAACCAATACGATCATGGGATCATTAGTTAAGTTGGTAAATGTATAGAGTTTAACGCAAAAGGTCCGTCGTAGCTAGTGTGGGAATTTTGGGGGTGTTACACCTTCGAAATCCGCCTCTAAGACCCCATACGAGATATGTACATGGATGAAACCAAGTCTTAAGTATGTTAAGATTTGGGGTTATCCAGCTTATGTTAAAAAGTTTGAGAATGACAAGCTAGAGATAAGATCCGACAAGTGTAAATTTATGGGATATCCTAAAAAAAGTTTAAAATTACTTCTTCCATCCAACTGATCACAAGCTTTAAGCTGTGAAACATACTACCTTCTTGGAAAATGAGTTTATCATTGATGGGGTCAGTAGGATTAAGATAGACCTTGAAGAAGTTCAAGAACCGCAAATTACTATGGATCAAAGTGAGTTACCTAACCAAGTAAAAGAACATACTGTACCACAACCTATTCGTAAATCTGAAAGAGTGTCGAAGATACCTAATAGATGATAATGATTCATTGACTTACGAAAAGGCTATGAGTAGTAAAGACTCAGAGAAATAGCTAGCAGCCATGAAATCAAAGATGGACTCTATGTATGAGAATCAAGTATGGACTTTGCTTACTCCACCCGATGGCATAAAGCCCATTGGGTGTAAATGAATTTTTAAGAAAAAGACTGGAGCAGATAGCAAGGTGGAGACCTATAAGGCCCGATTGGCTGCAAAAGTTTCAAACAAAGACAAAGTGTTAACTATAATGAAACCTTCTCACCGGTAGCAATGCTCAAGTCCATTCAAATTTTGCTTGTGATTGCAGCTTATTTTGACTACTAAATATGGCAAATGAACGTGAAAATGGCCTTCCTTAATGGAAAACTAGAAGAAGATGTATATATGATACAGCTGAAGGGTTTTGTTTCAAAGGTTGAAACAAATCAAGTCTGTAAGCTACAACGATCCATTTATGGATTGAAGCATGCTTCTCGAAGATGGAACATCCATTTTAATGAGACAATCAAATAGTTTGATTTTATTAAAAATGAGGATGAACCATATATGTACAAGAAGGTTAGTGGGAGCGTTGTCACATTTCTAGTATTATTATGTTAATGATATATTAGTGATAGGGAATGATGTTCATATGCTTCAGTCGATCAAGATATGGTTGTCTAAACACTTCTCCATGAAAAGGACTTGGGAGAAGCATCCTACATTTTGGGGAATCTAAAGAGATAGATCTAAAAGGATGTTCGTCTTGTCCTAAGAAACGTACATTGATTCGATGCTAAAGAAGTTTAGCATGGAAGATTCCAAAAGCGGACGCATACCGATGGGTCATGGAATACATCTCTCCAGGAAATAGGCACCAAAGACACCTGAAGAGAGAGACCATATGAGTAAGATTCATTATGCCTCAACAATAGGATTTATCATGTACAGAATTATATATACTAGACCTGATGTTGCTCATGCACTTAGTGTAACAAGCAGATATTAGTCGAATCTTAAAGAAGAACACTGGAAGGTAGTGAAAAACTTTCTAAAGTACTTAAGAAGAACTAAGGATATATTTCTTGTCTATGGTGCGTTTGATTTGAAACTAGAGGGCTATACAAACTCAAGTTTTCAAACAGACCAAGATGGCGCAATGAGTTGGAAGAGTTCCAAGCAGTAAACAATTGTTGACTCAGTGACAGAGGCAGAGTACATAGCTATAAATGAAGCTGCAAAGAAAGTTATTTGGATGAAAAAGTTCGTAACCAAACTCGGGGTGATTCATAGCATTTAAGGACTAGTGCCTTTATTTTATGACAACGCGGGAGCTATTGCACAAGCCAAGCAACCCAGGTCTCATCAGAAATCAAAACATGTGTTACGACGATTTTATTTGATTAAAGAAATCATTGAAAAAGAAGACGTCACCGTGGAGCGAGTGGACTCTCAATACAAATTTACAGATCTATTTACTAAAGCATTAACGCAACAGTAGTTTGATCATCACTTAAAAAAGATGGGTATTAGATACCGTGGCGATTGGCTTTAGTACAAGTGGGAGATTAAAAGTAGTATGCACACAAGCCAATCACATTTGATGTGATGTAGCATATACTTTGTAATCTTATTTATTTATTAATAAAAGAATTCTTTTATTTAAAAGCATTTTTTTATTCATATTTAATTGTTGAATTAATTGTAATAAGCCCATAATTTTGAGCAATATTTTTAGAATCAAGATGATGATCATGTTAATGAGATCTAAATTTAAGATAGCTCAAAACTAAAATTATTCCTAATTGTGGGATCATTAAAGTAGGGATTAGTGAATCCGGATAGATTAGTACATATTATGCTTACTCTTATGAAGAAGATGATTGATCTCATAATCATTTGTATGGAGACACTAAAGCAAGTATGTAGGTGCTTATTAGATATTAAGTTCACTAAACGTGACTCGCTCATAGAACACCTAATGGAGTTTTACTTGCCTGTCAATAGGAGTTCCTAATGTGATAGTAGTATAAGTGATCTTTAGACTTGAGATCATCATACTATCTTGTGTATAATGAGTTATACTTTGACATATTTCTTAAGATCTTTAGGGTATAACAAAGGGTATGCTCGGGTATAATAAATTATACATGGAGATATGTGAATGATCAACAAAAATTCTATCACTTCTAGTAAAGGGAGATAATTTCCTATGAGATTCGATAAATGACAATCCAGTAGTCCTTGGTCAAAGCAGAATAGAAATTAGAAAGAAGTTTTTAATTTACATTAATTAGAGTTATGCATTTTAGAATCGAAATGCATATGATCCAATAAAATAAAACTTGATAGTCATTTCATATCTTATATTTGATTGGGACATTCTTTGATAGAATGATTAAACTATATGATAACTATTCCTGTAATAGGTTCTTTTGTGATCAAATGTTGAAATTCATATTATCTGAAAAGTCATTGATCGCTAAGGTGACTTTCCCTTATTGTGGAATAAATATTATTTATTTAAATAAATTAAATAGTTTAATTCATTTATATAAATAAGATTAGAATTGTTCTAATTAATTTATTCTACAACTGGTATAATATAGAGAACTTAAAGGGTCATACCACAAACAAAAAAAAATAGAAGTAAGTGGCATAATCGTAATAATAAATTAAGTATATTTAACTTATATTATGGTTATAGAATAAATTAAATAACTTAATATTTATAATTTAGTATTTTAGAAATACTTGTAATATTCCAAACTTTCGATGTTCCTGTAATTCAATTTTATGTGAATAAATAAAGGTTCAATTAAGATTCATAATGTGTTATGTGATAATTCTATATGTAGGATTCTGTATTTTGATTCAAGTAGTAAATCTTCACGTTTGCAAATTATATCGGAATGACAATTTAAAGTTAAAACCTAAACCCTAAGGGTTAAAACCTAAGGATTATAACCTAGAAGATTCTTCAACCGTCTTAAGACATATATCGTATTTCACGAAATAACGTTTATATGAACTATAAATGCTATTTATCCAATAAAAAAATTTCTTAAAAAACGTGTAAAATCACTATTCACGATATGACTTTTTCATTCGTTTGATTATTTTTCTTCATCTGTAGGAATTCATACATTTCACAACATAGTGTTAATATGAGATTTAGATGTCAGTAAACCAAAAAAAAAATTTGAAAAAAAGACACGATTTACGAGAAAACGTTTGTCGTCTTTTTGAACGTTCTTTTCAACATTTTGACTTTTTATATTTCATAAAATAGTATTCTTATGAGGTATGGATGTTAATTAGCCAATAATTTTTTTTGTCTCAAAATACGTGCAAACACTATTCATTCAGACACTGTCTTCCGAATTTTAAAAATTCACAGTTTCGAATAAAAATTTTACGGACAACAAAAATATTTTCACAAATAAAAATATTTACAAAAAAATGACTGTGGGGTTATGAAATTTTAAAATAGAACAAATACGGAAAGAAATACGTAAAAGCACACTTTACGAGAAATATACATAAATGTATCCGAGATTAAAATAAGGTATAAACTACAAGGCTTACACGAGACATCATATTAACAATATATGAAGTATTTTATGAATAAAATACGTATAACTAATTAAAACTAATATTACTGATGCATAATATTTTAAATTAATCGCACGCGATTTATCCGATATATTAAAATTTCAACCAATCGGAAGAAATAATGACAAAACAGCTTGATAACCTTTTAGGAGACTAAGTGAACAGTTTGCTCTTGAAAATATCTAGATATTATGTTATTTTTATTAATTAAATAATATGCAAAAAGACTAAAATGCCCTTGGCTTTTCAACTAAAGACCAAACTACTCTGACCCTTGGTTTTCTATAAATAGGGAGCTCTCCCTCCTTAAAATTCATTAGTTCAAATGCATAAATACTCCAAAGTTATATTTTGAGGGATATTGTGAGAGAAAAATTACTTTTGAAGCAACGAAGTTCTATGCGATTTAACGTAAAGCACGCACTTCAAGCGGTATACCTGTTTTTCTTTTTTTTAGTTTTCTTCTATTAGTTAGTATAAATATTCATTTTAGAAGTTGTTATAATTTTCAATTTAGTGTAAATAAATAGTATAAAAGTCCTATTTATAGCCATTATAATGGCCAATTTTATTTCTAGTATAAAGAAGAAAACATACTTTTATAAGTTGTTATTCTGCTCAGATTTTTTAAAGTATTATCGTAAATATCTATTTTGTAGGCAGTTATAATACCCAAATTATTTCAAATATATATTTGAAAATTCCTATTTGTAAGCCGTTATAACGATTTATTTAAAACATAAAGAAGAAAATGTTCAGTTTATAAACAGTTATAATGTTCAATTTTCTTTATGTAATAAATGAAAATATTAATTATATAAGCAGTTATAATGCTCAAATATTTTCATCTATATATTACAAGAAGTCTTATTTATAAGTGGTTATAATGTCCGAAATAAAACTTAAAAGTTGAAATCGATATAATTTAAATCGTGTATATAAACGTATGATTATGTAGGATTATCGGTGAGCGTTTAATCTAATTCTAGATATTTACAAGACAAGTTTTCTATCCTTAACCTTTGTGTACTTGTTTTTTATGTGATTTATACATTTTGTACAATCAACGTGTTATAAATCTTTGATACGAGAGTTATTGCTTCTTGTTTCGATGTAACTTGCAAAATGAAATGCTTATTCGTGATATATTTCGAATCATGCTTTATTATATCAAACCAAGTTGTCTGGGGGCGATCCTGACATGTGAAGTAAACTGAGATGAACGAATATGTCGCATTGTTCATTATTAGTCCAGTGTCGTGTATGTTATGCATAACATAAGATGTCGTTAGGTTAATCCCCTTTATATATCCACTGTAAATGGTTCTAAGTCGAAAAACAAAGAACAACTCAAGATCTAACCACCACTCAGTCTTGTTATGTTAGAATATTTTCTAATATCAATTGTTGTGCCATGAATCCTTACAATCCATATCGGTGTGAGTTCACTTATATGCTATGTGTTTAAGACTTATTGAGCATTTTAGCTCACCCTTGCAAATAAACCTAATTTGCAGACAAACTCAAGAGCTCCAGCTCAAAGAAGAAAGAAAAGAAGAAATGCGTAGACTAGTTTACTATTTTTCTTAACTGTTCTTAACTGTAGTCATAATGATAATTTGTAATAAGAACAAGTTCCACACATGTAACCAAATATGATATTAATATTATAAAGTTTTATCATATTCTCTTGTTACGTCTTTACTTTGATTAAACCTAGAATTGTTAAAACTTAACATAATATTGATAATGATCTATTTATCTGGATGAGGATCGGTAAATAACTTGTGAGTGTTGTACATCCGAGACAGGACTAAGAGATATTGACTGGTTAAATCCATCGTTAAAGTTCCTCGGACCCAGGTATAACTCGTTATTACTATTCTGAATGTCACATAAGTAGGCTTATTGATATGAAAAGATATCACTATAATCAAATATGTTTCGAGTGAGGGTTTTAACTAGTTGGGTAATATTCTGTACGGAAAGAGAATTTTGCACTGGACAAAGATACAACCATTTGTCACGGATAAAGATGTAAACATTTATCATGGGTGAAGATACAAACATTGACTGCAAGATTCTCTGTTCCCAAGAGCCATCCTAATGATTTAATATTGTGGATATTGGAATATGTAAAGTTATAGAATATCTAAATCTTAAGGATAAAATGTTATGATTGAGTATTAAGTCTCTTGTATCGATTACAAGGACTTGATATAAAGTAATGAAAGATCTTTGGGAATTAAGATAAGAACTTTATTTATGAATAAAGGAAATCATCTATAAACCTAATGATTTAACATTTATAGTGAGCACCAAGTCAGCTATAGTAAGTATAGTGATTTGAAGGCGTCACAATACTAATTATAAATTAATAAGAGGATTATTATTATTATTATTATTATTATTATTATTATTATTATTATTATTATTATTATTATTATTATTATTATTATTATTATTATTATTATTCCTAAATAGTTTAGCAACTAATTAATAAGAAGTACTCACATTATAAATAATTAAGTTCATAAAGGGTTTAGAAATTATAGTTATTATAATAAATTAATTTACTTCCTAATTAGATTAGGAGTTAAATTAAAACTTATTCCTAAAGAGTTTAGGATGGTTGGACAAATCTAAAAATATGAGAAGACTTATTATGATTCGGTATGACTTACACAATTCTCTACATTTAAGGAATTAGAATAAAGGAAAAATTAGGGTTTGCCACCACCCAAGATTTAGTAGAATCAATTACTTCTTAAATTCATATTTTTCTTAGTGGATCACCTTTAAAAGTTACACACTTGGGTAACTAACATTGATCTAAGGAATTTAATCGGTGGATTTGAAGTGGAAGGTGAAGGAATTCGAGGTGAACTCGTACATGTTGAAGAATAGTTTTACAAGGGTAAAAACCTCTAACTTCTTCTTTTTTTAATTAATAATTGCTCATAAAGATCGATCCTGGATATGGTTTATAAAATTTTAAAATCTGATTTTGTCATGCTTTCGATCTTTTATACAATTTGATTGTATGTCTTGGATATTTATAAATCAACAGTGGCATCAAGAGTCAACCTTTATGCTAATTATTAACTATTTGATTCTATATATATATAGGTATGTGTTTAGAATAATTTATTAGGCATAATATATTGTATAAAATCATATTTTTTTGAAAAAAACATCAAAAATCGCGATTTACAAGAAGCTGAAAAATCCTATTTTCTGACATGACACGAGGTGCGTCGGGCTTCTATAGGTATGGCGTGGGGCGCGCCATTTTATGCCTTTGTGCGGCACGGGGCGTGCCAGACCTGCATAAATTTTGTTTTTTAGATTTTATTTTATTTTTCAAAATTTAAATAAAGGGTTTATTTTGATGATTTTATAATTAAAATAAAAAGTTTATTTTAAAGATGAAATTAAATTTTATGAAACTTTAATTGCCCATTAAATAATATCAATGCATATGTAGAATGGTTTTAATTTATGAGATGAAAATGTTGTATTGATAGATATGATGATATGTATGATAATATAAAGGGATTGATTATAGACTGTTGACTAATGAGATTGGATTTATTTTATGTGAATGCATGAATGAATGGGTTTTTATAATTTTGCATGTATAATTTTCTATCTCCCTCCTATGTACTTCCCCTTAACTGCTGATTAATGTTTTTATTTTATGAAAATAGTTTATAATAGGATTAGATAGAATTATTTGAAGAATTAGAACCGAAAAATAAGGAGCGCCTGAAGACCCATTTATAATAGAGCTCGGGTTATAAATTTAATAGTTATATTTTTATGTATTTGTTCTTGCACCCTATGTTTGACCTTTTGGTTCACATGGTACCTTTAGTAAACCAATCTAGAATAAAAGTTCATAATCAATTTAAGTAGAATATAGTATTCTATATGTGTATGCTAATTATGTATATATTATATATTATCAAACATGTTTCGCATGTTAAATAACATGACTGGTATTTTATATAAATATGTACATGAGCGCTAAATAAGATGAGACAATTAATAATAAAACCCTCAAGGTAAAATATTTTAAGTTGTAACGTTCAAAGATATTTAGAATATTGAACGTCGGCTTCTAGCATAATAAAATGATAGAGCATCAAATACTCAATATACGTTTGTTGTGTACACGCAAGACTTATATTGATTATTTGATATGTTGTTTTATTATATTGGATGCTTATAAGGAATTGAACAATACTATTTTGTTGTGCACACACAAGAACATTATTTTTCTCTTCACTTATATGGAAGTGCTAGGTTGGACTTAACTTAGATAATTTTGATTCGAATGTGAACACACTTGATCATTATAATCCAATAGGAAAAATAATAAGGTGTTAAATGGTGATGTAATTGCCAAAAGTTGTCTACCTATTAAATAAATATAGCTTGTTGTGCACACACAAGGCTGTATTAATATTGATATAATTCTTATCTCACTAGCAAATCTTTAACTAGATTTGTCGAACTATACATAGAGGGTAATATAGTCTAACAAAAATAGTGAGAGATACTAATTTAAATAAAGACCTAATTTATTTTGGTAATTAATAAAATGAATGTTTGCTAACATGTTATCTATTTCACATGCAGAATTTTATAAATGACAAACTCACTAACGTTGCATAGCATACTTGATGCTAACAAATTGACCAGGCTAAATTACAAGGACTGGTTAAAAAAATTGAGAATAGTTCTCACTATTGAAAAGTTTTCTTATGTCCTAAATTCGTATGTCCCTGCAACTGTTGCAAAAGAAGCCTCTAAGGAAGATATTGCTACTTTTAAGAAGTGACAAGATGATCCAACTGTGGCTCAATACATAATGCTCGCATCCAAAAGTAACAAGCTTCAGTGTCAGCACAAGAAAATGGATGCTCCTACTATACTATTGCACCTTAAAGATCTTTATGGTGAGCAAAGTAGGACTGCTAGATATCAGATATCTAAAGAGCTCTTTCGATCTCGGATGACCGAGCGCACTACCATTAAGACTCATGCCCTCAAGATGATCAATTTGATTAAACAATTTGGATAGTTAGGGTTCGTAATGGATGGGGAGTTGAGCTAAGATTTGATCTTGCAGTCACTCTTGGACACCTCCTCACAATTTCTTATGAACTTTCAAATGAATAAGTTGGGCGTCAGCTTGCCTGAGTTACTTAACATGTTAAAAACTATGGAGGGTCACTTTCCATCCAAAAAAGACGAAGTCTTGTTATTAGATGATTCTTCTAAGAAGAAGAAGAGGTTCATGGGTTCTTCTAAAAAGAAGAAGCCTAAGGGCAAGGAGATAGCTAAAGATAATAAGAAGAGTAATCCTGATAGCAAATAAATATGCTTTCATTGCAATAAGCAAGGTAATTGAAAGAGAAACTGCAAGGAGTATATTTCTTGCAGAGTCAAAGCAAAAGAAGCTTGGAAAAGCTTCAACTTTAGATCAAAGTTTGTTCATGATTGAAATAAATCTTTCTGTAAGTCAAAGTTCTACTTGGGTATTAGATACCGGCTTTGGTTCTCACATATGTAATATTATGCAAGGACTAAGCCAAAGTAGAAAGCTGAACAAATGAGAAATTGTCCTGGGCAATGGTTTTGATATTATAATAAAGAACAACAATTGTTCAATTTAAAATTATAATATTTTATATGGTACTGGAAAATTGTGTATTGGACTTTACTTACTTAACTTAAATGAAAGTAATTTTCAAATAGAACAAACTAAGAAAAGAAAAGGAGATAATGTAAATTATACCCGTATGTGGCACTGTAAACTTGAATCATATTAATGAAATAAGATTAAACAAGTTGTATAAAAATGGGCTTTTAGAGCTATCAGATTATGAATCATATCTAACTTGTGAATCTTGTCTCATGAAAAAAATGACTAAATCTCATTTTAGTAGAAAAGGAAAAAGAGTTACAGAGTTGTTAAAGTTAGTCCACACAGATGTATGTGGACCAATGACAACGCATGCACAAGGAGGGTATTCATATTTTATTACTTTCACTGATGTTCATTCTAAATTTGGATATATGTATTTGATAAAATACAAGTCTAAATCGTTTAAAAAGGTCAAAGAATTCAGAAGTGAAGTAGAAAAATAAACTAGCAAAAGAGTATTAAAATTCTTCGATCAGATCGAGGAGGTGAATACTTAAGCAATAAGTTTCTCGATTATCTCAAAGAAAATGGTATAATTTCACAATGGACTCTACCAGGCACGTCACAATTGAATGGCGTATCTGAAAGGAGAAATTGAACCTTGTTGGACATGGTACGTTTCATGATGAGATTTACCGATCTTCTAGTTTCCTTTTGGGGTTATGCCCTAAAAACGACTGTATACCTACTTAACAAGGTACCTTCCAGATCCGTCCCTAAGGTCTCATATGAGATATGGACAGGGAGGAAACCAAGTCTTAAGCATGTTAAGATTTGGGGTTGCTCAGCTTATGTCAAAAGGTTTGAGAATGATAAGCTAGAGACAACATCCGACAAGTGTAAATTTGTGGGATATTACTTCTATCATCCAACTGATCACTAGGTGTTTGTTGCGAAACGTGCTACCTTCCTGGAAAAAGGAGTTTATCCTTGAAGGGGTTAGTGTGAGTAAAATAGACCTTAAAGAAGTTCAAGAATCGTAAATTACTTCAGATCAAAGTGAGTTACCTAACCAAGTAAAAGAACCTACTGTACCATAACCTATTTGTAAATCTGGAAGAGTACCGAAGATACCTGATAGGTATGTGTTAACGCCTGATTCTGTCCGACTATCCTGTTGTCCATCCGGAAAGAATACCTACACAAAAGTCCTGACGGCTTGGGCCGCCGGTGGACTTTTCCGGTGTGAGTGTTAGTGAAGGTTTTAATATAGGTCAACAATGGAGACCAAGTATCTAGTAGAGCAATAATAATCGTAACCCTGCCTCCATCATTAACCAGGTATTTATAGTACTTACTTGACTCTTACCAGTCCTATTAGGAATGTCCATCGACTAGTTGTAGTTTCCAAAGGAAGGTAACCACCCTAAACCATATAGGACACCTAACTCCTATTCTAATATGGATTAGATATAGTAAATAATCATCATTCGGATTTGTTTAGGATCCCAACCCAAGCCTATCGGACTAAGGATTCCTCATAAAAGACTGCCAAACTGATGGTCCATTGGGCCTAGCCCAATATGAATTATCGGATCAGGCTTAGCGAAATATTTATCCTAACATTGCCCCCTGCTCCTTCAGTATATAAATATGTTGGGGGAGTAGACTAAAACATTTCGAAAGTATATGTAAGCGGACAAATTCAGAGGGAATTTAACTCTTCGGGACTCCTACAGGAGATATCAGACTGAAGGCATGTCCTCTTTGTACTTCATATAGGAAATCTAGAGCAATATTTTCAAAGGAGAGAAACCCCTTCGGGAGCTGGGAGGCATTAAACTGAAGGGAAAGCTCCTTCGGGGACACATAGATATTTGACCGATGGGAAAAACTCCACCGGGAGCTCGGAGGCATCAGACCGAAGAAAAAGTCATTCGGGAACGCGGAGGTATCAAATCGAAGAGAAAGCTGTTCCATCCACCTTGGTCCCCTATTAATATTTTAGGAGTTAGACCCTATGTACCAACCAGGCCCAAACCTTTGTCATCGAGCCCACTATGTCCAGCCCAATAGCCTGTATAAAAGCTTCAGATTACGTTTTTTGAAATTCAAAAACACCATTGGATAGCTGGCAATGAGCACGCGAGCAGAGTCATTTATTACGCTGCTGTAAAACACTGTAAATGCGCCCCATCTATTAGATTAGTCGTATCCAGGACGTTGAACGTCAAATAAGATAAGAAAAATTAATCAATCCCATCCCCTGGTCACGATTCTTTCGTTCCATACCTGATTTCCTCTGATCACTGTTCCGTCGATCCTCATCCCATCATCAAGTAAGTTCCTTGCCCTTTTACCTTCAATATTTTGCAATGGTAAAAAGTTCACAAAATACAAAGGCACCTCGCCTTCCCAGGTTGAAGACGAGGTTACTGTCGCTGAACCAGGGATCCTGGAGGGTCAACCATGGAAGCCCTTAGTTATCGAGTGGATGAGAAACGTAGAAGAATATAAAAGAAGCAAATACTTCACCCTCCTGCACAGAGTAGCGAACACCCCATCTTCCATCTGAAACCATCACTTCGACTTAGGTAAAACAGAATTCTATATTCCAAAGTCATACGAAATTAAGAGGTGAAAGAATGTATTATTAGTTCGAGGGGGGATGGATTCCCATTCATTGACAAATGTTGATCTACGCGGTCCGATCTCCTCTTCGCTCATTCGTACTAGAGTTACTACATACGACGAGGCTTAGTTTGAATCAATTGTCCCCCAATTCCTTCATCCATCTGAACAGCTTTATCGCCTTCTGTACCTTCGACCCCCCCAGCCATAAACTTCTTCTTTCAATTCTTTTCTATTACCAATAACAAGGAAAAGGAATTCTTCCAAATAATAAAGAACCCCAAAAGGGAGACCTTAATGGAGACCCCATCTAGTAATAAAGGGTGGCATGGGGACTGGTTCTTCATTAAAGGGTCGGACACTAAGATGGTCGGACCTTGGGTGGACCCGAACAAAGACCAGTTGAATCCTAAACGGATCTCTCGTGCAAGGTTAGAGGCATTCAAGGTCTTATATTCCAAGAGACTATCTGTGAAGAGGGACCGAGACCTCCTTAATGACCAAGACTGGTAGTATTTCTTCGGAGGTAAGTTCTTTGTCATGTGAGTTTATCTATTCTGAGTTTTGTTAAAATGCTTACTCTTCTGTTCTGACTGTGTTGCAGTGTTCCGACTGTGTTGCAGTGGTCAACCAAACATACTCGAGGCAGCTAGCGCCCTGAGGGTAAAACTGAGCGGTGCTGAAAAACTAAAGGCGGCCCACAATCTAAGGGCTACAAAATCCAAAAATACAATGGAAGAGCCAGCCGTCGCAGAGGCGGTGACGGAGAACTCCCCTATGGTTGATATTGTTGAACCTTCAAGGGAGAAGGCAACTGCTTCTGAAGAACCGAGGCCAAGTAGGCCGAAGATAAAGAGGAGAAGATTAGTACTTAAATCTTCGTTAGAGGAAGGAGCCAAACAGGCTCCACTTCCCCACAAAACCCCGAGCAACCCACCTACCGAACTGGCTATTATCGGACAACCAAAAAAGCTATTGTTGAATGTTGTTTGATTTGATGATAATGACTGTTGTGCAAAAAGGACTGGGCTAAATGTGCTTATGTGGTTATTTGACAAAGTGATTTTATAATGTGCTTATATGGTTAATTGTCAATATGTATCTGACAAAGTGCATATGTGTTAATGTGCTTATATGCTTAATTGATTATGTGCTTAGACACTCTGAAAGTGAATATGTGTTAATATGCTTATGTGCTTACTTGATTATGTGCTTAGATGTTCTAAAAGTGCTTATGTGGATATTTGACAAAGTGATTATATGTTAATCTAATTGTGGGTTTACATTGTCATGTGTGCTTGATGTATATTACTCATTTCAAATACTGTGATTTTGCACACTTGTTTAAACAAATATGATCTTGCTATAAACTATCTGCTTCTTATTAAAGAGAATGAAAGTTATCGGATTAAAATGTTGTAAAGTCCTTTTTTAGATATATGTGTACAAAGGACTTAGATTTTAAAGATCAGAAATGTTAGGTTGATCTTTCAATAGAAGTCACTCTGCATAAAAGATGTATGATATTAGCAGAGTAACATAAGAATGAATCATTGTTGTATTTGTGTATGTCAAAGTCTGTAAAAGTCCTTTCAATATGTAATGATGTAATAATGCAAGAAAGGACTTAGTTAGAAAAGATCAAATCTGTTAGGTTGATCAGTCTATACGATCGTAGAACGGACACTACGATTTCTTTCAAAGAAGACTCAACGATTCTGTATAAAGCGTAGAGTTAACTCTACGACTCCTTACCAGGATAACTCTACGATCATCAAAGAGAGTCAGATGTGCAAGAAGTCTACAGGATATACGAGTAAAGTTAAAGAACTATTCAAGTACAAATCGTAGAGCTGAACTCTACGATCGTCGAACAGACAACCAAGCTAGCCTGCAGATAACGCTGAACCAGAGAAGAAATGTACTCTACGATACACACTCTCTAGCAAAATCGTAGAGTAAAATTGTTGAGCAAGCTTACAAGGATTGGAATGTATGCAGATAGAAGAGATCGTAGAGTGGAACAGAATGACAAGGCAATACAGAAGATTGCTATACACATGGAACAATCGTTGAGTAGAATTAAAGGATGAAGCAACACAGACTGCAACTCAACGATTCCACTAAGAAGCACTACAGTTAACTAACTCTACGATCTGATCAAACCTACAAGATCGTAGAACGAAATCAAAGCAAAGCATTGCAAGCACAAACTCTACGATCTGACCAGAACAACAAGGTCGCAGAATTAGAGAAAAGATCGTTCTAACTCAACATTTCACTTGACATACCTCAAGTAACTTTCATGAAGCTGAATTCGCAGAAACAAAGTAGACAGTCTATCACTCAACGAATTCATTAAACAGGTCAGGACAAGTAGACTAACAGAACGGCTATATGATGCAAGAGAAAAGAGAATACTCCTCGCCCAGATTAAAGAAAGATTAAGTGTTGTTGAGATACAGATGCATGTCAGAGTCGTAGTAGACGTTGTGCCTAAACGACTATAAGTCAGGACCCACTGCTCAGGAAAATGGTGAATAAAGTCAGACCAATGGGACATCTCTGAATGCATCAGAACAGTTGGTTCTAAAAGTTAAGGAAGGTATTTATTGATGAATCAGAAGATTAATTAACAAAGGAAATAATAATCCTTACTGAACAACTCTGGGAGTGCAACGGCTATAAAATCAGAGAAAGCTGAGCTACAGGTTAATATATCAGAACATGTCAGAAAAGGAAAAAGCACTGACACGAGCAGCAAGAAAGTCAACATTGAAGATATTAAGGATCTGCACAAAGCCAAATGAAACAAACGGGATTTCATTCAACGGTAATATATGCTCAGAGATATAAAGGCTTACAGAAAGAAAAAGAAAAAAAAAAAAAGGTTGTTGCAATTATTGAAAAATACACAAGAGAGATTATGGTAGACAACAACCGATCGTAGAGTGAAACAGAAAATGAAGATGCTGAAGGACTCTACGATCCATCAGAACACTAACACTGAATTGAGAAAGACATAGAGATAAATAACTCTATTACAGAAGAAGTGTTCAGAGCTGCTAGGCACATGGAAGAGAGAAGCTTAAACGCCAACTTGATACATACATGGTAGCAACTGAGTACCAAAAGGAAGGAGCATCACAGTCATCTCAGAAGCCTATCTCGAGAAGCTATAATCTGTCTATGATAAGAAGGAACAACTGAGTACCAAAAGAAAGGAGCATCACAGTCATCTCAGGAGTTCATCTCGAGAAGTTATCAAGTACCAAAGGAGCTGAAGTACAAAAGCCTAGCAACACAATGGGTGATCACAAGAAGATATTGAGCATATAAAGAAGTCAAGCATCATTGTCGAACTCAATATTATCCCAGGAATGATCACACCCTGCTACTGAGTGTTTAAAGATAATAGGACTTAAAGTACAACTCAGTAGCAATTCCAACCTCTTTCAAACGATCAGGGAGCCAAGTCTGTTGGACTTGAAGAGGGCAGTTGTCCTTGTCATAGTGACTAAAGGAGCCAAGTCTGCTGGACTTGAATAGGGCAGTAATGTCCTTGTCTTTGTGACTAAACTAACCAAACCTGCTGGGTTTGAAGGGTTCTTAGTGAACCAGAGTTTCCAGGCTAATGAGCTTGAAGGGTTCCGTATGAACCATCCCTAGTGGATTTCCTACTAGTTGTAGTAGAAGAGTGGAGTAGGAGTTATTCAGTCTCCGAACCACTTTAAACTCTCTGGTGTCATTTACATTCAGTCATTTAGATTTTGTCTTATATATATATATATATATATATATATATATATATATATATATATATATATATATATATATATATATATATTTACATATGACTGTGAATTTGTTTACTTAACAAGTGACTTTCTTCAAAATAATCTTAAACTCAACGGAGAAGTTTTACAAATCTATAAGGGGTGTTTTTCAAACTAATATTCCGCTGTGCAAACAAATCTTAATTAAGTTTATTAATTGCTATTAAAAATCTTTGAACTCAATCTTATAAGAAAAAGATTTTTAAGAGATCTATTCAACCCCCCCCCCCCCCCTTCTAGATCACTTGTGTGCCTCTGGGAACTAACAGCTATCAGTCCCTCCTCAAACCACTAAGAAAGAAATCACCAAGGAGCAAGATCCTTTAAGAAAAAAGTAAAAAGGACCTGTCGATCCTCTAGTGGTGACTAAAAAGAGGAGAACCGAGGAGGGACCAAGTATGAATAAACTAGGTTCCTCAATGATCTCATTTGCTGCAACCGGCTATGAGGATGCTAATCTGAAGACGCTGATGGAGATGTTGTTCTCTTTCTATGCAAAGTTAAAACTCTTCCAATGATTTTACTGTTCTCGATAGACTAAAGTTCTGTCTGCTAATAGACTGATCATCCTTTCTCAGGGAAACACCATCCTCCTATGGTTGTCCAATGAGCAAAAAGAACTGAAGCAAGAGCGCACCGAGGCCATGCAAAATTATCAAAAAATTCAGGAACAGCTGCTTCTCCAACATGATGCATTCCATATCATAAAGGACGACCACAAGAAAATACGAAAGGAGAGAGTCAAAAAAGATAAGGAGATCAGCCGTCTACAAGCCCAGCTTCAAGATTCTGTAAAGAGAAGGACACATGATGTTGAATTAGCCGAGGCTGAGGAACGTAAAAAAGTCCTTCTGGAGAAGAATCAACAAGAGCTCGAGGCCGATGTCCAAAAGAAAAAGGAGTTCCTCGATCAATCAGAAAGTATCACTAAGCTTCAAACTGATCAGATGAAAAACCTTAAAGACAACATCGAACTGATCGTTGAAGGTTGGGCTGCTAAGGAAGCCGATTGGTTGAAGGGACCGATGGCCTCTGCTTCCCTGAGCGTCCTAACTCCAAAGCTTAGGCAAAAGGTCATTGATGAATACAAAACCTCAGACAACTTCCAAACAGATATATGTGCCACTGTGGTGAACGAGTTCAATGATGGCTTCGAATTTGCTCGGGAGCTCGCTAAGGAGAAGGGACATGATCCTAATCAGCTGGGAATTATCATTCCCGATGATTGATTGCATTTTTGTTTTTTATAAATCAGATCATGTTTGTAACTGAATGTTTTTCCATGGTTGTTTATTTTATTATCTTTTCTCATGAGTTAAGTTTTATCATCTGCATGTATAACTATTTTACTTATACTTCTTCCCCTCCCCCCCCCCCCCCCCCGCTAGCCTGATCGGGTAAATATCCGATAAGGCTAGCAGATGAATTTAAAGTGTACGTATCAAAACAGTGATACAAAGATAAGATGTAAAAAATATTCTTATTAATATTGGAAAGATAATCTTATCAGCTAAAACATAGCCTCAAAATTGGACTAAGTACAAATCATATCGGCTAAAACATAGCCTCAAAATTGGACTAAATACAAATTCACAAGATCTGAACTACTGATAATACCTACGAAGCTGAACAGCATGCCAAGTATTGGGAACATTCTTTCCATCCATACACTGAAGCTTGTACGTCCCCTCCCTTAAGACTTCGATCACTAAATAGGGTCCTTCCCATATGGGCATCAACTTACCAGTGTCTCGAGGTGTAGATGCCTCTACTTGTCGAAGCACTAGGTCGCCGACGTTAAATGACATGTTCTTGACATTTTTATTGAAATATCGAGCAATTCGTTGTTGATAGGTAGCTAACCTAAGGACCACTAAATCACGCTCCTCTTCCAATAAGTCTAGATTTTGCCGAATTGCTTCGCTATTGAGAGTTTCATCGAAGTTGAGGACTCTGGTTATAGGTATCCCGATCTCAATAGGTATCAGGGCTTTGGCTCCATAAGCTAATTTGAAAGGTGTTTTTCCAGTGGTAGTCCGAGGAGTTATTTGGTAAGCCCAGAGAACAGGTCGAATCTCTTCAGGCCAAGCTCATTTCACATCTTCCAATCTTCTCTTAATGCCATTAAGGAGCATTCTGTTAGTAACTTCCACCTGAACATTAACTTAAGGATGGGCTACCGAAGTTTGATGATGTTAGATATTAAGTTCGCTTAAAAATCCTTCGAATATCTTGCCAACGAACTGAAGCCCATTATCAGAGACCAGAACCATCGATATGCCAAACTGGTAGACTACCTGCTCTTTGAAGAACTGAACACATATGTGCTCGATAATTCTTGCGAGAGGCTTGGCTTCTACCCATTTGGTAAAGTAATCGATGGCTACAATCACAAACTTCACTTGACCCTTACCTTGCGAAAGCAGGCCCAAGATGTCTATTCCCTAGACTGCAAAAAGGTATTGGTGACAGTATGGGAGCAAGCTCTTCAGGAGGTTGTTGTTAGACAGACACAAACAGTTAACACTTGTGACATTTCTTGACGAAGTCTTTGGCATCATGAAGCATGGTCGGCCAAAAATATCCTTGTCTCAAGATTTTATGAGCGAGTATCTTCACCCCCATATGGTCCCCACAAATTCCTTCATAGACTTCCCGAAAGGTGTAGTCCGACTCCCTAAGGTCGAGGCATCGAAGTAACGGGGAAGAACAAGATCTTCAATATAATTGATCGTTTATAACATAGTATTTGAAATATTTGTATTTTATTCTCCTGGCCAAAGATTTATCTTCGGGTAGTTCCCCAGTCAGAAGAAATTTGAAGATTGGCATCATCCAAGAATCCTTCTATTCGATATCTATTACTGTCTGAACTAGGGTGATCAGATGTTGAAGGTCTTCTAAATAAATAGGTCCTTCTAACTCCCCTTGATCAGTGGTTGTCAATTTGGAAATGGCATCGGCCATTGTATTTTCTGACCTGTCCATACTGATAATCTGATGCTTTGGAAAAAATGCCAGTAATGATCGTACTAATTAAAGATATGCCTGCAAATGTACTTCTTTCGCTTCGTATTCCCCCAAGACCTATTTTACCACCAGTTGGGAGTCACTATAGATTACCAAGTTTTTTACCTCTAGACTTCGAGCCAGCTTCAACCCCGTCACCAATGCTCCATACTTTGCAATGTTATTGGTGGCAACGAACCCAAACCGTATAGATTGTTGCACTCTGAAACCTTCCAAAGAAGTGAGGATTACGCCTGCACCACTCCTCGTCCCGGTAACGGATCTGTCCACGGATAATGTCCAAACAGTTTCTTCGAGAATCCCTATTGAGCCATCAAGATCAATTTCTTTTTCTTCTGGTTCATCGGGAAAGGAACACTCAATGATGAAGTCTATGAGTGTTTGTGCTTTGATGGTTGTCCGAAGACGGAACTCTATGTTGAACTGACTCAGCTTTATAGCCCATGCTACCAACCTTCCCGATGATTCCGGTTTATAGAGAACTTTCCAAAGAGGCTGATATGTGAGGACGAGGATAGTCCGTCCCTGGAAGTAATGTCGGAATTTTTGACTAGAAATAACTAACGCGTAAGCCAACTTCTCTAGATTTGGGTATCTTATTTCAGCATCGTGAAGAGCATGGCTTACATAATACATAGGTTTTTACCCTTCTGAATCATCCCTTATCATAGCTGACCCAATTGCCAAAGACGTGGCAGACAAGTATAGCTGTAAATCCTCTTCGAAAAAGTCTTTACTGAGTATTAGAGGAGAAGAGATATACCTTTTAATTTGGTAAAAAGCCTCTTGACAGCCTTTGGTCCATAGAAATGTCTTCTGATTCTAAGCTCCCTTCAGAGTACCGAAGAAAGGGAGACACTTCTCTGCTAAGCGCGCCACAAATAGACGAAGAGCTGCTAACCTCCCCATCAACCGTTGAATTTCTTTACAGTTCTTTAGGGACTGCATTTCAAGGATAGCCAATATCTTTTCGGGATTTGCCTCTATCCCTCTTCGGCTAACCATATATCCCGAGAATTTGTCTGACCTGAGGCCAAAGGTGCACTTAGTTGGGTTGAGCCTCATGTTGTAAAATCTGACATTCTCGAAGCATTCTTTCAAGTCTGATAGATGATCTTTTTATTTCATGCTTCGGGCAATCATGTCGTCAACATAGACTTCCATATTTCTCCCGATCTGTTTACTGAATACCTTATTCATCATTCATTAATAAGTAGCTCCCGTATTAATTAAGCCGAAAGACATTACTTTGTAGGCATAGATGGCCCGGTGAGTGATGAAAGTTGTCTTCGGAATGTCGCTTTCAAGCATAATAATTTGATTGTATCCCGAGAAAGTATCCAGGAAGCTCATTATAGTATGACCTGAGGTAGAGTCGATTAGTTGATCGATGCTTAGGAGAAGGTTATTTAGGACACGCTTTATTCAAATCTGTATAGTCCACACACATCCTCCACTTTCCATTGTGCTTTTTAACCAGCACTACATTGGCGAGCCATTCTGGGTAAGTAATTTAAAAAACAAAGTCAGTAACCAAAAGTTTATCGATTTCTTCATCAATTACCTTTTGTCTTTCGGGAGCTATATTCCGTCGCTTCTGCTTTACGGGTTTCAAGCTCAAGCTTACACTCAACTGGTGCACGGCCACAGTCTTGTCAATGCCTGGCATATCGGCTGGAGCCCATGCAAAGATGTCTGAATATTCCTGTAAGAGGGTAACTAGCCGAATCCTAATATCTTCATGAAGGCTTGTTCCAATCTGTACGGTTTTCTCATAATTCCCTTGAAACAGTGGAACTTCTACCGTGTCCTCAGCAGGTGTTGCAATTGGCTCAGTACACCTCTCCGTGAAGGGCTCAAGCTCGATCTTCATCGTGGTTTTCTGCTTACTATCACCGATAAAAGATGCCTGTATAGTTTGGAGATAACGTCTTCGGGATAGATCTTGATCACTGACTGTTTCCCCAATCCCATTCTTGGTTGGAAATTTCATCTTCAGATGTAGGATTGAGGTGATTGCTTTTAGTACTGACAACGTTGTTCTTCCCAAGATGGCATTATAGTTACTTTCCACTTGAACAACGTAGAAATGAACCATAATGGAGGCTTGCTTCGGGGGAGTCCCGAAGATCACGGGAAATTCAATCGTCACTACTATACGAACTGGATTATTCCCAAACCCGTATAAGGGGAACTCATTGCAGATCTCCAGCTTTCTTCTGAAAGTAGTATGCCCTCAAGCCAATCACATTTGATGTGATATGTATATACTTTGTAATCTTATTCATTTATTAATAAAAGTATCAAGGAATTTCTTTATTCATGATTAATTAGCTAAATTAATTAAATAGATAAACCCATAGTTTTCGAGCAATACTTTTAGAACCATGTTGAGGATCATGCAAATGAGATCTAAATTAAAGATAGCTCAAAACTAAAATTGTTCCCAATCATTGGATCACTAAAAAGGAGATTAGTAGATCCTGATAGATTGGTACATATTATGCTTGCTCTTACAAAGAGGATGATTGATCTCATAATCATTTGTGTAGCAACACTAAAGCAAGTATGTAGGTGCTTATTGTGACGCCCCCAAATCACTATACTTACTATAGATGACTTGGTGCTCACTACAAATGCTAAATCAATAGGTTTATAGATGATTTCCTTTATTCTCAAACAAAGTTCTCATCCTAATTCCCAAAGATCTTTCATTATTTTATATCAAGTCCTTATAATTGATACAAGAGACTTAATACTCAAACATAACCTTTTTATCCTTAATATTTAGATATTCTATAACTTTACATGTTTCAACATCCACGGTATTAAATCATTAGGATGGCTCTTGGGAACAGAGAATCTCGCGGTGAATGTTTGCATCTTCACCCGTGATAAATGTTTGCATCTTTATCCGTGACAAATGGTTGTATCTTTGTCCGGTGCAAAATTCTCTTTCCGTACAGAACATTACCCAAATAGTTAAAACCCTCATTCGAAACATATTTGTTTATAGTGATATCTCTTCATATTAATAATCCTACTTATCCGACATTCAGAATAGTAATAACGAGTTATACCTGGGTCCGAGGAACCTTAACGATGGATTTGACTAGTCAACATCGCTTAGTTCTGTCTCGGATGTACAGCACTCACAAGTTATTTACCGATCCTCATCCAGATAAATAGATCATTATTAATACTATGTTAAGTTTTAACAATTCTAAGTTTAATCAAAGTAAAGACGTAACAAGAGAATGTGATAAAACTTGATAATATTTATATAATATTCGGTTACATGTGTTGAACTTGTTCTTATTACAAAATGTCATTATGACTACAGTTAAGAACAGTTAAGGAAAGCAGTAAACTAGTCTACGCATTTCTTCTTTCCTTTCTTCTTCGAGCCGGAGCTCTCGGGTTTGTCTGCACATTAGGTTTATATGCAAGGGTGAGCTAAAATGCTCAGCAAGTCTTAAACACATAACATATAAGTGAACTCACACTGATAAGGATTGTAAGGACTCATGGAATAACAATTGATATTTACAAATGTTTTAACATAGCAAGACTGAGTGGTGGTTAGACCTTGAACTGTTCTTTGTCTTTCGACTTAGAACCTTTTACAGTGGATATAGAAAGGGGATCAACCTAACGACATCCTATGTTATGCATAACATACAATACACTGGACAGATCAAGAACAGTAATACATATTTGTTCATCTCAGTTTACTTCACATGTTAGGATCGCCCCAAGACGACTTGGTTTGATATAATAAAGCATGATTCGAATTTATCACGAATAATCATTTCATTTTGCAAGTTATGCCGAAACAAGAAGCAATAACTCTCGTATCAAAGATTTATAACACGTTGCATACACAAAATGTATAAATCACATAGAAAGCAAGTAAACAAAGTTTAAGGATAGAAAACTTGCCTTTAGCACAATTTAGGGTTTCCCGGTAATCGTTTAAAGCGCCTATACAAAGGGTTCCGCGTACCGAATGTTAGTTTATCGAATTTTTTCGTTCTATACGTGTTTTTATCGCTAAACTAGACTATTTGCATTGGTAGAATTTTTAGAAAACTTGGCTAACTCAAAAACTCAAAATTTAGGGCTTCCACCCGCAAGCCCCTTAAAATTTTCAGCTTTGACATCCTTTCCGGTAACTGCCATAACTTTGTCATCCGAAAACATTTTAAAGTGATTTTTGAGTCTAAATTGCTTAGAATTTCATGATCTACAACTTTAATTTAGGTTACTAAGGCAGATTCTGACTTTAAAAGTTCGTAATTTTAGCAAAAAGGTCAGTATGCTTACATTGAACAATATTTTTAGGGTTAACCATGTGAAACATGGTACCGCTTGCTTTAACTCTTTATGAAATCATGTTGTAAGACTCAATATCACTTTATAACATAAAAATAACAAATCACAAACCTTCTCATAGAAAGATTCATGACTTTTGCTCAAGAACATACGAAGAACACGAAGAACGGTTAAACCGTACATGGTAACGACTATGTTCTTGAGCTTTTGGTTTTCGTACATGAAATAATTTGAGCATTATAACTGCTTACATAAGTGATTATAACACTTTATAGTTGACAAAAATTGGTCATTATAACGGCTTACATAATTGATTAAAACAATTTATAAAAATGCTCAAGAACATACGCAAACGCGGAGAACGGATGAACCGTACATGACCACTACGTATGTTCATTAAGCTTTAAACTATGAATTGAATTTCGACATTATAACTACTACAAAATGTAGAAAGGCTCAAGAACACGTGAAGAACACGGAGAACGACAATCGTACATGGCTACGACTCGCGTTCTTGAGCTTTTGAAAATTTAAGACGAAAGAAAAAAAACGAACATAAAAACTATAAGAGATTGTACCTTTGGTGTTTGCAAGCTTTAACTATTTCTTTGCAATATCCAAGATAGTAACTCACTAGAACTCTCTCTCAATATATGTATAGCTTTGATACTTGATTTTTGAGCTTTGAAAATGAATGGTGAATCAAGTGAACTAAGCTTGCTATTTATAGGAAAAGTCAAGTTTCTTTAATTACACTTTTAGTCCTTGAAGTTATTATTAGTTTACATAGGGACTTGGACACATATTTAAGAACTTAGGACACCTCATTAAAAGCACAAAATGGCTGGACATTTTGATCCAATGGCCTAGATTCCATCTTGCTTTACTTTGTGCTCATTGGTCAAAACCTAATCACATGGATAGCTAGCTTGGATTTTGATTGGTTAACTTAATTTTACATGGATTTAGTTGATAATTAGTTAGTGTAACTAGTGTTTCTTTATCTAGTTTAGTTAATCTAACTTGTTTTTCTTTGCTTAACCATGATTGGTCAAGGTTAGTTTAGTCCTTAATTAAGCTAACATGTGATTGGTTGATTAGTGAATAATTTTAACTAATCAAACTTACTTAGTTTAGCCTTAATCTTGATTAGTATACTAATTAGTATAGTTGACTTTTACTATTCACATTTGACTTTTTCGTATTTATACCGTATAATTTTCGTATTATTATCGTATTATTTTCGTATTATTTTCGTATTCTTTTCGTATTTATGAATAGTGCTCTCTAGGGTTTCTAACCCTTAGGGTTCAACCCTTAGGGTTAGGTTTTCTCAAACCCTAAAATTAGGTTTTCTTTACAAAAACTTTTATTGCATATTAAGCATCGGTGGTCTAATACAAACACAATATTCTTCAACGGAACGTTCAAAAATAGAAAGCGTTTTCGTTTGAAGAGCGTTTTACGTTTTATTTTGGGAAAAATATCAGTGGCTCCCTGGTATCTATTCCCCGTATAAATGCTATATCGTGAAATGGAAAAAGTCCAAACGTTGAAAAGAACGTTCAAAAAGACGACAAACGTTTTCTCGTAAATCGTGTCTTTTTCGTCTTTTTCCCAAGAAAATTTTATTGATTCCCTGACATCTAAACCTCATATTATCACTATGCTGTGAAATGTAAGAAGTCCTACAGATGAAAGAAACAGTCAAACGAATGAAAAACGTCACCTCGTGAATAGTGCTTTTACACGTTTTTCGAGAAAAACTATTATTGACTGTTACGTGTTTTCAAATTGTGGGAAGGTTGAATCTTGAAACAGAATGTCATTCTGACGTACACGTTTCGCTCGGGAGCTTAGGTTAGAATTCCTAGGGTTTAGACCCTAGGGTTTAGGGTTTAGGTTTTATCTTCTTTTCAGATTTTTGAAGAAAAAACTTTTATGTTCCTTTTTCGTGCTAAGGCTGTATACTTGAATCGAAACACATAAATAAGCAATAACGAAGATTCCATAACACATATAAGATGTAATTCAAGCTTTATTTATTCACATAAAGTCGGATTACAACTCTCTCGGAAGTTCGGAATATTACATTCACCCCTCCTTAAAAGAATTTCGTCCCCGAAATTAACTTATACAATTAAGAAAATAAATGTGGATATTCTATCTTCATTTTATCTTCTAATTCCCACGTTGCTTCTTCGACGGATTGATTTCTCCATATGACCTTGACTGAAGGTATGACCTTGTTTCGCAAGACTTGTTCCTTCCTATCAACAATTTTAACAGGAATCTCTTCATAGCTTAGATCCTTCTCGATTTGAATGGGTTCATAGCTGATGACGTGTTTGTAATCGGGTTTATAGGGACGTAATACTGAAACATGAAATACATTATGTATATGTTCCAGCTCTGGAGGTAAGGCTACTTCATAAGCTACTTCACCTATTCTTCGTAATATTTCGAATGGTCCTATAAACCTTGGACTCAGTTTTCCTTTCTTTCCAAAACGAATCTTTCCTTTCCAGGGAGATACTTTTAGGAAAACATGACTACCAACTTCAAAGTCTCTCTTTTGTCGATGTAGATCGGCATATCTCTTCTGTCTTTCTTGAGCAGCTCGTAACCTCAGTTGAATTGTTCGAACTACCTCCGCTGTTTGTTGAACCAATTCTGGCCCAAGCATCTTCCGTTCACCAACTTCGTCCCAACACATCGGTGTTCTACACTTCCTTCCATATAGGGCTTCATATGGTGGCATTCCTATACTAGCGTGATAACTATTGTTGTAAGAGAATTCTACCAGAGGTAAGTGATCTTACCAACTTCCCTCAAAATCCATCATACAAGCTCTCAGCATATCCTCCAAGGTTTGGATAGTCCTTTCACTTTGACCATCTGTTTGCGGGTGATAAGCAGTACTCATTCTCAATTGTGTGCCTAGATGTTCTTGAAGACTTTTCCAAAAGTTCGATGTGAACCTTGGGTCTCGATCTGACACAATTGAAACTGGCACGCCATGTCTAGAGATAACTTCCTTAATGTATAGCTTTGCTAATCGGTCCAAAGTGAACTTAACCTTAATTGGTAAAAAGTGAGCTGACTTGGTTAGTCTATCCACTATTACCCAAATGGCATCATGACCCTTCTGTGTGGTTGGTAGGCCTACTACAAAATCCATTGTAATATGCTCCCATTTCCACTCTGGAATCTCTAACGGTTGTAAC
Source organism: Hedera helix (assembly GCA_947179155.2). Taxonomy (NCBI): domain Eukaryota; kingdom Viridiplantae; phylum Streptophyta; class Magnoliopsida; order Apiales; family Araliaceae; genus Hedera; species Hedera helix. The sequence continues at coordinate 19,188,151 of OX359270.1, forward strand.
AATCCGCTTGGTCTTTGATGCTCAGCTTTAACTTGCTGACATGTCAAACACCTACTAACGAATTCAGCCACCTCTCTTTTCATGTTTGGCCACCAGAAATGTTGACTTATGTCTTTGTACATTTTGGTACTGCCTGGGTGTACTGAAAACTTAGTACTATGTGCTCCTGACATGATTTCTTCCTTGAGTTCTTGAACTGCAGGAATCCAAATTCTAGATTCAAATCTTATGATTCCCTCCTTGTCCATCTTGTATTTGTCGTTTATAACCTCTGTTGACTTTTTCAACTTCCTATAATTTCCATCCTCCTCTTGGATTTTCTTAATGTTACCCAACAAGGTTGAGTGATCTTCCATTATGAACAATTTCCTTGTCGAGACTGAAGGAACTCTCACTTCTATGTCGAGTCTAGCGAACTCTTTAATCAATTCCTCCTGAGTTGTTAATACATTTAACTTCTCTTGATTCTTCCTACTCAAAGCATCTGCAACTACGTTGGCTTTTCCTGGATGATATAGGATTTCACAATCATAATCCTTAATCAATTCCAACCATCGTCTTTGCCTCATATTCAACTCTCGTTGTGTAAAAATATACTTTAAACTCTTGTGATCTGTATAAATTTCACACTTCTCCCCGTACAAGTAATGCCTCCAAATCTTCAAAGCAAATACTACCGCCGCTAATTCTAGATCGTGAGTAGGATACCTTAACTCATAATCCTTTAGCTGTCGCGAAGCATAAGCTATTACTTTGCCATGTTGCATTAAAACACAACCTAATCCTTTATGTGAGGCATCACTGTAGACTACAAGACCTCCACTATTATCAGGTAGTGATAATACTGGTGCCTCACTTAGCCTCTTCTTTAGCTCTTGAAAGCTCTTTTCACATTTATCTGTCCAAACATACTTCACGGTCTTCCTGGTTAAGTTAGTTAACGGGGTTCCTATCTTTGAAAAATCTTGAATGAAACGTCTATAGTACCCCGCTAAACCTAAGAAACTTCTCACTTCAGTTGGGGTCTTTGGTTGTTCCCAGTTTATTACTGCTTCTATCTTTGATGGATCCACTGAAACTCCACTCTTGTCAATCACATGACCTAAGAACTGAACTTTCTCTAGCCATAACTCACATTTTGAAAATTTGGCATAGAGTTGTTCCTTTCGTAAGGTTTCTAGTACACTTCTTAAGTGTATAGCATGTTCTTCCAGTGTTTTCGAGTATATAAGAATATCGTCGATGAACACCACAACATACCTGTCTAAGCAAGACCTAAAAACCCTATTCATCAAGTCCATGAATGTTGCCGGTGCATTTGTTAATCCAAAGGACATTACTAGAAATTCGTAATGTCCATAACGTGTTCTAAATGCTGTCTTCGGCACATCTTCCTTTCTCACTTTTAGTTGATGGTAACCTGACCGTAGATCAATCTTAGAGAAATACTCTGCTCCCTTGAGTTGATCAAACAAGTCATCGATCCTAGGTAAAGGATACTTATTCTTTATGGTCAATTTATTGAGTTCACGATAATCAACACATAATCTTAAAGTTCCATCCTTTTTCTTGACAAACAACACTGGTGCTCCCCATGGAGAAACACTTGGTTGAATGTATTTCTTATCCAACAATTCTTGTAATTGTACCATCAACTCCTTCAATTCCACAGGCGCCATTCTGTATGGGGCCTTCGAAACCGGTGCAGCTCCAGGAGCTAAATCAATAACGAATTCAATCTCCCTATCAGGTGGAAGACCGGGTAGATCATTGGGAAAGACATCCTGAAACTCTCTAACCACTGGTATTTGGTCTATATCTAACCCTTTCTGTTGGGTGTCTACGATATATGCCAAATAGCCCTGACAACCCTTCTGAAGTAATCCCTTTGCTTGATTTGCAGTTAGACATCGGGATTTTCTTGTTGACTGACTTCCGTTGAAGACTACCATAGACTTGGACGTTGTAAGAAGTTTAACGGACTTTTGCTGACAATCGATCATCGCTTGGTGATTGGTCAACCAATCCATGCCTAGAATTACATCAAATTCCCCTAATTGGATTGGAATAAGATCGACTCTCAGTTCATGACCCTTGATCACTATGCAACAACCTTTTATGATCTTATTAACAGGAATTTGTTCTTTATTAGCAATCTCTATCATTAAAGGACTTTCTAACAATTCACTAGGCACGTTTAGTTTTCTAGCAAATTCATGGGAAATAAAAGAGCAAGTAGCACCCGAATCAAATAGCACGTAAGCACTTATGGTGTTGATCGGAATGATACCTGACACTACATCCTGTGATGCCACAGCATCTCCCACGGTCATGTTGAATGTCCTTGCCGTTGGACGACCTGGATTAGTTGTTGGGGTAGATTTGTTGCTATTGTCCCCTCCGGCATTACCTCCCTTTTTGGGGCACAACTTAGCTGGATGCCCCGTGGCTCCACAGTGAAAACATGTGTCTTTCCTTGGGCTAGGACATGCGGTTGCTATGTGTCCCTCTTGTTTGCAATTGTAGCAAACATTTTTCCCTTTTAAACACTCTCCTGCGTGTTGTTTACCGCAGTTTTTACATGGCTCGAATGTTTTCTTTTTATTTTCCCCTCCTTGTTGGGAGTTTCCGCCATTAAACCTTCTTTTATTATTATTATTATTTCCTCCCCCATTTCCTCCCTTATTATTTTTCCCCCCTCCATTCCCTCCTTTATTATTATTCCTTTCCTTATTAAATTTTGTGATGGCGTCACTACTGCCTTCAGCAATGATAGCCTTTTCTAGAAGATGGGCATAACTATCTATTTGTAAGACAGCTACTTTACCATGAATCCAGGGTTTTAAACCCTCCTCAAACCTTCTTGCCTTTCATTCCTCCGTATCTACTTGATTTGGAGCGAAACGAGCAAGTTCATTAAACTTGGAGGCATACTGGGGAACAGTCATGTCCCCTTGTTTTAAATTCAGAAATTGTACCTCCATTCTATTTTTCAAGCTTCGAGGGAAGTAATTCTCAAAGAATATTTCCTTGAATGCTTCCCACGTAACCACACCTTCCCCAGCACGGGCTCGGGTGGCCTCCCACCAGAAGTTTGCCTCCCCCTTCATAAGGTAAGTGGCAAACTTAGTCTTTTTATCCTCAGCAACCTCTGCTAAGTCAAAGGCTTTTTCTATTTCATTTATCCAGCACTGAGCCTCTATAGGCTCAGCGGTTCCTTTGAATTCGGGAGGACCTACATTTTTAAAGTCTTTAAATAAGACTTTCTGTGGTTGGGGTTGGGGTTGTGGTATTTGTGGTTGTGGTGGCAGGGGTGGTGGTGGGGCATTATTTTCAGTTCTATTATCTAAGACTCCTATTAGCCTATTAAGGAATTGTTGCATAGGATCGGGAACGCCCCCAAATCACTATACTTACTATAGATGACTTGGTGCTCACTACAAATGCTAAATCAATAGGTTTATAGATGATTTCCTTTATTCTCAAACAAAGTTCTCATCCTAATTCCCAAAGATCTTTCATTATTTTATATCAAGTCCTTATAATTGATACAAGAGACTTAATACTCAAACATAACCTTTTTATCCTTAATATTTAGATATTCTATAACTTTACATGTTTCAACATCCACGGTATTAAATCATTAGGATGGCTCTTGGGAACAGAGAATCTCGCGGTGAATGTTTGCATATTCACCCGTGATAAATGTTTGCATCTTTATCCGTGACAAATGGTTGTATCTTTGTCCGGTGCAAAATTCTCTTTCCGTACAGAACATTACCCAAATAGTTAAAACCCTCATTCGAAACATATTTGTTTATAGTGATATCTCTTCATATTAATAATCCTACTTATCTGACATTCAGAATAGTAATAACGAGTTATACCTGGGTCCGAGGAACCTTAACGATGGATTTGACTAGTCAACATCGCTTAGTTCTGTCTCGGATGTACAGCACTCACAAGTTATTTACCGATCCTCATCCAGATAAATAGATCATTATTAATACTATGTTAAGTTTTAACAATTCTAAGTTTAATCAAAGTAAAGACGTAACAAGAGAATGTGATAAAACTTGATAATATTTATATAATATTCGGTTACATGTGTTGAACTTGTTCTTATTACAAAATGTCATTATGACTACAGTTAAGAACAGTTAAGGAAAGCAGTAAACTAGTCTACGCATTTCTTCTTTCCTTTCTTCTTCGAGCCGGAGCTCTCGGGTTTGTCTGCACATTAGGTTTATATGCAAGGGTGAGCTAAAATGCTCAGCAAGTCTTAAACACATAACATATAAGTGAACTCACACTGATAAGGATTGTAAGGACTCATGGAATAACAATTGATATTTACAAATGTTTTAACATAGCAAGACTGAGTGGTGGTTAGACCTTGAACTGTTCTTTGTCTTTCGACTTAGAACCTTTTACAGTGGATATAGAAAGGGGATCAACCTAACGACATCCTATGTTATGCATAACATACAATACACTGGACAGATCAAGAACAGTAATACATATTTGTTCATCTCAGTTTACTTCACATGTTAGGATCGCCCCAAGACGACTTGGTTTGATATAATAAAGCATGATTCGAATTTATCACGAATAATCATTTCATTTTGCAAGTTATGCCGAAACAAGAAGCAATAACTCTCGTATCAAAGATTTATAACACGTTGCATACACAAAATGTATAAATCACATAGAAAGCAAGTAAACAAAGTTTAAGGATAGAAAACTTGCCTTTAGCACAATTTAGGGTTTCCCGGTAATCGTTTAAAGCGCCTATACAAAGGGTTCCGCGTACCGAATGTTAGTTTATCGAATTTTTTCATTCTATACGTCTTTTTATCACTAAACTAGACTATTTGCATTGGTAGAATTTTTAGAAAACTTGGCTAACTCAAAAACTCAAAATTTAGGGCTTCCACCCGCAAGCCCCTTAAAATTTTCAGCTTTGACATCCTTTCCGGTAACTGCCATAACTTTGTCATCCGAAAACATTTTAAAGTGATTTTTGAGTCTAAATTGCTTAGAATTTCATGATCTACAACTTTCATTTAGGTTACTAAGGCAGATTCGGATTTTAAAATTTCGTAATTTTAGCAAAAAGGTCAGTATGCTTACATTGAACAATATTTTTAGGGTTAACCATGTGAAACATGGTACCGCTTGCTTTAACTCTTTATGAAATCATGTTGTAAGACTCAATATCACTTTATAACATAAAAATAACAAATCACAAACCTTCTCATAGAAAGATTCATGACTTTTGCTCAAGAACATACGAAGAACACGAAGAACGGTTAAACCGTACATGGTAACGACTATGTTCTTGAGCTTTTGGTTTTCGTACATGAAATAATTTGAGCATTATAACTGCTTACATAAGTGATTATAACACTTTATAGTTGACAAAAATTGGTCATTATAACGGCTTACATAATTGATTAAAACAATTTATAAAAATGCTCAAGAACATACGCAAACGCGGAGAACGGATGAACCGTACATGACCACTACGTATGTTCATTAAGCTTTAAACTATGAATTGAATTTCGACATTATAACTACTACAAAATGTAGAAAGGCTCAAGAACACGTGAAGAACACGGAGAACGACAATCGTACATGGCTACGACTCGCGTTCTTGAGCTTTTGAAAATTTAAGACGAAAGAAAAAAAACGAACATAAAAACTATAAGAGATTGTACCTTTGGTGTTTGCAAGCTTTAACTATTTCTTTGCAATATCCAAGATAGTAACTCACTAGAACTCTCTCTCAATATATGTATAGCTTTGATACTTGATTTTTGAGCTTTGAAAATGAATGGTGAATCAAGTGAACTAAGCTTGCTATTTATAGGAAAAGTCAAGTTTCTTTAATTACACTTTTAGTCCTTGAAGTTATTATTAGTTTACATAGGGACTTGGACACATATTTAAGAACTTAGGACACCTCATTAAAAGCACAAAATGGCTGGACATTTTGATCCAATGGCCTAGATTCCATCTTGCTTTACTTTGTGCTCATTGGTCAAAACCTAATCACATGGATAGCTAGCTTGGATTTTGATTGGTTAACTTAATTTTACATGGATTTAGTTGATAATTAGTTAGTGTAACTAGTGTTTCTTTATCTAGTTTAGTTAATCTAACTTGTTTTTCTTTGCTTAACCATGATTGGTCAAGGTTAGTTTAGTCCTTAATTAAGCTAACATGTGATTGGTTGATTAGTGAATAATTTTAACTAATCAAACTTACTTAGTTTAGCCTTAATCTTGATTAGTATACTAATTAGTATAGTTGACTTTTACTATTCACATTTGACTTTTTCGTATTTATACCGTATAATTTTCGTATTATTATCGTATTATTTTCGTATAATTTTCGTATTCTTTTCGTATTTATGAATAGTGCTCTCTAGGGTTTCTAACCCTTAGGGTTCAACCCTTAGGGTTAGGTTTTCTCAAACCCTAAAATTAGGTTTTCTTTACAAAAACTTTTATTGCATATTAAGCATCGGTGGTCTAATACAAACACAATATTCTTCAACGGAACGTTCAAAAATAGAAAGCGTTTTCGTTTGAAGAGCGTTTTACGTTTTATTTTGGGAAAAATATCAGTGGCTCCCTGGTATCTATTCCCCGTATAAATGCTATATCGTGAAATGGAAAAAGTCCAAACGTTGAAAAGAACGTTCAAAAAGACGACAAACGTTTTCTCGTAAATCGTGTCTTTTTCGTCTTTTTCCCAAGAAAATTTTATTGATTCCCTGACATCTAAACCTCATATTATCACTATGCTGTGAAATGTAAGAAGTCCTACAGATGAAAGAAACAGTCAAACGAATGAAAAACGTCACCTCGTGAATAGTGCTTTTACACGTTTTTCGAGAAAAACTATTATTGACTGTTACGTGTTTTCAAATTGTGGGAAGGTTGAATCTTGAAACAGAATGTCATTCTGACGTACACGTTTCGCTCGGGAGCTTAGGTTAGAATTCCTAGGGTTTAGACCCTAGGGTTTAGGGTTTAGGTTTTATCTTCTTTTCAGATTTTTGAAGAAAAAACTTTTATGTTCCTTTTTCGTGCTAAGGCTGTATACTTGAATCGAAACACATAAATAAGCAATAACGAAGATTCCATAACACATATAAGATGTAATTCAAGCTTTATTTATTCACATAAAGTCGGATTACAACTCTCTCGGAAGTTCGGAATATTACACTTATTAGAGAAACAGTTAACTGAACGTGACTCGCACAAGGAACACCTAATGGAGTTTTACTTGTTTGTCAATAGGTGTTCCTTATGTGATAGTCATACAAGTGATCCTTAGACTTGAGATCATCATAGTATCTTGTGTGTACTAAGTTATACTTTGACATATTCCTTAAGACTTGTTGGTATATCAAAGGATATGCTTGGGTATAATAAAGTACACATGGAGATAAGTGAATGATCAACAAAGGATCTACCACTTCCAGTAAATGGGAGAGAATGTCTTATGCGATTCAATAAGTGATAACTCAGAAATCCCTAGCCAGGGTTGAATGGAATTAGAAATGAGTTTCTAATTTACATTAACAAGAGTTGTGCATTTGTGAATTGAAATGCATATAATAAAATAAATAAGACTTGAAAGAAATTTCGTGTCTTATATTTGATTAGGACATTGTATGGTAGAAGGATTGAATTATACGTTAAGTATTCGCTGAAAGGTTCTTTTACGATCAAATGTTGAAATCTATATTATCTGGAATGTCAATTAATCGCTAAGGGGGCTTACCCTTATTGTGGAATAATTATTTATTCTGAATTAAAGAGTTAATTCGTAATAAATGAATTAGAATTATTCTAATTTATTTATTATACAACCAATTTAATATAGAGAACCTAAAGGGTCACAACGAAAAAGAGTAATATTTATTTTAGAAGTTGATGGCATAATCGCAGTAATAAATTAAGTATATTTAATTTATATTATGGTGTTATTATAAATTAAATAGCTTAATATTTATAGTTTAGTATTTTAAAAATACTGATTATAAATTAATAAGAGGAGTCTTATTATTATTATTATTATTATTATTATTATTATTATTATTATTATTATTATTATTATTATTATTATTATTATTATTATTATTATTATTATTATTATTATTATTATTATTATTATTATTACTACTACTACTACTATTCTTATTATTCTTATTATTATTATTATTATTATTATTATTATTATTATTATTATTATTATTATTATTATTATTATTTAGTTCCTAAATGGTTTAGGAATTAATTAATAAGTAGTAATATTGTTGTAAATAATTAAGTTCCTAAATGGTTTAGGAATTGTAATTATAATAATTAATTAATTTACTAAATGATTTAGTAATTAATTAATAAGAAGTACTCTCATTATTAAATAATTAAGTTCTTAAATAGTTTAGGAATTATAATTAATTAATTTAATTTTTAATTGAATTGGAAATTAAATTAAAACCCTAATCCTAAATAGTTTAGGAATGTTGACTATATCTATAAATAAGATGAGTCGTATCATAGATTAAGGTTACACACTCTTTCACAAGAATAGAGAGAGTACTTTATAATTCTCTACATCTAACGAGTTAGAGAGAGAGAATTAGAGCTAGCCACCCATAGTTTGGAGAAACCAATATTCACTTTTTTAATTCATAGATCTACTGGCAGATCACCTCTAGAGACTTCACACTTGGAGAGCTAACATTGATCTGTGGAATCTAATCGGTGAATTTGAAGGAAAATGCAAAGGATTAAAGGGAGTTGAACTTGTACATGTGGAAGCTTGGTTTTACAAAGGTATAAATCTTTTATCCTTCCTCAATTAATAATAGTCGCATAAGAAAAAACCTGGTTATTGGTTTGTAGAAAAATTTTAAAATCTGATTTTGCTTGTTTCTGTTGCGCTTATATAATTTGATTATATGTATGTCATATTTTTGCAAACCAACAGTAGCATCAAGAGCCAAACTTATGCGAATTATTAATTGTTTTGATTCTATATATGTATAGGTATGTGTTTATAACAATTTATTGGGCATAATTGGTAGTATAGAATCATGGGTATTGAAAATCAATTGCAAAAATCGTGTTTTAGAAGAAGAAAATTAAAAAATATATTATTTTTTTTCAAAAAACACGAATTACTACTGTACCCGGTGGCAATTTCGTAATTTCCTGAAACGGTGCCAATTTCGTTAATAAACTGGGCAGTGGCAATTTCATAATTTCGACGCTTGGTGGCAATTTCGTAATTTCCTGAGGCGGTGACAATTTCGTAAATAAACTGGGCGGTGGCAGTTTCGTAAATACCGCACGCAGTGGCATTTTTTGTAATTACAGGGGCGATGGTAGTTTCGTAATTTCAGAAGTGCGGTGGCAATTCTGTAATTAAAAGGTGCAGTGGCAGTATTGTAAATATTGCAAATCCGATTTTCCAATGGCAGTTTCATAAATAATTGCAACTTCAACTTTTAATGCCATTTTTATAATTTTGAGCAGATTTTTAAAATTAAAAAATAAAAAGTTTATTTTAGGTGATTTTAAAAATCCAAAAAAATACAAAAATATAATAAAAATAAATAGTTTATTTTTTACATGATTTTATAATTAAAATAAAAGGTTTACTTTAATTATGAAATTAGATTTTATGCAACTTTAATTGCACATTAAATAATACTGATATATATATATATATATATATATATATATATATATATATATATATATATATATATATATATATATATATATAGAGAGAGAGAGAGAGAGAGAGAGAGAGAGAGAGAGAGAATGATTCATTTAATTCATGAGATCAATATTATTTATTAATATATATGATAATAAATAGGATTGATTATGAACTATTGAAAAATATGATTGGATTTATTTTATGTGGATGTATTGAATAAATAGGTTTTAATAAATGGGATCTGCATACCTCGTCTTTTTCTAATTTTCTATTTTAAATTCTATCTTTCTCCTATGTACTTCCTTTTGACTGCTGATCAAGGTTTTTATTTTATAAAAATAATTTGTAATAGGATTAGTTAGAATTATTTTGAAGAATTAGAGCCGAAAAGCAAAGAGCGCATAAAGACCCGATTATAACGGAGCCCGGGTTAAATGTAATAGTTATATTTATGTATTTATTCTTGCACCATAGGTTTGACCATTTGATTTATTTGGTAGCTCTAATAAACTAAACTAGAATAAAAGTTCATAATCAATCCAAGTAGAATATAGTATTCTATATGTGCATGCTTAATATATATTTATTATATATTATACAAACATGCTTCACATGTTAAATAATATGACGTGTATTATATATATATATATATATATATATATATATATATATATATATATATATAAGTGCATGCGCGCTAAACAAGATGAGACAATTAATATTAACAAATCCTACATGATGTAAAATAAATATTATTTATAAAATAAATTAAAAGGTTTAATTCATGAATTAAAGGAGTTTAATTCAATTAAATAAAATTAAAATAGTTCTAATTTATTTATTCTACTACTCATAATATTAAGTTGTAACGTTCAAAGATATTTATTAAAAATATCGAACGTTGCCTTCTAGTAAACGATAAAGTATCAAATAGTCAATATACGTTTATTGTGCACACACAAGGTTTATATCGATTATTTGAGATGTTTTATCACATTTGATGCTTATAAAGGAATTGAACATTACTGTTTTGTTTTGCACACACAAGGACAGTCTTTTTCTCTTTACTTATATAGTAGTGCTAGATCGGACTTAACTTAAATAATTTTAATTTGGATGTGTACACACATGATCATAATAATCTAAGAGGCAAAATATAAAGGTGTTACATGTTGATGTAATTGACAAGGAGTTGTTTACCTATTGAATAAACTATAGTTTCTTGTGCACACACAAGGCTATACTTATGTCGATATGATCCTTTTCTCACTAGCAGATCTTTAACCAAATTTGCCGAACTATATAAAGAGAGTAATATAGTTTGATAAAAATAATGGGAGACGTCATTTTAAATAAAGACCTAATTTATTTTGGTAATTAATAAAATGAATGTATGATAATATTGTTATTAATTCACTTAAAGAATATTATTGTGTTTAATTCACTAACACTGCATAGCATATTGGATGTTCACAATTAATCGAACCGAATTATTCAGATTGATTAAACAAATTTGAGAATAGTTCTTAATGCTGAAAAGCTAGTAAATGTCCTTAATTTGCCTATTCCTGCAAACGTTGCAGACTAAGCCTCTGAGGAAGAGATTGTTATTTTAAATGGCAAGATGATGCAAAGGTGGTTCAATGCATCATGCTTACATCCATAAGTTTCGAGTTACAGCGTCAACACAAGAAAATGGATGCACCTACTATATTGCTACATATTTAATAGTTGTATGGTGAGCAAAGTATGTCAACTAGATATAAGATATCTAAGGAGTTCTTCTGATCTATAATAACCAATGGCACTACAGTAAAAGACAAATGTCCTAAAGATGATCAATTGGATTGATCAATTATGACAACAGGTTTTGTCAGGGATAGAGAGTTAAGTCAAGATTCGATCTTGCAATCACTCACTGACTTCTATTCACAATTTGTTGTGAACTTCAAACATTAATAAGCTAGATGTCAATTTAACTGATTTGCTTACTATATTAAAGACTGTTGAGAGTCATTTTCCTTCATAGAAAAACCAAGTTTTACTTGTAAATGAATCTTCTAAGCGGGGGAAGATGGCCAAAGGTATTTCTGAGGAGTCAGAAAGAGTAGAAGGCAAAAGAAAGGCACTAAGTGAAAGACATAAATAAAAGTGATCCTAAGGACAAAGGAGTTTGCTTTTATTGTGATAAGTTGGGACACTGGAAGAATAACTACAAGAGAGTTGCAGTACTACCTAAGCAGAAGAAGCTTGGAAAAGCTTCTACTGCAGATATAGATTTGTTTATAATAAAATAGAACTTTCTATAAGTCAAGTTCTACTTAGGTATTAGATACCGGCTGGTGCTCTCACATATACAAGTTGTTGTAGAGGCTAAGCAGAAGTAGAAAGTTAAACAAATTATAAGTAATCATGTGTGTTGGGAATGAGACAAAGGTTGTTACATTAACCATAGGAACTTATAGTTTAGCATGGCCTACGGGAAAGTCTATTAAGCTAGTAAGTTATTACCATATTGATTATTTGATGGACTTTATATACTTAACTTACATGAAAAATATTTTAATTTGAACAAACTAAAGGCAAAGAGATGATATGAATCATTCCTTCATGCAACACTGTTAACACGGTCACGTTAATGAAACAAGACTACACAAGATTGTATAAATATAGGCTTTTAGAATCTTTTGATTATGAATCATATACAACTTGTGAATCTTGTATCATGGATAATATGACTAAATCTCCATTTAGTGGACATGGAGAGAGAGTTACAGAGTTGTTAGAGATGGTACACACAGTTGTATATGGGACCTATGACAACACTTACAATAAAAGAGTATCCATTCATTACTTTCACTGATAATTCTAGATTTCGATATATGTATTTGATGAAATACAAATCCAAATCGTTTGAAATGTTCAAAGGATTAAAAGTGAAATAAAGAAACTAAAGGCCAAAACTATTAAAATTCATCGATTAGATCGAGAAGGGAATACTTAAGCAATAAGTTTCTAGATCATCTCAAGCAAAATGGCATTCTCAGAGAATGGACATAGTGATGATCCATAATGAGTATTACCGATCTTCTAATATCCTTCTAGGGTTATGCCCTAGAAACGATCGCATATCTACTAAACAAGGTACCTTCAAATTATGTCCCTCACACTTCATATGAGTTATGTATAAGGAGGAAACTAAGTCTTAAGTATGTTAAGATTTGAATTATCCAGTTTATGTCAAAAGGTTTGACAATGATAAGCTTGTAACAAGATATGATAAGTGTAAACTTGTGGGATATCCTAAAGAAAGTTTAGAATATCACTTCTATAATCCTACTAATTAAAAGGTGTTTGTTGATACACACTGTCTTATAGGAAAAGAAGTTTTTCCTTAAAGGGTTAGTGGGAATAGAATAGATCTTAAAGAAGCTCAAGAATCATAAAACACTACAGATCAAGTGAAGGAATCTGTACAAGTAGATAAACCTATTGTACCTCAACCAAGTCGTAAATCTGGTCTAGTACCGAAGATACCTGAAAGGTATAAATTCATCATAGATGATGATGATGAAGTGCGCATCATAGTGGATAATGTTCCAGTTACATACGATGAGGCATGAGTATTAGATACTTATGAGAAATGACCGACGACCATAAATTCGAAATGGGTCTTTGGAGAAAGACTAATGTAGATGGCAAGGTAGAGACCTATATGATAAGTAGATTTTATATCTATTTATTAAGTATTTTAAGCTTAATTATTTGTGAGTTTTAAGTATTTTTAGTGTTTTAGGTAATTTATTTAGTTTTATAAAAAAAAATTATATTTATTATTTTTATATTATTTTTATTTATTCTTAATTTTATTTTTGTAGGAAAATTAAAAGCTAATGGCAAAGCTGTAAATAAAATGAAGATTAGAGGTCGCGCTATGCGCGCGAAAATGGTCCAGCAGCCCGAAGGGTAGAATAGTAAATATGTGCAACAGAGGCAGTCGCGCCATGCGCGAGAGGGACGGCCTAGCCAAACAAAATTTGCGCAATGCGCGGTAGGCTCTTTATTTTGCAGCAGACGCGTGGAGCGCGTCGTGGCGTCACAGTTGGCAACTAATTTTGTTCTCCCTCTTTTCTGGTGGGTCCCGCAATTGAAGTGAAGGAAAAAGAGTTAGCATCATACTTGGGTGAAATAAATTAAAGAAATAATAAAGGATCCTTAGCAAAATTGAAAAAGGAAAATTAAATAGGAATTTTTTATTTATTTTATTTCGTATTTTAAATCCTATTAGGGTTTGGAAATTCTAATTCCTATTAGGGTTAGAAGGATTATGTAGCCTATAAATATAGGGCTTGAGATACACAATTGATATACAACTTTAATTAAAAAAATTCTCTCTTCTATTCTTTGGTGTTTTCATAACTATGTATAACTAAATTAATTAAACTGGGAGATCTAATTTATTTTTATTCTTCAGTTTATATTTTGAGTATTGAATATTCTTCTGTGGTTAATTTTTATGATTGATTTGTTTAATTGCTAGGATGCATACTAGTTTATTATTCACATTAATCTACTGCTGTTGGTGAAGCAACTAAGTTTAATAATTGTTTTGCAGATCAAAAGATTATTATATCTTAGGAAGAATATTCATCTAAATTAAATGCAAATAAGTGGCTTATCTTATTTAGTTCAACGATCTCTCTAATTCTTAAAACTGCTATTAAATTAAATCTTTAGCAAGTGTCGGGGGTTGTTTAGTAGTAAGGGTATTTAGACCAAGTGGCTCAACTTATCTAAAATTAAGGAGAGAAGAGAAAAAATTATTCCACCTGCGAGTAGTTATTTCTACGGTGAATGTTTAAAATATTAATTGATTTATTCTAGCATCAATGATCAGTTGTAAATTCTTGATGGTGGATGTTGACTTAAACTAATGTTTTTTCTTCTCATTAAATTACTTGCATAATTATTTTAGTTAATTTTATTTAAATTATTTCTTTAATTAAAAACCCCCCAATTTTGGTTTACGAAAACATAAAATTAAATTAATCATTTTCTGTAGGATCGACTCTTACTTGCACTGTTACATTAATATTTTTTCAAAGTAAGATTTTATTTTTGGGTGTTTGCGACAGCACACCAAATTTTGGCACCGTTGCCGAAAAATGATTTTAATTTAATTTTGTATTTTTGCAAATATTTATTTAATTTAGTAATTTTTCTTAGATTTTATTTTTCTAGTTTTTCATAATTTAATTTAGTTGTGCAGGTTCAGGATGGAAGTCATGGATGATTATGTCAATGAGGTAATTATTTCTTCTCTTGAGCAATAAATTAATGATCTAACTTCTCTTGTTTATCAATTGGCTGCAGGTAATGCACAACCAATGGAAGCTTGTAGGATTTGTGCGGTGGTAGGACATCCAACTAATATGTGCCCCATTCTTCGAGAGGAGTCCTATGAACAAGTCAATATGGCAAGTGGTTTCCATGGTCAACCCCAATGGAAATATGATCCCTATTCAAAAGCGTATAATTCTGGATTGAGGGATCATCATAATTTTGGCTATAAGAATCCACAAATGAATCCGCCCGCAAATCAGAATTTTTCAAGTTGTCAACAATACATTCAGCCATATCCCCAACAACAACAGGGCCAATCATTTAATTTTGATATGTCTTTAGAGGATATGATTAAATTAATTGAAATTAATAATTTGCAATTTCAACAGGATACTTTGCAATTTCAACAAGACATAAAGGCAAGGATTCAGGAAAATAATGCAATTATTCAGCGTTTGGGTACTCAAGTGGGACAAATGGCAATCGCAATCGATCAATTGGAGGAGAAAAGTTCTGTGCAAGTACCTTCTCAAACGGTGAATAATCCAACGGAGAATACAAATGCACAAGTGTTAAAAAGTGGTAACGATGTAGAAGATCCAGAAAAGACAGTCCCTCCATCACTAAAGCAAGAGAAAGCAAACAATATCAATTAAGCGGACAATGTTAATGTAGATGATGATGTTATTTTTTATGATGACATGCCTGAGGTGGCGAAAGTTGTTAAGGAAATAAACAAGAAAAAGTTAAAGATTGCAATTACCAACAATTTGGAGTTAGATGAAGAAAAAGCAATTGAGCAGAAACAAGATTTGAAGGAGGATGAAGCTCTATTAAATTCTTTGCCAATAATTTTTTATAATAATGCAATTATTTCCATTCCATTGTCTGTTACTCATAACAAATTTTTATCTTTTGTTTTGCATGATCTCATTCTAAATTTAAAGAATCTTCATAGTCATCTCCAATATTTATTACTTGAAAAGGGAGTTGAACATTCATGTCGAATACAAATGAGATTGAATCTACCGATGAAGAATAATGTGATGGATGGGGTACTCAAAATTCATGAAGTAGGAGTGACGTAGTGATTTGGCATGATGTCAAGTCAATGGCGATAAACAAAGGCGCTGCTTGAGAGACAACCCAATGGGAGTATAATTTTCTTTTTATTTTCGCATTTATAGTTTAGTTATTTTTGTTTTTTCTTTGCATCTTACTTTACATTGGGGACAATGTAAATTTTAAGTATGGGGGAAAAGATTTAAGATTTTTGTTATATTTTGAAAAAAAAAATTAAGGAAAACTTTTGAAATTTTGAATTTTATGGGTAAATTCATTGCAAACCCTCACGAGACACAACTCGTCCACTTGGGATTTAAAAGCTTGTTGCACATACTAAGTGTAACCGTGTTTCCTACGAAAATGGGATAGTTTTTTATTTTTAGGATGTGTTACTTTAGCAATGAGTTAATTAAATTTTAAATTTTTAGTCAATGATAAAAATTTTGATTTTTATTTAATAACTCTTGGAAAAATGATAAATTTTTGCTTAGACTGAATTTTTGACCTATTGTTAGTATTTACTATATTTGAGACTTTTTAATTTTTATGCACTTATATCCATTTGTTTGACCTAGTTTTAAATCAAGGGAAGTTTATATGGTTAAATGCTTATGAAAGATATTTTTGAGCTCTATATCTTATTTGATCATTATTTGAAGTGAAATATAAGACAAAATATAATTTGGAGGAGATGATTTAGGTATTTTTTCTAGGATTGTTAAAAAGAAAAATCTTGTGGTAGGTTGAGTTGGAGCGTAAAACGCACTCACTCATAAACACATAAAAAAGTGAGATAGAGCATAAAATGCACTCACTGAAAAAGAAAAGAAAAAAAGAAAAAATGAGATGGTGCATAAAATGCACCCATTAAATGGGAAAAAATTGGGAAAATATTTGAAAATTTGATATTAATAATCTCAGTGTGTTTCATTAAAAGCTTTTTGATCTTCTGGTATATATTTGTCTGTATTAGCAAAGAGTGATGTGAAAAATAAGTATATTGAGTTTTGTTATATATCTTTTTTAAGGTAATTACTAACCTAAACTTATCCGAGTTTTAATTAGTTCTATACATTTGGTTTCACACACACACAAAAGGTTTTGAGTAGAGTAAAGATTAATAAATATGTTGAAGTTCTAGATTTTGCATGGTTTTAAAATTTTCTTTAAGTTATCATTTAAAAAAATCTTTGAGGCCAATGCTAAATTCATATTCATTTGTTGCTCAGGTAAATCAGTCGGGTTAATTAATTTATTTAGTAGAGTTTTAATTTTATAGTTTTTGTTCTTATTTTGCTTGAGTACAAGCAAATAGTTAAGTGTTGGAGTATTTGATAAGTAGATTTTACATCTATTTATTAAGTATTTTATGCTTAATTATTTGTGAGTTTTTAAGTATATTTAGTGATTTAGGTAATTTATTTAGTTTTATGCATTTTTATTATATTTATTATTTTTATTTATTCTTAATTGTATTTTTGTAGGAAAATTAAAGGCTAATGGCAAAGCTATAAATAAAGTGAAGATTAAAGGTCGCGCTATGCGCCTGAAAATGGTCCAGCAGCCCGAGGGCAGAATAGTAAATATGTGCAGCAGAGGCAGCCGCGCCATGCGCCAGAGGGGCGGCCCAGCCAAACAAAATTCGCGTAATGCGAGGTAGGCTCTTTATTTTGTAACAGGCGCGTGGAGCGCGTCGTGGCATCATAGTTGGCGGCTGATTTTGTTCTCCCTCTTTTCTGGTGCGTCCCGCAAGTGAAGTGAAGGAAAAAGAGTTAGCATCATACTTAGGTGAAATAAATTAAAGCAATAATAAAGGATCCTTAGCAAAATTGAAAAAGGGAAAATAAATAGGATTTTTTTATTTATTTTATTTTGTATTTTAAATCCTATTAGGGTTTGAAAATTATAATTCCTATTAGGGTTAAGAGGATTATGTAGCCTATAAATAGAAGGCTTGAGATACACAATTGATATACAACTTTGATTAGAAAAATTCTCTCTTCTATTCTTTGGTGTTTTCATAACTATGTATAGCTAAATTATTTTTCTTGGTTTAAGTGATTGAAGTCATCAAGACTTATACACTGGGAGATATAATTTATTTTTATTCTTCAGTTTGTATTTTGAGTATTGAATATTCTTTTGTGGTTAATTTTTATGATTGATTTGTTTAATTACTAGGATACATACTAGTTTATTATTTACATTAATCTACTGTTGTTGGTGAAGCAACTAAGTTTAATAATTTTTTTGCAGATCAAAAGATTATTATATCTTAGGAAGAATATTCATCTAAATTAAATGCAAACAAGTGGCTTGTGTTGTTTAGTTCAACGATCTCTCTAATTCTTAAAGCTGCTATTAAATTAAATCTTTAGCAAGTGCCGGAGGTTGGTTAGTAGTAAGGGTATTTAGACCAAGTGGCTCTACTTATCTAAAATTAAAGAGAGAAGAGAAAAATTATTCCACCTGCGAGTAGTTATTTCTACGGTGAATGTTTAAAATATTAATTGATTTATTCTAGCATCAATGATCAGTTGTAAATTCTTGATGGTGGATGTTGACTTAAACCAAGGCTTTTTCTTCTCATTAAATTACTTCCATAATTATTTTAGTTAATTTTATTTAAATTAATTCTTTAATTAAAAACCTCCCAATTTTGGTTTACGAAAACATAAAATTAAATTAATCATTCTTTGTGGGATCGACTCCTACTTGCACTACTATATTAATATTTTTCCAAAGTAAGATTTTATTTTTTGGTGCCTGCAACAATACACCAAAAGACCTAACTAGTGGTAAAAAGATTTTAAACAAGGTCAAAGAGTTGACTATAATAAAACTTTTCACTAGTGAAAATGCATATATCCATTCAGATTTTACTTGCAGTTACAGCTTACTATACAAAATGATGTATGTATGATACAACCAAGATGATTTGTCTCTATAGAGATGGAGTAAATTAAGTATGCAAGTTACAACGATCCAATTATGGATTGAAGCAAATTCCTCGAGGATGGAACATCCGTTTTGATAAGACAATCAAAAGAATTTAATTTTATCAAAAACGAGGATGAACCAAATATGTACAAAGGTTAATAGGAGCACTATGACATTCATAGTATTATATGTTGATATACTATCGATAAAGAATGACATGTCGATGCTACAATCAGTAAAGATATGGGTGTCAAAAAACTTCTCCTTTAAGGACTTGGGAGAAGTATCTTAACATTCTATTCAGGATAAAAGTCTATAGAGATAAATTATAAAGGATGCTCGGCTTGACCCAAGGAACATACATTGATTTGTTGATATGTACTAGACTTGATATTGCTCATGTATGATAAGCATATATCAATTCAATTCTGGAGAAGAACATTATAAAAGAGTTTTTAATGATGGATCTGATATAAAACTAGAGAGCTTAACAAACTCAGGTTTGTTTAGACTAATCAAGATAACAACATATCCATTTCAGGTAATATGATTACCTTGAACAGTGTTACAGTGAGTTGAAAAAGTTTTAAATAGCAAAGAGTTGCTGATTTAGTGACAAAGACATATTAAATAACTATAAGTGAAGCTGCAAAGGTGATTATTTGGTTCAACAAGTTCATTACAAAATTTATAATGGTTCCTAACATTAAAAGAGTTTAATTCGCCAGGGAACTTAGGTCTCATCTGAAATCCAAACATGTGTTGTAGTACTTTCATATGATTAGATAAATCATTGAAAAATAGACGAAATCATAAAGATGGCAGACTCTTAGTACAGCATTAAAGATCCATTAACTAAAGCATTTACTAAGCAATTTGTACCCCCACTTAGGGAAAAATGGTATGGGGATACCAAAAGATGATTAGCTTTAGTGCAAGTGGGAGATTGAAAGTAATATGCCCTCAAGCCAATCACATTTGATGTGATATGCATATACTTTGTAATCTTATTCATTTATTAATAAAAGTATCAAGACATTTCTTTATTCATGATTAATTAGCTAAATTAATTAAATGGATAAACCCGTAAATTTTTTTTTTGCAATGCTTTTAGAACTATGATGAGGATCATGCTAATGAGATCTAAATTCAAGATAGCTCAAAACTAAAATTATTCCCAATCATTGGATCACTAAAAGGAGGATTAGTAGATCCGGATAGATTGGTACATATTATGCTTGCTCTTACGAAGAGGATGATTGATCTTATAATCATCTGTGTATCGACACTAAAGCAAGTATGTAGGTGCTTATCAAAGAATAATTTCACTGAACGTGACTCGCTCAAGAAACACCTAATGGAGTTTTACTTGTCTGTCAATAGGAGTTCCTTATGGGATAGTCGTACAAGTGATCCTTGGACTTGAGATCATCGTAGTATGTTATTTGTACTAAGTTATACTTTGGCATATTCTTTAAGACTTGTTGGTATATCAAAGGATGTGCTTGGGTATAATAAGGTACATATGGAGATAGGTGAATGATCAACAAAGGATCTATCACTTCCAGTAAAGAGAGAGAATGTCCTATGGATTCAATAAATGATAACTCAGAAATCCCTGACCAGGATTGAATGGAATTAGAAAGGAGTTTCTAATTTATATTAACAAGAGTTGTGCATTTGTGAATTAAAATGCATTTGATCAAATAAATAAGACTTGATAAAAATTTTGTGTCTTATATTTGATTGGGACATTGTATGGTAGAAGAATTGAATTGTACGTTAACTATTCGATGAAAGGTTCTTTTTTGATCAAATGTTAAAATCTATATTATTTGGAATGTTGATTAATTGCTAAGGGGGCTTATCCTTATTATGGAATAATTATTTATTCTGAATTAAAGAGTTAATTCGTAATAAATGAATTAGAATTGTTCTAATTTATTTATTATACAACCGGTTTAATATAGAGAACCTAAAGGGTCACACCGCAAAAGAGTAATATTTATTTTAGAAGTGGATGGCATAATCGTAGTAATAAATTAAGTATATTTAACTTATACTATGGTGATATAATAAATTAAATAGCTTAATATTTATAGTTTAATATTTTAAAAATACTAATTATAAATTAATAAGAAGAGTCTTATTATTATTATTATTATTATTATTATTATTATTATTATTATTATTATTATTATTATTATTATTATTATTATTATTATTATTATTATTATTATTATTATTATTATTATTGCTAGTATTATTATTTAGTTCCTAAATGTTTAGGAATTAATTAAGAATTAGTAGTATTATTGTAAATAATTAAATTCCTAAATGGTTTATGAATTATAATTATAATAATTAATTAATTTACTAAGTGGTTTAGTAATTATTAATAAGAAATACTCTCATTATTAAATAATTAAGTTCCTAAATAGTTTAGGAATTATAATTAATTAATTTAGTTTCTAATTGAATTGAAAATTAAATTAAAACCCTAATCCTAAATAGTTTAGGAGAGTTGATTATATCTATAAATAAGATGAGTCTTATCATAGATTAAGATTACACTCTTTCACAAAAATAAAGAGAGTACTTCATAATTTTCCACATTTAAGGAGTTAGAGAGAGAGAGAATTAGGACTAGCCACCCATAGTTTGGAGAAACCAATATTCACTTCTTTAATTCATAGATCTCTTGGTGGATCACCTCTAGAGGCTTCACACTTGGGGAGCTAACATTGATCTGTGGAATCTAATCGGTGAATTTGAAGAAGAACGCGAAGGATTAAAAAGAGTTGAACTTGTACCTGTGGAAGCTTGGTTTTACAAAGGTATAAATCTTTTATCCTTTCTCAATTAATAATTATCGCATAAAAAAGATCCTGGTTATTGGTTTGTAAAAAAAAAATTAATCTGATTTTGCTTGCTTCCATTGCGCTTATATAATTTGATTATATGTATGCCATATTTTTTCAAATCAACACCTTCCCCCCAAGTCCAGGCGATTGTATGCTCGGCTATAGAGTACATTGACTGAACTTCCATTATCAACAAGCATCTGTTTCATGTCCATAGTTTCCACTTGTACTGTAATAACCAGGGCATCCTGGTGAGGTGTGACTATTCCCGATGGGTAATCGTCATCAGAGAAGGTGATAGGGTTAGTCTTGACGTCCTATTGTTTGTCGGATACTTGATGAACCTCTCTAACGAAAGCCTTTCATTTTCGGTTAGAAAGGGCAGAGATCGATCCGCTGGAAATGACATCAACAACACATCTTGCCTCCGATAGTGGGGGAGATGGTTCAATACGATCAAAGGGTGACGACCGGTAGGAGTCGGCAACATAACAGTCAAGATTGTCATTCCGAACTTATTTTTCTAAAAAATCTTTTAGCTGGTAACATTCTTCTTTATCATGCCTTTTTACTTCATGATAGGTGCAATACTTGTCTCCATTCTTCTGCCTTGCAAAAACTCGAATCTTCGAGGGGTTCTCATAGAAAGGTAGATTTTTTTATCTCCTTGACGATACTTCTTTTACTGGTGTTCAAGGGTGTGTAATCTTTGTCGTTACCTCTTCTATCTTTTGGGGGATCGTTCTTCTGCTGTCGATCCCTATTAAAATCCCCTCGGTCGTTTCCCTTCTTATCGTTGGATTTCTTATCGGCATGATCACTTCCGGAGTCTCTCTGGTAAAAATCACTCAAGTTTTTCGAAGAACCCCAAAGATTGGCGAGTGCCGCTTCCAATTCTACAAACTTGTCGACTTTCTCATAAGTCTCATATAATGTTTTCGAGGCCCTCGAGATGAGCTCTTCGATCAACCTACTAGATTTGTCAACATTTAATCCCATGGTCAAAAACTAGATTACCTATTTCGGGTTGATCCCATTGATCTCAGAAACCGCCTCCCGGAACCTTTTGACATACTGCCGAAGAGTTTCGTTTGGCCTTTATTTAACCTGTAAGAGAGAAGTCATCATTCTGGCTCGTCTTTTGTTGCTGCCGAAGCGAGCGTGAATTTGATCTTGCAACTCTTCCCATGATTTAATGGATCTTTACGGAAGGGAGATAACCCACTCCCTGACAGTCTTCTTCAGGGTGGATAAAAACAGATGGCACATCGCCACTGCGTCATGGCCGTGAAAGTGCATGGCTTGTTCGAAGGAATAAGTGTGATCATGGGGATCTCTTGTTCCGTCATACATCTCTAAGGTTGGTACCTTGTAACTTCGGTCAATCTTTGCTTCTTCCAATTCTTTTGAGAATTGGGAGAATCAGGCCTTTTTGGATCCATAATACTTATTAGAAGTCTTCCTAGGCGAAGATTCTCCAATATGGCTTTCATAGCTTCGTTAGTCTCCCCGGTCTGTCCTTGAAGGTGATCTGACTCGCTTTCGCAAGTCCGCTATCTAAATTGATTTGGAATGGACTGGCTCCTTGTCTCGATCCCGGGCTCCACCCGCACGTCATTCCAGGTGTCCATCGTCGCGCCAGTCATGATGGTCTGAACGGGAGGCCGAGCCTCTCTGGCTCAAAAAGTCATGCCCTGCCTCGTTCAATTCCTCGTATTGCTTATCAAGCTCTTTCTGCTGGATGTCTAAAGCTTTTTTCTTATTGAGGATCGCCTCCAGGCGACGTTCTTTATCTGTTATTGTCTCCCAGCGAGACTGAGAGGGAGGTGGTCGTCGTAAATTGCTTTGACTTTACTGCGAATGTGAGGTTGCCATGTCAATTCTTTTTTATAAAAAATATACTCGGTATTAAATACGGCCCCTCCTTCTAGCGCCAATGTTGACGCCTGATTCTGTCCGACTGTCCTGCTGTCTATCATAAAAGAATACCTGCACAAAAGTCCTGACGGCTTGGGCCGCCGGTAGACTTCTCTGGTGTGAGTGTTAGTGAAGGTTTCAAGATAGGTCAACAATGGAGGCCTAAGTATCTAGTAGAAAAATAATAATTTTAACCCCTACCTCCATTATTGACCGGGTATTTATAGTACTTACTTGACTCTTACCAATCCTATTAAGATTGTCCATCGACGAGTTGTAGTTTCCATAGGAAGGTAACCACCCTAAACCATATAGGACACCTGACTCCTATTCTAATTAGGATTAGATATAGTAAATAGTCATCATCCGAATTGGTTTAAGATCCCAACCCAAGCCTATCGGACTAATGAGTCCTCATAAAAGACTGCAAAGCTGATGGTCCATTGGGCCTACCGCAATATGAATTACCGAATCAGGCTTAGCGAAATATTCATCCTAACAGTATAGATTCATCATAAAGGATAATGATGAGGTACGCATCATAAAGGATGATGAGGTATGCATCATAGATGATGATGAGGTACGCATCATAGATGATGATGATCCATTGACTTACGAAGAGGCTATGAGTAGTAAAGACTGAGAAAAATGGCTAACAACCATGAAATTAGATATGGACTCCATGTATGAGAACCAAGTATGGACTTTGGTTATTCCACTTGAGGGCATAAAGCTCATTAGGTGTAAATGGATTTTTAAGAAAAAGACTGGAGCAGACGGCAAGGTGAAAACCTATAAGGCTCGACTGGTTGCAAAAGGTTTCAAACAAAGACAAGGTATTGACTATGATAAAACCTTCGCCCCAGTAGCAATGCTCAAGTCCTTTTTAATTTTGCTTACGATTATAGCTTATTGTGACTACGAAATCTGGCAAATTGACATGAAAACAATCTTCCTCAATGGAAAACTAGAAGAGGATGTTTATATGATACAGCTAGAGGGTTTTATTTTAAAGGTTGAAACAAATCAAGTCTGTAAGTTACAACGATCCATTTATGTATTGAAGCAAGCTTCTCGAAGATGGAACATCCGTTTTAATGAAATAATCAAAGAGTTTGATTTTATAAAAAACGAGGATAAACCATATGTGAACAAGAAGGTTAATGGGAGCGCTGTCACATTCCTAATATTATATGTTGATGATATATTACTGAATGTCCTATTAAAGGGAAAGAATGTCCTATGTGATTCGATAAATGACAACTCAATAGTCCTTGGCCAAGGCAAAATGAAAATTAGAAATGATTTTTTAATTTACATTAATTAGAGTTGTGCATTTTAGAATCGAAATTCATATGATCAAATAAAATAAGACTTGACAGTAATTTCATGTCTTATATTTGATTGGGACATTATATGGTTGAATGATTTAACTGTACGGTAACTATTCGCGGAATAGGTTCTTTTATGATCAAATATTAAAATTCATATTATCTGTCGACGCCGGGATTTTCGTCGTCTCGTTTTTTATTATTAAAATGTCCCTTTTCAATTTTAGCCTTTTAATTTGAGATGTGATTTTGAAAAGGGTCGGCTTATGTGTCGACGGGGTTTGAAAGATCGATTTTATTATGAGCCAATTAACCAGAGTCGCCAGTTGGTATATTTGAAATGGATGTACCAACTCATCCGAATTTTGTTTTCGTAATCGCTGGCTCATATGTGACTCCGAATTAATTGGTCCGCAAACCGAGATTCATAGAGTTCGGGGGCTTGCTTAAGCGAGGGGAAGGTGTTAGGCACCCCCCGACTTCCGTGAAACACGGTTACCGCAATCTTGATGTTTTCCTATCCTTTTAAATCCTAAAATGTGTGTGTGCGCGTGTGTGTATGTGTGCGTGTGCGTGTGTGCCTAAATGAATGTCGTTGGAATACTTTATTTTTGAAAGTGCTTCAGAAATCTCGTTAACCCTATGCACGAAGGATTTGATTTAATCGAAGAGTTCATTTTTATTGTTTTTGTTTCGATAATAAAACCGATGATATTTTGTAAAACATATTTTTTCAAATCCTTCGCCAAATAGGAATAGAGCTCATCCGACACTTTCGATTTTATTTTTAGCCTACGAGTGATCTAATATCCTACTTTGATTGATTTTATGCAAATATTTATCGTTTCATTCCAAAATCATTTTCTCGCGTCAAAAGGGAAAATCAAGCATTAAAATGGCGTTGGAGTTATTCATGGGCATGTGAGCCATCCAAATAACCCCAAGCACCCACAATCGCACATTTCACTATCACGGGGCCTTAAACCCGATTTTCGACTCGATGTCGTTTTAAGGCCCAAAAACATACATATTTACATAAAGGTGCATCGCGATCGCTACATATGCAAAAACTATGAAATAAACTAAAAGGATATCATCGGGAGGTTAGGAGGAGATTCCATCCACAATAAATCCTTCCTAACCGTCCCTAATCCACAGATCTACAACATATATTGACTACATTAGATCTAACTTCCACATACACTAAATCAAACTATTTAAATAGCAATGCACCAAATATTTTCGGATCCACAGAAGATCCACCCAACAAAAGCACAAATAAACAAATATTTACCGATTAAACTATCAAAACAAGATAAAATATTACATCTAATAGATCTATAAAACAAGCACCAATACAAAGAGAGATCGAATTTTTTGCCTTGATATTGATGGAAAATAACACACTAGCACTCAAATCTAATGTAGGATAACATATGTGGTGTAGAGATTGGACAAAACAAGATGAATCCTCACATTTTTTGCCTAACCCGAAGGCTTTCTCTCTCTATTTCCGCCATTTTTCTCTCTCTAAAACCTTCAAAACTCTTCTCTTTTTTTTCTCGGACGCGAAAATGGCCGTTGTATAGCTGATCGGAGGCAGCCGCAGATGCATTGGTCAGGTATCGTTTCTGACTGGTCGTTTTTGAAATGGTCAGGTCTCGTATCTGACGGGTAGTTTTGAATTGGTCAGGTCTCGTATCTGACGGGTCGTTTTGAATTGGTCAGGTCTCGTATCTGACGGGTCGTTTTTTCAATTGGTCAGGTATCGTATCTGACGGGTCGTTTTTTAATTGGTCAGGTATCGTATCTGACGGGTCATTTTTCAATTGGTCAGGTATCGTATCTGACGGGTCGTTTGAATTGGTCAGGTCTCGTATCTGACTGGTCGTTTTGAATTGGTCAGGTATCGTATCTGACTGGTCGTTTTTTTTTTGGGTTGGTCAGGTATCGTATCTGACTGGTCGTCTTTTGGTTTGGTCAGGTATCGTATCTGACTGGTCGTCTTTTGGTTTGGTCAGGTATCGTATCTGACTGGTCGTTTTTTGGTTTGGTCAGGTATCGTATCTGACTGGTCGTTTTTTGTTTGGTCAGGTATCGTATCTGACGGGTCGTTTTTGAATTGGTCAGGTATCGTATCTGACGGGTCGTTTTTCAATTGGTCAGGTATCGTATCTGACGGGTCGTTTTTTCAATTGGTCAGGTATCGTATCTGACGGGTCGTTTTTCAATTGGTCAGGTATCGTATCTGACGGGTCGTTTGAATCGGTCAGGTCTCGTATCTGACGGGTCGTTTGAATCAGTCAGGTCTCGTATCTGACGGGTCGTTTTTGAATCGGTCAGGTATCGTATCTGACTGGTCGTTTTGAATTGGTCAGGTATCGTATCTGACTGGTCGTTTTGAATTGGTCAGGTATCGTATCTGACTGGTCGTCTTTTGGTTTGGTCAGGTATCGTATCTGACTGGTCGTTTTTGGTTTGGTCAGGTATCGTATCTGACTGGTCGTTTTTGGTTTGGTCAGGTATCGTATCTGACGGGTCGTTTTGAATTGGTCAGGTATCGTTTCTGACTGGTCGTTTTTGAAATGGTCAGGTCTCGTATCTGACGGGTCGTTTAGAATTGGTCAGGTCTCGTATCTGACGAGTCATTTTTTTGAATTGGTCAGGTATCGTATCTGACTGGTAGTTTTTGGGTTGGTCATGGGTTTTTACTGACGAGTCATTTTTATAATTGTCGGGTATCGTCTCCGGAATCGTTGCGTATTGTTCCAAATGGACTCGCATCGTGTTGTACATCATAAAAATGCAATAATTCTAGAGGAAAATTTAAAAGGAAAGCGTACCTGAATAGTTTGTGGGGCCTCCCTGGGATTCGTCCTCGTAAATCGCTTTTGCCAGTCATTTCTTTTGGTTTGACTTGTCATTCTTGGGGTTTGTCCCCGTAGATCGCTCTTGACAGCCAGTGCTTTTGAGCTTTGATCCTTGTTGATTAGCTGAAGGTGCTTCAGACAGTCATTTTGCAATTCCTTGATGTTCCATAGATTTTGGGTGCATTGGATCGTAGAAGTTTCCCGCTGTCATGTCTTTCCGATCAATGGCACTGGCATTCGCGACGCCGACAGTCTCGTACCTGTGATTTTTCTTTCATGTATAGTTTATTTTGATATATACATGGATGCGCAGATGTTATGCATGGATCAATAGATATGCTTGGAAGGAAATGACCCCTGTTTAGTCAAATGATACAATTTTTCACGTGTCGTTCTTTTTGACCACTCAGTTGTGTCATTCCTTATTTGGGGGGACAGTTTTCTGGACTTCAAGGTTGGTCCGTTGAATCGCATGCCCCTGATCGTTTCTCTGTTGGGGAATTGTATTTGTCGTTTTCGAATGCCCAATTGACTTATCCCGGGCTCCTCATCCTGCTGGTTCTCAAATCGTCATGTCTTTGAATTTGGGACGCTGGGACTTCCTCTTATGCCAAGACTCTTGGTTGATATCTAGGTGATCCTCTTGTCATTTGATCGTATGCATTGATAGCACTTGACTCTCATCCGATTGGGGCAGTTCATTTGGCTTTTTGCTATGATCGATGACCATGTTGCCCTTCCTCGCCTTTTAATCGATCAGTCCTGACGTCCGAGATTATATCGCTCTTGTATATGCTCGCTTGAATATCGAGGTAATGTCAGCGTGCATCAGACTGAGTTCGTCAAAATCCATTGATGGTCGTGGAGGAAGGTTCGTTGATGAGGAGTCTGATATATACCTGTGCCCCTTTCATTTCCATGATCTTTAAGATGCCCCAGCCTTTACTCATGTTTTTGTCGAGGATTCGTTTGGGAAGTCATTTCGTTTGTCATGCCAAGTTACGCACACCGATTCATATCCTGCACAAGTAACAAACGCTAAATGCTCGACCGTTCGGGTCGGCGGGGTTAACTCCGATATTACTAAACATCTCAACAGTAGAGCACAAAAATGGAATGCTCGTGATTATGCAATTTAGCTCATGTCTGTGATGTTTTCGTCTTATCGTAAAAACTTAGCATCTAGATGGATCTCTTTTTTCGTGAATTGTGAGTGGATTAACTTGACATTGAATGAATTGTGAATGTGTTAAGTCACTCTTGATTTCATTTTTTTTTTTTTTTTTTTTTTTTTCATTTGACGAGTTATGAAATCGTAATAAAACTTTTAAGCATTCATGGTCAATATACGTGAGTATGATTAAATTCAAAAACTACCTTCCTTTATCAAAGGTATTCCGTCTTCATTCTTGATATCGTTCTTCGCAGGATTTACGTCATATGGCAAGTGCACTGTACGATGCATCCTTCATTTAGGGGCCTCTTTTCCGTGACTTTAGATGAGCTTCCTTCTTTTCTCCGGTCGAAAATTTTTTCTTTTCCTCTTTTTTCAACTTCGCATTTCCCTTTTCGTGTCCACTTAACTCGTCTCGTTTTCTTAGGCTATTCAGAGTTACCCATTTAACGAGCTTTGGACCAATGACTCCCAAACCAGGCGGCTTTAGGGCATTAGGTGTAAAGACACCCCTTCGGGTTTACTTGCTCGAGTAACAGAGGCCACGCTTCGATACAAGTTAGGTGGTTTACCACATTCATTCCTCGTCTGATTCTGCGCAAGATTCGTTTTCTTAGGCTTGAGTTACCCATGTAGCGAGCGTTGGGCCGGTGACTCCCAAATCGGACGACTTTAGGGCACCAGATGTAGAGACACCTTTCAGGCTTAATTACTCAAATAACCCATGCCACGATTCGAATCTGCTCAGGTCTCTGCAGTCGTAATGCTCGTTTTCTTAGGCTCTGAATTACCCATGTAACGAGCGTTGGGCCGGCGACTCCCAAATCAGACGACTTTAAGGCGCCAGGCGTAAAGACACCCCTCAGGCTTAATTGCTCGAATAATTCAGGCCACGATTCGAGGCATTTGATTCACTTTTATTTACTTTTCGACTCCGCATCAATCGTCATCCTTATCGTCATAGCTTTATACCCCACATCTGAAAGTCGGCGCAAACGCAAAGTGCAGACTTGCCTATAAGGTTGATTATGCTTCGAACAACACTTCGAAATCAGCTCTTTGTGCAGTTTTAATAGGTTGATCAGTTTTAATCGTCTAATCATACTCACGAGTCTGCTCCACGGACGCCTCTTAGGATTAATTCGATTCCTAACAAGTCAAATAAAATTTTCTCTTTTTCCAAAAGTAATGTTAGAGTTAGACTATATACAGTCATAATATATGTACATGCAGACAGGAAAGAAATAAAGAGATGAAACGAGTTGTATCTTACCTGAGGGTCATCGTATTCTGAAAGAGCTCTGAATGGAAAAGACCAATTGATAGTACATCTCTGATGATGTTGTCGTACGCTCACGAGATCGTACCATAGATGTTGATTTGTGTACTATCTTTCCATGGATGGTTGATGACTGCCCTAGTGTCGAGTCGTCATCGATTTCAAAATTGCCCCAGTCCTGATTGTTGTCAAGGTCATTGCTTCGTGGTGTCTTTGACAGGTGGGCTGATGAGATGCTGGGAACCCAAGAATCATTTGCCGTTGATCAGGTTGGAAGTGTACTCCGATGGGTTGACAGGAGAACAGGTCATCTGAGTCATTGATCGTTAATTGCAAAACTATCGAAGGGTCATATATATTTTTACAAGGATTAGACCGCGCCAAAGTGGCTGCCTACGTACTCCTATAGGAAGAGGAGATCAGGTCTTTCATAGTTCAGGCCTTTTTTAGCACAACTGCCACCTTTTTTTTTTTTTTTTTTTTTTTTTTTGCTGAGCTCGTCAATCCCTTTTGTTGATGGTCATGCTCCCTTCGATAGAGGTTACTCCCATGTTTGAGAATATCTTCAGTGATTGTCATAACTTGATCCCCACTCAGTTTATCGCAATTCTCTGGGACGTTCAGGCTAGTCCCGTCGATGGAAGAAGTAAGTACTTGATTATTTGACTTAAATGCCCTCCTCCAACTTTCTCGCAACCTCTGCTTTACTATGTCCCATTTTCTTGAGGAACTCGACTGCCTTTTCTTCTCATGAGGCATTTTCAACATTTTAATCGCTCGCTTTCGCAGGCAAATAGTGCGATTATTTGGCAAGACTGACCCACATTCTGAGGTACCTTTTGATCCCTTCCCTTATTTCCAGGGGACAACTTTCAAGTTCACAGCAGGGCATTCAGGCTCGGATACTACTATTTTCGTCGGGGCACCTCTCGTTTCTTTTTGCCACTCCTTGGATTATGAGGGATCAGCCTCGTATCTCGTTGCAGTTGGTGACCATATCCATCACTTCATCTGAACCTTTCCTCTCTGTTGGGTAGGTTAGATTCTTCAATTTCATGTTATTTTCCCCATATTGGTGGCCTCAACATTGCTTGCCATTTTTTAGCTCTCCACTTTCGATAACATTTTGGATTTTATGCCGCAACGCCCAACATTCTTTCGTATCATGCCCCAGTGAGTTAGAATGCATCTTTGTGCAGGATCGTATCTTTTAGCCTTGGGGTCTGTAGGAGGCAGCAACTCCCTAATCTTTCCTCGGCTGATCAGAAGATACCGTATTTCTGCCTTTGATTGTTCAAGGGGTGCACTTTCAATCTATCATAGATATTGCTTGACCCTCCCTTTTAGGGTTTCACATTCTTCCAAGTGAATTCAAAGCTCCACTGGGGATTGTCTCGTAACTTCATCGATTCGCTTTCCCTGCCCTTTCAATCTGCTTTGATCTTTTCTGGTCAACTGGATTTTCTAAAAGAGATATAGTTCTCCCCTGTGACGATGACTCAGGCGGAGCATTGGGTTGCGGACCCTGGTTTAGCTGCCCCGCTGCTTAGATAATATGGCCATTTCAACCATCTGCCTTTTGAAATTTTCAAATTCCCCTAATGGATGGGAACCGGATCCGGAGTTGAATTCTCGGCCATTCTGATCGGTGAAGTTCAGATTCGTTTAGATCGTAGGCAGGTTTAGGGAACAATCTGCAAATAAAGTAATTTGAAATTTAGTTTTGGGAAATGAAAAAACGGATGCATGCTAAAGCGCTATTTCCATGTCATAAGTATTTTAATATTTCCCTGCAAAACAGTGTCAGCATTTGTTTTTTTTTTTATTATTTATTATTATTATTTTTTTTCTTTTTTATTTACTCTTTTATGAAACCGTACGCGGCTCGGGGAGCAACCTGCAAACAAAACAATCGAAGTTTAGCTTTGGGACATGGAAAAACAAAGGCATGCTAAAGTGATATTTCCATGTTTTATGAGTTTTTGATCTTTCCCTGCAAAAGAGTGTTAGCAGTTTTTTTTTTTTTTTTTTTTTTTTTTTTTTTTTTTTTTTTTTTTTTTAACAATGAGGTACTTGAATCGTAATGTCAATCATTGTGCCTCATCAACTCTTCCCTGCAAAACATAAGTCAGTGATTCTAAATGACAGGATGAGAGATAAAAGATGATTAACTGAAGTACGACATCATGTACGTAAAACGTGATAGGGTATGAAGAGACTTCCCGCGCGTTGGGTTTATCTGAGGCTGACCTACCCTAAGTTTCTCTCGCGGGCTTTTCGGCATGAAGGTTCCCAGATCTTCGCAACATACTAGACGGGAATAAATCCGGTCTTTCAATTGGATTGGATCTGAGTGGATGCTTTTCCTGAGCCTCGCTAGGGAGCGCCCCTTTGAGTCCAGTAATCCACATTCGACGGGTTTGCCTCAAGAGGAGGAACTGCTCAACATACATTCATCATACATTCATCGTACCTCACCGTATGCAAATGATGACATTAAAGTAAAGCATTCATAAAGCAATCACAAAACTCGCATATCCATTCATACACGCACAAAAGGT
The DNA here is from genome assembly GCA_947179155.2 of Hedera helix. Lineage (NCBI taxonomy): Eukaryota > Viridiplantae > Streptophyta > Magnoliopsida > Apiales > Araliaceae > Hedera > Hedera helix. The sequence continues at coordinate 19,221,242 of OX359270.1, forward strand.
AGATTAATCGTAAGTAATGCACACACACACACACACATTTTTTATATTTTTAAAGGATAGGGAAACATCAAGATTTGAACGCGGCCTAAGCCCTCTAATGTCCCCAGCGGAGTCGCCAGTTGTCGACGCCGGGATTTTCGTCGTCTCGTTTTTTATTATTAAAATGTCCCTTTTCAATTTTAGCCTTTTAATTTGAGATGTGATTTTGAAAAGGGTCGGCTTATGTGTCGACGGGGTTTGAAAGATCGATTTTATTATGAGCCAATTGACCAGAGTCGCCAGTTGGTATATTTGAAATGGATATACCAACTCATCCGAATTTTGTTTTCGTAATCGCTGGCTCATATGTGACTCCGAATTAATTGGTCCGCAAACCGAGATTCATAGAGTTCGGGGGCTTGCTTAAGCGAGGGGAAGGTGTTAGGCACCCCCCGACTTCCGTGAAACACGGTTACCGCAATCTTGATGTTTTCCTATCCTTTTAAATCCTAAAATGTGTGTGTGCGCGTGTGTGTATGTGTGCGTGTGTGCCTAAATGAATGTCGTTGGAATACTTTATTTTTGAAAGTGCTTCAGAAATCTCGTTAACCCTATGCACGAAGGATTTGATTTAATCGAAGAGTTCATTTTTATTGTTTTTGTTTCGATAATAAAACCGATGATATTTTGTAAAACATATTTTTTCAAATCCTTCGCCAAATAGGAATAGAGCTCATCCGACACTTTCGATTTTATTTTTAGCCTACGAGTGATCTAATATCCTACTTTGATTGATTTTATGCAAATATTTATCGTTTCATTCCAAAATCATTTTCTCGCGTCAAAAGGGAAAATCAAGCATTAAAATGGCGTTGGAGTTATTCATGGGCATGTGAGCCATCCAAATAACCCCAAGCACCCACAATCGCACATTTCACTATCACGGGGCCTTAAACCCGATTTTCGACTCGATGTCGTTTTAAGGCCCAAAAACATACATATTTACATAAAGGTGCATCGCGATCGCTACATATGCAAAAACTATGAAATAAACTAAAAGGATATCATCGGGAGGTTAGGAGGAGATTCCATCCACAATAAATCCTTCCTAACCGTCCCTAATCCACAGATCTACAACATATATTGACTACATTAGATCTAACTTCCACATACACTAAATCAAACTATTTAAATAGCAATGCACCAAATATTTTCGGATCCACAGAAGATCCACCCAACAAAAGCACAAATAAACAAATATTTACCGATTAAACTATCAAAACAAGATAAAATATTACATCTAATAGATCTATAAAACAAGCACCAATACAAAGAGAGATCGAATTTTTTGCCTTGATATTGATGGAAAATAACACACTAGCACTCAAATCTAATGTAGGATAACATATGTGGTGTAGAGATTGGACAAAACAAGATGAATCCTCACATTTTTTGCCTAACCCGAAGGCTTTCTCTCTCTATTTCCGCCATTTTTCTCTCTCTAAAACCTTCAAAACTCTTCTCTTTTTTTTCTCGGACGCGAAAATGGCCGTTGTATAGCTGATCGTAGGCAGCCGCAGATGCATCTGCGGCTGGCCGCAGATGCATCTGCGGCTGCCTGCTGTGGTCGCCTGGGCCGCCGCCTCGGCTGCCGTGTGCCGTCCTCGAGCCGTGCGAAGCCCCAAAAGTCGTTGGCCGCAGATGCATCTTCGGCTGTCTGGCTTGATTTTCTCGATTTCCGTGTCACGTGGTCTTAAATCGCCAATTTCTGCTGTATTATTTCGGAAGGCTGTTCCTCGGTGTATAAATTGCTCGCTGTGCTTGGCTTCCAGGGGGCGCTGCCCCCTACCCCCCCACCAGCTCACCGGCGAGCTGGGCAGCCGCTCGCTCACCGGCGAGCTGGGCAGCCGCTCACTCACCGGGGAGCGAAACCCCCGAACATCGTAAGCGGAGTGGCCATTAGTCGTCTTTTGTGGTCAGCTCAGGCCTTTCTGGATTAACTGTTCGCCTTGCCTCAAGTGACCGGATGCTCGTTGTCCGTTGTGGCGGTTTTGACCATAAATCGCTGGGGTGGGTGGCTTTGTGCTGGGGTCCACCTTTCTTTCCGCATGTCGGGTCAAATGACGATTTTGCCCTCCTGCCAGGGTTAGTAGAGAAAGTGCAAAATTTGGGTGTCTACATTATCTGAAAAGTCGTTGATCGCTAATCGGTGGATTTGAAGTGGAGCGCGAAGGAATTAAAGGTGAACTCATACCTGTTCAAGAATAGTTCTACAAGAGTATAAATCTCTAACTTCTTATTTAATTAAAAATTGTGCATAAAGATCGATCCTGATTATGGTATGTAAAATTTTAAAATTTGATTTTATAATGTTTTCGCCCTTTTATACAATTTGATTGTATGTCTATGGATATTTACAAACTAACAATGGCATCAAGAGACAAACTTTATGCGAATTATTAATTGTTTGATTCCGTATATATATGTTTATGTGTTTAGAACAATTTATTGGGCATAATATGTTGTATAAAATCATATTTTTTGAAAGAAAATCAAAAATTGCAATTTATAAAGAAAGTTGAAAAATCTTATTTTGTGACGTGGCGCGGGGCTCGCCGGGCTTCTACGAGTATGACGTAGAAGGTGTCGTTTTATGCCTTTGGGCCAAGGCAAAATGAAAATTAGAAAGGAATTTTTAATTTACATTAATTAGAGTTGTACATTTTAGAACCGAAATGCATATGATCAAATAAAATAAAACTTGACAGTAATTACATATCTTATATTTAATTAAGACATTGTATGATAGAAGAATTTAATTGTACGGTAACTATTCGCAAAATAGTTTTTTTATGATCAAATATTAAAATTCATATTATCTGGAAAGTCATTGATCGCTAATCAGTGGATTTGAAATAGAACGCGAAGGAATTAAAGGTGAACTCGTACATATTCAAGAATAGTTCTACAAAGGTATAAATCTCTAACTTCTTCTTGTTTAATTAAAAATTGCGCATAAAGATCGATCCTAATTATGTTTTGTAAAATGTTAAAATTTAATTTTGTAATGCTTCCGCCCTTTTATACAATTTGATTGTATGTCTATAGATATTTACAAACTAACAATGACATCAAGAAACAAACTTTATACGAATTATTAATTGTTTGATTCCGTATATATATGGGTATGTGTTTAGAATAATTTATTAAGCATAATATGTTGTATAAAATCATATTTTTTGGAGCAAGATTCTCATGTTACATATCAATACTTCATGAGATTTTAACCTTTGATGCCAATCATACCCTATTGTCATTAGGCATAAAGCAATCTCATGTCCATTATATCTGTACCACTAGAGAATTACCATCAACTTAAGCAGTCTGTTATTAACTCAAAGCCTACTACTTTCACCAACGAAGAGACGTGTACAAAATGCATGAAGTGATATATTTGCATATATGTAAAATGAAGAAGATCATCTACATGCAAGACCTCTCCTCTCAGAAGAACATATTATAACTGAAAGCTTGCTGTTTCCAGAACTTATAAATACAACTCAAACTTTTCGTCTCCGAGTCCTTCGGGCAATCTGAAATAAATGCAGAACATCGATCTTCAGGAACAAAGCGATACAGGATAAGAATAAGAGGCAGAGCTTGTAGTTCTTACCGCATCCTGATTCATATTGATGACTTCAGAGGTTGATGTATTAAACAAAACTCCAGGTCCTTTGTTCCCTTTTGCTGCATCATATATAATTGAATTGGTCATAAATTAATCGAAGTAAGTTTTCTGTTTCCTACAATGCTAAACCAAAATGCCAAAAAATAAAATGCTTTCATAATTTTACTAGGCTTTATGCCCAAGCTTTTGATTAGTGTGTCGTTGGCCACTTGTAATAGACCACTCTATTTTGCTTTTCATTGCGCCTTTCCAGTACAAACAATATCATAGTATGAAATTTCACTACAGATTTTGGTAAAAAATATAAACATACACAATTAACAACTCTTTGTTGTTTTTCTTTTGTTTTCTTTTTATATACATGTATCTATGTATTTATATATAGAATTAAAGTTTAATACACTGTCAGTGTCTTATACAAGCGGTGTTAGAATTATGACACATAATTAATGAAGTACTTATGTGGAACAAAATTACTCTTATTTTAATGATATGTCATGATCCTAAACCCGCTCGTCGTGTATGCATAATAAGTGCATCAAATTTAAACTCTTATATATATATGTCCATGGGTTTTTATTATTTAATTTATTTATCTATTTTTATGCATTTTTATTCTTTATGTATAATTATTACTTATTTACTTTATACTCTCCGTTCCAAATTATAAGATAAATATTGACTTTTGAAAAGTCAATTTCAAACATTTTCAAAATTGAGATGAATTAATTTAATTTATGTCAAAACTACTACTATTTATAAGATTTATTTTTTTGAAAATTTAAATGAATCATAATAATTTTAAATTTGAAAATGTCTCGAATTGATTTTTAAAAAGTCAATAATGATCTTAAAATTTGGAAAGGAAGGAGTAGTTTTTATTTTTTTTTCATTTTCATGCTTTTATCCTTTACTTTTCTGTCTTTCTACTTTTACAATTTCATATGGATTCAGCCTAACCCAACTTGATTTATTTAGTTTGAAGTTGTTCTAGAGAAAGTTTTAAAATGTAAATTAGTTCAATCAGAAAAAAAGAGAAAACTTGAAATGGCTACTCTTATTGTCCAACAAACTCTAACCTTTTAGTGGGAAGTGAAACACCTAGCTCATAAATGACCTACAAGATATGATTACACCTAGATCATAAAAGACCTACAAGATATGATTAATTTGACAGACCGATATGGAAAACATCAAATGACTTACAACCCTGACAACTAAGACAAACTACAGAAGTAAATCTTGTAACATAAAAAAACAAAAAAATACATGAACAAAACAAAACCAAACCAAATTTAGCAAAAAAAAATCAAAAATGTAAAAGATGGTACCTGCTGGAGGGAGCTTTCTATTTAGAGCATAAATATTTTCCTTCTTTGGCGAGTTCTGCATTTGTTGGGAAGCATCACTGCTAAATGCATCAACAATTTCCATTGGACTGCTAATGGTGGAGTGCTCCCCACAAACACTGTAGCAAGTCATAAATGATAATGTTAAACCAGAAGATTGATTAAGATGCAAATAACACAAAAATAGAAAGGATCCTTTTATAAGCTGAAAAAAAGAAAACTCAACTACGTGAAACAGAAACTTATCAATTTGGTTCCATCATATTTTGATAAAAGCCATGCCTGAAAGCACCTGCCCATTTGCAGAACATTCACTAGGCAATATGATTCATAACAAACAGCATTACATTAAATAAGAGAGAGAAAATGAGCTGCACTTTCCTTTTAATTTCTATGTAGTAGTTGTCGATATAGTTAAATCTATGAGTTTGGACAAAGGTGTGGGAGACAGAAATTACAGAGTGCAAAAATATTGCTGCAGCAAAAGGTGATAAATAAAAGTACAATATGGCAAGGAGAAACACATGACAAGATACAGATAACAAAGAGAGATGTATTTCTTGTAGTTTTAATGAATAAAATCATAGTTTAAGCTCAACGGTATCTCCCAATCATTTAGAGTGAATATAAATAACACACTACTGTTCTAGAGGTTGTGAATGCCATATTTTCAGGCATTCCAAATATCTTTCATTCAATAGTGCCAATAAAATACGATGCTGGATAAAAAGTGCTCCTTCCCCCCGAAAAAAAATACACGGGCACTTTTCTGTTTGGATTGTCAGATACAGGAACCCTTGAAGATGTTAAAAGAATAACATGGTGTATAATCCAGATCAAATATATTCAACATGTTCACTGGAAACCAAAATCACTTACAGGTTCCATGGTTGGAGACTGCTTGAATCCTGTATTAATATTACATTCTTGTTAGTGAAAAGATCCACAATATAAAATAAAAACAATCAAATAGTTTTTAAAATGTAATTCTTGCGAATGGATAAAAGATAACATTTCTCCAAAATTTAGTTGATGCAAAATTCTAATCTAACTGGTGGGCATAAGAAAAAACAAATAGAATTAGACTATATTAGTAACGATACATGATGTAGTAATGTATTTGTCAGATGAAGATGCTGCTCAATTAAAAAAAATAGTATTCCCTTCATTCAAAGAAATTAACTAACCAGTTTGATTTTTAACTATAAAAAAAATCAACGGCAAAGGATAAACATGAATATAAATTCTGACCTTAATGGATCAGAGTAAACAATAATGTCGAATTAGGGTGAACTTAGCCAATTAGGGGGTTTAATTAAATATACATTTAAGAGAAATTATATAATTACAGGAATTTTTTCTTTTAATTAATTGTGAAATATAGCAACAAAAAAATGTAACAGTAAAGGGTAATTTAATCATTCAGGAAATAAAACATATGTTTTTTGTTTTTTAGTTTTTCTTTCTTTTCCCTCTTTTTCCCTTCCCTGGACTTCTAGTCCTCCTGTATGCATCTTTTTCTCCCTTCTAATAAAATTCCTCCCTTTATCCCATAAAGGAAAGTCTTATATTTTTTGTTTGTGGTTTATGAGTATGCTGTTTAGCTATATACTTCCAAGTGTATAACAGTTCATTTGTCAATGGTAATCATTTAAGATATGATGATCTCTCCTATATATACGATAATCATTTAGGTTATGATTTTCAGTTTACCTTTTGTGAAACTGAACCATGACTTGTAGTCTCCCACAAGATCTCATTTTCCAAGCTTAACACTTCAACCCCAACGTCAGACACGATCTGTATAAAACATTCTGCAAAAGTTAGTCACCAAGAATTCAGATCTGGAAATTAATGGGTGACGGGTTGACCAATATATCTTTATTAGGTATATAACAGATTTCAATAATGATTCATACTGCTGAAAATTAAAATATGGATAAACATAAGGTGAGCATTGATGATAAGCAGAAACAATGTACGGGCTTAAATTTTATTTATTCCTCCCTTAGTTTATAGCTGACTTGTTTCTTTGAAAGCATGGTACTTGGAATATTTAAGGAGAACTGAAACATGGACTTACCTTGATGGTACATCTTGGTATAGTGCAATGCACAACATGCTATATAGATTTGAAGAAAAAATATATAAAATAAAGGGAAATTATTTGCAAAGTTGGATTGGAAGAAAAAATAGGATATCTACTATAAAAATAAAGAAAACAAATTATGTATGACACGAAACATCATCCAAACTGAATAAGAAACATAAACTGACTCGAATTTAAATTGGTAAACTTGGTATTCAGTCACCCATGAGCGTTTTGACTTCCAATTTCCTAATCAATCTAATCATAGACCTACACAAATGTAATTTAATCCAAATATGTTCTTTATATAAAAAATAAAAAAAGTTGAACAAATTGGAGTCAAAGTATCCTCATTCCCCCAAAAAAAGTAAGGTGAGGTGATATATGCACACAAGAATTTAATGTAATATATAGACACGTTTAAATAATTTGTTAAATATAACTACGCTCTTGAAACCCCAAAAAAAAAAAAAGATATGTTAAATGCTGCGCTTCACAAGCAACCTCAACAAATAAATCAAACTATCTATTGGTGTATAGTTCCACTAATATGTGACTCGGGATTAAGGTGATGGACATGAAAAACATTTGACCCATCATAATTTTTTAGCTCAATTAACTTAATAGTTCGAGTTTGCAACTTATCATATATAATAGTAAGAGAAGAACGATACATATTTTTCATCTAGTTATTGATACTTCTTCACAGATATCAAACTACAAAGTACCTTTGAGCTGCAAACATCATTATGATTGATTTTCAAACACTTGGACGGCTCCACAATCGTACTGTTACATTTTGTTAACGTATCATTTCTATGTAGTGAATCAGAACTTGGCAGATCTTCATTCTGCGCTACTGAAGGTTTCATAGCAACAGAATCACAAGAAGATGGAAGCTGTTCATTTCCGATAACTTGCTCACAGTTTCTAGGCTCCTCCTCGTCAAGCTCATCATCAACGGAGAACTCATTATGCAACCCAGGTGATATAGGTAGGCATGAAGAAGAAACTGGGTTTTGTATTCCACTAGAATTCACTTTTTGCTCAAGACTTTCGTGCTGCTTCTTTCCATGTGCATTGGGAGTCTTGTCCTTTTCATTTATCCCTCTCGTTATCAAATCAACTTTCTTGCACAGATCCAGGTTCAATGAGACACATTTTATCACATCTGACACTGAAAACTCCTCTTGACATTTCCTGTCGTGTTTAGTGAGATTCCTAACAGGCTTACATATTATAAACAAGTTCATTAGTACTAAATAAGCTTGCGAAGAACCATGAACCAGTAAACAAACATAACTATGAGGTGACACTAGAGACATACACATGAGATCTCTGATTCAAAACCATGAGGGATTTTTTCAGAAATATTTCTGTCAGAGCCACTTAAATGAGCCTGTAAAAAAAAAATTACAGAATGACATTATTTAATAAAAATTCACAGAGTTTACAACAGATACAAATTTTTATCTTGCCTCTCTTTTCTTAGCAATACTTATTTTGTAGAGTGATGATGGCAGCAAAATAAGACTCGGAGAATGAGAATTAGAGACACTACTATTCTTCAATGTGTTTACAAAAGAGATTCCAAAGTCTGCTAGAGTATGCAGCTTCTGCAATATCATAAACCCTAGTATTAGTATTGATAAGGCAATACCAGAGAGAAGTTGTCTGGTTTGAGAAAACTTACAGGAGTTGCCTGAGCATTGACAGCATCCTCCGCCCTCTTAATAGCATTAAAAATACTTTTTAAATTTGAGACAGCATTGTTCACATGCTTATCACCATCAACAAAATTAGTATTTACTAAAGCCTGCAAGGTTAAAAGAAGTGGACTGCAAAAGGAAGAGAAAAAATCAGTTCAGCATATTACCATTACTCGATAGTCATATTTAAAAACCACAATTCACCAAAGATATGCAGTTACCTGCAAAACTGAGTAAAAGTTTCTTCGTCTTCACCCTCAGGGGGAAAACCTCTATCATGTGCAAGAACGTGGATCAAGAAAACCACTATGTACACTGGCTCATCTGTCATTCTTCCCTGATTTGCCGCATTTGGGACCAAATGAGCTTCTATACTGTAATCCCTTATAAATTCTGCCATATATTTCAGTGACTAAGATAAAGAGGTTGTCAGCACACATTAGTAATACACTGAAAAGGAAAAGTTATACCAAATAAGAAGGGGAGGAAATAACAAGGAGATGAAGGCCTACATCTTCTTGTAAATCCTTTTCAGAATCTGAAGCAGCCAATGCAAAAGCACAAGCATATCTACAAGGAATAGTGTGCTCCTTCAAAAGCTTGTATGTTTTGTCAACAAACTTTCTCCTTACCAAAGATGATGGGTCCTAAAATTGTGGCATGAAACCAAAAATTAGTAAAGAGAAGATTACCAGGAATTATAGTGGCTACAATACATAATTAATTAAAATGAACTTAGAACGGAAGGAGCACATACAAGTACCTAGATAAATTTGGCAAGGTTACCAACAAAGGATTAATGGCACCCTGTGTTACAAATATAACTACTGTACTAACTTTATAACGCAACCACAAAAAACTCCACATGAATTCTTTTAGGGAACCGCAGCTGGTCAATATGTTATTTTTTTGTCTAATAAATTAACTTGCATATATATATCATTGTAATCAAAATAAGGCGTTTAAATATAATAAATATACAACTTTATCAAAACATGTTTTAGCAGACTGGGTACCTTGGCCATCAAAACTGTAAGGCGGAAAATCTGTGGTGATATATGCAAATCCCATCTTCTTGAAAGCCGGAGTACAGATTTTGCAGCAGTTAATCTGATCTGAAACTTGTCAGTTTCGCTGCATTACATAAAGCAAGCAGCACAAATAAGCTGAGAACTGCTAGCAGATTTTGTATAAGCAGTAGCTCACAGAAAAGAGGGGAAATAAGAAAATAAGCAACTAATCTAATATCAACAGATAATTACTAAATTTCTTTAAACAGGATTAAATATTATAATTAAATGAAGGGAACAAATCATATCAAGTAATACCAAAATGAAATCCTCCCTACCAAAGCCCATGCTTAGCAGCTCTGGCCTGCCACAGCTAATCATAGAGTGATTTTAACTTTTGTTGGTTAATGAATAACAGTTCATGGTTCGACTGAATATAACCGAACTATGACATTATTATTTTTTTAATATTGAACAACAAAGCCAACAAAATTGCATTAATGGAATGACAAGAATGTTTCAAATATATCTAAGATGCTGATGATCATGTAAGCTACACGACTAGAGCAGGGTGGATAAAGTGAAGTGATATAAGACAAGATTTGGTTGGAAGATAATTGACAGAAACAATGGGAAATCAACTCGGCCAGGCTCCGCACTCACTACCTCGAGGATGTTTTACTTGGGTGGTGCTCCGCACACCAATACTCCTTGGATTTCTCAACCACAAAAAAAGAACAATAGCTTGTAGCTAATAATCAGTAATCTATTTTGTAGTGTAATAAACTTGTGGCCCTTTCTAAATACTAAAATTCTAATCACACTATTAAATGTCCTAAATCCCCAATAATAAATAAATTATATCAATTACTCTCACATTAAACATAATAAAAAAAACAAATAATAAATATAAAAATCTTTGAGCAAACTTGTGGTCCCCTGGTGCATAGAGGTGTTGTGCGATCATAAAATCCTAGGTAAGTTTGAGAGAAAGTTCTATAGGATGGTTAGGAGGCCAGTGATGCTATATAGAGGGGAATCAAGAAGCAACATGAACACCATAGTTGTCAAGGCACTAAGGCGAGACGAGGCAAGTCAGAGGCTAGGAGCCCAAGTGCTTAGGTGCCCGCCTAGGCATCCATAAGGTGATAAGTCGATAACAATATATAATTTATACATTTATAATTATTTTATATATATATATATATATATATATATATATAAATATATATATATGTATACTAAAAAATATATTAAATAGTGAAGAAAGTACACTTAAATTATTTAATACAAAAGCATGTGTATATTAATAGTACATGAAATTAGTATATTGTAATTATGAAAAAAAACAAAAGTATAAGAAAAAGAATTTTTTTTATAAATAACTATATATATATATTAATTTTTTAAGTTTCTAAAGCCTATTGCCCAAAAGCCAAACAGGCCCTAAGATAAGTGTCAACTAGTTGTCCTCCATTTGAGGTCATTAGCTAAAGTGACCAAGCACAATTAATATACAAGACAAACTTCCTCGCTCACATGTGATATTAGTGACTTTCAAATCAGTCATCACTCACTAGACACCTGTAAAGTTAAAAAAAATAACTCAACTCAGCTCTCTGTCATACACGCCAACTCAGAAATAGGAACCCGACAATAGGAGACTAGGAGAGCATGGTGGTTCGTTTGCCGACATGCTAAAACCTCCCACGCGCTGCTGTAAAACACCAAAAAATTCATCGCCAATGACACGCCCCTCACTTCGGCGCATGAGATCACTCATCATCATCGAATTTTTTTCAGTGCACTCGGATTTCACTAATCTATCCATTTTTATGTTTTGTGCTGCTGTTTGTGATGTTTTTGGACAGTTTACATGTGTTAAGCTGAGTGTCACAAAGGCGCGACCTCGCCTTGCACTTTGTCCAGCGTCTTGACATCTAGGTGACGCCTTGATAACCATGATGAACACGAGATGATAGTTACTGAAACGAGAGTTGTTGAAACAAGAATGTTAAGGTCGATGTATGAGCATACAAGATTAGATAGAGGACCAAAAATAAGAATAATTGAAAGAAGGCTGGGATAACACCGATTGATGAGGAGATGAGATAACATTGGTTGAGATGGTTTGGTCATATCAAACGATGATTTATAGATACAACGGCGAGAAGGGGTATATTGTATCAAAAGGAAGAATATATAAGAAGAGAGAGGATAGACCAAAATTTACGAATACCTTGAGAAAGTATATCTAGTACATAATGATGAAGGTCAACACTTCCCATTGTCAATTAGTTTTAGGTTAGAGAATTTGATAGCTTAATATATTAAATTTGGGCTCATTTTATAAATCAATATGATATCAAAGCGTGGGTCTATAACAGTCTTCTTCTTACCAACTTGTAATTCATTTCTTAAAGGTCAAAGTTAACACTTTCTTAACTAGTGGTCACTTATCAATCAAGCGGACTTAGGCGGAGGCAGCCTAGCGCCTAGGCATTTTCTTCGACAGTCTCTTTCATTTATTTTTCTACTGTATATATTTGTTAGTTGTTATACTATAAAAACCATATAGTATAGGTAATTTGTTAAAATCTTTTAAGGCTTACCAAATTTATTTCAAGTATTGTAAAGTTTCAAAACCTTTATTAAATCCGATACGTGTTTGATTCCTCCTATTGACGGAGCCTAGGCGCCTAGCCAAATCGAGGCAGTAGAAAACCCGCCTAGCGTCTAAGCGAGGACTAAGCGGACTTGGGTAGGATATTTAGAACATTATTATCAATTAGGCCAATCGTTGCCCGTGATTTACTAGATAGATTTCTTCTAGACTTGTGTTGTGGGTCTCATATTCATCAAGTCCACGTGCAACCCTCAATATGGGTTACACACGTGAGAGAGAGTGTTAGACTATATAACTTGTCCCACATTGAATAATAAATACCTTGAGAATGTATGTTCAGTACAAATGATTTTGGGTTAGAGATTGATGTTTTTATGCCCTAGATTTAGCCCTATTTTATAAATCTAACACTTATCATGGCTAAAAGCCTAAGACTACTCAGCAATGATGCATCAAAAGAATGCTTGTATTCTAAAGACCAGTAAAAGTACCCTGTGAATCCCACTAGCAACAATAGTTATGCCTTAACAGGTAACGGGGCCACGGGTCGCACGTTTCAGGGCGAAGCCATGTCTTAGGCAGAGCCTGTGCGCAAAGCCTGACCCGGGGTGGGGAGACTTAGTCCGACTGCGGTTGGGATACTCCACATTATCACCCTGTGAAGCATCTGTAGGCTGACAATATTCCTGAATTAGCAACAACAAAGGTATATTTTTAGCCCCAAGTATGGGAAACCAGCAACCTAGAGGTCATAAAACATTACTAAAGTACATATCCATGTATATTAAGGTGACATTACAAAAGTGGGTATCATGCCATTGCCTTCTCTTCACGCAAAGCACATGAGTTTTCCTTTTTATTCAACAAAGGAAAACATTTAAGTGAGGGAGGTGTGGAACTCAAACATACACTACACTGCAAGAAAAACAAAGCATACACCTGAGTCCTCTGCTTTTTCATGTCTTGCATGACTTTATATATAAACACGATTATATTATGTTTCATAAGTAAAAAAACTTCAAGGTTAGTCATAAAGTATGGATTAAGCTGTCATAAAGATACTCTCTTATATAACAAATTTCTTGGCATTTTTTGATTTGTATTCGTAATACTATTCTAAAATTTGTATTATAAGCATAACCGGGAATTTTGTAATCAGGTTTTCTGATCACAAGTTTTCATTATGACAATCAGCCACTAAATTAGTGATGTAAGACCAGAGTGCACAAATAAGATGAGGGGGAAGTAGAAGAGTGCTTCACCCTCATAAGGGAATTACAATGTTGTAGACAATGGCACAGGATTATTCTCAAATAACATGAATCCTGAAACTAACTTGTGCAGAACTCGATGCTTATATAAGAGTAATCTAGGACCTAATACTACTAGGACTAGTGATCGAACTAAGAGATATCCAATTACCCTACACCAATCTTTACTAGTAAAGTAAGTGCTAAAAATAATTAACTTACCAAATCAACCTAGATAAACAATAATTCCCAAAATCCTTAAATTACATCATAACCCAGTTTGAATTCCAAATCTAATTATATAATTAACCAACCATACGTATAACCCATAAAGAATATTAAGGACACTATAGAATTGTAGTCCAAGTCTATATAAGTGAAAAGGGAAAGATGTCAGAATAAAGTGTTGAGTGATCATGCAGCACTAATTTCTTATCTAACATATTTTTCTCCATTTTGTTGAATGTGTCGACATAATACCTTTATCAAGTTCCCATGCTAGCATAGCAGCATTATATCATGATAATGGCCCCTTTCTATGCCCATGCTTCATAATCAAATTTTTGGATCACATGATTTCATATATGACAATCTGGCACTGAATAAGGTTCCTTTATATTCTACCAAGTCAAATATGATTTGTGAAACAGTACTATAGTGAATTGATGACAGGAGAAGGGGGGAACACAGAAATGTAGTATTTTATTTTTAAGTATACAGAAGTGATAAGCACAGAATACCATTGGTCATTTATTCACCACCAGGGCTCAGTATAAGGCAGCGGCATACTTTTGTTCCGCCAGGCTCAGTTTGGGATTAACTATGTGCCAAAAAGAATGACCAATATCTCTAAACTGAACACTCTATTTTTGGCTACCCTTGGGCAAACTAATATACCTTTCGTGTATTTGCCTGTATATATTAATTTCTTAGTTGGTATTCAAATTAGAGCTCAGAGAATAATAATTCAATGAGGAAAAGGAAGGCTGCAAGTTAATAATTTAGCATCACTTAATAATTTAGAAACTATACCATGAAATTGTACCATCAGAAAAATCATCCTTCTGAAGCATTTGCAATATTTCTTGCAGCAATTTATTAATTTGACGACTAACATGAGTACGTTGATGTGGCAAAAAACTCTTGACAAGTGCTTTAAGCCCAAAACTCTGCAAAGGAAAAGCCAATAAACTGGAACCTGAATACAAAAAGTGAATGCAGATAAAAACATACAACTTCATTAAGAAAATTGAACCCATTTTGGAGATACAATTGCTGCTTCTTTAAGAATTCATAGGTTTTCAGTTGAATGCATCGACTATATCAACCACATTTGGACTGATTTACATGACATGTGTGCATATACAACAAGTAGATGAAAGGTCAAAAATATGAAAGGTCGAAATTCAACAAAAGACGGTCCAAGAGTTCATAATGCCAATTCACCCAATGAAAATTATGGATATATTGACACTTCAATGTTTACACTAAATCGATACTAACCTTCAATTTACAGAAACTGGTACCATCAGAAGTCTTATCAAATGAACCTATATTATCTGATACTTCCACCTAAGCAAAGATAGGGAAGATAATAAGCAGGTGAGTAATTTTGGATATTCTGGAGGAATTTTCCTATTACAACAGCATAGCAAGAAATAAATTAGTTAAAATTTGAAAACGGATATCAGTTACTTGGAAAATTTTCTGAACAATATATTGAGTTATCTCTTTGTGTCGGGCTTCAAATGATAGAGCAGAATGTTGTGCCATACAGCCCAAGGACTGCAACACAGTTGGAATATTCAGCCCATTGTGTAGAGCATCCACAAGCGTCTAGACAAGTAAACAAAACAAAAAAAGTTTGATAATTTCCAAGTACATCAAATTTGTTAAACAAAATGCCAATAACAAGTGAGATCAAAATGCACAAATTATCATATATGTAAAACAGCTTTAGAAACTCAGGAATCATGCCACCACTGCCTAATGAAACCATATAAGAATCACTTTAGTAAAAGTTTCCCAAACCACTATAAAAGTATCCAATGCCATGTCCGAGAATGTAAAGCTTCAAGACCAGGCCAGTAGCCCAGTTAGGCGAAGACCCACTGCCCACAGTAGAGAACGGGTTCAAGGCTCACCCCATTCCCTCCCTCACGTGATGTAAAGAACACCTTAGCAAATATAAAACTCCCAATAGCTTCAAATATAATCGTGCAAACAGGTTATAATTGGTATTCCTATGTCAAAGACATCATGCATGTGAAACTGAGCATGGACAAGTTGGAATACAATATAACTGACGAGAAGCCAAATAAAAGATTAGTAGGGATCACAAGGCTCACACTTTCTAAAGAAGAAATCATACACCTATAGGGCTAATCATACATAATAACAAGAGAAGAAAGATCATATTGTGTTAAACTTAAGGGCAAGCAAATTCTTAAATCACCTATCATTTGACAATCAATTTACTTGCTACCCAAACCAAACAAAGGGAAAGAAATGAACACAAAGTTTCAATCACACAGCTGAATGAAAATAAAATGACCAAGAGAAGATGTCTCTCTTCAATGGAAAACAGTAAATGATCATCCAGTGACATTAATAAATTTAAGCCACAAGCAGACAAAGATCAAGACTCGTACTTCCATTCACATTGAGACGCCCAGAGTCAGATCCAAATACATGTAAAGCTATTGTGTCGTAAAGAACATGAAATTACATGTATGCCAGTCAGGTTTAGAAAACCAGACCTTGCATAACTCTGAGAAAAAATACTGCTCAGAAGAACCAATTAACGCAGCAATTGCAGAAACAGCAAGTTTCGACTCGGCTCGAGTTCCCTCCACGCATATCCTCTCCAGGGAAGGGTAAATATCACTACACAGACAAAGTACGTGATTCCACTTGAAAGCCAATAGCAAGGGATAAGCAGGAGCACAATATAAAATAAGTTTTTTGTTGAAGACAAGACGGTTTCCTCCTCCAATTAAATACATGAGAAAACTAAAAAAAATTAATGTCAGCAAACAGGTACAGAAACTCCTTCCACACACATCAATCTAGTCATTTCTTGTCTACAAATAAACTTTGATCTTTAGTCCAAGCGACAGGTATATTTTTATAACATAAGAGAATTGATATTTCCACAAGCTAATTTGATATTTCCGCACGTTTGTCCCATTGGATCTTGCAAAAATATCAAATTAACTTGCGGAAATATCAAATTAGCTTGTGGAAATATCAATTCTATATGACAATTGATATTTTCACAAGTTAATTTGATATTTCTACTCAAATGGGTCCATTTGATCTTGCGAAAATATCAAATTAACTTGTGAAAATATTAGTTCCCTAACATAAAACCCATTACCAATATTAACAAATTTTGCATAATAACATGAACAAGTATAAAAAATTTAACTACAAAAAGTTCCTTCAAAGTATGTAACATGAGGCATTTTAGTCCCTCGTGTTTTAATTTTAACAAAGTTGTCCCTCCAGTATGCAAACCGTGAGAGATCAAACCCGACTTCAGCTCAAAATAACCCAAAGTGCACAGCTTGCTTTTAAAAACTGAAGGGTCCCTCAAGTATGATATTCCTGACAAACCATACAAGCTGACACTTTCAGCTGCAAACTAACCAAGAGTTTGGCTTGCTCTAAAAAACTGGAGGGTGTTTAGGGAATCTTTAACAATACACTCAAGGATCTAGGGAAAGTCAACTGCGAAAAAATCCACACGCAAGACTTGTGCCGTGAACCCAATTCTTTCCAAAGAACAAGAGTACTGATTGAAGAAGGAATACGGTTGTAAAATCCAATAAAATGGCATGATAATTAGCTTGGAATTGAAAATTAGCTATGTAAAGTAGTCCATATCACTGTTGCAAGAATTTGAAACCACGGTGATGTGAAGACTGTGGTGAAGCTGTGGAACGAGTTGCTGGAGTTTGAGAGAACAAATTAGAGAAGCCAAAAACCTTCCATGATATTGACAGATTTGTTATTAGTGGGATACCTGAGTTTAAGAGAAATGGTGAAGAGAATGAAGTGGAGAAAGGTGGTGGGTTTAAATGTTGAGGAGTTGAATAAGATTTGAGACACATGCATAAAAATTTTGATATGTGATCAATATTCAGTACTCATCTGTAAACATTGAAATACTCTCAAGTAATAGAAGTTTATTGAATAAAATTCATGTCACATAGTTAGGACTTGAGCATTAAGCTCTTCCTAGTTAGTAATAGTAGTCTTTCGGGGCACCAATAATTAGGGACATAATTACAAGTTCCGGAATGTATTCCAGTCCATTTCTGTTTCAGTTCTTTTGATATATTGATTATTAATGGTATCACTACAGAATCATAAGGAAAGAACTGCATACCAAATGCATGCGTTAACCACATAAAATATAATCCATCTGCGTAGAATTGGATGGCAATAGATATGGTTCAGTTGGATGTGCTCTGTCCAGCAACATATATATATATATATATATATATATATATATATATATACACACACACACACACACACAAAAATATATGAACACATACATATTTATATATACATATATAGTTGTCAAAATTTTATGATACACATATGTATTATACAATACGATACAAGATCATTTCGATACAGAATCGCTAGCGAAGCATAAAGTTAGTCGTATCTTAAGCTACGTCGCGCTATCCTACGATATGATAAATGCATTTTTAAGTTAGAGGTGAACCTAATAAGAGTTAAAATAACACATTAACACTCTGTTACTGAGTTTTAAAATGGAGGGAAAACTTAGTTTTCTATCCATCCTTTGTTACTGAATTTTTTAATGAACAGAAGAAAAAAAATAGAAATGGACAGCAAACTTAACCACTTTTCTTGCAAAAAATTTCTATCCAAAAATGGATGGATTTAGATGAAAAACTAAATAATATAAGATCATTTTTTATAATCTCTATTATACTCTCTAATTATAAACATAACAAAACTAATATAAGTGCAACTTAATAACTTAAATGGGAAACTTAAGTTTTCTTTTCTTTTACTTTATAAACTCAGTAACAACATGAAAGAAAACATATAAGTTTTCTATTATTTTCTTTTCCACTATAAATTAAGTTTCCCATTCTTTCATTTTCCATCGAAAACGTGGAAACAAAGTGTAAAGCCTTTTTTTCATGTCTCATATAGTGTTCTAAAATCTCCGCCTAGGCGTCGGGCGGTACTCTACTGTCTCAATTTGGATGGACACCTAGGCCCCTACCTAAACAAAACCAGACCTCTACTTAAAGCTCTACAATACTTGAAATAAATTTTTTTAAGCATTAAAAGATTGTTTTTTGGGTAATTTGTCTTGTAAAATTAAAAAGAATTACATCTACTATATATTTTATATAGTATACCAAGTATGTATAATAGAAAAATAAACAAATGAGACAGTCTAAGAAAACACCTAGAGTAGTTGCCCCCTCCGCGATCGAGGTACGCCTAGCGACTTTTAAAACACTAATCTAATACTTATATGAAAAAAGTTGTCTTTGCTCTACGCTTCTAATTTGGGGTTTTCAATTTCACACTAAGTTTATACTTGCAAGTTAAAATAAGCTACTTTTTTGCTCTTGTTCCTTAATAAATACTCCCTCCATCCTCAAAAGTATGGCCTACTAAGGTACAATTTTTTTCCCCAAAAGGATGAAAATAAATACATAAAATAAAGGGCAAATAAGTCGTTTAGTGGGGTCCACTAGTATATAAAAAAAAACTCGTCACTTTATGTAAATTTTGTGGGATCACTAATGATAAACATGTAATTTTTTATTTATTCTTACCTCTACTTTATTTTTCTTAATTTGTGTGCAGTATGTACTTTGGACATCCTTTTTGTGGATGGAGGGAGTATTACTTAAACAATATATCTCTAGTTTAAACTCCTCAAACAATAATTTTAATACTTAAAATTTGTTTATAGGCTCATTTGAGTACTTTAGCATTACACTCGAGCTAAAATATACTTTATTGTCCAATAAATAAGTTCTTTGTATATTTAAATATATAATTATTGTGTTTTGCATGTCTTTCCGTATCTTACAATACGATTCATAATACCACACACGCATCATGATTCAAGAATTTTCGATACACAACAAGATTCACGATTTAACAACTATGCATATAAATCAATACTAAAATATAACAAGGCGTGAAGTGATCTGCTATTGAGTTGATTGGGCCAAAAAAAATTACTTGGTAGAGTTTTCACGAGTTTGACCTGCTTTTGTTAAATTTTTATATGCACGCTTTGTCAATGGTACTGTAAATAGGGTTAAATTGAACCGAGTTAATTTAGTTGGTCATCAAATTAATCCGAGTCACTAGATTGATCTAGCAATTGGCCTATTCCTCTTCTGTGTTCTTTTTAACAACATTCAACCGCCTCTTCCTTTTCCTCTTCATCTTCCTTTTCCACTTTCTTTATCTTTATATATATTCTCTTTGTTCCCCTCTTTCAATTGCAAAGGTACGACCGATTCTTTCTTCATCTATCATCTCAATATTCCCTCTATCAAATACTCAATCAATGAATCAGAAATTTGTTTGTGTGGCGGATTACGTTTTGATCATTGTTTCAAGTGTCTGTATGCATTGTATTTTGTGGTTTGAGTTTACATTTATCTAATTTTTTTAGGGGATGTTTTCAGAATCCTAGAAACTATAAACAATGGTAGACATAGATCTACACAAGATATGGTTAAAGATAATTTACATGAAAAAACAAAGATATATGTATGCGACATCAAATCCGAATATGTTGAACGTTGGTAAAATGCGGGCCCAAGAGAGAGGTAGGTATTGTATAAAGAAATTGAAAAAATTTACTCGGTGTTTCTTTTTTTTGGATTATGAATCCATTCCTGTTACAAATTAGATATATAAGTTGACTTATGTAGGGCTTGGAGAAGATGGATCTCTTACATGGGTTAAAGGAGATGTTGAAGTACTGAATTTTGAGGATGATTTAGTGGATGGTTACACAATTGTATTTGGTAGTGGGAACGTTATTATGCACATAGAGAAAGCACTTGCCGACGCTTACAGGTAACTAATAGGCTTGCTAATTCACATCGATTTGTCGCGATTTCTCATCAATTGGAAGAAATCTCACCAATTGCCTATATATTCGACTCACGAATTTGTAAAGGGTAGGGGTCGATTTTACTGCAGGGAAAGTATATTTCTTCCTTGATTTTTTTCAATTATTTACGTATAATCATCTTTCTTAGTTTGAGTACCCTTTTTTTCACTTCCTAATCCCTCTTCGAATAGGTTAATTACATGATCCAACAATTCTATTGATTTTTTCCTTTATCATAATTGAAGATTTTGACTGTGTACAACTCAAATGATTGCAAATTAATGGTATTTGATGTTTTTTGAGTATGAGTGGCATATAGTTACATGTATTTGTGTATTTGCAGTTCAATGAATCCATCTTTCTTGATGTATTTAGATCACTCTTTTCTGGGATAGAATAAATCATGTATTATGTAGTACATGGAAAGAATTAGGATTATAATTTACATCCATAGATTATTGTATGATATCATTGAAAAGGACTGCAATGTATCATTTGATACTTTGTAATGTATTATGATTCGGGTAACTCACTAAATTTATGATTTATTTCTATTTTGCAGTGTAAGAACTTGGTGTAGTTAATTCTACGTCAAAATCGCTTATATAGAGTTCAAAAATACCAAGATAAGAGTAAGAATATTTTTTATATATATTTGATTGTTTAAGTTGCCTTTTAGTTTTATTTTCTTTTATGTATCACAGAATTCACAATTTGTTAAATGATTTTGAAGAGTTTAATTTTCAAGTATTTTTCACTTAATTGGTTGTATAGCGTATTCTAAGTGTTTGACGAAATGGTACTGAGAACATATTTCATTTTTGTTTTTCAACATTTTGTCCACAATTTTGTTGTTATCGTAAGAGTCAATGTTCCTGTCTACATCAAACATCAAAAGAACACTAATATGATTAATAGCCTACTAATAATATTAATGTATTTTTATAATGTTCATGTATAGCATAGCCTATTTATCACATCAGGTGGATCTTTAAAATTGTCATTCAGAAATTTAATAACAAAAAACAACGAACGTAAAACACCATTTTGCAGGCTAGCCCATGCCTTGCACCAGTTATCAAGCTTGTCCAAACAGTCACAAAGACCAATTGCAAAGAGCCGCTGGAATTATTGTGAAATTCTCACAATGGCCTTCAGTATTTGGGTACAAGGGAGAAAGCTGCACAAGTGGGCCTTGTTCACAGAAATTCTAAGTTGTCAAGAGAACTGTCTCATTTTACTTATTTGAAGGGAGTATGTATAATTTGAATTTTTACCTTTGAATTTTCTCCAATAACATTGCACGCGCGCACACACATATATATAACCCCCAATTGATAATAACATAATGCCATACGACTATCAAAATATCACTGACCCAGCTAGAGCCAAAAAGACATGCTATATGCAGAAAACAAAAGCAGTGATTTATTTGATGCCTTATGGAGAAGTTAAATACTAAGAAGCAATCTTATTAAAATAATTGGAGGCATATTCTTATTCAAACCAATTTAAAGGAGATGAGCAGCATCCCTTTATTTTCGTAATTTCAGTCACACATCTGATAAAGCATACAACTGTATAAAATTGCCATCACAAAATACTCTTAATTTACCTGAGTTTGCAAGAAATATGTGGACCTGCCTTAGCTAGCATCTGAATCAGGTGTTCATTAAAAGGGATATTCTCCTCTAATATCAAACGGCAGAACTGGTCTTCTGAACCTCTTATGAGTGACGGGAAATTGCTGATAATAATCTAGGCAAAAAATAAATAAAGAAATCACTAACTCACAAGGTTTGCAAAATATGACTATGCCATCTGGTGGTCTGTTACTTAGAGAAAAGAAATGATAGGATTACCTGGGGAATGAAAAAAAAAAATAACAACAGAATATATTTATGTATGTACCCATTATTAGTGTCGAAACAAAACATGAAATCTTACCATCAAACTGATGTGCACACAAGAAAGAATTTGTGGCAGTGCCCAATAGAAGAGATAAGAGGTAAAAGTTAAGTTTCAACATTAAGAGCTATGTTTCAACACGCATAGAAGCTTATCGCACCAGGAGTTATCCAAATGTCCACAGCATATTAAAATGCATTACTATTTCATTCGATAAAAGCTACTAGATGAGGAAGCTAATCTTGTCAAAGTGAAATTTGATGATTAGATCAGATTGTAGTCATCTTTGTGAAGGCCTGAATTAGTTGGTTTTTTTCTTTTAATTTACTCCCACCGTCCCACAAAAAATGACTGAAGTACAAAAAAATAATTCTCATAAAAAATGTCTAAACTACATAATCCAAATCCAAAATACTATTTAGAAGTCTCTTTTTCCTCAAAAGTACTCAAGTAGGACCACTATTTTTGGGGAAAAGGAAGAATATTTACTTTACTTACATGGGGTCCATACTGGATAAAATGGGAACTTAGAACTTAGAACTTTCCTCGACTATTGTTTTTCTTAAATTGTGTGAAAAGTGTACTTACGATATCTTTAATGGGACAGAAGGAATAGTATTTTAGAGCACAGCTTGGCTTGGTTACCCATGTTAGCACATAAAAAGAAATTGTTAATATGTTGAGCTAACTTTCACTGGTAACATGCATTGTTTTCAAAAGATGAAATTCCCTAACCTACAATCTTTTCAAGTCTGTCCTGGAAATTATAAGGGCTGTACTGAGCAAGCTACTTAATTGGAAATAAAGTATGTATAAAGGTGTATATGGAATACCCCAAGTCAGAGTTTCCAACTAAACGAGGAAATAGAGTTGAAAGTGCAGTTTGATAGATATATTACTCTGTTCCAGTCGTGTGAATAACACCTTCCGTGCTTCTTGTCTAAATTTTCCCTTATGCAACAGTTGCACATGCAAATGTGCAATCCAGTGAGGATGGTGAAATTTAGACTGATTTTCTCTCTACAGAGTATTTCTAAGAATTTATAAGCCTTTTATTTTTTATATATTATCAATATTCTTTCTCAGGTGTGAATCACAAACAAGTATCCTGAAACCCATATGTTGCCAAATCAATCAAGCCAAAATAAAGTCAGCCAGCAACTGGCTGATTTCTAAACGTATCAATCTCAATGCTCAGCATAACAGTGTATGAAAATTGCATTCACATATGCAAGCATAGAACTATCACAAGTTACTTGTTTCGGTAAATATTAAGCGAAAGAAAGTGCACCTAGTTGCTTTCTCATGAAGATTAGTAACTAAAGAACTCAATAGTATGCTCGTGATGTTTAAGAAATAGAATATTTAATAAGCCATCCTTTACTAGTTATCAAATACAAACTGTTTGCCTAGTTTCATGCTGCATTCCATTCAATGATCAGTTGACTTGGATTTGTTAAGAAGAAATAACTGCACACAGGATTATAGATTCATATTCGTGAAAATAATTATACAAGGAACAAAGATCAAGATATGCAGGAAAATTGGAGTACATATAGGACATTTTGACATTTCTAATTAGAAAAATCTATAATACATTACAACTCAACAACAATCCAACATAAATATTAAAAAATATATGGAGGCACAATTTTAAAAGTTCAGATCGTTCCAAAAAGAATTGCCCTTACCAGAAGGAGTTTCATAGAAGAATCCTCCGAATGCTGGTCTCCAAATCTTTTGCAGGAAAGATGGTTTAAAATGCAGCAGACGTGCTCAGAACTAAATATATTAAACAAACACTTCTTGGTGAGTAACTGTAGAAATCCAAAATTTGGATGCCGATCCCCAATCTCACTCAGTAAGTTGACCTTTAGATGAGGAAAAACCAAATAAAACAGTGACCAAGTATAAGAAATCAAGAACCCTAACAAATTTACAACTTATTACAAACAGCTCAAAAGATAGATATTCAGATGATGCATGTAATTGGGTGCAAAAGAATAAGACAGCAACTCACTCTACGGGTGTGGCCACCTTCAATAGTCACCTCATCTAACAACTCTTCCAATGTGTTAAAAAGGTCATTATCTTTCAATTGGTCTAGCCTATGAAAACATTCTTCTGCTTTGACTGGATCAGGAAAGGATGTTGACATTTTCATGAAAGACTTGCGCATTCTCTTTTTCATTTCTTCAGAGCAATTCTCCTGCAAAACATTCAGTACTACATGATTAAGAGAGCAATAGGTTCCACTCAAGGCAGCTTAGCGATGTACCGGACAAACAGCAGTCTTAGACAACCTCCTTTTTATTATATAGAACCGCAAAGCAATGCAGAGACAATAAATTTTGACATAAACATGAGTGAAAAGATAAAGCAACCACTGCATTCATCATCCAGTGGCAGCAATTTCAACTCTCCAATGGAATTAAGGCTCCTTAACAAATAGGAAAATCAAAACTTCTGTCCGCGGGTGTGATGGTGTGACGGTAACCCAACTTCTAGAGAAACCGCAATTATTTCAATAAACTATAAACAAATTGAATACAACCAACTTCAGATATTTGTGACTACATAAAAACATAACTAAATACACCTAGTGTACACACTCACAATGCTAAATCAATAAAGTAATACAATCACAGTCAAACTTTTCTAGATCTTTTGAGTGCAAGCTAATTTGCTCAATTCAATCAGCAAAAGAGAGAGTTTGATGGCATCAAAAATTAGAGTATTTTGAGCGCAAGCCATCTCAATCAACCCTGCGCAGTTGACAATGATTTTCACAAAAACTTGTAGTCATCCCGCATTAACATGCAAAATCACATAGCGACCAGCTGCCTGAAGAAACAAAAGCAAATATGCTACAATTTGTCTCCAAGCCTCCTCCATTCACGTTAGACTCATAGTGACCAATCCTGCCGCATCCAAGTTAACATTTAGATGATTTTATAATTGTTGAATGCTCCAAAAATATGATACATCAAATCCAATCAGTCTTTCAGCTAAGAGTTTATTTCAGTAGTGGGTGGGCAAAGCATATAATTGTGAGCTAGAGCTACCAATATTGATTCCTTAAAACTGTGGCTAACACTTAGTGATGATGCAGAATCTCTAGCTTCCCTGTGTATCCATTTGGTCAATCCACTCAAACCGACTTAAAATTCAAGTCGACGAAAGGAAAAATACCTACGAAAAAGGTTCAATGACATCTGGAGCTGTAAAGGAACAGAGCCATTTACTAACAGGCTTATCTTCAGCTTGTTCAAGGCTAAATTCGTAAAACATACAAGCTGCACTTGAACGCTACTTTAGGCTCAAATAGATAAACGAACCAAGCTTGAAAGTAAGAAGTTCGGCTCATTTGTTTGCGAACAGGTTCATACTAGGCTGGTATAAACTCTACTTGAATAATATATTTTAATTTTCTACATATTATATAGTTTATACATAAAATATATAGAGCCTACATAGTTATATTATTATAATAAACATATACTCCCTCCATTCCAAATTATAAAATCATTGATGACTTTGAAAGTCAATGCGACACTTTTTCAAAGTAATTCAAACTCAAAATTGAGATCATTTATTAAAAATTATAAAACAATACATCTTACAATGAGTAGTAGTTTTGAGATAGCTTATAATATTCATCATTGTATCGACTTAAATTAAAGGAATGCACGTCAATTTTGTTTTGAAAATATCTTAAGTTAGACTTCAAAAAGTCAATAATGATCTTATATTTTGGAACAGGAGAAGTATTACATATAAAAATGAACACAAGTTGGAGCAAAAATGGTTCATTTATGTTTGAGCTGTTCACAAAGAGCTCGTGAGCATAAAAATGCCAAGCTTGAAGAAAATATTTTCCTTGTTTGAAAGCTGAACTCAAATTTCAACAAGTGTTTAAGTCTTAGTGAGCCAAGCTTGAAATGCCCAAGCTGGATGCAACTCGCCTTGTCTACAGCTCTACTGAGGTCCACTCTTTCTACATCGTTTGTCTGTTAGGTTAAGTTGTGAGACTTCCATATCATCAATCATTTTATCTAGTTAAAACATATTAGAAATGGAAAATTCAGCGTAGTTCATCTATGTCATGCACCAATAAGATTTGCTGAATTATCAAACCAAAACACACTACCACATTCTCCAAGCATACCCAAGGTCTACTAGTGTCATTCCATGCTCTGAAATCAGATTGAATGAAAAGTGTGAAAGCCCAGGATGAAAAACACAAATTAACCAAGTAAAATGTTATTCCATATATCGAGACAAATTCGGAATCCGGTTGGATATTTCATTACTACACCTCTTCTTTTCTCCGGAGCACCAAGTACGCTTGCATCTCGGTTTGCAACCTGAAATCATATGAAACTTGTTAAGAACCATTTCTCCACCTAAGAATAGAACATTTTAGTAGCAATACCTTCGCTTTTGAGATAAAATAGCGTTCAATGCCTTCGCATGAGATGCAGTGAAAATTGTATTAAGTGAGAAAAAGAATATCCAGTGTCTAGTCCTCTCCTCGATAGAAAGAGAAGCAGGAAATAAGTCCTCTACGAGCAATTGCTCCATGTTTTGTGGCCTGAAGATCACATAAGCAAAATATTATATCAGAGTTTAAGCAACATCAGTTACTTCTCAAAAAAGGAAAAATTAATGTTACAACAAAAGCTGATTTAACCAGTCATAAGGTATGAATAAACGTACCCAAACTCCTTGCAATCTTTATCATAGCAAAGCATTAACATTCCACAAGGGATCTCTTCAAAGTGATCACTAAGTGACATGATTCCTTCAGAACATTTGGTACAATAATCATGATATACTTCCAGCAACTTTAGTAAAGCTCTCCTTCTAACAGATACCTTTATGGAAAGAAGAAATGATTCTTAAGTGTCAGAAGGAAAAACTAAATGTATGAAACTAAAAAAGGCCATGTACCTTTTTATCACGAAATCTTTTAGCAGCTTGAGATATTAGGTTACATGGAAATGATTTAAGGTTAGACCTGGCCAGATCAGATACCACGGTAACTGCTTGAGCTCTCACTTTATCATCAAAATCCAATAGTCGACCCTCGAGAGCAGCTGCTCAGTTTTCAAAATTTTATGTATGAGAAGGTAAATTGGATTTGGGAAAAGATAGCACTAGAAACATGCTGCACAAAATCCAATCAAATTTCTGATAGCTTACCCAGAACTTCCTGTGATTCTGTTCGTGATGGATGGGTCAAGTAGAAAGTCTTGGCACATAAAAGAGCACTAACTCTAACTTCCGCAGACTTATCAGAAAACCTATTGAGAAACTCTAAAAAGACATGGCGATATTCCTGTGCAACATGGCATCCAGACAGCGAAAACAGCCTTCCAATTAAATTAATAGCTTTTATTCGGACATCAACTTGATCAGTCTGCAGGCATATTAAGCCGTCACTTACGGAAACAGGAGATTGTATAATTTAAACTGTCTTAAAAAACAAGCTGAGGTTCACTATTATTCAAATTCCATGTCAACGAATGAATTGTTACTGCAAGCATATATAAAAATGAGCAGAAATTACTTATCCAAAAAAAAAAATTGAAGGAGCAGAAAAAGGACAATGGACCAGTAATTCTTGAGTTAAATTTGGGATGACAGCAAGCAGCATCTGAGGAGCGCATCGGAAGATTTCAAAAATGATTTCATGGTAAAATTCTCTGAGCTCACTCCCTACAGCATTTTTGTCCATTATACAAGATGTTAAAAACCCACGGACAGAAGGCTCAAGCTCTTCACTGCAATTTTGGATGACAGAAACAGCAAGCCGAAAAGCAGGAGATGCATCCTGGACAGAGAAAGTAACAAACATAAAAAGGAGAAAGTATATTTGGCTAAAACCTTAAATTTGCATAACACGTTTCATCATAGCATACATATAACTACAAATGGGAGGAAATATAGAAATAAACATCGACTCATTTCCACATTGATTACACTTCCAGAAGAAGTACAAAAGTTAGAAGTAAAGAAGAGGAGACCAAATCAAAGGCAATAATGACAGATGTGAAAAGGTTAAAAAGAAGGAGAAACAAAAAATAAATGATAATCAATCTACTTGTGCCAAACAAACCATATGAGACGAAAAACAATAAAATAGGTATAACAACATTACTTTTCCACAATGTAACATATTTCTGACATCAATAGACACATAACACAGTCAAAAAACCATGATGAAATACCTAGGGTATATGATGCTGGACTGCAATTTGAAGATCATGAACTGGTGAAAAATTATGAAACACC
This sequence comes from Hedera helix, assembly GCA_947179155.2. Classification (NCBI taxonomy): domain Eukaryota; kingdom Viridiplantae; phylum Streptophyta; class Magnoliopsida; order Apiales; family Araliaceae; genus Hedera; species Hedera helix. Next base: position 19,250,291 of record OX359270.1, read on the forward strand.
TGATTAAATAACTAAGGATAGGCTTTGCACCTAACCCTAACTACCCGAAGGATCTCTCAACCACAGCCAAGACAATAATATAGTTCAAATGCTCTCTATCAATAATAATTTGTGCATGTGTAAAGAACTTGTAGAGATTTAAATATTTAATAGCTATTTAAAAAAAAAATCAAAACCTTAATTCTACATAGCAATTAATAAAAGTACTTGAGGATTAAAATATCTTAACTACTGTTAAAATTTTGTGATCAATATAATATCCAAAATCCCCACAATTAAATAAGATATCTAATTACATCAATTTAAACCCAATTGAACATAATAAAAATACCATAAAACAAATAAACCAATTTCTTCTCTACTCTAGATGGGAGATCCCCGTCATTCTCCCCTGCATTTGAAAAAAATTGAACTTGAATTTTACAGTGGGGATGAGAAGCCAAGAACAATTCTTCAAAAAATTTCAACTTTTGTCTGTATAGCAATAAAAACTGGAATTGGAACAAAATTTTACAAAAAAATAAAAGTTGTAACAGTGGAAGATTTGCAACTATGATCAAATATGCAAGGGCTAGTGTAAGCAACAACCAATCTCCACATGATAGCAATCTAGGAGGCTCAAGTAGGTCTTTAAATGTCCTCACCTATACCTATCGCACTTAATGATCATGCTTTCTTAGAGTCACCCAAGGACTCAGACCTAGTGATGGGGTCATGGAGCACTTGGTTTACTACCTATCTCACTCGTTGATGATGTTTCTTCAGTCTCAATCCCTACTGTTTCTGAGTGTTTTTTTTCTCATATTCTTGACATGAATTTATTGCCAATATGCTTCTTACATGGAAATTATATTCTTGCTAGTGATTTGTGTGATACAGTACAGCAATATGGAAGCTTAAATAAACCTGGAAATAACAAGAACAGCTGGAAATTAACTAGGGTTAGACAAATAAGAAGCCGACTCTAAATTAGTTGCTGCTTGTTTGTGTTATCCTCTTTCTTTGTTTTCATCCTATATTTTGAATTTCTTGGATTTTTTTTCCTTATCATTTATGCCTAGTGGAATCCTTGCACAATTAGATCCGACTTCCAAAGGTCTTTGAAAGGGTAACGGGATATCAGTCATGTGGTTGAGAAACAATGTCATAACCCTTAGGAATTAGGATGATCAAAATCGCTATTAAAATAACTAAGAAGAATGCATGAACATGATGTGACCAACAAATTACAAGAATAAGAAACAGAGAGAATCAATCTAATGTTACTGAATTTGTCTTATAAAGAGGAGCATAGATGCCAAAAAAACAGGATAACACAAACTTCAATTATCTAAAACATTATAACATGAAATCAATACTAACTGTAAGGCTGATCGTTGTCAGCATCTTACGATATGTGAAGCATATCCTAAGGTACGGTATGATACAAACAAGAGAAATGTGATATATTGTTGCTAGTATATCTAAAAGTGATACAGTATCGCACCGTATTTTGGATACAACACGGTATATACTTTTTAATTTAGAGACCGTTATGATGAGTTAAAATAATGCATTCTTCTTAGTTTCCAGTAAAAGAGATGTTCACTGGTTTTATACAAAAACGTGTTAAAATGCTTTCTAGGATTTTTATCTTCTACTAAAGCTTTGTCTCCACTTTCTTCTTTCATTTCTCTTTCTTGCATGTAGACATAAATAGATAGCTTTGGAATTGACTTTTGCTCTCCCCTTTGCTAGTGGGACTTCATTTCACTTTAGGTTTTATATTTAACTTTTTCTCTTCTTCGGTCTTCCTTAATAAATACTAATTAAATAATACTGAATATTAAGTAAGCTTCTAGTTTAGAGTCTTCAAAGTATAATTTGATACGTTAAGTTTGTTTCTTGGTTTATTTGACTTTCAATTAAACTTAAGCTGATATGCTTAATTGTGCAAAAAACCAAGTTCTTTGTATGTTTAGAATTTACTTCCTGTGCTTCCCACTTCTTTCCATATCTTACGATATGATTCACGATTCGCATCCGATATTTTTGATACACGCTACGATTTTTGAAAACTGTGATAAGACAATAAATAAATTAAATTTAAACACTCCACGGTTAAATCGTATGACAAAAGTAGCATATATATATATATATATATATATATATTATTGTTATGTAGAAAACATGTGCAATGCGTTAACCTACCTTTGCCTCCTTTAAAAGATTTTGCAAAATCACACTTAAAAGCGATTCAGAAACTTTCTCCTTCAAAATACGAGCCATTATGGATGACATTGCACTAAGCACACTGTGTGGATGTTGTTCTCTGCAAGGTAACAAGTACTAAACCATTATTGGCCCATCAGGTACTTCAGTTTCAGTCTTCGCAGTAGTATAGTAACAGAAATGACATCTAAGGAGGTGGACATAGTAAATCAATTGTGTGAAAAGTATTCATAACATCTGTATCAGTAAGTAGTTAATAATCAAGTGGAATATCAAAGGGATATTATTAAATGAACCTCATGGATGAACTGGAACTTTTCGGTTATTACAAAGTTATATTAGATTGGACACTCTTGCACAAACCCATCACTTGTCATTGTTGCATATCTTACCCATATAACCCAACACTTTTGTAGAACATATTCGTGAGTAATTACTAGAAATTAAAGACAAATCAAATAAAAAACAAATGGTCCTGATAGAAACTTTATAAGGGAAAAATATATAAAGCTTTCTAAAAAAAATTATTATAAAAACAATAAAAGGTAAGAAAAATACACTTGTAGACCATGATATAAAACACAAATTGCAAGCCTTCCAACTAGACTCATAAGAATCCAAATGCTCCCATATCTTCGACTAATTGGCCCATGTCACTATATCAATAGGGTGGCAGCAGAACTATATCTTACCCTTACACCCCAGCCTCATGTGGAAAAACCATTATACCACCTCCCATCGAAACTCAACAACATCTGGCTTCTGAAAGGAAAACTTTGATATGAACTTCACAGAACAAGTTGATGAAGTTGATGAAATTGCCCAAAAACACTTCTAGAACAGGATGAATTGGTGGAACCGCGACCCGTTGCCTATACGGAGGCAAGAACCTTGATATAAGGATGTTGGTGTTGAATGGAACCTCAAATCGTTACTTATATGTAAGCAGGAACCTTGGTATAGGTAAAAAATGCCACAAACAACTATGGATTGTTGTTTGTGGCGTTTTCTACTTATATCAAGGTTCCTGCTTATATATAAGTAACGGCTCAAGTTCCATTCAACACCAACATCCTTATACCAAGGTCCTTGCCTTAAAACTTTTTTTAATTGTTTACATGTTATTAGGACATTGGACCTGGATCGTGTTCTTCATTTTAATTTTAGAGAAGTAAGACATTTCTCCGACCTTGGGCAAGACCAATAACATGCTTACAGGGACAAGCTCATTCTATTATCAACAGTCAATTGCCCAGAAATTCGTTGTCCACAATTCCTCTTGACCTTGGACAAGACCAATAACATGCTTACAGGGACAAGCTCATTCTATTATCAGTAGTCAATTGCCCAGAAATCTGTTGTCCACATAGTTCTAAAAACATGCTAAGCTGCATAAAATAAAAGGAAACTAAATCTTTGGAGACTTACAAAATCAGAATTATACTAAATAATAAGATATTTCTAGAATTTCTAACTAAATAAGATTACTAAATAAATTACAATCAGCTTAAATAAGGACAAATCTTCCATTCAATAACTGATTTGAAGCTTAATTCTTGCTAAACTGGGCTGCTGTTTTTGGACCTCTTCCTTGCTGATTTGAACTGTTTATGGGATGCTGAATTGTAGCTAGTATTGGGCTGCGAAATTAACTTAATCTTTCCCTTATTTTCCTTGACCCAAGCTCTAGCTATGTGAACTGGATCAACCCAAACTTGAATAACCTTGTCCTCCTTTGGGTCATCAGTTGTAGCCATGATTAACTTTGTTAGCTTGCCTAGGAGTCTCAACAACCTGGATAAGATCAGCCTTATCCTCACTTAATATGGCCTCAGCCAGGATCATTTCAGACTCGCTGCCTGATTCTATAGAATAAAATATGAAACCTGATCAGATTTTTATTGGATTCAAAAGCCCAAGGGTCTTCCAGTGAATAAAAGAAATAGAATTCCAGTTTGGGAACTCAATCAAAATTAAATAGAAGCGTTCTAAAACCCGATATGTGGACCTAGGCGGCGAAAGGGGTGACCTATGATTTTCCTAGACCGTCTTATTTATTTTATTTTTTGATATTTCTATTTAACATATAGAGCATATATTAGATGGAAACATTTTAAATTTTACATGTCAATAAACAGTTTAATGAGGCATATCATTATTAGTCATTATTTTAAATTCATACTTTAGCCATTTCCTAAACAATTATTTTGAATTTAATTTCATAACTATTATTTTAGGTAAAGTTCATTTAGCACTTAAAAAACAAATGAAGTGGTTTAGATTTTAGAGTTATAAAGAGCATATTAGGATGAAATTTATAATTTTATATAAAATTATATTCAGTTTCATGACCCTAATAAAAAGAATGAAATTTCAGAGTCACCGACTAGGGACAAATCAAAGCGATAGAGGACTGATTCAGGCATTCAGCCTAGGCGTAATCGAGGTAGTACTGAATGGATTCTGCTTAGGCAGGGCCTATAAGAATTTCTAGAAAACTGTTAAATAGAGAAACAAGGACGTTCATGGCAGTCTATAATAGAGGAGCAAACAACAATGAGAACCACAACAAAGTGAAATTAAAACTTTGGATCATAGGCATGATAATTGGCATACTGGCTTGGTTCAACTTAATAGACTTACTCGATGATCCTGTGTTAACAAAGGCGTAGAAAATTGAAGCTTCACAATTGGGTGGAAATATTTCAAGCCCTACAACACCCTATGCAATATCTATATCAGAAAAGGTGAAGTTATATTTCGTAAATTGTAAGCTCATTACTATAAAATTGCTAGGGCTTTTACACATTAGCAAGTAATAGGATGCTCATCAACCAATAGCAGAAACCATGGTTTTAAGGAAATATACCCTACAGTTCTTTTTCAGTCACTAACTGAGTTCAAAAAGGTACTATCCGGTATACTTCATATCAGAATCCTAGTATCATAATTAGGATGGGCAAAAGAAACAGTGTATGTCAATGTCAATAAGTACTCTTTTCTTTTTTATTTTGGTTCATCCAAGTATGCTTGAAACCAACGAAGTCATAAAGAAGGTCGTTAAGAACTATAAGAGTACAATTAGCAATTTCAGGCTGAGTGGCTGACATATTTATTCACAAGTCAGCTAAAATACTTTTTTCAATTCAAAAAACAATAAAGGGGGTGGAAATCAGAGCAACATGCAAGATTCCTCAAGGCGCCGTAATATTATGAATTTAAATAAAGTTATAAGACAGCATACTTTTTAAAATATCTAGATTGCTAGGTAATGTGATCGAGCAAAAATAAATGAAAAGAGTGTGTGTGCGTGTGTGTGTGTGTGAGAGAGAGAGAGAGAAGGGGATAAACTTAACCTTACAACATTCAAAAAGATATTGAACATTTCGAGAACCAGATCTTCAGAACCTGTGTCAAGCATTAGCAAACAGAATTCCAATTTGGCTACAGTTTCCAATACTTTTACCCTCCTTGAAAAATATGGGCTTGTGGTATCAATAAGTTCCACAAACATACCGAGGAAAAGTTTAAAAATGTCCTGCAAACAGATTTCAGGGTCAGCCTTCCGTATCTTGCAGACGAATGAAGGGAAAAGTGGGATGGATGAGATAAGGTGAAAAACAATAAATCAATTTGAAATTGTTACCCTAAAAACTTCGTCACTGAAATCAGGATTTGGTGCCAGGATTCGAATAATTTCACAAAAGCAAATGGCCATCAGAAGTTTTACATCTTTGTCTTTATGCCGAAGCAAACTGTGCTTAATAAGAGAGTCGCTCAGGGGCTTTATAACAGGATTTAGCAATGCTGATTGCTTTAACTCTGGGAGTGCACCTGCAGCTTGCTGTAGAGATTAAGAAATGAAATTCAAATTTGCTACGACAACAGAAGCCCATCACCTAATAAGAAGTCTGAGATAAAGTATCATAGAGACACACCATCTATGAACTAAAAATTTTGAAATGCACCACCAAGACTACTCTGATCAAAATTTATACTCATAGGTTTTTAAGTAATTGAAACAAGATAACTTCACATGATGGGTTTGCTCTCCTAAATGGCCTTCTAATGTTATTTTTTAGCTATTGAAACATTATCAAGCCATAATTTAATTGCAACACTAATATTAATAGCATCATTAAATTTTCCTTAAAAGAGATTATATGACTGCAATGGCTAGCTCTAACAGCATGAATGAGTGCTTTAAATATACTAATCCATGGGTTTATATGTGCATAATAAACAACAGAATGAATAATTTCAAACTTCATCACCGTAACTCAACTGAAAGTCCAGTTGAGATGTAAGAAAATACACACGCACACATAGGATAAAATAGGCATACCCAAACATAAAAGACGCAAATAAGAATTGAACTCAAAGCTAAGGAAGAAAAGGAAAAAAGGATCAAACATAACAAACTATCTTCAAAACAAGTCAGGAAAGGAAAAAAGTATACAAACTAATATAGCCAAAGTCAACAAACTACTGACTATTGCTATGCTTTTTGGCTGAAAATTAAGTCTTTCTTTATTCAACAAGTGATAATCCAAGAGAAAATATTCAGTTTCCAAGTATAAGAACAACATCATCCAAAAACAAAATCTCTCATGGAATTTATAGCATAGGAATCTCTATACAGGGCAGGATCTATGCACTTGGTAGCCCTGAATCAACTGAGAGTTTCAGTCGACAATGGTTTTAAACACGCATCTGTAATCTCCCTCACCTTGACTGATAAACTTCTAAGACAAGAGGTCCCAAGACTCCGAACTTCAGTCAATCAAAAAAACACAAACTAAAACAGTGTTGGAATGTAATTTTGCAAATTTCCAATGGCAAAAAAGGAGCTAATCGATATTGAATAAATAGATGATTGTGGAGAAAACAAAACTTGGCTAGTACAAACTTACAAGAATCTCAAAATATAATTTCTCTCTTAAAAAGTTCAAAATGCAAAATACACAAGTATTGCCTGAAGAAATCTTTTCATGGTGGAAAGAATACGATCAAAGTAATCTCATACTGACAAGAAAATAAGGAGAAATTTTGGGAGTCTAACAATATACAAATAAAGACGGAAAAAAAAAACCAAATTCAATTCCTCTCCACCACCAGGTGAGGTATAGATACCAACCCTAGATAAAAGTTGCAGGTGTGACTTTCTATATCACACGCCAAAGTTTACAATACAATTGCAAGTAAGGAATATTGTGAATATTATTACCGCACTCCTATAAGGCTATAACAGTTCTATAATAGAACTTGACTCCAGATATTAGCATCACAAGCTCAAATCTGAAATCTCAAAGACCACTAAATTATACTTCCACCATTCGAAAATATAAGAGCATTTTCTTTTGCAGTTTGCGCATCATTGTACTTTTATATTTTGGAATTGAGGGAGTATTATCTTAATGAAATTTGAATAGCTAAAGTCTCAGACATAATATCCGCAAATATTATATTACTTCTCATGCAAATTTTAAAATAAGTCATTCAGTAAAACAATTAGGCTTGGTTACTCAAAATCCCCATACCCATAACCAAAGCCTCAATAACAACAGACAATAAAAAACAAATATAACAAAATGCGCCTAACACATCATTACCATACTGTGATATGAAAAACAAAAATCACAAGTACCACCCCAATATGTATCAGAAGAATATATAAGTTAACTACATTTAATATAAAGAAAACACAAGTTCCATTCATACAACTAGATTTGAAATAAAACTCAAATAAATTGGTAAACACTTGAATTTTAGAATGATGTTGACAAATATAACCCTATACACATTAAGTAATCTCATTCCAAACGTAAAAATAAATGAGCAAAAAGCAAAATTATAGGAAATCAAGATGGGTAGCAATAATTAAAGCTAAAACCCAATAAATATACTCCAAATTACAATAGAAGGACACAAATGCAAAACTAAAACCTACCCATTTCATCTTATGAGCGTATTTGTACCAAATAATCATATGGGTGGTCACAAATACACATGAGAAAGTAAAACACTTGATAAATACGCCCAATTATCCGAATATTTTACAAATTCAATCTACCCAAATAGTAAATTGAACCGATCGTAAGAGTTTTAAACAATTTAATTCAAGTAATGAGCAACGTTCATTTATATATAAGACGAGGGAAAGATTAGCTTACTCGCAGCAACTTAACGAGAAAATCTTTGTTGGGACAAGCTTTTTTTGCAGCGAGTTTGTTGGCTATATCGGAGATGAGTGACTTTGCGGCCTCATCATTCTCCGCCATTGTAAAAACCTAATGGGTCTGAGAGAGAGTAAAGGATGGTTGAGGAGAAAATCACAATGGTGTTTGAGCAAATAGCAGCGGACTACTAGACTGGAGCATTTATCAAATGCGGAGCGTGTGACATAGAGGGCGAATATTTGAGGGGCGTGCTCCCGCCCTCGGGTACTTGCACATGAGACATATAGGCGGTCCGGCAATTACTCCTTTTCAAGTAAATAAAGGTGTATAATTGTATATTCGTCATACAAAATGATTGTATTTATAAAAATTTAAATTTTAAAGTTACATTTTTTCGTATTTATCTCTAAATATTATGGTTATGATAATTTAATTTAATAGTGACAATATAATAATACAATTATATTCTTATATTAAGATATTATATCGGTTTTATACTATTATCAATAAAAATTTGATTTCTTTGTAGAATAAAATATTTTTGCAATTCATAACTTTTTTTTGGATTGGATGTAGTATACAAATATACTCCTATATTCTTAAACCAAAAAAAATAAAATATAATCCTATAGTAAGAATAAATAAATCTTTTAAAAAAAAAAATCATCGAAAGTGTCACATGGTGTGTTGATTTTACATGATTAATATAGTGGTGCTCTTTTATACCTGTAACGAGATATTAGTAAAAGATCTAAACAAAATCATTATAAGAAATTAAATTATATAACTTAAATACCTACGAGGATGTATATATATATATATATATATATATATATATATATATATATATATATATATATATTACTTTATTTTTAAAATAAATTAATTACATATAATATAGAATTTTTTTACCTATAAACACTAAAGATATATGATTTATTACAAAATTTGTGAGAGTATGTTAACCACACAAAAATAAAAGACAATAATGTTCATTTCTTAATGTAGTAGATATTGACTTACTACCGCGGTCTCTTACAAGCTCATAAAAATTGATAAATGATGTGTGAGTAATTAAAGTACATCATCTATAGTTTTTTTTTTGAAAAATAATTAAAAGACTGAAATATATTAAAATTATAATACATTACAAAAAATAAAAAAATGGTGTACAAAATTTAAAGAATAATTTTTTCAAATAAATAATATATTTCATATAAGGTTGATGGTCAATCGTAACAACAGCTATTTTACATAATAAATATCTAAAAATACAGCCAAACTCCTAAAATGTTTATATAAATACAGATATGGACATTTATTCAACAAGCGAAAACATAATAACAAGTCGTCGTGATAACTTTATACTTAAATCTAAAAAAAATTATCACTGTCAATTAACACAATGGAAAATAGTTCCCATAAACGAGAAAAAATAATCTTCAAAATGACAAAAACGAGATCTCACGAGAGATGATAATAAAACTGAGAAAGAAATTAGTCCTCTCACAAATTAAATAAAACTCAAACAAAGGAAAAAACAAGTTTTCATAAAAAGGGATAATAACAAGTAAAAAATAGCACATGTAACGGAATCTAGTGGAGGGTCACTGCAAAATGTAAAAGAGCCCTTCCCAAATCTAAAACGGATGTTAAGGAGTTTTGACTAGAGAGATAAGTAAGGAAAAATCAACTCACTTAAGAAGAATAATGATGATTATATGTGATGCGTAAATTATATACCTAGAAACTAGAGCTTCAATCACCCCTATGTTTGTTGACTTTGATTACTCACAAGTTGACTTTGACTTTCTTTTGTAACGCCCCCAGATCCAGGTCTGTAATACCCGAATCCGGTCATCACGATCCAATACAAACATCCACCTCTAAACAACATACAATAACTAAATGCGGAATAATAAATATATGTTGTTCATCTAAAATGTGTTACTAGTCCTGAGATTCGATAACCTTAATACAAAAGTACAAACTTACCCTAGAACAGTAATTAGGGTTCAAATTACAATAATAGTAAGGAACTAAGCATAAAACAAAGTGTTGCTACTTGAAGTCTATTACTTCATCTTTTCTTTACCTTTGCCCTTCCCTAAAGTATCGGGTTTAACTGTAATAAAGTTCATGATATAGCAAGAATGAGCAACTAGTTTGTTCAGCAAGTTTAAATGACAAGAATAAATAGTATATCATGAATGAAAGAAATATCTGAAAGAAATTTAACAATATGAATAACGGAAGCAAGAATAACAATGTTTTTAGAATAAACGATAGTCAAATAGACCGTGAACAGTAAACTTCTAATGGAATCAATAGCTGATTGACTATTTGATTACTAGCACAGAAATACGTACTGTCGATGCCGGGTTTTTTCTTTTTAGAAAAATATGTCGCTTTTTTGTCCCTCTTTCCAAGTTTGAAATTCCTTTTGTTTTCCGTCTCGTTTCGTAAAAGGGTGATTTTGGGAAAAGGTCGGCTTGAGTGTCAACGGGATTTGAAAGATCGATTTTATGATGAGTCAATTGACTAGAGTCGCTAGTTGGTATATTTGCAATGGATGTACCAACTCATCCAAGTTTTAGTTTTCGTAATCGTAATGACTCATATGTGACTCCTAATTAATTGGTCCGCGAACTAAGATTCATAGAGTTCGGGGCTTGTTTAAGCGAGGGGAAGGTGTTAAGCACCCCCCGACTTCCGTGAAACACGGTTACCGCTATCCTAATACTTTCATTTCCTTTAAATCCTAAAATGTGTGTGTGCGTATGAAAATCATTGGAATGCTTTATTTCCGAAAATACTTCTAAAATCTCGTTAACCCTATACACGAAGTATTTGATTCATTTTGAAAAGTTCATTTTTAATCTTTCGTTTTTTGATAATAAAATCTTTAATGATGACATTTGTGAAATAAATTTTTTGAATCCTTCGTCAAATAGGAATGGAGCTCATCCGATACTTCCAATTTTATCTTCGAAGACAATTAATTTAGTGCGTGCTTTATTTTGAAAGCGCTTCATCCGACAATTACAATTTTAGCCTGGGGATGATCTAATATCCTAGTTTGCTTGATTTTATGAAAAGCTTTATCATTTCATTCCAAAATTATTTTTTCGTGTTGAAAGGGAAAACCAAGCATTAAAATGACGTTGGAGCTATTTGTGGGCATGTAAGCTGTCTAAATAGCCCCAAACACCCATAATCACATATTTCACTATTATGGGGCCTTAAACCCAATTTTTGGTATCGATATCGTTTTTTTGGATCAGCTGTTTGTCTTGCCTCAAGTAACCTGATGCTCGTTGTTCGTTGTGACAGCTTTGACCGTAAGTCGGTGTGGGGGCTTCGTGTTGAGGTCCACTTTCCTTTTTGTATGTCGGGTCAAATGACGATTTTGCCCTCCTGTCAAGGTTAGCGTAAAAGTGCAAAATTTAGGTGTTTACACGTACTAGAGGGGATCAACCTTTTGTACACTACGTGTATGCATAACATTTAATTTATGTAGTTTGTATCTTATATTAGATACGTGGGGTACTCCTCTATATCTAAGGTGTGTTCATAACAGTCTAAGAATTCGTACCTTCAAGGTTTGGATGACTTTTAAAATCTTTAACATAAATGTCTAGTAGAACAATGGTTTAGACCTAACTCAGAAGTCAAAAACTGTACAACTCAATTGCACAAAGTGCGAATCACAATAATATCGATATGGAATAATTGTAAAGTAATTAATCCATTTAAAGCATGCTTGGAAAATTAACACTCGAGCTCAAACAAACAATCTTCAATGACATAAGAAGTTAGGGTTAGGAATTTGTCTCTCTGCTCAGCTACAAGTAACTAGCTTTGGAAGACCTAACATCGATAAAGTCAGTCTATCAATTAGTACTGCGTATACTTGTACATTTATACGTTCGCTAAGAAATTATCTATCAACTAGGTCTAACACATAATTCACATACATAATTGGATATACTAAACCCTTAAACAATTTATTATAATTGTTTAATTAATGCATAATTAAAATCAAATTATTTTACTAGCTCTATCTCTATTTAATTACTATTTAGTCTTAATTAAATAGTAATTAATTAATTGTCCTTAGTTATTATTTAAAAATAAATAACAATTAATTGTACTTACTTATTATTTAATCATAAATTAATAATAAATAATTATTGTTCTAAATTTAATGTCCTTTGATTATTTAATATTAATTAAATAATAATTATCCTTACTTATTATATAATTTAAAGAAATTAAATAATAATTAAATAGTTTACTAATTTTAATCCTCTTTAATTTTAATTAAATAATAACTAATTATTTATTTATTTTACTTTAATTATTTTTTAAGGTTAAATAATAATTAATTTATTTGTCCTTATTTATTATTTAATTTTAATCAAATAATAAATAATTAATTTACTAACTTAAATTCCATTTAATCATTATTTAATGCTAATAAAAAAAATTAATTGCTCGATTATATTTATTTATTTTTTAATATTATTAAATAATAAATAATTAATTTATAAATTTTATCTCTCTTTAATTATTATTTAATATTAGCTAAATAATAATTAGTTAGTTACTTATCTTTATTAATTATTTAATTCTCAATTAAATAATAAATAATTTATTTATTTACTTTATCTTCCTGATATTATTATTAAATATTTAAATCACATATTTAATATTTAATAATAATTTATTAGAAATTTTATCTAATTATTAACTAATGAATAATTAATTAGTGTATTTTTTAAACCTTGAATACTATAAAAAAATTAATGAATTTCTTAATTAATCTTACTTATTATTTAATGTTACTTAAATAATAAGTAATTAACAGTTTTATAATTTTTCAGAAATTAAAAATATTAATTTAGCATTTTTCATTTAATTAGTAAGGTTTAATCACATTTTAATTATGGAAATTACCAAATGATATGGGAAAAATACCAACTCATTTTTATAAAATAGTACACGAGAAACCGAGCAACTTCTGTTAAGGACACGTCGCCAGAACCGATCATAATTCTGGTGAACCGGTCGCCGAAATGTTTCGGCCGATTCATAGAAAAAAAGCTGGCAGTAGCTTTGGAACTTTTTTCAGAATCTGTTTAGCCTGGGGTCTTGGGGGAAAAACCTTGATAACTTGAATTCTATAACTCCGATAGAGCTCTACTGGGTATCGATTGAATCGTGACTTCCCCAACTACAGTTTTCTGGGCTCAAACACTATTTTTTGGACAAGTTTTTGGTTTCAAAAATTTGGCTCAAAGTGGACTGTTCATTCAAGATCTTGGACAGTGAGGTATGTTTGGTCAAATATGCATAACTTGCTCATTTTAAATCGGTTTTTAGTCATTCCACTTGAAAAATCTTCGTATCAAATAACTCAATCATCCAGAGTTGACGGGTCATGATTCCAACTTACGAAACATGAATAGTAACTCTGGGAGTGGGCTGCTCTTATTCACTTTTCCGGTAAAGTTGTTTTTAAGCTTTTTGTCAAAATTTTCAACATAGATGCATATGAATATACATTTAAACCTCATGAAACCTTAAATGAACATGTTTAGCAAGGATCCAAGCATAAAGATCTTAAGAATGACATTTTTACCATTTAAATCACATTTTAATCACATAGAAGGTATAAATTAGGGTTTTGGGTTTTATATCTCTTAGATTTGATTGCTTTTTTTCTTTGCTTCCCAAAGTATGAGATGAACATCCAAGAACACCTCCTTTGGCTAAGAATGGCTTGACTCGGTTTAACTCAGTATAGAACTTGCTAACTCACTTAAGAAAATTCACTAACTCACTTAGTCACTCACTCTAACTCACTAGTCTAGCAATGGAAGAACTCTTGCAATTATTTTTGGAACCCTAATACTTACACTAAGGCTTGGTATTTATATAAGGAAAAATTTATAGAAATTTGTTTGTCAAACCTTGGTCCTTGTTTTAAGGAATTGCTTGGATTTTTAAAATCTTAACAATCCATCTTGAGCTCCACACCAAATCCACTAGATATACACCCTTTTTCTTACCTTTTTGATTTATTTTTAAATGCCAATTGGTAAATTAGAAAGCTTCTACAAGTTGGGCTAATTGGATCAAAGTTTTGGGCTTAGAATTTATTCTCTTTGGGCCAATTATACCTTCTTGATCCATTAAATTGTTGGACTAATAACTTGCATCAATTAGGCTCCAATTAACCAAATTACTTGGGCTAAGTTGTACCAATTATGTAATGCACTTACAAGTCCACAAAATAAATCAAGTTGGGCTTGTTTAATAATCAAATTAGATTTGCCATATATTCATATAAATTGAATATTTAATTAGGTCGTACTCCTTAACAAATTATTGATATTAAATCATTAAATTAGTCCATTAATTTAATTAATCTATTAGTATAACCCAATTTAATTTAACTTACCACTTAGTCACATATTTCAACCACACATGCAACTTCAAATAATTCACACAATAATTAAAAATTTAAGTCGTAGTTTTATTTATGATAACGTTTGAAAATTCGCGGTCATTACATCCTCTCCCCCTTATAAGAATTTCGTCATCGGAATTACAATATGAGTTCACTCAAAAAGATTCGGGTAATTCTCCCTCATTTTCTCCTCAAGCTCCCACGTAGCTTCCTCAATTGCGTGGTCTTTCCATAGAACTTTTACTGAATGAATAACCTTATTCCTCAGCTTTTATTCCTTCCTGTCGAGTATCTGGAAAAGAACTTCTTCGTATGATAAGTCATTCTCGACTTGAATTGGTTCATAGGAGATAATGTGCTTGTAGTCCGGTTTATATGACCGTAACACTGACACATGAAACACGTTGTGAATGTGCTCAAGTTCAGGAGGTAACGCTACCTCGTATGCCACTTCACTGACTCGCCTCAAAATCTCGAACGGTCCTATGAACCTAAGGCTCAACTTGCCCTTCTTGCCAAAATGAATCTTCCCTTTCCAGAAAGATACCTTCAGAAACACGAAACTGCCCACATCGAAGTCCTGTTTTTGACGGTTTAGATCAACTTACTTCTTCTGACGATCTTGAGCTGCTACCAGACGACTTCTGATTGGTTTCACTGTATCTACAGTCTGCTGTACCATTTCAGGTCCCAACAGTCTTCGCTCGCCAACCTCGTCCCAACACAATGGTGTTCGACACTTTCTTCCATATAGCGCTTCGTACGGTGGCATGCCGATACTAGCGTGATAACTGTTATTGTATGCGAACTCCACTAGCGGTAGATGATCCTCCCAACTACCCTTCAGATCCATCATAACTGCTCTAAGCATATCTTCTAATGTCTGAATGGTTCTCTCATTTTGACCATCAGTCTGAGGATGATACGTTGTACTTAACTCAACCGTGTTCCCAATTTTTTCTGCAGACTTCTCCAGAAATTTGAAGTGAAGCACGAATCTCTGTCGTACACAATAGATATCGGCACTCCATAATGCGATACAATCTCTTTGGTGTATAACCTCGCTAACTGCTCCAGATTGTACCCGATCTTGATCGGTAGAAAATGTGCAAATTTGGTCAGACGATCCACGATTACCCAAATGAAGTCTATACCCTTATGTGTCGATGGAAGACCTACCACAAAGTCCACTGTGATGTGCTCCCACTTCTACTCCGGAATCTCTAACGGTTGAAGCAATCCGCTTGGTCGCTGGTGCTCTGCTTTAACCCGCTGGTATGTCAGACATCGACTGACGCACTCTACTACCTCACGTTTCATATTCTGCCACCAAAAATCATGTCGTACGACTTGATACATCTTAGTGCTCCCGGATGTACTGAATACCTCGTGCTGTGAGCTTCTTAAAGAATTTCCTCCCTCAATTTCGGATCCAACGGTTCCCAGACTCTCCCTTCAAATCTCAGCAATCCTGTGTTATCAATCTTGTACTTAAGCCCTGCGCCTTCAACAATTCGCTTCTTTATAATATCACAATCTTCATCCTTTTCCTGAGCCTCCTTAATTTTATCCAATAAGGTTGGGTTCGCTGTTACTACAAATAGTTTCTCGTTCATTTCCATAGGATACTTGACTTCCAATTTCAGACATTCAAAATCTTTGACCAACTCTTTCTGAGTTGTCAACTTCATTAACTTCTCTCTACCTTTTCTGCTCAAGGCATCTGCCATTACGTTTGCTTTGCCCGGATGGTACATAATTTCACAGTCGTAATCCTTGATCAATTCTAACCATCGGCGCTGCCTCATATTTAGCTCCTTTTGAGTGAAGATATATTTCAGACTTTTGTGATCTGTATATATCTCGCACTTCTCTCCATATAAATAGTGCCTCAAAATCTTCAAGGTAAACACTACCGCTGCTAACTCCAGGTCATGAGTCGGGTAACCCTTCTCATAGTCCTTTAGCTGGCGTGAAGCGTACGCAATGACATTGGCGTGCTGCGTCAGCACAATGCCAAGACCTTTGTGTGACTCATCACTATACACTACAAACCCTCCAGTGTCGTCTGGTAAAGCCAACACCAGTACTTGACTCAATATCTTCTTTAACTCCATAAAACTTTCCCGCATTTATCTGTCCAAACGAACTTTACTGTCTTTCGGGTACGATTGGTTAATGGCGATGCTATCTTCGAAAAATCCTGGATGAATCTCCGATAGTATCCCTCTAATTCTAAGAAACTCCTGATCTTGGTTGGCGTCTTCGGCTGCTCCCAGTTGATAACCGCTTCTACTTTTGTTAGATCCACCGAAACACCATCCTTGTCGATAACGTGGCCTAGAAACTGCACCCTCCGCAACCAAAATTCACATTTCAAAAACTTTGCGTACAACTTCTCCCTTCTCAATGCCTCCAATACTATCTGTAAATGTTAAGCGTGTTCTTTCTCTGTCTTCGAATACACCAAGATGTCATCGATGAATACCATCACAAACTTGTCCAAGTACTGCTTGAACACTCTGGTCATCATATCAATGAATGTTGCCGGTGCATTTGTCAGCCCAAATGACATTACTAGAAACTAGAAATGTCTATAACGAGTTTTGAATACCATCTTCGGAATGTCCTCATGTCTCACCTTCAGTTGATGATAACCCGTTCTTAAATCAATCTTTGAAAAGTGTTTCGCTCCCTTAAGTTGATCAAACAAATCATCGATTTTGGGCAACAAATACCTATTCTCAATTGTAACTTTGTTCAATTCCCGGTAGTCGATACAAAGCCTCATCGAACCATCCTTCTTCTTTACGAACAGAACCGGTGCTCCCCATGGTGACACGCTTGGTCTGATGTAACCTTTATCCAGAAGTTCCTACAACTGAACCATCAATTCTTTCATTTTTATTAGCGCCATATGGTAGGATGCCTTTGATATCGGTGCGGTTCCCGGTACTAAGTCAATTACGAACTCAACTTCTCTATCTGGTGGCAACCCTGGAATCTCATCTGGGAAGACATCAGCGAATTCCGTTACGACAGGTATTTAACTCAATTCACTCTCGACTTGTCGAGTATCAACCACGTGAGCCAAGTAACCTACACACCATTTCCTAAGCAACTTTCATGCTTGCATCATCGTCAGAAAATAAGATTATCTTGGTGATTTACTACCGTAGAATACCACCTTTAACTTATTCGGAGTCTTCAGGTGCACACACTTGTTCTTACAGTCGCTAATTGCTTTGTAATTCGATAACCAATTCATTCCGAGAATTACGTCAAATTCCCCCAAACGAATTGGTATCAAATTCACGTTAAGTTTAAACCATCGCAACTCGGCACAACAATTCCTATGAATGTAGTCTACGGGAATAATTTTTTTGTTTGCTACTTCTACGTTCATAGGGGTTCTAACTTTTCTCGAGGTAAGTCCAATCTCTTAGCAAATTCTTCGGAAACAAAAGAACAAGTAGCACCCAAATCAAATAATACATATGCATTAATATCATTGATTGGGATGATACCTAACACCACGTCCTTAGAGTCAACCGCATCTTGCACGGTCATGTTGAAAGTGCGTGTTGTGGGTCTGTTGGCCTGGCTAGCTGGTCCTCCTAGGTTTAACTTCTTGTTGTTGTTGTTGTTGTTGTTGTTGTTGCAGTTTCCACTTCTCGTGTCGCCCTTCCTTTTTGGGCAGTCCTTGACTTGGTGGTTGAGTATTCCACAGGAAAAACACCCTCCTTTCAGTTTTTTTGGGCATTGAGGAGCCATGTGCCCTTGTTGTTCGCAACTATAACAAACACTTTTGCCCTTTAGACATTCTCCAGTGTGGTTTCTACCACAATTATTGCATTTGGTTGCTTTTTTAGCCTTTCCTCCAGATCTGTTGGCTCCGGACGATTGGCTTTCATTCCATCTCCTCTTGTTAGGAGGGGCAAACCGTGCCAACTCATTGAACTTGGATGCCAACTCGGTCACGGACAAGTTTCCCTACTTCAGCTCCAGGAATTTTACCTCTGTATCTTGTTGTATGTTCTCTAGAAAATAATTCTCGTAAAACATTTCCTTGAAACGCTCCCATGGATTGTCACCTTCCCCAGCACGGCCCTTGTTGGCCTTCCACCAGTAGTTCGCCTCCCCCTTTAACATGAAGGTGGCGAACCCAACCTTTTGCACGTTAGCTACTCTAGCGACCTCAAACACTTTATCCATTTCTTCGGCCCATGTCTGGGCCTTTATTGGGTCTAGAGTCCCTTTGAATTTTGGTGGTCCAACCAGTTTGAAGTCTTTGAAGTTTGCTAAGTGATGCGCTGGCAGGGGCGTGGGTTATTCCATTACCGGGACCACATGTGGTGGTCTCGCTTGCATGGCTTCTGCCATCATTTTTGCGAACATTCGCATTGGGTTGGGTTGGTCCCCAACCTCACTCTCTGACTCTAGAACAAGGTTGTTACGTGTTTGTTGTTTGGGCGGCATGATCTGCTAAAACATAAATCTTAGACTTACGCTTATAGTTTTACGCACCATGTTAGTCCAATTAACATTTAAACTATCTATCAAGCACATTTGATTTAAACAAAGAAAAAATTACATTTATATTCATATACCAATGCTTCAATATAGACTGACTCAATATATGACATACTGCTATAAACGCTCAAGACAAAAACTGCCCCCTACCAACTATCCTTTAATGAAGAAAAGTGAGGATTCACTACCAATTACCCCTCTATCCAAACAAAAGTTGGGGTTGACTACTATCCTATGCATACTACAAAACATAAGGATTTACAAAATTAAAATTGTCCCTATTATGAACAAAATGTGGGACTCACTACCATCTACAAATACAAATAAAGGTACTAACTGATAACAATCAACGCCTGCTGCGGCAAACTGTCCGACGGTAAACCTGCTGGACCAACTCATCAACTACATGACGTCTAATTATGCGCCGGATGCTACCCATGTCTTGAGGGTACCTCATAACTCGGTCCCTTAGTCTGTCAAAGGAAGTCTCCAAAGCATACTCCAGAGTGTCAATCCTGACAGATCTAACTCGATTATATCTCTCCAAGCTACCTACCCTCATGGTAGCCCTGAGCCAAGCCTCATGAATCTGAATCTGGTCTACTCGCTTCCGGTCGAGCTCGGCCCTAGTGGCCTAAAGAACTGTCTGACTATGTACCTCTCTAGTGTTTAATTGCTTTACAATCTGCCTAAGCTGACTGTTCTGTAACACCAGCTGCTGCACCGTTGGACTCGGCTGAGGTGCAGTTTGTTCTAACTGTTGTATCTTGCCCTGCAGCTCGGCCACATCTAGCTCCCTCTAGTACGCCTCTTCTCTATATAAATTCTCCAACTGCTGATGGAGAGCATTCTGCTCCTCCAGATGAGTAATCCGAGCAGTCTGCTGTTCGACAACTTGCTACAGCTCAGTAAACTGCTCCTGCTCCAACGTAGACTCAGCATAACCCTCAAACAAATCATCCACAAAAGTGTGAAACACATGAGATCCCTCCTCGGGTACCTCCTCCCTGCTACTACCTCAATCTTCAACTCCGCAGGATCTCCCTCGGACTCCACATCCCATGCGGGATCATCCTTTGACTCAACATCCTGGTCCTGACTGCCGGATCTCATAACCCCGCCTATAACAGGCTCTGCCATATCTATAATGTCATCATCCTCTGGGTCATACTCTCCTAATGGTGATGCCGTGCATAACCCATCAACTACTCTGTATCCACCGGTATATCGATGAATAGCTCCTCATCTCGAGATCCACTAGACTCGCCTATAGCCATCCTGCATCACAACATGAAAAATCAACATTAGTACAATAATAAAATATATTCATAGGAGAAATGAAATTATATTTCATTGGGTACTACTCGACTCGATGAATTTTCATCAAAAATAGCTTTAAATTGGAAAAAGAAGAAGAAATTGAGCGAACTCAGGAATTAAAGGGATTTAATAGCTGCATTGCATTCTTTAAGAAAAAATTTAGGTACGTATGCAGTTACTACAAGAAAAAGCTTATTTCTGTTGGACAATTCCGTCGGAAATAAGTTTATTTTTGACAGAATTGTCTGTTAAAAATTCGGTCGTAAATAATCGCGTTGGAGATAAATCCGTAGAAAATGAGCCTATTTCGTCAGAATAGGGGTATTTTTCTTGTCAATGTAACACTTTTTACAATGGATTCGATCGATTTTACCTTTTTCGTCGGAAAAAAGCTTACTTCCAATGGAATAAATTTCGTCGAAAATAAGCTTTTTTCTTATAGCGAGTATCTTCCATTCAATTACCCGCTACTTACAAGAAGTTGTTGCCTTCTGTTGTACAAGCTCCTACCTTGGAATTGAAACATTTACCTACCCATTTGAAGTATGCATATTTAGGGAAGGATGACATATTGCCAGTAATCATTGCCAATAATATGACCAAAGTTCAATAAGATAAATTGCTAAGAGTCTTAAGGGAGCACATAACAGTCTTTAGTTGGACAATTGCATACATCAAGGGTATAAGTCCTACCATGTACATGCATCAAATTCTTTTGGAAGTAGGAGCCAAACCAACGAGAGAAGCTCAAAGAAGTTTGAATCCACCCATGATGGAGGTAGTGAAATAAGAGGTTCTAAAATTACTTGATGCAAGTATAATCTACCCAATTTTAGACAGTCAATGGGTGAGTTCAGTACAGGTAGTTCTAAAGAAGTCTGGTATAACTGTGATTCAGAATGAAAAGAATGAGTTGGTACCCACACGTATGCAAATAGGATGGAAAATGTGTATTAATTACCGAAAATTGAATGCTGTAACTAGGAAAAATCATTTTTTTCTCCCTTTTATTGATCAAATGTTAGAAAGACTAGCTGGCCATACTTAATATTATTTTTTAGATGGTTTTTTAGGCTACAACCAAATTGTGATTGCACCGGAGGATCAGGAAAAGACCACCTTCATGTGCCCATTTGGTATAATTATATATCGTAGGATGTTCTTTGGACTTTGTAATGCACTTGGTACTTTTCAGAGATGCATGGTAAGTATATTCTCCGATCTTCTTGAAAATTGCATTGAAGTATTTATGGATGATTTCACAATACATGATGATTCTTTGGATGCATGTTTATATAATTTGACTTGTGTGCTAGATAGATACTTAGAAACTAATTTTGTTCTTAATTAGAAAAAAATGTCATTTTATGGTAGAGCAAGGTATAATACTCGAACATATAGTTTCAGCTAGGGGATTAGAAGTAGATAAAGCTGATGATTGATTTTTATACCTAATTATTAAATACTCTTGAATTTGATTATTTTGTGAATTCTTTAGCATTTTAGTTAGTTTTACATGTTTTATTTATATTTTAGGTAATTTATATTATTTTTATAAATTTTATGCATTTTAATTTAATTTTTGTAAGAAAATATAGCTGATAGGGATATTTTGGTAATTTTTAGCAAAGCCACTGCCACAATGGTGTCCTGCTACCGTCGTAGCGGTAGTATAAAGCAGAATCCAACAGCCGGTGTCATCGCCACGACGCTCTATTGAATTGCCCAGAAAAATTATAACTACCACCACAACGGCGGTACTGTAGTAGGTCGGGGATTTGCCTTTTTAAGTCTAAGTTTGCAGCCCCCAATTATAACTTTTATTTTCCTCTTTTCATTTGGGGCTGAGAGAGAGAGGCTAGGGTTGAGAGAGCTTGAGGGAATGGCATTTTCCACTACGAGAAACCTCATAACCTTGGATTTTCCATGCCAATACCTTCAATTTTTGGAACTATCAATGAAGAAGATGAAGAGCAAGCAAGAGCCATGGATGGAAGCCATTGATGGATGGAATTAGGAGCTTGGGCGACACAAGTTTTCTCTTTTATTCTCTTAATTATCTTTGTATTACATTAATATTGGATTTCTTGATGGATTTTTATGTATATTGGCTATACTTCTCTCATTGGAATCTAAGTATTGCTTTTGAATCCAATATAGTATTGTTGTTGAATTTCTTTCTCTTGATTGACACCATATGAATTGGATTATCATATTATGTGCTTCACGTATCAATTAATTGCAAGTGATTGATTTGGGGAACCTATATAAAATTGGAAGATGGATTATAGGTTTGGACCCAAATATGATAACATGTGTTGTGTATTTGTTCTTTGGAGCATATGCATAATTTGTGTGTAGGATAGACATATACCTCCATACCACGTGTAACCAATGTGAAAATCTGTGTTTAAAAACCCTACTTATGTTAGTTCTCATAGAAATATAGTGAATTATCTTGCTTTGGTTGTTCTTGTCTAAATTCTGTCGAATGAGATAGGTTTGGATGAGATATGCTTATTTGGGTATCGAAAGATGTCTATAAGTACTATCGTATTCTCGGTTGACAATTCATCGTGACCGTAAGATTGAGAAGATAGTTATGAGATTTAATTAATGTGTTTGGAGAAATTTCAGACTTAGGTTCACCTATATTTATTGCTTTGTTAGTTTAATTGTTATGTTAGCTAATTTACATTTCATTTGTCTTACTCCATTCAATCAACTGTTTAAGTAAGATTGACTTATTTTGCATTAGTATTTGGAAAACTGTTAGAACTAATTCCTCATAGGATCAACTTTTTTTATCACTTTATTAATTGTTGACCGTGTATGCTTGCACGTTATTCATTCAAATGAATTCGAGATAGGAATTTAATTAATAAATAAAATATAAATAAACCGTTTCAATTTCAACCAACAAAAGCTAAGATAGAAATTGTTGTTGCTTTACTTTACCTCGTTAGTGTGTGGAAAATTTGTTCTTTTCTTGGTCATGTAGGTTTCTATCATAGATTTATCAAGGACTTCTCCAAAATAGCTCTGCCATTGTGTAAGTTATTGCAAAAAGATGTGGAGTTCCAGTTTGATGATGAGTGCAAGGAGGTGTTTAACAAGTTAAAAAAGCTATTGACCTCAGTACCGGTGATACAACCACCAAATTGGAAATTGCCCTTTGAGATTATGTGTGACGCTAACAACTATGCAGTAGGGGCTGTCATGGGCCAACGAGTTGACAAAGCTGTTCATACCGTCTACTATGCTTTCAGAACTTTGAATACTGTTCAGATTAACTACTCTTCTATTGAAAAAGAACTTTTAACTGTTGTTTTTGCTTTAGACAAATTTAGATCTTATCTGCTTGGTACTAAAGTTGTAGTTTATTTTGACCATGCTGTTTTCTGGTATTTGCTGACCAAGAAGGAATCCAAACCTAGGATCATTCAATTTTTGCAGTTGCAAGAATTTGATTTGGAAATTCGAAATAAGAAAAGAGCGGATAACTTGGTGGCAGATCACTTGAGTCGACTAATCAAGGATGAAGACGCACTACCATTACAAGATTCTTTCCCAGATGAGCATTTATTTTCTGTTGAAGAGTCTCTACCCTGGTATGCGAACATTGTGAATTACTTAGTAAGTGCTTATATTCTTAGTGAATTCTCTAAAATTCAGAAAGAAAAGCTTAAGAGTGATACCAAATGTTATGTATGAGATGACCCATATTTATGAAAATTTTGTGCTGACCAAGTAGTTAGAAGGTGTGTGTGTAATAGTGAATTTTTGCATATTCTAACATTCTGTCATTCTTATGCTTGTGGCGGTCATTTTAGACCTAAAAGAACAGCTTATAAGGTTTTAGAAAGTGGTTTCTTTTGGCCTACTATTTTTAAAGATTCTTATCTGTTTTGTAAATCATGTGCAAATTGTCAAAAGACAGGAAATATATCAAGTAGGAATCAAATACCACAAACCCCTATTTTAATTGTTAAATTTTTTAATGTTTTGGGTATTGATTTTATGGGACTATTTCCTGCTTCTTATGGTAATGTTTACATTATGTTGGTTGTTGACTATATTTCTAAATGGGTGAAAGCTAAAGCCACTAGAACTGATGATTCTAAAATTGTTATAGATTTTGTCAAGTCTAAGATATTTGTCAGATTTGGGACTCCAAGGGCCATTATTAGTGATAGAGGAACCCACTTTTGTAATAGGATGCTAGCAGGCATGTTCAAGAAATATAATGTGATGCATAGGGTCTCGACATCTTACCATCCACAAAGCAATGGTCAAGCTGAGGTATCCAAACATGAGGTTAAGTCCATTCTAGAAAAAGTGGTCAAGCCAAATAGAAAAAATTGGAGTATGAGATTAGAAGGTGCATTTTGGGCCTATATGATTGTTTACAAAACACCTATTAGTATGTCACCTTATATATTAGTATTTGGGAAACTATGTCACATGCCTGTGGAATTAGAGCACAAGGCTTTCTGGGCAATTAAACAATGCAACATAAGCATGGATGAAGCTGGAGAACAAAGAAAATTGCAATTACAAGAGCTGGAGGAATTGCAGAATGATGCGTATGAGAGCTCTCAACTGTACAAGGATATGACAATAGCATTCCATGACAAACAGATTTTGAGAAAGACTTTCATTGTTGGACAAGGAGTTTTCCTTTATAATTCAAGACTAAAGTTGTTTCCAGGTAAGTTACGTTCTCGTTGGGAGGGTCCATTTATTATGTTTAATATTTTTCCTCATGGTGCTGTAGTTATTCAAAACCCAAAAACATGGAAGATATTCAAGGTAAACAGTCACATGCTTAAACCTTTTTAAGAAGGATATCAAGTGGAGAATGTTGAAATGCTGGATTTGATGGACCCAGTTTATGATGCTTGAAAGGACGGATGTCAGGTAAACAACAGTAAACAAATGCGTTTGTTGGGAGACAACCCATCATTTAAATTACTTCATTTTCTTAGTTAATAGTAGCTTAGGTTATTTTCTAGTTAATAGCTTAGTGATTCCTATTTGATTATAATCGTGCCTTAATTTTTTTGTTCCAGGTCCTAAGGTACCATGCACGAAGGAAATAGAAGCCAAAATAAACAAATAAGGCAAGTTATAGGAGTGACACGACTGCCCCACAAAACACATATGGGATGGCGTGGCAACACCCATGGGTTATTCGAGTCACTGTAAGTGCAACGCTAGGCGCGCCATCAGTAGTATTAAATGCAACAAGACTACGCCACTTATAGATTTTTGAAAAATAAGAACATAACCTGATCGGATTCCTCCTATTTTCTATTCCTTTTCCAAATCAAACACAGACTAATATTCTCTTAACTCTTGTTGTCCGATTTATATTTAAGGAATTCACACGCAAGTATACGCGGTCAATCAAGTAATATAGTAGTAGTAAGGATGTCGAACCCACAAGGAACAAGTAATAATAACTATGTTAACTATTAAATGTGTATTAATTCAACTCTATTTAAACTGTAGCAAATTTGGATTATGAACCTGGAATTATGAACTACTTAAAATTGAGATTGAATTTAAACTAACTAACTAACTAACTAATGAGAATGATTTACCAGATAATAAAGAACTTTAAGATTACAGTTTCCCCGTTGGATCACAATAATGTCATCATCTTAATTCCAATTACTTAATCATATGGATTGTTAACTGAGATCACTTATCTATTTACTAATCTCTTTCGATAATTAATAAAAAGATCCATTCCAATTTATAATGCTATAAGTCTATGCAAAATATCTTGAAACAGACTCATTAAGATTAAACTCTCAACATGTTACGTGTGGTCTATAGGTATTCGCATCCTATATACTATCATGATACTCTTCCTAGAAAGAATAAACAAAATCACACGTTATTATACCCAGATCTATTCCTAGATTTCCTCTTTCAATTCCATCTAAGAAATCAAATAACTGCTAATCAGACAATTATAATTCACGCACAAAATATAACAACCAATCCATCAATTGATCAAATAATTGAAATGAAGATAATTTAATTAAAGTTCAACCAACGGTTCCATTGTAACCTTAAAGAAGGATTTAGTTACACATTATAATGAAAACCATAATTAAATTGATATAGAAAAACATCATAAGTTCAGAAGATTAAGGAAAAGGAAATAGAAAAAACTCTATTGAAGTCTCTTGCTTCCTCTGTCTTCACAGTTGTGTTCTTCCTCAAAAATCCTTCCCGCAGCTCTAATTTGTGTTCCCCCAATCCTTGCTCTTTCCCTCTCTTATGTACTCTCTCTATCTGCCTTAAAGTCCTAGAATCCTTCTTTAACAGAACCGCAACAACTAACTTCCTATTCGGACTCGGATTTCTCAACGCAGAATTGAATCAACTAAACTCGCCGAACTGCGTCCCGGTGCCATCTTCACACTCTGTCACTGCGCCCCGGCGCCATCTACTGTTCATTAATTACAAAATTGCCACTGAACAACTTTTTTTTTTTTTTTTTTTCCGTTTTGACCTCCCGAAGCCGTTTTCTGCAAATTAATCATAAAAATAAGTAAAATAAAACTAAAAACACTTAAAGATAGCAAGTAACTAAGCCTAAAAGTACCTAATTCGTAGGTATAACACCCACTCATCAACTCTCACAACCTAACCTCCATTCCAAATCTGACTGAGCAACATCATTCAAACCAAAACCCCAAACCAAACCCACTCGATAAACCCTGGCCTGCTCCCTCGATTTATTGCCAATTTCACCGAACCAAGCTGGGTATCTGACTTCACAGTTGCAACTTGAGATTGGGTATTCATCCATAAGAGCCGATTGGGTCCTTAAATAAGTAAGTAAGTAATTTATTTTAGTTTTCGATTAGGTTTCAAGGATTTAGTTGTGTTTATTAGACTAAGGTAGTATAGAATGAATACTTGTTTGGACTTTTTGTTCAATGTGGTTTATTAATCTATTGTGTGAGCAATAAGTTTGGGGGAAATTACTAAGTGAATTTATATTTATCTATGGAATTATTTGGGGAAGTGATTGGGATTGTTGTGGGTGATTTATTGAATTTCTATGAGAAGGGGATTAAGCATGCATGTTACCTATTTGATTTTGTGCTTGAGAGAAGAATTTGAGATTGATTGTGTTTGGGTATTGAATAGATTGAGTTAATTTAAGTATTCATAGTCTAGTTGGGCAAATACACTGCTTGGTTATTTATATTGGTCTGTGATTGTTACTATTTATGAATTTAATGTCTGAAAAACGTCAAAGAGGCTCTGGTTCTCGGTCTGCACAAAGCTTTGACCATACAAGGTTTGTAATTGAAGAAGCTTCAGATAAGTATCACAAGGTGCTGGCTGATAAGACTTATGTATTGGGAAGGAGGCTTAGGCCTGATGAAGTACAAGACGGGGATATGGGAATAATGATTGCAGAAAGAAATTAGTTTGACTTAATTGAACAATCGGGGCCAGCAACGACTTTTATTGTGAAGGAGTTTTATACGAATTCGGTGAATAAAATCAACTTCGTGGTGCAAGGGAGAAGCAAATCGGTGTCATTCGACAGCTCAACAATCAACTCGTATTGCAATTTTCCTAACCCTAGAATTTGTAACGAGTATAGAGAATTTCATCATATCTTGGAGATTGTGATCCAATAGCTGAGCAAGCCTAAGACTGAATGGGCTTTAAAGGAAGGAACCTTAAAAATAGATAGTTTCCCACCCCCTGCCTTGAGTTGGTATGGAAATGATTGGTATAGTTCCATCTGTGCTAACTTGATGCCAACCAGGCATCGAAATCATGTTACCAAAGAGAGTCATTTTGTTATATGCTATTGTGAACACCTTTGACATCAACATTGGGATGATTATTCAATAGCCAATTCTAAAATTTTTACGGGGTAAAACATTTGGTGGCATCCCTCATGCATCACTCATTACAGAACTGTGCCATCGGGAGGGAGTACGATGGGATGTAGATGAAGTGCTTCTACCACCTATGGCTGTTATTGATCATGCCACGACTACAGAGTTTAAGGTTTGGGAAGGTGGCATCTATCATCCTCGAGGGTGAGGATTTATCATTCAACATGAACCTCTAGTCCAAGACCTTGAACTTGAACCAGTGGACAAGCCTAATGAACAAGTTGTTTGTTCTGCCATTTTAGAAGTGGTATAAGGTCTCCATTAAAAAATTGATCGCCAGAACCGCAAGATGAAAAATTAAAACCAGAAAATTGATGCAGTGGCGGCATGCGTTGATGCGATTCAACATGGACCTCAGCACTACGCTTTCGCAAATTTGTTCAGGTGCCGGTGCCAGTTCCAGTTCCGGCCCTACTCCTATTCAATTCTCAGTCCATCCTATAGTACCTGATTACCCTCAAGACTCTCCTAACGAGGAGAGTGATGACAATGTTTAACCAGACAATTAGGGGAGTCCTATGTTCTTAAACTCTTTCTTATTTTAACAATAAGGACATTGTCTAGTTTAAGTTTAGGGGTGTGTTTAGGTCTAAATTTATTGTGCATGATTTCTATGTTTGCATAGTAGTTTGTTATTTAGGTTATTATAGTTGCATTCATACATAGTTTGCATGTAGGAATTTTGCATGTAGTATATCAAGTGAATGACTAACAATGAATTTGACATAATGGCCAATGATGAGTGGATTTTTATTGAGTTCAATTAAGATTGATATCATGTTAGTTAAGTTTTAACCTAACAATTAGCTCTGAACTGTTTGAGATATGAATTAAAATGCACATGCCATCTGTTTTGAGTAATTATAATTTAGACCTGATTCATGTGATTAATTGCTTTGGAAATATTTCATTGAGAATCTATAAAACTTGATATTGCATGATTTGATTGAAAATTAGACATTAACTTAAGTTTGGGAGAATTTGAGGAAAATTAAATAATAAGAGTGAAAAAAGAGGAAAAAAAAAGAGAAAAGAAGAAGAAGAAAATTATGGAATTTTAAAGAAAAAGAAGAGTATGTGGTGAGACGAGATGGAGCGTAAAACGCACTCGCTCATAAACACATACTAGAATGAGATGAAGTGTAAAACACACTCATTCGAGCAATAATGGTGAGACGAAGCATCAAATGCACTCATTGTGAAAAAAAAAAGCAGAAAAGAAAAACAATAAGCTTGTAAAGTATTCATGAAATCTCTAGCTTGGGTGTTGTGTCTATTTTAATGGAATTTTATATGAAGGATAAGTTTGTGGATTTGATATTGAAATTTTCAGTTTAGTGATTGATTATGTGAAACTATTTGGGTTATGGTTAATTCGAGCAGTTGGTACACACACACACACACACACACACATTTTTATTGAAAATAGTTCTAAGTTAACGATTGGGTTAAAATGGCGACAACATGATTTGATATCTTTCTTGAGTAATTATAATAATCTTTAAGGCCATGAGTTGGATAAATTGTTGGTTGACCACTTAATTCGTAGGTATTTAGTTATGTTTGTGTTTGATTACTTGAGGACAAACAAATGTTCAAGTTTGGGGGGGTATTTGATGAGTGAGTTTTATACCTACAAATCGGATGTTCCCAACCTTGAACTATTGATTATTTTTTAAGTATTCTAGTTACTTTTCATGTGTTTTGTGTTATGTGTATGAAGGGATATTTTGATGGAAAATGAACTAAGGAAGGAAATGAGCTGAAAAGAAGTAAAAATCATAATTGAAGGCTTGGTGTGGTCACGCCAGGATTGTACTAGGAAGTGGCACTTCCGCACTGCAAGTGGTTTCGAGACTCTGAAGGAATGGCTTGGGCGCGTCGGTTGGTAGTTCAGTTGTGCGTATTAATTTTTTTCTTGTGCGAAATTTTTAGAAGGAAAGAAATCATTATTGTATTATGATTGTTATGAGAGAGCTAGGTTTTATGTTAGTCTACAAATACTCCTTATGTAAGCCTAATTAGACTACTTCTCTTTACTTCTATTTTGGCATACAATTGAACTTTAGATTTGGAGCGAGATTGAAGGTATGTCAGGCTAAGTTCTCTTATTCAGTTCTAAGGGATGTTAAACCTATTTTACAATTGATGGTTTAATTAAGTTATCATTATTTATTACTTCTTCTATGAGATTTATTCTTGATAATCTGTTTTAACTGATTGAATGATATTTGTTTTGATTGATTTAATAATAGCCAGTTAAGTTTATCAAGTTATTATCATCTGCTAGATTAAGGTATAATATTAAGCAAACGATACTGTACCTGATGATAAGTAGTTGTTAGTAATATATGATTGTGGTCAAGCTTTTGAGTATTACCATGGTTATTATAAGACAAGTTAAATAATCTACGATTGTGTGATTGTTGCTTGGAATAACCTAATTTCCTAATTCTTTATGCTACTTTTATATTAAATCTAGACTGATAGTTCTAGGGTGTATGATAGTTAGGATCTAGTGGGGGCGATTGACACATTAGATTTAAAACCTTAGGGGAATTTCGAGTAATACGAATTGCTGTTGTCTAGGGTTATTAATCTTATTGAAGGATGAATATTGTTTAATTTGATTATATTATCGTTGTGAAAAAGGCGATACTAAACTGAAGAACTGAAGTTTTTAATTCATTGATTATTCTTATTAATTATTTTCTTTTTATGTCAGTTAGTTATTCTCAATTCAAAATCCCCAACTTTTATTTTATGGTTATTTAAATTTAGGAATAAATTATACTGATATCACTCTCTATGGGTTCGACCCTTGCTTGTCACTATACTGAATTCTTTGTACGTAGAGTAAAAGTAAAGTTATAATTTTAGAGTGTTAATGATAGCTCCCAACTCAAGCTGCCAGAAGCACTAATACTCGGTCATCTTTGCTGTCCTTGGCTCTTGATAAAATTCTTCTTAACGATCAACACCCTTTCCCATAACTCTTGATCAATCGGCCAACGACGACTGCCAAGGGGATACCGCTTGTCCATTAATTGGTGTCATATAATCAAGTTATATATTGAATAGTTAACTGTAATTATTCAAGCTTAAGAATAACGTCAAAAAATTACAAACATGTAATGTAAATAAATACTTACCCGTATCCGCAGACCATCAAGGGTGACCATGTACACCTCCAACCAATTGACAGTCTGGCTTCTGGACATACTAGTTGACTACGCATATGACAAATGTATATATATATATATATATATCATGCAAATGCATAGTAATAAAATGATCGTAAACATAAATAAAGTAAATTTTACGAACTTCATACCTCTTTATCAACGAAATGTTGTGCTTGTGATATACTATCTCATTTGTATGTACCCTTTGCCTTTTTCCCTTTAAGTACACATGCGGATTTATTCCTGGTGGCAATTTTACCTTTCCTCGCCCATTCCTCACTCCACAACTATTGGCAAATCTCAACCCAAATATCACGAGAGCACCACCAGGGGCCGTACTTATGCATATACTCCTTAGCCTGGCCAGGATGCTCTATTACAGCATTGTATAGTGCCTTTTTTTGCTACTTTTTTATGTTATCTTTTGTCCGGACAACACACTTTTGTAAGAACAATGTTTGTATAACCCTTGTTTATGCCTTTTCCCACTTGTATCTTTTCTGAAATTAAAGTACAATAATAACATTAAAATAGTTGTAATATAATCAATAATACTAAACATTAGTTCAATCAAATATTTGTAAATTACGGGAAAAAAGTACCTAAAACTGCTTCCAACATGCCTCCTTGTGGGTGAGCAGTGTGCTGACCCATGTAATACTTGGGGTAGGCCAATTTTGTAGGCATAATCGTGAAATACATTTGACAACCCTAACATCTGCAAAATCGCTAAAATATGTGATAATTTACATTAGTATATACAATAATATTAATTTTATTTTAATACTAGTATATGGTTAATAACTTACGTGTTGTCTGGATCAAGGCGAATCTACAATAAAACGCAGTCATCTGGATTATCTAGGGCCTTCAGGATCTGATTTGGACCTCGGCCCAAACCGTACTTTCTAGCTGGTGCTGAAGATGACAACTATTCAAAAAAATAACATATTAATTGACTTATATAATAATAATTACACAAATAAAATTGGACATGTGTGCAACTATAAGTGAAATGTAAATGATTATAACATGTGTGTAACGGTTTATGACAAGTCAATAATATTATGTAAACATGTGTGCAATGGTTTATGATAAGTGTATATAAAACATGTATATATAACTCTACATAATACAAATAAAATTAAACATATACTTTAATGAAACTTGATGTCAGATTCAGAATCATTTTCAACAATATGTCGGGATTCATAACCATCTCCTGCTTCTAATTTAGTATCGGTGTCACTTAATAGCTCTTCCTCCTCAGTATCACTGTCATCTAACTGTTGTACTGAATTGGGATCCAATTCATCATCATCACCTCCACCCTCTAAATTATTGAGCTAATTGTTGTCATCGACATTTATTATAGGAGGGTTATGTAATGTCTCCTCTTTGTAGATTTCTTGGTCTACTAATTGGATACGAGTGCGTGCGAGAGTATAAATGATAACTTGTCAATCTGTAGGCGGTCTATCCCTTTTTTAAATAGGAGTAGGAATGTAATATACTTGTTTTGTTTGAGTTGGCAATATAAATGGTGTATTCAGATAGGTCCGTTTGTTGAGGTCAATATCGACATTTTGTTTGACTCATATCCATGTAGTAGTTTTAGAGACTTGATTCATGCACACACATATTCAACCTGCTTTTTGGACAATGTGTATTTTGCATGCGGTTTTACAATCTTTCTATTAGGTGACTCATAAAGCTCTAATCTAGGACGCTTACAAATATCTTTCAGATCCAATCGTGCTTTATCATTATCTTTCGTCTTACCCTTAACTCCCATCACAGTGTTAAATACATTGTTGAACTAATTCTTCTCAATATTTATAATATCTAAATTATGACGAATCAAGTTTGTAGACCAATAAGGTAGTTCCCAAAATATGCTTCTTCGAACCCAATTGTGAGAGTCACCAAACTCATTGATTGTTTCTGAGGCAGCACTTTTACCAAATGAGATTATCAGCAATCTCATCACATGGTTACACACCTCTGTCATAGACAATCGTGCTACCACCATATCATTCTCTACTTTCCCTTTTATGAAATTTTCTCTATTTTTTCGAAAACATCTATCGGTAAGAAACGACGATGACCGTCAAACTAGCAGGGCTTTCAACCATATGGTAGATTAAAATACTTTGTATGCTCCATACAATATGGACAAGACTTCTTCTCGTGTGTACTCCATCCAGATAACATACTATAAGCAGGAAAATCACTGATAGTCCACATAATTGCTGCTCGAAGGTTGAAATTTATTTTCTTTGAAACATCCCAAGCCTGTAATCCATCCTCCCACAAAACCTTCAACTCGTCTATAAGAGGTCTCAAGTAAACATCTATATTCTTTCTAGGACTCTTGGGGACCAGAAATCATGTGTGAAAGAAACAAGTATGGTTATTTCATACACATACAAGGAGGCAAGTTGTACGGAGTCACAATTACAGACCAACAGGATTACGAAACAGCTGAGTGGCTGAAAGGGTTGAAACCATCGGTTGATAATCCAAGCCTCACATTTCTTGATTCTAATGCAAACCCAGGATATGCTAAATTAAAATCTTTCCAAGCCTTTCCATCTGTAGGATGGTTAAGTTCCCCATCTTTAGCTGGAGATCGTATATGTCAAGTCATGTGTTCAACTGTTCTTGAAAACATGCACAATCTTTGTGGCCGATGTGTAATTGAAAAATTCCTTAAAGTCTTAAAAGGTATCTTTGTCTTTTTCGTAGTCACACCTTCTTTATTAGGCTTAAACTGATTATGACTACACAACGTGCACTTTGTCTTCTGTTCATTTTTTTTAATAAAATAACATGCAATCGTTCGGACATGCATCGATCTTCTAGTATCCAAGACCCAACTTTTTCACCGTTTTCTTACAAAAATAATAGTTATTGGGCAATTTTTCACCGTCATGCAACATACTCTTAATGCTCTTTAAGAGCGACTCAAAACACTCATGGTTTATGTTTTGATCGCCCTTAATATTAAGTAGCGTTGCCACTGTAGAAAATGTAGTTTACTTGGAGCGACCAAGCCACAACGGTTCACTACCTTCCTCTAATAACTTAACGAACGCTTTAGCATCAGAATTCATAAGTTGCTCTCTGTCTTGTTCTCAATCAAAATTAATCCTAACAATATCATGAATCGTGTCATTCATAAGATGGGTACTGTTGTTTGCTGGATTATGTACTCGTGCAATGACACTCTCTCTTTTCTGTCCATGTGCACACCAACATTCTTCGTAATTTTTCATGAACCCATTAACAAGTAAATGATAGGTGACTATATCTCTGTCCGCATAATTTATATTTTTACACTTCAAATAAAGACATCTTATCTTGTTTTGAGCATTGACACATTCTTTCTGACTATAGGCGTAATCCAGAAGCACTTGACAACCAGTTCTAAATTCAGCTGTAGCACCTATCTGTCCACTTGAATTTCATCGCCTCATCCAACTACGATTTGAAGAGAAATCTATGCTAGTATAATACCTATTTTGACAAGATTTATGGTATTCATTAAACTGTGTTATCTTTATATAGGTATAATGCATGTTTTCTATCTAAATACGTCTCCACCCTTATTATACCGGTCAGACTTCTATCATATTCTTGTATGTGACGTCTCACTAATGTCAATGACTTAAACAAATGCATCTGTTTGTTTTAAAGAAATTTCGATTGCATCGCCCATAGGTTTCTAAGTACACGAAATAGACTATAATTTACACAGCCTAAGTATGCACCCAAAGAACAATAGAAGATAAACGAACCAAAATTTCTTTAAAACTAACAGATACATATGTTTAACTCATTGACTGTAATGACCACGAATTCTATTAGACATTGTAATTATATTTATTAAATAATTAGTAATGAATTAAATTTTTTGTACTAATTAATTGTGCATTAGATAATTGAATGAATATACTTGTGCATGTGTATATTTATTTAAAGCAATAAAGCAATGTATTATAATTAATTAAAACAAGTCTAATTGGATTATATTTTAAATCCAAATGAGGTATTAAACTAGGTCAAATTAGTTTTACCTAGTAGTCCATGTAATTAATTAAACCTTAGTCCATGTAATTAATTAAACAAGTGCAATGCTTGATTTAACCTTAGTACTAAACTCATATTGAGTGCGTCAGGAGATGAATCGAGGAGATTCATCATGATTATGTATTTGTGGAGATGGATTGAGAAAATCCATCGAGTCGAGATCTACATGATAAAATAGCATTTCATTTCATCAATGAATATATTTTATTGTTGTACTGACATGTGTTATTTGTGTGATTGTAGGATGCTTGAGATAGGACAGACGAGTCACGCAGTTGAGGGGGACTTCATTAATATCCACATGGCTACTGCACAACCGCTGGTGGCTGCACCGATAGAGGATCCTGAGTCTGATCCAGAGGAGGGGATCATGAGGAGCCTGTCAGGGGTGGAGTGATGAGGCCATATAGTGATGATGAGGCCGAGTCTGAGGAGTCAGAGGATGAAGAGACAGATGAGTACGTTGATGGCATGGACACCACTACCAGTGACATCATCAAGGCACTGACTACGAGGAATGATGAGCTGAAGGAAAGAATACAACACTTGGAGGAGCAGAATCTGACTCACCAACATAGGGAGAATCAGTATAGAGATGTAGCTTATCAGTTCTCTAGCGAGAACACGTTACTGAAGGAGAAGATGGCAGAGGTGGAGGTTAGATTGGCAGCAGCTGAGCTGAAGGTTCAGTAAACATAGGCAGAGAAGGAGGAAATTAGAGGCCATTGGCAGCAAGCGATAGAGGATAGGATCGAGATGGAGATCCAGAGAGATGTTGCACATGGGTAGATGCTGGAGTTGGAGGATGAGGTCCGTGAGAAGAGGGTGAGGATCGATAGACTCAGCTATGTTTATCGTTCTTCTTTTAGCAGATTTCAGAGTAGAGTACACTACTACCCAGCTGAGGAGGGCCAGTCCATGCACACTATTAGCAGGAGCATGGTGATGGCTATAGGGGATGAGGAGTACGATGATGCAGTTCATCGAGGGATGCACCGTTAGTTGTATTAGATTTTCTTTATTTATGTTGTAGGTATATAGATGCAGTAAAAATCCAACTTTTGTTTTGATAGAGGGTTAATATGATGTAAATCCCAATTCAAGGAAGCTGTGGGATATGATTATGGTTAGATCCCGTCTTTCGTAGTATTTCTGGGATAGTAGTATTTATAGCAGTATGCTTATGATATAAGGTGCTATGCACTACTCTTTTAGCATATAAACATAAATGCAGATCTGTTTATGTTTATATGTGTTGAGATGCTTATTTGTACTTTAGTTTAAATTGCTTAAGCTACAAAATGAAAGTAACAAGATGAAACACCTATAATTATTTAAATTTTCTTTATACAAAAAATGAGGCCACGTAGATAATTACCGAGAAATCCAGGAATAGAAGAATCAGTAAACAACGATGAGAGGGTACCGCCGAACCCAGTACAAGATTTTGTGGAAATGCTAATGGGAGCATTCCACGGACGTAACGCGAATGCTGTTGGAGCAATAAACCTTGTCGCTCTACTAGCAAACTTTAAAGACTTTAAACTAATAGGACCACCTGAATTCCAAGGAATAACGGATC
Organism: Hedera helix; assembly: GCA_947179155.2. Classification (NCBI taxonomy): domain Eukaryota; kingdom Viridiplantae; phylum Streptophyta; class Magnoliopsida; order Apiales; family Araliaceae; genus Hedera; species Hedera helix. Next base: position 19,287,811 of record OX359270.1, read on the forward strand.
CTATAGAAGCGCAGACCTGGATAGAGGAGATAGAAAAAGTATTCGAGGTCGCTCAAGTAACGGAGGAACAAATGACCTCATTTGTTATCTTTATGATGAAGGGGGAGGCGAATTATTAGTGGAAGGCAAACAAGAGCAGAGCAGGAGAGGGAACTATCGTATGGGCGCGATTTAAGGAAGTGTTTTTGGAGAACTACTTTTCGGAAAGCATGCAAGTCAGGATAGAAGTCAAATTCCTGTAACTCAAGCAAGGAAATATGTCCGTATCTAACTACGCCGCCAAGTTCAATGAATTGGCAAGATTCACTCCACACCAGGTGGACACTGAAGCGAGACGCGCAAGAAGGTTTGAGCAGGGACTGAAGCCATGGGTTTACAATAGGGTCGTTGTTCTTCAAATTACCAACTTTGCAACTTTGCTGAAGAAAGCTATAATAGAAAAAGGGGAAAATGAAGCCCTAAATAAGCACAATCAAGAACAGAATAAGAAAAGAAACGAAGGAAGAAATAGAGAAGGCAACAGCTAGGGCAGTAACCCGAATAAGCGCAAATAGAACAATAATAACATCAGTTCAGGGATACCTCAAGGAAGCGAACAGAAGAAGGGAAATAAGTGCAGTAATTACGGGAAAAATCACTTGGGGGAGTGTATAAAGGGGAGAAACGTATGCTACAACTGTGGGAAAGAAAGGGCACATCGCTCCTAATTGTCCCACACCAAAGAAGAGAGGTTGTTTCTCATGCGGAGCTGCGGACCATCAGTTCAAGGATTGTCCGAAAAAGAAGAATAGCGGGGGAAGTACTGGATTTAAGGGAAACAACAACAAGGTCACCATTGGAGGCCCGGCGCAACAAAACAAACCAACAGCACGGACTTTCAACATGACGATACAAGACGCCATGGAATCAAAAGACGTGGTGTTAGATATTATTCTGATAAAAAATATAAATGCTTATGTATTGTTTGATTCGGGTGCTACCTGTTCATTTGTATCTGATGATTTCGCTAGACGGTTAGAATTGCCTAGAGAAAAATTAGAGAACCTGTAATATTCCAAACCTTAATAGGAATTATGTAATAAAATTTTAATATCAATATATAGCTAAACATATTTGTATTTAAGATTATGTGTAATTACTTTAATTGTTAAAAGTGTGTTGTAATATATATTATTAAATGAGATAAAACATCCAAAAATTTAATTATTGAAATATAATTTGAAAACCCTAAACTTAATTTGGAAACCTTAATCTAAAATTAGGAAACCCTAATTCAAATTAGTAAACCTTAAACCTAATTAGCAAAACCCTAACCTTAAAAGATAAAGCCTAATGGTCAAACCCTAAACCCTAAATGGAAATGTGAAATGACTAAAATAACCCTAGAATATTAGCCACACAAGTGATCAAGCAAGCAAAATAGGAATTGACTTCCTTAAAGCAAATATGGTGACTAGCTTGTCCACTTGATTTTTAGAAAGCCATGACTCACCTTGTAATGATTCTAATGCATGAACCAACTGTAATTAAGCCCCATAGCCTCTGCAAACCGACCATAGCTTCATCATTACTAGATTAAACTTAGCAAGCAAGAAAAATGGCTTAAAGACAATGAAACCCTAGCCTCGGCTTCCCTATAAATAAAGAGCTTCACTTCTGGTAAAACCCACGAGATAAACTCCCTAGATCAGTCATAAATCAATCCCCATAAGCCTCATATCATCCTTAGATAAGAATCTAGGAAGAATTATGCAAAGTTTCTCTTTTAAGGTAAAACCCTAAATTTCTTGTAGATCTTTAATCTTTTGTTAATTGTTATGTTTTAATGTTTATAAATGACTGTTATTATATGTATATGTGATCTGGGTTGTTTAATTTATGTTTCATAACACTTAGATACATAAAATGAAAGATTTTAACTCTTTGTCCAAACTACCCAAAAAATATTGTCTGACAAGCTACTTTGTCAGACATTTTGGTCGGCTTAATAAGTTAGTTTAATGTGTTTTATAGTCTATAGTTGTAGTATGTCACGAGCTTAAGAGATAGAGACCTTAATCACCTCAATCGGATAACGGGTACGTGAGATATAAGGCCTATAAAGTGCCTAGTCGATCACAACTCTCTGCCGAATTTTTTGGGTAACCCAGAAAATAAAGAACAGTCTGACAAGGCTCCTTGTCAGACGGTTTAATCTTACCCTGTTAGTTTCTTGTTGTGTTTCAAGATTTATATTAGTACCTTGCCATGTAGAGTATACAAAGAAACAAATAACACTTCCATAAAATCACTGAGTGGTGGGGAATTAATGGTCAAACACAGTTGACCGACCATGACTGGCCAAGTTCTGGGTTACCCAGAAACCCAGAAACAGCCTAACTACCTAGTTTGATCGACATTCATCTTGCAACTGTGATGTTGTTAGGATGTAATATTGGAATATAAATGTACCCTGTCATGTGTACTACATTTAGATACACTTAGTTTTTCAAAACAATTCACTATCTGTGAATTAAAACCGGTCAAAGTAGGCTCTTAGACCATGACCGGCTGTTCTAGGCAGCCTCAAGAACTTTCATCACTATAGCGACGGACTGCCTGTCGCTATAGTCCTTTAGCGACGATCTGCTTGCGGTGTTCTTCAGAAACACTGAGAATTAGCGACAGACAGCCTGTCGCTATAGGCTTTAGCGACAGTCTACTTCCGGTCAGACCAAGAACACCTATAGCGACGGACATTATCGTCGCTATAGCTTCAATGGCAGATTTCTTTTTTAGTAATTAAAATTAAATACCTTTAGCGACGGACTTAGTGACAGATTTTTATAAATTCTTTATAAATCACATATAGTGACGAATTGGATCCGTATCTATATTAATAAATCATAAGTTTAATAAACTTTAATAATAAAATTAATTAAAATACTTTTAGCGACAGATATAATATTAATTAACTAAAAATCAATCTAGGGTGCTTCTAAATTGACTTTTAGCGACAGACGAGCTTTGTAAAATTAAAATATAAACCTTTAATAATATAATTAGCGACGGGTAAATTATATAAAAGCTATATAACATTAAATGCAACAATTAAATCGACGAATCGATGCCAAATAATAAACTTAGTTAATTAATTAAATTAGATACCCATTATTAAATATTCTAACAAATATTATTGTTATGTAATAAATATATTTAGGCGATAATACACGTCTACATAGTGCACACACCAATCCAGGCAAGTATTCTATTCTTTGTATATTTATGTACAAACTTATTATTCAGTTTTTGAATTCATTAAATTATATTGTTCGTGTTATCTATTATTGGAAAGTTATTACTTATTATTCAAGCATAACTTAAAGTGTTGAGCTATTCTTTGTGTGAAATTGACTTGATAAGATATCAATGAAAATTAATATTGTTTGGTACAAAATATATACTGAAACTTTACTGGCAGTATTACACTGACCGTGATTTAGGCAGTCAAACGGATTGGCCTCAGTGTGTTTAGAACACTGGTAGGATGATATGCATACTCCTAGGTTATAACTAGGCTGATCCCCTATTAAATAACCGAATCAATGATTCCTAAGTCTACATGACCTCTTGGAATGATTATTAAGTTCGGTTGAACAGATCAACATATGATTTCTAAGTCTTTTTAACTAGTAGAAACCATAATATGTGTGGTTTGACAGACAAACCTCAGTATATATAAATGGAAAAAAAATTATTTTAACTGAATGTTTTTTAAATTCAAATACAGTGTAAGTATAACTTGTTAATATTTACTTGGTGAGCATTTCGTTGCTCATTCTTGCAAATATAATTTCATTTGCCGCGTTGAATAATAATCCAGGATGTTCCAATCCGGACCCGAATGGGAAACGACCTTATTAGACTAGTTGTATTACTTGTGTTTGTTTTTGTGTAAGTCTTTTAAGACTTTGATGTAATAAAGTACTTGAATTTGGAATCTATGTAACCGAACTTAAAGCTATGAAATATATTATCATCGTTTGTTATATCAATTGCGTTGTATTTATATTCTTAGATGGTTAGAATGTTGTACTGATTAGGTATAATATCTATACATCTGAATGAGGGTATTTAATATTGTGAGTTCCGTACGCACTGAGTTTCCCCATAATGAGCGCCGGTACGGTATTTACCTTAACCGAAATGCACCCCTATGTTGCTAGGGACAGTCTTTATCCTTAGTACTCTGAACTCCAGATAGATAGAGATTATTGATATGAAAGAGATATCCATAAGATATGAATCTATTCATCCAAGTGAGAGTATCCAAACACAGTAATTGTTCTGACGAGAACTACTATCTGTTATGGGATACTGTGAACCTGGGATGGATAGAAGTTATGTATTATGGAATATCTATAGTTAATTAGTCAGCGTGAGCACCTACTCTGCTACAGGAGGTGTAGAGATTTTAGGGGCGTCACAATTTGGTATCAGAGCTGTCAACTATAGCTCTAAGGTAGAGGTACCTTAGGATATAGTCTTTGAGTCCGTAAAACATTTAAATACACATGAAATAACCTAAAATGCTTAGTATCCTTATTGTGTAAATTTACGCCATCTATATACTAAACAAGTAAAATTTCTTTTATAGGATGTCAGAGAACAAAAAGATGGTGGTATGGGAAGAATTAGTGATCGCACCGGAACTTTTGCAAGCAATCCCACCTTATAACCCATTTCAAGAAGAGGTTGGGTCCAATATAGTAAATTCAGAGGGAGGATCTACTGTCAGCCAGTCCGATTATTGCTTAAGTAGTGAGGTTGTGGACCTCGAAGACCAGATTACCAAACTTCAGAAAGACCTCGAGAAAAAGAAAAAGAAATTAGCAACTAAGAAGAAATGATATGTAGTAAGTTATATTAAAGTATTCCCAATGTTATATAGATAAAGGGAATTCTTTTCGTGTGTAACTAGTGATAATATATGTGACGCCCCCAAATTCGGGTCTCAAATACCCGGATCCGGTCATCACGATTCAATACAAACATCCACCTCTAAACAACATACAATAACTAAATGTGGAATAATAAACATATGTTGTTCATTTAAAATGTGTTACTAGTCCCAAGATACGATAACCTTACACAAAAGTACATAAATACCCTTAACAAAATATTTAGGGTTTACATCACAAAATAAGTAATTTTAGCTAGACGAATAAATTAAAGACTGTCTCTTGAAGTCTATCACTTCATCTTTCCCTTACCCTTGTTCTTTCCAAAAATCTCGGGTTCCACTGCAATAAGGTTCATGATATAGCAAGGGTGAACAACTAGTTTGCTCAACACGTTTAAATAATAACAAGAAACAATATATCATGAATGAAAGGGAATAACTGAAACAATTCAACAATATGAATAACATAAGCAGGAATAATGATTTGCTTTTAGAATCAAGATAGTCAAATAGACTATGAACTATAAACATCCACTCGAGTCAATAGCAGGTTGACCCAATGGTTACTACCAGAAATATGTACTCGAGGGGATCAGCCTCAGTACAATATGTGTATGCATAACATTTAATTTTCGTGTTTTGTACCTGATATTAGATACAGGGTACTCCCCTGTAAATATAGGGGTGTTCATAATAGTCTAAGAATCCGCATATTCAATGATTTAGATAGCTTTTAAAATCTTTAACATAAATGTCTAGCCGAACAATAACTTAGACCTACTTTGAACAGTTTTTTAAATAGTAGAACATTAAATAAGGTACAAGTCAAAGACTGTACAAGATCAAGTGCACCAAGTGCGAATAACAATAATATCGATGTGGAATAATTGTAAAGTAATTAAACCACTCAGAGCATGCTTGGAATTACAGTTCAAGCTTAAATAAATAACTTGCTCAATGAAATGAGTTTAGAGATAAGGAACTTGTCTGCCTGCTCAGCTACAATTAATGTCTAGCTTTAACTAACTGGCTTTGAAAGACCTAACATTAATAAAGTTGGTCTAATAATTAGTATGACGTATTTGCATAACTATACGCTCACTAAGGAACTTATCTACCACATAAGTAATAACATATAATTTACATCAGTCAAAACAATATTATTAACCTTATAGACTCCCAATCATATTAGGTTAATAATTTAATAAGTTATAAAATATTTTTCTTAAGTGTTGGACACTTATTAAACCCTTACACAATTTATTACAATTAATTGCAATATTAACTTCAAATTATCTTATTAACTCAAACTCTATTCAATTACTATTTAATCTTGATTAAATAAAAATTAATTAATTATCTTTAGTTATTATTTAAAATAAATAATAACTAATTGTACTTACTTATTATTTAATAATAATTAAATAATAAATAATTATTGATTTAATTTTAACCTTCTTTAATTTAATATTAATCAACTAATAATTAACTAAGTAATTAACCTCACTTATTATTTAATTTAAAGAAATTAAATAATAGTTTACTAATTTTAATCCTCTTTAATTATTATTTAATATCAATTAAATAATAATTAATTATTTAATTAATTATAATTATTATTTAAGGTTAAATAATAATCATTTTATTTATCCTTATTTATTATTTAAATTAAATAATAAATTATTAATTTAATAACTTAATTTCCATTAATCATTATTTAATAATAATTAATTACTTAATTATCCTTATTTTTAATTTAATAATATTTAAATAATAAATAATTAATTTATAAATTTGTATCTCTCTTTAATTATTATTTAATAGGAATTAAATAATAATTGCTAATTTATCACATTTATTTATTATTAACATTTTAAATAATAAATAATTTATGAAATTTTTATTTATTTAACTTAACCATAATTTAGCTAATTAGATTAATATTGAAAATATTTAAATATTATTGAAAATGGAAAATAAAATCCCAAATATCATTTTTTGTATTATTATTATTTTTGTTATAATTTTAAATTAATTTTTAAATATTTAAATTAATTAAAATTATCCAAAATGAGAATTCTCTAAATAAGCCGAGAAATCGAACGGAGGGGCAAACTTGTAATTTCCCCGGAAGCTGTCTCCCGCGCATGGCGTGCGCTAACATAACAACGGCCCAAAATAATGCCGTTTTGAAGAACCCGCTGCTGTAATGACCGAAAATATTACGACCTATTTCAATTGTAATTGATGAAGTATTAATCAATGAAATGAAATTAAAATTTTATTTTATTGTGCATTCATAAATAATCATATTAATGTGTATGAGGTTGGAATTAAAGGGAAACTCACTCGGTGAAATTGTTAAACCAAGTGACTAATCTAGAAATAATAATATCGATAACAATAAGATCGAAACCCTAAACCAAAGACCTAATTAAAAGCATTACGGTTTATAATTAAACCGATGCATGGTAGATCGAATAAATTTTAAATAAGAGTCTAATTGGATAAATTAATTAATCCAAGTAGGTCATTTGATACCTATAAACCATAATCTATGGAGTAATAACAATTAAACATGCTAGGGTTAATTTTAACCACTAATGTTTAATGGTAACAATTAATGCCTAACTTATTGGAATTAATTTACTAACCCATGAAATTAATGATGGAAGCCCAAATGAATTTAATTGGGAGCTCAAGTGAATTTAATTGTTAGCTCAAGGAATTGAAATTCAATAGCCCAAACAATAGCCTAACACAAGTCAAAATTGGTCAAAGCATACAAGTTGGTTGATATGTATATATATATATGACCAATTAATGTTGGTTTGTAATATTTATAGACGCAATCAAATTGCACAAAATAGCGGAAGCATGGTAAAATCAAATTTAAAATTTTACAAACCATAATCCAGGATCGACCTTTATGCGCAACTATTAATTAATAAAAAGAAGTTAGAGATATACCCTTGTAGAACTCAAAGCTTCAACGGGTACAAGTTCACCTCCAAATCCTTCACGATCTCCTTTAATTTCACCGATTGGATTCCAATGATCAACGTTAGCCACCCAAGTGTTTGGCCTCTAAAGGTGATCCACCAAGGAATAATAATAATTCAAGAAGTGGGTGATGGCAAACCCTAATTTTCTCTCTCTAGAGAATATGTGAGTACTCTCCCAAAACTTATGGAAGTGTATGTGTGTAACCTTAATCCATAATAAGACTCCTCTTATTTATAGATTTAGTAAACCCTCTATCGACGCCGGGATTTCGCTCGTCTCGTTTTTTAATATTAAAATGTCCCTTTCCAATTTTAGCCTTTAGATTAAGATGTGATTTTTGAAAAGGGTCGGCTTAGTGTCGACGGGGTTTCGAAATGTCGATTTTCTTATGAGCCAATTGACCAGAGTCGCCAGTTGGTATATTTGAAATGGATGTACCAACTCATCCGAATTTTGTTTTCGTAATCGTAATGGCTCATATGTGACTCCGATTCAAATGGTCCGCAAACCGAGATTCATAGAGTTCGGGGGCTTGCTTAAGCGAGGGGAAGGTGTTAGGCACCCCCCGACTTCCGTGAAATATGGTTACCGCAATCTCGATGTTTTCCTATCATTTTAAATCTTGAAATGTGTGTGTGCGCGTGCGTGTGTGTGTGTGTGCCTAAATGAATGTTTGTGGTGTCCTTTTGCATAAAGTTGCTTTGGTTTTATATGACAAAATGTGTTTTGTCAGGAAAGCGTTTAGACGTCTTTTGACCCAAATGACGAGGCTTCGCTTTTTATAAGAAAGATTGATTTTAATTTCGAAAACGTTGAGGGTTTTTTATTAGATGTCATTTTAGAAAACAAACAATTTTAAACTTTTGTCAAATAGGAATTGAGACTATACATTGCCTTCTAACAGTTAATATAAATAAAATGAAGGCAACTTCTAGAACTCTTTAACCCTATGCACAAAGTTTAATTAAAACGTTTATTTATCTTTCGAAAACATCTTTTATGACATTTCAAACCAAATATAGCCTTTTCGTCACGCAAGGATCAAAGTTTTGCAAAACTCTTTACTTTTTAAACCTCGTGTATCTAATATCCTATTTTGATTCTTTTTAGAAGATCTTTATCGTTTGCTTTATTTTTTGAAAAATCGTTTTGTGTCGTAAATCAAAACAAGCACCCAAAAACGTGTCGGGGCTATCCATGGGCATGTGAGCCATCTAGACAACCCCAAACACCCACAATCACATATTTCATTATCACGGGGCCTTAAACCCGATTTTCGATTCGACATCGCTTTAAGGCCCATAAATTACATATATACAATACAAATGCATCGCCATCGCTACATACGTAAAAATTATAAAATAAACTAAAGGGATATCATCGGGAGGTTAGGAGGAGATTCCATCCGCCATAAATCCTCTCTAACCGTCCCTAATCCATAGATCTACAATATATTGACTACATTGGATCTAACTTCAAAATACACCGAATCAAACTACTTAAATAGCAATGCACCAAATATTTTCGGATCTAACAGTAGATCCACCCAACAAATGCACAAATATTTATCAATTACACTACTAAAGCAAGATGAAATATTAAATCTAATAGATCTACAAAATGCACCAACACTAAGAAAGATATCGAAATTTTTGCCTTGATATTGATAGAAATCACGCACTAGCACTCAAATCCAATGTAGAATACAAGGTATAACATGAAGATTGAACAAAAGGAGAAGAAATCTCACACTTTTTGACCAAACCCGAAGGTTTCTCTCTCTATTTCCGCCATTTTTCTCTCTCTAAAACCTTCAAAATTTCTTCTCCCTTTCTCTCGAACGCGAAAATGGCATTGTATAGCTGATCGGAGGCAGCCGCAGGTGCAACTGCGGCTGGCCGCAGATGCATTTGCGGCTGGGCCTGCTGTGGCCGTCTGAGTCGTCGCCTCGGCTGCCGTGTGCCGCCCTCGAGCCGCGAACCTGCCCCCTTTGTCGGTGGCCGCGGTTGCATCCGCGGCTGTCCGACATACTTTTCTTCTGGATCAGCTGTTTGTCTTGCCTGATGCTCGTTGTCTGCTGTGACGGATTTAACCGTAAGTCGTTGGGGTGGCTTTGTGTTGGGGTCCACCTTCCTTTTCGCTCGTCGGGTCAAATGACGATTTTGCCCTCCTGTCAGGGTTAGTACAAAAGTGCAAAATTTGGGTGTCTACACCCTCCTAACACCTTTAGGAATAGGGTTTTTAATTAAACTCCTAATCTAATTAGGATCTTAATTAATTTAATATAATAATTATAATCCCTAAACTATTTAGGAACTGAATTATCAATTATGAGAGTACTCTTATTAATTAATTCCTAAACCATTTAGGAACTAAATAATAATGGTAATAGTAATAATAATAATAATAAGACTCCTCTTATTAATTTATAATTAGTATTTCCAAAATACTAAATAATAAATATTAAGTTATTTAATTTATTCTATCCATATAGTATAAATTAAATATACTTAATTCATTATTACAATTATGCCATTTACTTCTTAAATAATTATTTTCCTTTTGCGGTGTGACCCTTTAGGTTCTCCATATTAAACCGGTTATAGAATAAATTAATTAGAACTATTCTAATCTTATTTATATAAATAAATTAAACTATTTAATTCATTTAAATAAATAATATTTATTCCATAATAAGGGTAAGCCCCCTTAGCGATCAACGACTTTCTAGTTAATATAGATTTCAACATTTAATCACAAAAGAACCTATTTAGCGAATAGTTACTGTACAATTCAATCCTTCTATCTCACAACGTTCCAATCAAATATAAGACATGGTATAACTGTCAAGTCTTATTTTATTTGATTATATGCATTTCGATCCTTAAATGAATAACTCTAATTAATGTAAATTAGAAACTACTTTCTAATTTTCATTCTGCCTTGGCCAAGGACTATTGAGTTGTCATTTATCGAATCGCATAGGACATTCTCTTCTTTTACTAGAAGTGGTAGATTCTTTGTTGATCATTCACCTATCTCCATGTATGACTTATTATATCCGATCATACCCTTTGATACACCCTAAAGGTTTTAAGGAATATGTCAAAACAGAATTCATCATACACAAGATACTATGATGATCTCAAGTCCAAGGATCACTTGTACTACTATCACAAAAGGAACTCCTATTGACAGGCAAGTAAGACTCCATTAGGTGTTCCTTGAGCGAGTCACGTTCAGTGAACTTATTCTCTAATAAGCACCTACATACTTGTTTTAGTGTCTCTACACAAATGATTATGAGATCAATCATCCTCTTCATAAGAGCAAGCATAGTATGTACCAATCTATCCGGATCTACTAATCCCCTTTTTAGTGATCCAACGATTAGGAACAATTTTAGTTTTGAGCTATCTTGAATTTAGATCTCATTAGCATGATCCTCATCATGGTTCTAAAAGCATTGCTCAAAAACTATGGGTTTATCCATTCGATTAATTCAAGTAATTAATCATGAATAAATAAATGCCTTGATTCTTTTATTAATAAACGAACAAGATTACAAAGTATATGCTTATCACATCAAATGTGATTGGCTTGAGGGCATACTACTTTCAATTAAAACATTAAAAGAAAAGCAAAAATTATGGGGAAGAGGGGGCTGATTTTAGCAGCTTTGGGAGGCTCCCAAGGGGGGGTGTAATGCTCAAGATGGTTGGGAAGTCAAGAGCTAGTAGGCCTATGACATTGGGTGTTGTAGTTGATGTGTATGCTTACAAATTTTATAAGCATACATATCATCCAACACTCTAAACTCTATAACATTTCCTTCTCTCATCCATTAGTCATTCATTTACACCAAGAGTTAGAGAGAAGTTGGATAGCAAAAGAGAAAAGCTAGAGAAGGTTAGAGAGAGAAGTAAGAACACTTAGAAGGTCTTAAGAGATAACCAAATAAAATACCAAGAGGGCTTAAGGGGGAAGGTTTCGACAACTAGGAGGAGCCTAGTGGATGTCATCAACTACTTTGGAAAGCAACGGAAACAAGCTATTAGGAGAAAGAGGTATAAAATCGCTTAAAACCCTAGTTTAATATTTTTCTTGGTATATTATGTGATTTCTATGGTAGAAAACTAATTTTCAAAGTCTAAATGGATAGATCCATGCTAGATTGGTAGATATAGGGTTACATGGGTTTATCATGGGTTTTTATGTGTTTAGGTTGAAAAATTTCATCAAACTCGTTGAATAAATTTTTACCGACGAAAATAACATAACTAAAAGCATAGCAGCCCCTTACCAGAATTACTGTTCATTATCCGTAAGTTGGATTTATGATCCTTCAATTTTGGGTGTTATATCTATAAAATATGAAGATTCTCCAAGTTGAATGACTTAAATTCGATTTAAAATGAGTAAGATATGAATTTTCTACCAAAACACCCCACTGATTTTAGGGTTGTGCATAATAGTCCGGTTTGGAGCTATTTTCAGTGCCAAATGTAATCATATAGTTCGGAAAGATACGATTCCATCGATACCTAGTAGAGCTCCATCGGAGTTGTATAACTCAAGATATTCAAGTTTTCATGAAGGACCCCAAATCCGAAAATGTTAAAAAAACATTTTGTCTATTTTTGGAAAAAAACTGGTCGGTTCGGTTTTTTTTTTCGGTTTTCCATTTCCTTGGGTGGGGCCGGTTCGGGGATTTTTAGGCCGGTTCTTCGGTTGGTTCCAGAAGAGAAAATGCTTGTAATTTTATAAAGAATATTATAAAATTTTTAAATCTGAAATTTTATGTCATTTGGCATTTATTAGAATTAATGGTTGATTAAACCTTACTAATTAAACGAAAAATGCTAAATTAATATTTTTAATTTCTGAAAAATCATAAAACTACTTATTATTTAAGTAATATTAAATAATAAGTATGATTAATTAAGAAATTAATTATTTTTAATAGTATTTAAGGTGTAAAGAGTACACTAATTAACTATTAATTAATTAGTAATTAGATAAAATTACTAATAAATTATTATTAAATAATAAATATGTGATTTAAGTATTTAATAATAATATAGGAAAGATAAAGTGAATAAATTAATTTTTTATTATTTAATTGAGAATTAAATAGTAAATAAAGGTAAGTAATTAACTAATTATTATTTAATTAATATTAAATAATAATTAAAGAAAGATAAAATTTATAAATTAATTATTTATTATTTAAATAATAAATAAAGATAATCAAGCAATTAATTATTATTTAATTAACATTAAATAATAATTAAAGGATGATTAAATTAAAGGATTAATTATTTATTATTTAATTAAGATTAAATAGTAAGTAAGGATAATTGATTAATTAATTATTATTTAATTAACATTAAATAATAATTAAATGAGGATTGAATTAATAAATTAATTATTTATTATTTAATTAAAATTAAATAATAAGTAAGGGTAATTGATTAATTAATTATTATTTAATTAACATTAAATAATAATTAAATGAGGTTTAAGTTAATAAATTATTTATTATTTAATTAAGATTAAATAATAGGTAAGAATAATTAATTGATTTATTATTATTTAATTGATGCTAAATAATGATTAAAGAAGATTAAAATAAGTAAGTTAATTATTTATCAATTAATTGAGGATTAATGATAAATAAGGAGGATTATTAGCACATGAATAATTATTTATTGTATAATAATAGTTAATAATAGTTATCATTTATTATAATAATGATAAATGAGGTACTAAAATAATTGCAATAAATTGCTTAATAGTAAATAGTTAAGCGAGAGATGTTTTAATTGATATTACTTAGAGAAAAATAATATTTGAGGGTTAAGTCAATAAGATGGTTGTGCTATGTGATAATTTTAGGTAATTGAATAAGAAGTAAATAATAAAATTAAATATTTAAGTGAGCAATTATGTGTTATACTAATCGGTAGACTGACTTATCAATGTTAGGTCTTCCGAAAGAGAATTATTTTAAGCACTTAGCAGCAAATCGACAGACAGGCAAGTTTCCTAACCTTACTCAAATTTCTATTGAGCAAGTCCTTTGAAGTTAATTATTATTATTATTCAAGTATAAAATTTAAGCATAGAAAAATATTCAATACTCAAAATATAAATTGAACAACTAAAATAAATTAGATCTCACAGTGTATAAATTTTGATGGCTTCAATCACTTAAACCAAGAAAAATAAATTAACTACTCATAATAGTAGAGAACACTAAAGAATAGAAGAGAGAATTTTTATTCTAACGAGAGTTGTATTTTACATTGTGTGTCAAGCCCTCTATTTATAGGCTCCAAAATCCTCATAACTTGTCCAAACCCTAATAGGAGAAAAATAAAATAATTATTATCCTAACCCTAGTTGGAATTAAAATCCAATTTGGAATCAAATTAATGCAAAATTCGCGAAATAATCTGATTTTGAAATTAACGCGCAAGCCAAACGCGTCACTCGCTACAGTGCCCGGTCACAGCCTTCGCGCATTGCGCGGTGCCTTCCTATGCCGAAACGACGTCGTTCTTTTGTTCCGCTGTGTCGCTGCTTGGCCGCGCATTGCGCGGTCTTTCGTTTGCCGTAAAACGACGTCGTTTCTGATCATCGCTGTTGACTCCTTCACTACGCGGCGCAATGCGCGGTCGTGTCTTTTTCGAAAATTACATATTTGCCCCCGGTCTTTACAGAATTTACAGATTTGCCCTCCAAGCTTATTTTTCCTACAAAAATAAATATAAAATAATTAAAAATAATATAAAAATACTAAAAATAATAAAAACACATAATGATTAATAAAACACCTAAAACACTAAAAATAAATAAAAACACATAAATAAAAAGAAATATAAAAATACTATAAAATTACCTAAATTAACTAAAATCCTATAAAACCTATTAAAATCAAAATAAGCTAAATAATTAAACATTTAAGCATACAATAAAAATATCGTATAATTCAACTCTATCAAATAACCCCACACTTAGTTTTTTGCTCGTCATCGGGCAAAACAAAAATAAAAACTATAAAATTAAAACTAATAACCAAACAACTTACTTGAGCAACAGATCAATACAAATTTCAACCTCAGCCTCAAATATTTTTAAAATAATAACTCAAAAGAAATTTCAAAATTATGCAAAATCTAGAATTTCAACATATTTATAAATTTTACTTTAATCAAGACCTTTTGTGTGTGTGTGAATCTAAATGTATCAAACTAATCAAAACTCAGATAAACTTTGGTCATTAATTACCTTATAAAAGATATATAATAAAACTCAATATATTCATTTTTCACATTACTCTCAGCTAATAAAGACAAATATAAATCAGAAGATCAAAAGGTTTTTAATCAATGAAACACACTAGGATTATTAATATCAATTTTTTCAAATATTTTTTCTCTTTTTCTTTTAATGGGTGCATTTTATGCTCCATCCCATTTTTCTTTCTTTTTTTCTCTTTTTTCTTCTTTAGTGAGTGCATTTTATGTTCCATTTCACCAGCGAGTGCGTTTTACGCTCCATCTCGCTTTTTCATATTGTCGACACCGGGATTTTAGTCGTTTCATTTTTTTTTATATTAAAAGTCCTTTCCAATTTTAGCCTTTAGATTAAGATGTGATTTTTGAAAAGGGTCGGCTTAAGTGTCGACGGGGTTTCGAAAGGTCGATTTTATAATGAGCGAGTTGACCAGAGTCGCCAGTTGGTATATTTAAAATGGATTTACCAACTCATCCGAATTTTGTTTTCATAATCGCCGGCTCATGTGTGACTCCGATTTAATTGATCCGCGAACCGAGATTCATAAAATTTGGGGGCTTGCTTAAGCGAGGGGAAGGTGTTAGGCACCCCCCGACTTCCGTGAAACACGGTTACAGCAATCTCGATGTTTTCCTATCCTTTTGAAAATCCTAAAATGTGTGAGTTGCGTGTGTGTGTATGCGTGCGTGCCTAGGTGATGGTTGTGGTGAATTTTGCGTGAAAATTGTTTTATGAAAACGTGTTTTTTCGGAAAGCGTTCAGACGTCTTTTGACCCAAATAACAAGGCTTCATTTTTTATAATAAAGATTGATTTTAATTTCGAAAACGATGAGGGTTTTTTATTGGATGTCATTTTTAGAAAACAATAGTTTTTTTAAACTTTTCTCAAATAGGAATCGAGACTATACATTGCCTTCTAACAGTAATTTAAAGTAAAATAAAGGCAACTTCTAGAACTCTTTAACCCTATGCACAAAGTTTAATGAAAACGTTTATCTATTCTTTTACGAAAATATCTTTCATGACATTTCAAAACCAAATGAAGCCTTTTCGTCAAACCCGGTTCAAAGTTTGCCAAAACTCTTAATTTTTAACCCTCGTGAATCTAATATCCTAATTTGATTATTTTTAGGAAATCTTCATTTTTTGCCTTATTTGGAAAATCATTTTTTGTGTCGTAAATCAAAACAAACATTCAATCGTGTCGGGGCTATCCATGGGCATGTGAGCCGTCTAAATAACCCCCAAACATTCACAATCACGTATTTTACTATTATGGGGCCTTAACCCGATTACGGTTCAATATCGCTTTAAGGCCCAATATTTACATATATACAAAATGGACCCTCGCAACGATTACATACACCAAACGTTGTCCATCATCGGGATTTGATCACGAGGATCTCTTCCCCAGGCTCACAATTATCCAAATCGCTGCACAACCATACCAGAGCAAGATAAACAATACTAAACTTGATACTATGCTACCCGAATAAAAAAAAATCACAATCCCAACACGACAAACTACCTGTTAACACAACGAATTACACATCACCGTACGGATATCATCGGGACATTAGGAGGAAAATACGTTCCGACGGAACCCTCGCTAATGATCCCTAATCCACGGATTCTTAACAATACAACAACATACTAAATTAAGCAATTCCAAAACACGATATTATAATAACAATACAACTAAAAAATATCACCCAAAACACCCCTTTTCACCCTGCAATATACCGACAAAAGCTTTATATTTCACGATTGAACCAAAATCATATGAATACTTGAATATTTGACAAAAGAAACAAGTTCCTCACTTGAATTTAAACAAACCCGAGCCCTTCTCTCTCCTTCTCGCGTGTTTCTCTCTACTAAATCCTTAAGAAAATTTCTTCTCTTCTTTTCTGCAGATCAAAAATGGCGTTGTATAGGTGACTGAAGTCAGCCGCAGGTGCATCTGCGGCTGCCTGCTGTGGCCACCCGCGCCAAATCCTTGGCTGCCGGGTTGTCTCCTCGAGCCGTGCAAGTGTCCCGCTTGTCGGTGGCCGCAGCTGCATCTGCGGCTGCCCAGCTGACTTTTCTCGATTTTCGTGCCCCGCAGCCTTGAATCGTCAATTTCTGCTGTTTTATTTTGGAAGGCTGTTACCTGATGTATAGATATCTCTGGTGCCGGGCTTCCAAAGAGCGAGACCCCCTTCGACTGTCGCAAACGTCGTGGTCATTTGCCGTCTTCGGTGATCGAATCGGGTTCTGTCCGGGTCAACTGCGTATTTTGCCTCAGATGACCTGACGCTCGTTGTTCGTTTGACGGCTTTGATCGTAAGCTGTCGTGGTGACTTCGGGTTGGGGTCCACCTTTCCTGTTCGTGTGTCGGGTCGAATGACGATTTTGCCCTCCTATCAAGGTCAGTACACAAGTGCAAAATTTGGGTGTCTACACATATGTTTATGAGTGAGTGCGTTTTACGCTCCATCTCAACCCACCATATAATTTTTTTCCTTCAATAATAATCCTAGAAAAATTACCTACATCATCTCTTCCAAATTTGGGTGTCTACAGCTGCCCCTCTTTATCATGTTTATGGAATGACATATGAAATGAACATGATAAAGAAGTAGGCACCTAACGCATGGGAATGACAGTGTAATGTCCTAGAATTTCCACATCTTTATTAATTAAATTATTAATTTAATTTCCAACAAGTTATTTTTACGAGATTATTTAAATCTTTTTATGTGATTAATTAATTATGTGATTAAATAATTATGTAATTAATTACTAAAATTAATTAAAGGGGGTCACTAATATGTTATTAAATTAGTGAACAAACCCTAAAGTTTTAATATCAAAATAATTGATAAGTTTCCTATTATTTAAATATTCAATTAAATTGAATATAATGAGTGAATTAAATATAATAAATTAATTAATATGATTATTAATTAATGTAAATAATGTGAAATATTAATAATAATATTTATTAGTCCATTTATTAATTTAATACTAATGGGTTAAAATATTTAATTATTTATTCAATTTAATTATTTATTTAATCATGGATTGAATAATTAATGTATAAATTATTAAATTAGCCCAACATGGGTCAATTAGTAGCCCAAGTGTAGAATAATAAAATTTGACAATTTAGTAGCCCAAACAATTTAATAGAAGCCCAATTGGTATTTTAAATTAAAGCCCAATGATTGGCCCACTTGAAAAATACTTAATTAAACTATTATTTATTTAAAAAGTAAAAGTGACTCAAATTATGGGACAAAAAGAAGGGAGATCAGCCGACCAAAGCATACAAGGAGGAGAGAGAGTGTATTATTATTATTATTATTATTATTATTTAATTTTTCATTTAATTAATAAAAGGGTTGCTTGTTTTCTTTTTGTAGTACATGCACCATGCTTCTTTTCACCTAATGTGGTTAACTTGTGTAAGTACCCAATGGGTGCATGATGGGCTAAAATTATTAGATATAATTTGTGTATCTAGTAATATTTTAAGTATACTTGAAATGTGAGATATACTTCATTTTATTTTTCAAGCAAAAGAGAGCTAGAGAGAGTTGAGAGAAAACTTTAAGTGAGAGCATAATATTTGAGAGATCAAGTAAGAAGAGGAAATCCTAAGTTAGTTCATGCCATACTCCTTCACAACATATTTTGGAAAGAAGAGGAGAATAGCTATCAAAACAAGGTAGTTATTTTTTTAAACCCTAATCTTGCTTTTCTTTCAAGTTATGGTATAAATATTAAGTGTAATAATTTCTATGGTTAATATCATGCTATGTATGTTTATATAGTTGATCATGTGTTTAACTTATGTGTTATGAGTTTTATTGAATGAAAAACATGTATTTGGTGGTGTGAAAATAAATCTCAAAATAATGATTAACGATAATTTTTGATAATATTTAGATTTAATGCTCTAATATTATAGAACATTAAATCATGAGAAAAATAAAGTTTGAATCACTCAAAATGGAGTTGTACACAAAAAGTTATGATTTGTGGTAGTTTATGTGATGTAAAATTTTTTATAAAAAAATAATGATATTAAATCATGAAAAATTAATTTTTCATGTTATAAATTAATATAAAGTGATTGGTAATTTTTTTGGATTTTTATTGAGGATTTAAAGCTTACTTGATGGTATATTTTTAATTAAAATGGGTACTGTTCACGTTCTGTCGGAAAAAAATAAAAAAGGGATTTTCCGCGCAATGCGCAGAAGGTTATAGGCTAAAGAACGCGGAGCCAAACGACGTCGTTTGGCCTCTGTAAGACTTTACTCCGCGCAATGCGCGGAAGCCGTTTACGGCTTCTCAAAAGCGGCACCGTTTTGGGCCGTTGTTACTGAATCCGCGCGCAATGCGCGAGAACCGGTTTTCTGCGAAATTACCAGTTTGCCCCTTCGTGTTTTTCTTGGTAGAATTACCATTTTGCCCTCCGATCAGTTTTCGATTTATTTACAAAATTGCCATCGGTCCGGTTTTTCAACTTATTTACGAAAATGCCATTCGGGTTAATTTTAATTAATTTAAATATTTAAAAATTAATTTAAAATTATAACAAAAATAATAATAATACAAAAATAATATTGGGGAGGATATTTTTCATTAAGTTTAATATTTAAATATTTTAAATATTAATCTAGTTAGCTAAACCATGGTTAAGTTAAATAAATTTATTATTTATTTATTATTTTAAATGTTAATAATAAATAAAGATGATAAATTAGCAATTATTATTTAATGCCTATTAAATAATATTTAAAGAGAGATAAAATTTATAAATTAATTATTTATTATTTAAATATTATTAAATAATAAATAAGGATAATTAAGTAATTAATTATTATTTAATTAACATTAAATAACGATTAATGGAAATTAAGTTATTAGAGTAATAATTTATTATTTAATTAAAATAATAAATAAGAATGATTTGATTATTATTTAACCTTAAATAATAATTAAAATTAATTAAATAATTAATTATTATTTAATTGACATTAAATAATAATTAAAGGGGATTAAGATTAGTAAACTATTATTTAATTTCCTTAATTAAAT
The DNA here is from genome assembly GCA_947179155.2 of Hedera helix. Classification (NCBI taxonomy): domain Eukaryota; kingdom Viridiplantae; phylum Streptophyta; class Magnoliopsida; order Apiales; family Araliaceae; genus Hedera; species Hedera helix. The sequence goes on from OX359270.1 coordinate 19,308,153, forward strand.
AATAAGTAAGGTTAATTACTTAGTTAATTATTGGTTGATTAACATTAAATTAAAGAAGGTTAAAATTAAGTTAATAATTATTTATTATTTAATTATAATTAAATAATAAGTAAGTACAATTAGTTATTATTTATTTTAAATAATAACTAGAGTTAATTAATTAATTTCTATTTAATCAATATTAAATAGTAATTAAATAGAGATTGAGTTAATAAAATAAATTGAATTTAATTATGATTTAGTTAAACAATTGTAATAAGTTGTTTAAGGGTTTAATAAGTGTCCAACACTTAAGAAAAATATTTTCTAACTTATTAAATTATTAACCTAAAATGATTAAGTGTCTATAAGGTTAATAATATTGTTTTGACTAATGTAATTTATGTGTTAGTACTTATGTGGTAAATAAGTTCGTTATTAAGCGTATAATTATGCAAATACGTCGTACTAATTATTAGACCGACTTTATTAATGTTAGGTCTTTCAAAGCAAGTTAGTTAAAGCTAGACAATTATTGTAGATGAGCAAACAGGCAAGTTCTCTAACCCTACTCAATTATTATCGTTGAACAAGTTTCCATACTTGTATTTATTATTAAAGCTTGAAGTGGTTTAATTATTTAAAATTATTCCACATCCATATTGTTTATACAATCGCACTTAGTGCATTTGAAGCTTGTTAGTTCTTGATTCATGAACTGTATTAAAAATGTCTGAAGCTAATAGTTCAGCTAGACATTGCGTTTCTAAATTCAATAACTTGAATACTTTTAAAAGCTTATCCAAACCCTTGTTGGGTGCGGATTTCTTATATTAAGTCTGAGAATTGAACAACCCTAAATTAAGGGATTTTGTGTCGGGAAACCGACTTTGGGCGCCAGTGACTAAATGTAATGCATATACAGCGGGTTGAATAGGCTGATCCCCTTGAAAACCAAACAACTCAAAGGGTCAGAGGAAACTCTATTATACCCTAGTTAGTTCAGGGTCCTTAGTGACCACTCAGCATTTTAAGATTCAAATATTCTGTTTGTTAAAAATTTGAATCCTGTTTCATTCACAATTGTTATATCTATTGTTGAATCATTGATGATATTTCCCATTCATTCATGATATATTAAATCTATATGATTGTTCTAAACTTGCTGAGCAAACTAGTTGCTCATTCTTGCTATATCATGAACCATTTTTCAGATAATCCTGATTGCTCAAAGAAGGATAAGGGAAAAGGAAAAGCCAGAGCTTAAGTTAGCTTTTGCATGCTAATTAGATCTTTAATTATGTATTTACGGTTGTTAAACCTTTTGTAATTCCTTGTGATAGGAACTGTTATTATGTTAAGGTTGATAGACCCTGGTATTGTAACCTTTTGAAGGGAACCAATATGTATTATTCCGCTATATTTAAATGCAATGTATGTATTTAATTGTTAGTAATGTGTTGAATAGTGAGAACCAAACTCGAGGTTATGGAACCCGGATTTGGGGTCGTCACAGACAGTACGTGTTTAACGATGCAACACATATATTAAGATGATGCAAATGTCGCATTCAACATGATCGTGTAGGGGTCGATTTAAAGTTTACGAATGAATATCGCTCGGGTTTCGCCTTCGACAGGTCACTTTTGGATTGGTCATGTATCGTCTCTGACGGGTCATTTTTGATTGGTCAGGTATCATCTTTGACGGGTCGTTTGTGAGTGGTCAGGTATCGTCTCTGACGGGTCGTCTTTGAGTGGTCAGGTATCGTCTCTGACTGGTCGTTTTTGATTGGTCAGGTATCGTCTTTGACGGGTCGTTTTTGATTGGTCAGGTATCGTCTCTGACGGGTTGTTTGTGAGTGGTCAGGTATCGTCTTTGACAGGTCGTTTTTGAGTGGTCAGGTATCGTCTCTGACGGGTCGTTTTTGAGTGGTCAGGTTCGAAAATCTTGTTTTTAAATCGTAACAAGTTTCACGTTGGCTCGGGGTAAACAAAAGGGCAGTTTAAGGGGCACCGAGATCAATCGCAGGTACATCTGCGGCCAGCCACAGATGCATCTGCGGCTAGGATCGGTTCCTATTTCAGATCGCGACCCCCTGAGATCTGTCACTTTCTTTAACTTTCTCTCCCTCGTTTTCGGTTTTCCTCGTCCCCACTTGGCTTTTCCGTCTTTTGGACACTTTTTGGCAAAATCTGCTCCGATTAAATCAGTCTACGCACTTTGGGTAACGTTTTAACTCCTTTTCCTTTGATTTTCGCTTTCGTTTGGCTATGTATTTACTTGTTTAAATGTTTTAATTTTAGCAATGCATGCCTATATGAGATATTTGTGTTGAACGTAGCATAGATAAACAATGGGTCTTGCAGACATGTTTTATTTACTTTGAAAAACCATTGTTTTAGTCATTTTATGCTCACGATGCACCATTTTCACTTGCATTTGGGATTTGTTGGTTGCCTGACTTGATTAAACATGCCTGATTGTGCATGGGATGTCCATTGTACAAACGAAACTCTGCCGAAATTTCTGGAAATCTTGTGCATCCCCAGGGACTTATTTATGCATTTTCAATTTTCATATCATTATAAAATAAACATGCTATGCTGCCCTATTATCTCTAGCAATATGCAAGAAGATTTTTGAAAGATAACGGGCTAAGGATGTACCTCCTTTTCGTGATGCCGTTTCAGTCATGGATCCTGATGCTCCCAGTGGCTCCATAGTGCCCCGAGTTGCCGGTGTTCGTCGTCGTAGAGCGGCCTCCTCAACTCCAGCTCCAGTCCTGACCCGTCATTCTCGTAGATTGGCGGAGTCTGTCATTCGCCCAGTTCGGCCTGACGTTGGTGAGGATGCCCCAGCTGAGGCAGAGGCGGGTCCTTCGGGCACGGCGGCCCCTCCTCCCACGCGTCGGACCTTACCAGGGGCCCGTGCCAGGATACCGGATCTGCTCGGTCCTGATCTCAGTAGTCACCCCTCAACCTACCTTGTGGCTAACGAGGTATATCCGTCGTTTTAAGTTCATTCCAATCTGTATGGTTACCATACCTGACTTTTGATGGCTGTCACAGGTTCCTGAGTTTACCCAACCTCGGGGCAACTGGTTCAACATCTACACTCTCTACCATGCGCTGCATTCCGACTACAGGGGGATGGTAGATTCTTGGGGTTTCAGACATTTCTTCACTATCGCCCCTCGCCGGTGTCCGTGGGGCTATATGAGGGCCCTATCTGAGCGCTGGTTCCACCAGACACAATCGCTTCATCTTCTGGACTGTGAGCTGCTGTTGACCCCTCTAGACTGGTGTTATATCACCGGGGTGGAGTTCTCTGGACCCCGGGTCCCTCTGGAGCCGGACATCACCCCCGTAGCTGTTCGATCCTTGTTGGGGTACTCTCCTCAAGATAAGGTCTTTAAGGCCCGCAGCATTCGATCGGGAGCCTTGGCTGTGGATGTCATTGGAGGGGTCCTTTCCGAGCCATTCCCTGAGGACCGGTCTGCTCGTGACTTTCTGCTTCGACGCTTATTTTTGACCATTATGAGGGGCTATTTTATGGGGAACAACTCCTCGACTATCCATTTCAGTATCGTTGGAGCTACCCGGGAGGTTGACCGGATCGGGGACTACGATTGGGGCTCCTTCACCTTCGCTTACTTCCTCCAGGGTCTTCGCCTTCGCTCAGAGGGACAGACGGATGCCTGGCTCGGCTTCTACCCCTTCCTGCTAGTAGGTCATTTTTTATTGTATCGTCTTTGATTTGTTTCATTTCTTTGTCCCTTCCCGCTACTTACGGTTTTCCTGTTTTGTTTAACAGTTCTGGGCTTACGAGAGACTACCTTGCTTGCGGCCAGTTACTACCCTCGGTCCGGAGACTTATCCCAGGGGTCGTAGATGGCATCATAGTACTCTTGAGGAGACCCCAGTGTCAGATAGCTTTGCTCACTGTCGGCTGCAGTTAGAGCTGATCTCGTCCGCGGATGTGACCTGGGTTCCCTACATGGCGGATCATTTGGCGGCTGGCCTCGCCGGCGGTCATGCCGCGGATCAGGAGCTTGCCTTGTCCACTCGTCGCATTCCATTTCTGACCTATGGTGGATGGGAGCTGTATCTGGGGGAGAGCGCCATCAGATGTGTTTATGGGGAGGCTCGTATCCCTTTCGCCCCCCCCCCCCTCACGAAGATTTTGGTCCGCGGATGCCCACCTTCCAGAGGCCCTGACGGCCGGGGAGGATGGATATATGCTGTCTGCCGGTCCTCATACGAGCGAGAGCTTCAGTGCCTGGTGGAGACCCTGCACTATCGAGCCTCAGACCCGGGCCACCTTCTTCCTCGGAGACCTGGTTCACGGGTCGGTGATGATGACAGATTGGATGGCGTGTGTCCGGGCCCCCACCCATTCGGACCAGAATACTTCCCTCACTCGGCGGGTGGATCAGTTATCCCTTTTCGTTCGGAGCTTGGACCGAGTCCAGAGGAGGCTTATGTCGCAAACCCGTATGGATCCGATTTTGGTGCGGGTCCCGACCCATCGGATGCCCCAATTCTGCCTTATTCCTGCCCAGACCTGAACTTTGATACTGAGGCTTCCATTCCCCGGGACTTGCCTGCAGATCAGTTTGAGGATGATGCCTTCATTGATGGCATAGAGTTCACTGATTAGATTTTGATAGGCTAGGACCTCTGTATTCAAACCTGCTCGTTTTATTATCATTTCTCATTTCATGGATTATGTACAGACTTATTTTATTTTATGCATAATCATTTACTTTTGATGATCCATTTATTCCATTATAGCTTGTATGATGCATGATTTATTATATACGTGGATAAAAAATTGACCCCTGTATAGTCTTTTGATACTGCTTTTTACAGATGTCATCCATAAATGTGGTTCGCGTGGGCCCTTGCGCCCCCTCAGGGATCATTGGCAGGTTCCGTTCGTGGCTGGATAGTTTGCTACCCTTCGACCGAATCATCGCAGAGGGTCTCTTGGGACACTCCTTCTCTCTTTTGTCATTCCAGGTGCCGCCGGGCTTTGTTGACGGCATTCTCAGTTGTTGGGTCCCGGACAGACATGTTTTCAGGTTCGGGTTGGAGTATCTGACCCCTACTCTTGAGGAGTATGCTCGCTTTACCGGCTTGTCGGTGGATGGTCCCTGCGCACGGGTTACCTTAGGCCATATGCGCCGTCAGTTCTTGACTTTTACAGGCTTGCGGAGGACAGATCTGCTATCTGTGATCTCTTCGAGCCACCTCGTTCCTCTACCCTTCTTGGTTGACAGATTTGGCTCGGTGGATAGCTTCTCTCGATTCTCTAGTGATTTTTCAGTATCTGAGGAGCGCTGGGGCGCTTTGAGAGTGGATGTTTTGATGGCCTGTGTCATATCAGTTCTGTACATGCCTGCAGGGGATGATCTCCTGGACATGCGGGTTATTGTAGCGGTTCAGGCCCTTCAGGAGGATCATACTATCCTTCCCATGATACTTGCCGAGACTTACCTATTGGCCTCGTATTGTCATTCCTTCTCTGGTCGCATATTCAGGGGAAGTTCTATTTTGTTGTATGTATGGTTCATGAGACACCTCAGACCTATCGGGCAGTTTCGTCGGCATGGGTTTTGTTTCAGCCATAGCTTGGCCATGCAGTTCTCATTTCGTCCCCGGCGATGCACTGATACGGCCTCTTGGAGGGAGTTCTTATCGGCCATTGAGGAGCCTTTCCATCTTCTGATCTACTCGGGTTATTGCTCCTTCCTGAGTTTTTTGACTCATGTGCCCCCTTTTGATTTCCTCCCTCTTCTTGGCTTGAGGGGGGTGACGACTTATCATCCCTTAGCTGTCATGGGGTAGTTTGACCAGATGCAAGATCTCCATCTTTTTGCGGGAGTAGCTGACTACCGATTTCTCATATCGACTCAGACGGAGAGGGATATGCTGAGGGTATATGATCTTTGGTCACACAGGGTCTCGGCCGATTTTGGGGATAGTCATCCTGGTCAGACACCCGCTTATCTGCTATGGTTGTGAGGAGATTCTGAGATTGCCGACTTTGACCAGGTGGCCCACCAAGTGGCCGAATCTTTCTGTACTAATTGACTTGGGGACATGAGCCTCTTCCAGGATTTTGCTTAATACCTGATGATGATCAGTTGATGCCAATACAAGATCTAAGATTGATGTCAGGGGCGGTTGTCCCTCCAGTGCTTTAACCACATTCGCCTTGCCGCGATTCATTTTCTCCCAAAACTCCAATGCTTTTTCCTCCGAGATTTTCCCATTTTCCTTTTTCGTGCTCTCAAAGACCCGTCTTGGTAAATACAATGGGTTTACCCTAGAGCTGACTGATGCACAACTGGCCTCCTCCTCGGTCTTTCCCCTGTAATTCCACAGAACAGCCTTCAGACTGGTAATTGGCAATTGGGACCTGGCTGCTAGAACAAAGGGTCTTGGGGCCGTCAACCGGATAGGCTCTTTTTTGGTCCCTCGAATTACCCCAACCAACTTGATAGGCTCATTTTGCGCACCCTCCTGGGCATTGGTCATAGCAATCTCTTCTTCTATCCTCCTTATGTATTTCAATTTCAAGGGGCCTTCCGCCCCACTGGTTTCCACTACGTTTACGCCTCCCCCATTATGCTCGGGAAGAGGGTTGACCTTCACATTTGGGGGTTCTGGTTGTTCCACCACGATCTCTCCGCTGTCAATCATGTTCTGGATCTTGTTTTTTAGCGACCAGCACTCCTGGGTGTCATGTCCCGGGGATGTCGAGTGATAGGCGCATCTCTTGCTAGGGTCATATCTCTTGCCCTACGGGTCTGATGGAGGTGCTAGCTCTGTAATCTTTTTCTGGCTTACCAACACGGTCAGTATTTGTTCCAACGAATCCCCCAACGGGGTGAACTCTCTCTCTTGTGGCTTTTCGAATTTCCTGCGCCCCTCATACCTTTGATTGTTGAAATTTGACGGACGCGGGGCCTCATTTCTTTGCATGCGGACCGGGGGGCTGGTCATTTCTTTCCCAGATAGTCCTTGCAAGACCAGGGACACATCCTTCTCCTTTCTCTTCTGGGGTCTTCGGGAAGAACTGCCATAGTTTCCACTCTGGATTTGCTCAGAAACAGCTTCAAGAGCTGTGAAATCTCGGATCTTTCCTGACTTCAACCCCATCTCAGCCATTTCCCCGTGTTTGATCATCTCCGCAAAAGGCTTCTCTATCCCTGCTATCACCCTTTCATAGTAAGGGGCCTCTTGTATATCGATGAAGGTCATTACCATCTCTGTTTCGTTCATGGGTGGGTTTACTTGGGCCGCCAACCTTCTCCACCGTTGAGCGTAATCTCTGAAGGATTCATTGGTCTGTTTTCTGATCTTTGTCATCTGGTATCGGTCCGGGGCCATTTGGGATTGAAAGTTGTATTTTGTCAAGAAGGTGTGGGCCAGCTCCTCCCAATTATGAATCTTAGCATTATCCAACCTCGCATACCAGGTCCTAGCCTCCCCTGTCAGGCTTTTCTAGAATAACTGCATTCTCAACGACTCATCCTCAGCATATGCCCCTAATTCTCCGATGTATACTTTCAAATGCGTGTAAGGATCCCCTGACCCGTTATATTTTTCAAATTCGGGAATTTTGAATTTCTCAGGATACTCGGCTCCTGGAAAAATGCATAAGTCGGAGTAGTTAACACTGCCATACGACCCGATCCCCTTCATAGTTTTGATGGCCTCTTCCATCTGTTTTATCTTCTTGCTGACACTGCTGGCAACCTCATCTTCTGGGATGATAATAACTTGCTTTGGCGGTTCAACCTTTGGAGTTTCTGGGGTTAGCTCGTTCCCTTGAGATGATGGCCCCGGCGGGTCCTCCCGGGATACGAGAACTGGGTTAGGATTGGGGTTCTCAGCCATTTTGACTGTTGACTCTTTGGCTTTCTTGGATTGGAGACGAGTTTGGGGAGCAATCCTGCAAATAAAACACGTTAAGGTTTAGTTCCGGGAAACGACACTGGCAGATGCATGCTAAAGTACGTATTTTTTTTGCGTTTTTGGGTTTTGTAATCTTTTTCTGCAAAACAGGGTTAGTATCCCTTTATTTTAACCAAGGTATGACATTGTGCAAGTATGATGCCCTCCAGCTGTCCCTGTAAAACAGAGGTTAGTGCTTTTATTTTTGACAAAGCGGGAGGCACAAAATGTTTGACTAAGCATGATGTTATGTGCGTAAAACGTAAAAGGGTATGAAGAGATTTCCATGCGTTTGGGTTTATCTGAGACTGACCTACCCTAAGTTACTCTCGCGGGCTTTTTGGCATGAAGGTTCCCAGATCTTCACAACATACTAGAAGGGAATAAATCCGATCTTTCTATTGGATTGGATCTGAGTGGATGCTTTTCCTGAGCCTCGCCGGAGAGCACCCCTTTGAGTCCAGCAATCCACATCCGACGAGTTTTCCTCAAGAGGAGGAATCGCTCAATCATACATTCATCATTCATTTATCGTTCCTCACCGTATGCATATGATGCTAATAAAGTAAAGCCTTGAAAAGAAAATGCAATGACACCATTCGCATACACGCACCAAAAGGTAAATTACTGCAAGCAACGCAACCACATTATTTTTAGATTTTTAAAGGTTAGGAAAACATTGAGATTTTTTAAACGCGGCCTAAGCCCTCTAATGTTCCCCAGCGGAGTCGCCAGCTGTCAACGCCGGGATTTTAGTCGTTTCGTTTTTTTTTATATTAAAAGTCCTTTCCAATTTTAGCCTTTAGATTAAGATGTGATTTTTGAAAAGGGTCGGCTTAAGTGTCGACGGGGTTTCGAAATGTCGATTTTATAATGAGCCAGTTGACCAGAGTCGCCAGTTGGTATATTTAAAATGGATGTACCAACTCATCCGAATTTTGTTTTCATAATCGCCGGCTCATATGTGACTCCGATTTAATTGGTTCGCGAACCGAGATTCATAGAATTCGGGGGCTTGCTTAAGCGAGGGGAAGGTGTTAGGCACCCCCCGACTTCCGTGAAACACGGTTACCGCAATCTCGATGTTTTCCTATTCTTTTGAAAATCCTAAAATGTGTGAGTTGCGTGCCTAGGTGATGGTTGTGGTGAATTTTGCGTGAAAATCGTTTTATGAAAACGTGTTTTTTCGGAAAGCGTTCAGACGTCTTTTGACCCAAATGACAAGGCTTCATTTTTTATAATAAAGATTGATTTTAATTTCTAAAACGATGAGGGTTTTTTATTGGATGTCATTTTTAGAAAATAATAGTTTTTTTTAAACTTTTCTCAAATAGGAATCGAGACTATACATTGCCTTCTAACAGTAATTTAAAGTAAAATAAAGGCAACTTCTAGAACTCTTTAACCCTATGCACAAAGTTTAATGAAAACGTTTATCTATTCTTTTACGAAAACATCTTTCATGACATTTCAAAACCAAATGAAGCCTTTTCGTCAAACCCGGTTCAAAGTTTGCCAAAACTCTTAATTTTTAACCCTCGTGAATCTAATATCCTAATTTGATTATTTTTAGGAAATCTTCATTCTTTGCCTTATTTGGAAAATCATTTTTTGTGTCGTAAATCAAAACAAGCATTCAACCGTGTCGGGGCTATCCATGGGCATGTGAGCCGTCTAAATAACCCCCAAACACTTACAATCACGTATTTTACTATTACGGGGCCTTAACCCGATTACGGTTCAATATCGCTTTAAGGCCCAATATTTACATATATACAAAATGGACCCTCGCAACGATTACATACACCAAACGTTGTCCATCATCGGGATTTGATCACGAGGATCTCTTCCCTAGGCTCACAATTACCCAAATCGCTGCACAACCATACCAGAGCAAGATAAACAATACTAAACTTGATACTATGCTACCCGAATAAAAAAAAATCACAATCCCAACACGACAAACTACCCGTTAACACAACGAATTACACATCACCGTACGGATATCATCGGGACATTAGGAGGAAAATACGTTCCGACGGAACCCTCGCTAATGATTCCTAATCCACGGATTCTTAACAATACAACAACATACTAAATTAAGCAATTCCAAAACACGATATTATAATAACAATACAACTAAAAAATATCACCCAAAACACCCATTTTCACCCTGCAATATACCGACAAAAGCTTTATATTTCACGATTGAACCAAAACCATATGAATACTTGAATATTTGACAAAAGAAACAAGTTCCTCACTTGAATTTAAACAAACCCGAGCCCTTCTCTCTCCTTCTCGCGTGTTTCTCTCTCCTAAATCCTTAAGAAAATTTCTTCTCTTCTTTTCTGTAGATCAAAAATGGCGTTGTATAGGTGACTGAAGTCAGCCGCAGGTGCATCTGCGGCTGCCTGCTGTGGTCGCCCGCGCCAAATCCTTGGCTGTCGGGTTGTCTCCTCGAGCCGTGCAAATGTCCCGCTTGTCGGTGGCCGCAGATGCATCTGCGGCTGCCCAGCTGGTTTTTCTCGATTTCCGTGCCCCGCAGCCTTGAATCGTTAATTTCTGCTATTTTATTTTGGAAGGCTGTTACCTGATGTATAGATATCTCTGGTACCGGGCTTCCAAAGAGCGAGACCTCCTTCGATTGTCGCAAACGTCGTGGTCATTTGCCGTCTTCGGTGATCGAATCGGGTTCTGTCCGGGTCAACTGCGTATCTTGCCTCAGATGACCTGACGCTCGTTGTTCGTTTGACGGCTTTGATCGTAAGCCGTCGTGGTGACTTCGGGTTGGGGTCCACCTTTCCTGTTCGTGTGTCGGGTCGAATGACGATTTTGCCCTCCTATCAAGGTCAGTACACAAGTGCAAAATTTGGGTGTCTACCTATATGTTTATGAGTGAGTGCGTTTTACGCTCCATCTCAACCCACCATATAATTTTTTTCCTTCAATAATAATCCTAGAAAAATTACCTAAATCATCTCTTCCAAATTATATTTTGCCTTATATTTCACTTCAAATAATGATCAAATAAGGTATAGAGTTCAAAAATATCTTCCATAAGCATTTAACCATTTAAACTTTCTCTTAATTAAAATTAGCTCAAACAAATGGATATAAGTGCATAAAAATTTAAAGAATCTCAAACAAAGTAATAATCAATACAAAGTCAAAAATTCAAACTAAACAAAAATTTATCATTTTTTCAAGAGTTATTAAATAAAAATAAATTTTTTATCATTGGCTAAAAAATTTAAAATTCAATTAACTCATTGCTCAAGTGACTCATCCTAAAAATAAAAAATACCCCATTTTCGTAGGAAACACGGTTACACTTAGCATGTGCAACAAGCCTTTAAACCCCAAGGTTACCCCAAGTGGACGAGTTTTGTCTCGTGAGGGTTTGCAGTGAATTTACCCACAAAATTCAAAATTTCAAAATTTTAAAATTATGACCTAAAAATAACAAAAAATTCTAAATCCCTTCCCCCACACTTAAAATTTACATCGTCCCCAATGTAAACTATAATGTAAAGGAACAGATACAAATAACTATAAAAAGAAAAAGGAAAAGAAATGCAAATCTGATTTCTTGGGTTGCTTTCCAAGCAACGCCTTTATTTATTGTCATTGGCTCGACAGCAGGTCAAAGTACTACGTCACTCCAACTTCGTGAATTTTGAGTACCCCATCCATTACGTTATTCTTCATAGGTAGATTCAGTCTCCCTTGCACGTGACATGAACGTTTTACTCCCTCTTCAACGAATAGATATTTAATATGATTGGAGAGAGTTTTTATATTCAGAATGGGATCCTGCAAAATAAAAGATGAAAATTTATTACGAGTAACAGGCAATGGAATGAAAATAATTGCATTATTATCAAAAATCATTGGCAAATAATTTAATGAAGCTTCATCCTCCTTCAAATCTTGTTTTAGCTCAATTGCTTTTTCTTCCTCTAACTCCAAATTGTTGGTAATTGCCATCTCTAACTTTTCCTTGTTTATTTTCTCAACAACTTCCGCCACCATAGACATGTCATCATAAAAAATAACATCATTGTCTATATGAACACTGTCCGGTTCATTGATATTGTTTGCTTTCTCTTGCTTTGGTGATGGAGAGTCTGCTTTTTTCTGGATCTTCTATATCGCTCTCACTTCTTAACACTTGTGCACTTATATTCTCTGTTGGATTATTCACCATTTGAGAAGGTACTTGCTCAGACTTTTGCTCTTCCAATTGATCGGTTTTGATTTGTCCCATTTGAGTACCCAAACGCTGAATAATCGCATTAGTTTCTTGAATACGTGCCTTCATATCTTGTTGAAATTGCAAAGTATTCTGTTAAAATTGCAAATTATTAATTTCAATTAATTTAATCATATCCTCTAAAGACATATCAGAATTAAATGATTGGCCTTGTTGCTGTTGGCGGTATGAATGCAGGTATTGTTGAAAACTTGAGAAATTTTGATTTGTAAACGGATTCATTCGTGGATTCTCATAGCCAAAATTAGGATGATCCCTCCATCCTGAATTATACGCGTTTGAATAGGGATCATATCTCCATTGCGGTGGACCAGAGAAACCACTTGGTATATTGACTTGTTCATAGGACTCCTCTCGAAGAATGGGGCACATATTAGTTGAATGTCCTATTACCGTACAAATCCTACAAGCTTCCACTGGTTGCGCATTACCTGCAACCATTTGATAAACAAGAGAAGTTAGATCAATAATTTGTTGCTCAAGAGAAGAAATAGTTACCTCATTGACATAATCATGCATGATGTCCATCCTTAACCTGCACCACTAAATTAAATTATGAAAAACTAGAAAAATAAAAAAATTACTAAATTAAATACATATTTACAAAAGCACAAAATTAAATTAAAATCATTCCCCGGCAACGGCGCCAAAATTTGGTGTGATGTCGCAAGCACCTAAAAATAAAATCTTACTTTGGAAAAATAGTAATGTAATAGTGCAAGTAAGAGTCGATCCCACAGAGAATGATTAATTTAATTTTATGTTTTCGCAAACAAAAGTTGGGGGGTTTTGTAATTAAAGAAATAATTTAAATAAAACTAATTAAAATAATTATGCAAGAAATAAATAAAAATAAAAAGCCTTGATTTAAGTCAACATCCACCATCAAGAATTTATAACTGATCACTGATGCAAGAATAAATCAATTAATATTTTAAACATTCACCGTAGAAAGAACTACTCCCAGGTGGAATAATTTTTCTCCTCTCTCCTTAATTTTAGATAAGTAGAGCCACTTGGTCTAAATACCTTTACTAATAAACAACCCCCGACACTTGCTAAAGATTTAATTTAATAGCAGCATAAAGAATTAGAGAGATCGTTGAACTAAACAACACAAGCCACTTGTTTGCATTTAATTTAGATGAATATTCTGTTAGAGTTTATGCCCTAGAGGCTAATTATTTGATGTAATTGCTTAACATTTTTGATATTATATTTGATTGAATAAATGAATTATTTTATTATGATTTCATTTACTGCGTTATATAAATGTTAACATAATAAAAGCCCTTAGAATAATGATACGAATTATATAGCTTTAAGTATGTGACTTGAACATGAGATTATTTAATTATAATTAGTATCATTGCTTTTAAATGTCCCTAGTCGAGTATCATTGTTAATGGGACAACAATGATGCATTGAGACTAGTATGTGGATTGACTGATGGCCAAATCTCATTGGTCATAAATATATGAGATATTTGAGTCAATGCATAGGTACATGTTAGAGAACAATGTACTGGACTGACCCACCATGAGAATTCTACATGGAGCATTATGCAAAGTGTCATTAGAAATTCTTATAGTGACAATGATGTAATGATCCTCCGACCTGAAGTCACTATATTATTACACGAGAATTTGTGTACTTTGATATCATCAAATGTCACCTTTAATTGGGTGGACAATAAAGGTGATTATTGAGTACATCATGAATCGTGTGAGGAATATGAGTGATCTAGATGGAATTTAACCCTCCTATATATTAGGGGTCATATCCATAGGCCTCTTGATTGAGTAGGACTATGAAATGCATGACCATGCTCAAATATTGATTTGTTTCATATAGTCTACTCATTGATCAAGAAAACTCAGATTAAATTATGAAGAGTATGACACATTCCATGCCTCGAGTTTAATCTAGGATATAAGGTTAAAAGGATTAAATTACATTGAAACATTGGTCACGAAAAGGTTGTATCGAATCACCGATCTTATTATTATTTGGGTAGCAGTGATGCATTACTAGATGCCGCTCACTGTTTATAATTTTATAATATAATTTTAAAATTATTACCAACATAATAATAACCTATAGGGTCACACACTTAGAACGTAATTAAAAGGAAATTAATTTAAATTGTACGTATTTTAAATATGTCAATATGATTGATAGTATTTAAAAAAATTACGAATTTAAATTAATAGGATAATTTGTATATATGTATATTAATTAAGTAAGACTTAATTAAAATATAATATATATAAATTCGGATTTTATTTTTCTATTTATTTTAGGTTTTAGTTAATTCCTATTAACTACTATATATATGATATATCAGTAGTCTAAAAAGTCACGTAAGGAAAAACTAAAACCCTAGCCGCTTTCAGAAAGAGGCTAGAGAGAAAATAGGTTAGAAATCCTGATCTTGGTGGCTAGTACCGCATATCCCTTTTGCTGCAGATCGTGTGACGGTTCGCGGAGCGTTCGTGTGGATACTGTAGAGACGCAGTCGCTGGATTGCGTTGAAGATTCGAAGCCGTTTCAGAATTCCATCATCTCCTGTCCATCTCGAATAATCGGTAAATAATCTAAACTTCTGAATTAATATGGTTTTGCATGGATCCTGGCTTAGGGTTTCGGAAAATTTTTAAATTCCGCTGTTTTCTCTGTGTCGAAACCCTAACATATTCTTCTTAAGATAAAATAATCTTTTGATCTGCAAAACAATTATTAAACTTAGTTGCTTCACAAATAGCAGTAGATTAATATGAATAATAAACTAGTAGTACTCCTAGCAATTAAACAAACCAATCATAAAATTTAAGCACAAAAAAATATTCAATACTCAAAATATAAATTGAACAAGTAAAATAAATTAGATCTCACAGTGTATAAATCTTGATGGCTTTAATCACTTAAACCAAGAAAAATAAATTAACTACTCATAATAGTAGAGAACACTAAAGAATAGAAGAGATAATTTTTATTCTAATGAGAGTTGTATTTTACATTGTGTGTCAAACCCTCTATTTATAGGCTCCAAAATCCTCCTAACTTGTTCAAACCCTAATAGGAGAAAAATAAAATAATTATTATCCTAACCCTAGTTGGAATTAAAATCCAATTTGGAATCAAATTAATGCAAAATTCGCGAAATAATCTGATTTTGGAATTAAAGCGCAAGCCAAACGCATCACTCGCTACAATGCCCGGTCACAGCCTTCGCGCATTGTGCGGTGCCTTCCTATGCCGAAACGACGTCGTTCTTTTGTTCCGCTGTGCCGCTGCTTGGTCGCGCATTGTGCGGTCTTTCGTTTGTCGTAAAACGATGTCATTTCTGATCATCGCTGCTGACTCCTTCACTACGCGCGCAATGCGCGATCGCGACTTTTTCGGAAATTACATATTTGTCCCCGATCTTTGCAGAATTTACAGATTTGCCCTCCAAGGTTATTTTTCCTACAAAAACAAATATAAAATAATTAAAAATAATATAAAAACACTAAAAATAATAAAAACACATAATGATTAATAAAACATCTAAAACAC
This sequence comes from Hedera helix, assembly GCA_947179155.2. Classification (NCBI taxonomy): domain Eukaryota; kingdom Viridiplantae; phylum Streptophyta; class Magnoliopsida; order Apiales; family Araliaceae; genus Hedera; species Hedera helix. The sequence continues at coordinate 19,323,933 of OX359270.1, forward strand.
TAAAAATAAATAAAAACACATAAATAAAAAGAAATATAAAAATACTATAAAATTACCTAAATTAACATAAATTAACTAAAATCCTATAAAACCTATTAAAATCAAAATAAGCTAAATAATTAAACATTTAAGCATACAATAAATATAAAAACTAAATATTAGGGAATAAAAATATCATATAATTCAACTCTATCAGGCATCACCTGAGATAGACCAGGGGAGTTTCAGGATATACAGGTTGTTACTGAGCAGCTCTGAGTGGTTGAGCCTGTAGAGGGACAGGCAGATCTTGAGTCAGAAGGGGACAGAGTTGAGATGGCAGAGCCAGTCAAAGGCGAAGTCATGCGAATGAGCGCTGACAACGATGAGGATTATGATGCTGATGGCTATGGTACAGATGATGGTCACAGTGATGATGTAGATGGTGACTCGGAGGGAGACCGCATTGTAGATTCTGATCCCGAGGAGGGAGAGCAAGAGCCAGCGCCCATTGAGTAGGTCGATCATGCATCACCGGAGTATCATACTGATTACCATGGGATGATGCATCTTTACGCCGACTGTATCTTAGAGTTGTTGGAGGAGAAGGCTCAGTAGGCGAGCCGAATTGCTGACTTAGAGGAGCAGAACCAGACCCATCAGGCGATGGAGGGACAATACCGAGATGTGGCCTACCAGAGAGTAGAGGAGGTTAGAGAGTTGAGACAACAGTTGGAGTTATCCGAGGCCAGGGCTGAGGGACTCCAGAGAGATAGGGAGGAGTTACAGACACAGCTGACCGAGATGACAACTGAGTTTGACTTAGAGATTGCGGATAAGATCCGCATATCAGCCTAGTGGATGGAGACATCCAGGCACATGAGAGAGCTTACCGAGGAGAGGATTGTGGACGGTCAACACTTGATTTAGATGTGGGACCAGTTGGTACAGGCAGAGGTCAAAGCTGACCGATACAGAGTGGAGAGGGATGCATTCCAAGTTTAGCTGCAGACAGTGACTGTCGAGTTAGAGCTAGTGGGTCATACGAGACTTGTTTCATGAGTTTTGGATGACAGCAGCCACTAAGGTTGATGAGCTGGAGGAGCAGGTCCAAGTCACTACAGCCCAAGTTGATGCAACAGGTTTTGCTCTCGACACAGCCTTTGGTAGGTTGAGGAGCAGGATCAGGAGGTTTCCTCGAGAAGAGGATATGAGTAGACAGGTGGTGAGTCGCCGAATTGTGGATAGGATTGCTCGCCAGGAGCACGAGGACGTTGCCCGTAGGATGGACCAGTGACCTCTTTATTGCCTTGAGTATTATATATAGATGCAGTTGAGCCCCAATTTTTGTTCATTATAGGGGCAGTTAGTGGTTGTAAATCCCATCATTTTGTGTTATCATTTGGGAAACGATGTGTAAACCCCACCTTTTGTTTATTATAGGGGTAGAATGGTTTAAATCCCTTCTTTTGTTGATGCAGGGATAAATATCAGTTAGCGTTTATAGAGGTATACCACATGTTGGTTTATGATGTATTAGAACAGTGGTATATGATATAAATGTAGTTATTTCCTATGTGTTACCTGTGTTCAAATTTCGTATTGATTTTTTATTCATAACTTAAATATTGCGTGGGAAACAAAGTTATAAGATGTTAACATAAGGCCTTGAAAATAGCAGACAATGCCGCCAAGAAGAGTTCCTCACAACCAAAGGGTAAAAGAGTTAGTCAATAATGCAGGAGGTCAGGCAGACCTGATGTGAGCTTTTGCCAACATGCTGGCAAAAGCAATGCAAGCTAGGCCTCAGCTAGCGGTGGATCAACCAGCTGGTCATTTAGCTAACTTTAAGGATTTCAAGCTTGTGGGACCACCGGAGTTCCGTGGAACCACTGATCCGATTGAGGCCCAGACGTGGGTTGAAGAGATAGAGAAAGTATTCGAGGTTGCTCAAGTGACTGAAGAGCAGAATATGTCTTTTGCCACATTCATGATGAAGGGCGATGCCAACTATTGGTGGAAGGCCACCAAAACCAGAGCAGGAGAAGGGGTTGTGCCATGGGCCCGTTTTAAGGAGCTGTTTCTGGAAAATTATTTTCTCGACAGCATGCAAAATCAAATGGAGATGAAATTCTTGGATCTAAAACAAGGTAACATGTCAATAGCCGAGTATGCTTTTAAGTTCAACGAGCTGACTCGATTTGCCCCACACTAGGTGGACACTGAAGCTAGGAAGGCGAGAAGGTTCGAGCAGGGCTTGAAGCCATGGGTATACAGCAGGGTAGCTGTTTTAAGACTTGAGAATTTTGCAACACTGCTGGAAAGAGCGATCATTGCCGAGGGCAGCAATGATGTGCTGGTGAAATTCAACCAGGATAAAAAGAAGAAAAATCATGAAGGAACAAGGGAAGGAGGTAATGGAAGTAACACTAATCAGAACAAAAGGAAGTGGGTGGATAGTCAATCGTCTGGAGGTAACAAGTTTGGAGGATCGATCAAAAAGGGTAACCGTTGTGAGAAGTGTGGTAGGAACCATTCGGGAGAATGTATGAAGGGTAGAGGGGTCTGCTATAACTGTGGTCAAGCAGGGCACATTGCTCCAAATTGTCCGAAGGGAAAGAGAAACGGATGTTTTTCATGCGGATCACCAGATCATCAGATTAAGGATTGCCCGAAGAGAAAAAGCGATGCAGTAAGCGCCAACAAGATAGGAAACAACAACAAACTGACTATTGGAGGTCCTGCTTTTCAACCGAACAGATCGACAGCACGCACATTCAATATGACGACTCAAGATGTCGTGAACTCCAAAGACGTGGTGTCAGGTATTCTTCTGATCAATAATATTAATGCCTATGTATTATTTTATTCGGGTGCTACATGTTCCTTTATATTTGAAGACTTTGCTAAAAGGTTAGAACTGCCTCGAGAAAAACTAAAGAATCTTTTGAATGTAGAAGTAGCCAACAAATAAATCATTCCGGTAAAATACGTTCATAGGGATTGTTGGGTTGAATTGGGGGTTTGTAATCTTGGAGTGAATTTAATCCTAATTCGAATGGAAGAGTTTGATGTTATTCTTGGAATGGATTAGTTATCACATCACGGGGCAGTGATTTACTGCCAAAAGAAAAGTTTAAGCCTGAAGATTCCGACTAAGTCAAAGGTAGTGTTTCATGGGAGAAAATCGCCAAGATAGTCTTGTTGTCTGCAATGATGCAAGCAAGGAGACTGTTAAGGAGAGGTTGTATGGGATATCTAGCTCATGTGGTTGACACTCGTAGAGTAGATGGTGAGATGGGTCAGATACCTGTCGTACAGGAATTCCCAGACGTCTTTCCAGATGAATTACCGGGTATGCCACCAGATAGAGATGTAGAGTTCATGATCGACTTGGCGCTAGGAACAACACCGATCTCGAAAGCACCGTACAGAATGACACCGGTGGAGTTGAAGGAGTTGATGTTACAACTACATGAGTTATTAGATAAGAGATACATTCAGCTGAGCGTGTCTCCATGGGGAGCACCAGTATTATTTGTGAAGAAAAAGGATGGATCCCTAAGACTTTGTATCGACTATTGAGAGTTGAACAAAGTAACAATTAAGAATAGATACCTGCTACCCAAAATTGATGATCTATTCGATCAACTTAAGGGAGCAAGGTACTTTTCAAAGATAGATTTGAGGATGGGTTATCACCAACTGAAGGTGAGGAGAGAAGACATACCTAAGACGGCATTCAGAACCAGATACGGGCACTTTGAGTTTCTGGTAATGTCGTTTGGGTTAACGAATACACCAACAACATTTATGAATATGATGAACAGGGTGTTCAAGCAGTGCTTGGACAAATTCGTTGTCGTGTTCATTGATGATATACTGGTATATTCAAAGACGGAGGAGGAACACAAGGGACATCTAAGGATAATGTTGGAGACACTCAGGAAGGAGAAGTTGTATGCGAAGTTCTCAAAGTGTGAATTTTGGTTGCAGAGAGTGCAGTTTCTAGGGCACGTAATCGATAAAGATGGAGTTTCAGTAGATCCAGCTAAGGTGGAAGCAGTTATAAATTGGGAACAACCGAAGACGCCAACAGAAATTAGGAGTTTCTTGGGGTTAGCAGGGTACTACAGGAGGTTCATCCAGGACTTTTTGAAGATAGCAACTCCACTAACCAATTTGACGAGGAAGACGGTAAAATTTGTATGGACAGATAAGTGTGAAGTGAGTTTCTTGGAACTAAAGAAGAGGCTAAGCGAAGCACCTGTGTTGGCTTTACCAGACGCTACAGGAGGGTATGTGGTGTACAGTGATGCGTCACACAAGGGGCAGGGCTGTGTGCTGATGCAACATGGAAGAGTCATTGCGTACGCATTAAGGCAGTTAAAGGACTACAAGAAGGGGTATCCGACCCATGATTTGGAGTTAGTAGCGGTGGTATTTGCCTTGAAGATTTGGAGGCATTATCTATATGGTGAGAAAAGCGAGATATATACGGACCACAAGAGTTTGAAATATATCTTCACCCAGAAGGAGCTGAACATGAGGCAACGGTGGTGGCTGGAATTAATAAAAGACTATGACTGTGAGATTTTGTACCATCCTGGTAAAGCAAATGTAGTGGCAGATGCTCTAAGTAGGAAAGGTAGAGAAAAGTTGATGATGCTAACAAATCAAGAGGAATTGATTCAGGAGATGGAGAGATTAGAATTAGAGGTTAAATATCCAAAAGAGGCAAACAAGATATTGTTTGCAGTGGAAGTGAGCCCAACTCTACTGGACCGAGTAAAGGAGGCTCAAGAGCAGGATGCAGAATCTATACATATTACAAAAAGACTTTCGGAATGTGAAAAATTGAATTACAGAGTCGACAACATAAGATTATTGCGATTTGAAAAGAGAATTTGGATACCACCAATTCCAGAAATAAAGGAGGAAATTCTGCAAGAAGCTCATAGTACAAGGTATTCGGTACACCCAGGGAGTACAAAGATGTACCAGGATTTACGTCGACATTTTTGGTGGCCGAACATGAAAAAGGAGGTGGCTGAGTGTGTCAACCGTTGTTTGACTTGTCAGAGGATTAAAGCTGAACATCAAAAGCCGGGTGGACTGCTACAACCATTAGAAATTCCGGAATGGAAGTGAGAGCACATCATGATGGACTTTGTGGTGGGTCTTCCAACCACTCACAAGGGATACGATACGATTTGGGTGATCGTCAATCGTCTGACAAAGTTTACACATTTTCTGCTAATAAAAATAAGATACACTCTAGAACAATTGGCAAAGTTATATGTAAAAGAAATAATATCACGACATGGAGTACATGTGTTTATTGTGTCCGATAGGGATCCGCATTTCACGTCGAGATTTTAGAGAATGTTAAAAGAAAGATTGGGGACGTAGCTGAGATTGAGTACTTCGTATCACCCGCAGACAGATGGACAGAGTGAGAGGACGATCCAGACACTGGAAGATATGCTGAGAGCCGTTGTCATGGACTTGAAGGGCAGTTGGGATGACCATCTCCCTTTGGTGGAGTTCTCATACAACAACAGTTATCACGCTAGTATCGGCATGCCGCCATACGAAGCATTATATGGAAGAAAATGTCGAACGCCACTGTGCTGGGATGAAGTTGGCGAACGGAGACTGTTGGCAGACCGTAGATGTGGTTAAGGTAATAAGAGCTCTTTTAGTTGCAGCTCAGGATCGTTAGAAAAAGTATGCTGACATGCATCATCAGAAAATAGATTTTGATGTTGGCAGCTTTGTATTTTTAAAGGTATCTCCTTGGAATAGGAAGATCAGATTCAGAAAGAAGGGAAAATTAAGTCACAGGTTCATAGGACCATTCGAAATCCTTCAAAGGGTAGGTGAAGTAGCGTACGAGGTAGCCTTACCTCCTGAGCTTGAACACATTCACAACGTGTTTCACGTCTCGGTGTTGCGATCTTATAAACCGGACTACAAGCACGTGATCTCCTATGAACCAATTCAAGTAGAAAAAGATTTTTCCTATAAGGAAGTTCCTGTCCAGATACTCGATAGGAAAGAGCAGACGCTGAGGAATAAAATCATTCCTTCCGTCAAAGTGCTATGGAGAAATCACGCAGTCGAGGAGGCTACGTGGGAACTTGAAGAAAAGATGAAAGAAAACTACCCACATCTTTTGAGTAGCTTATTTTGTAATTCCGAGGTACGAAATTCTTATAAGGGCGGGGAGAATGTAATGACCAAAAATATTACGACCTATTTCAATTGTAATTGATGACGTATTAATCAATGAAATGAAATTAAAATTTTATTTTATTGTGCATTCATGAATAATCATATCAATGTGTATGAGGTTGGAATTAAAGGGAAACTCATTCGGTGAGATTGTTAAACCAAGTGACTAATCTAAAAATAATAATATTGATAACAATAAGATCGAAACCCTAAACCAATGACCTAATTAAAAGCGTTAGGGTTTATAATTAAACCGATTCATGGTAGATCGAATAAATTTTAAATAAGAGTCTAATTGGATAAATTATTTAATCTAAGTAGGTCATTTGATACCTATAAACCATAATCTATGGAGTAATAACAATTAAACATGCTAGGGTTAATTTTAACCACTAATGTTTAATGGTAACAATTAATGCCTAACTTATTGGAATTAATTTACTAACCCATGAAATTAATGATGGAAGCCCAAATGAATTTAATTGGGAGCTCAAGTGAATTTAATTGTTAGCCCAAGGAATTGAAATTCAATAGCCCAAACAATAGCCCAACACAAGTCAAAATTGGTCAAAGCATACAAGTTGGTTGATATATTCATATATATATATATATATAGCCCAACACAAGTCAAAATTGGTCAAAGCATACAAGTTGGTTGATATATTCATATATATATATATATATATATATATATATATATATATATATATATATATGTATATGACCAATTAAAACATTAAAAGAAAACCAAAAATCACGGGGAAGATGTGACGACCCCAAATCCGGGTTCTTTAACCTCAGGTTTGGTTCTCACTGTACAATAATTAACAACAATGAAATACATAAATTGTATTCAAAATACGCGGATTAATAAAAAAGGTTCCTTCTCAAAAGGCTACACTTCCCAAGGTCTATTAACCTTAATCGTAACATTACATATCTTAAGGAAAATACAAAAGATTTACAACAGTAATTACATAACAGTAATTTAAACTAGCATGCATCTACTAAAACTAAGCATTCGCTTTCCCCTTGCCTTTGTCCGATTTAGAGCTTTCGAGATTGGCTGAAATATAGTCATGATATAGCAAGAATGAGCAACTAAAGGGCTCAACAAGTTTATAAGCAACAACATAAGATATATCATGACGAAGGGAAATAACTTCAAGGTTTTCAACAATAACAATTTGTGAAAGATATCAAGAATCAATGTTCAAAATAAGAATGGATTGACTCTTTACTGCTAATGACCGTGAACTGCTACTAAGGTAGAACAGACATACAATGTCTGACACCTTGTTAAAAATAACGGGACACTTGAGGGGATCAGTCCTCTCATGTCCTATGTATATGCATAACATTTAGATTTCTTGTGCGCATTCGGTTTTCCGACAAATAAAAATCCTCTTTAACTAGGGTTGTTCTTTCTCAGTCTTACTGTAAGAATCCGCACCAGCCAATGGTTTGGATAAACTTTTATAATATTCAATTAAATGAATTTAAACATGCATTTGTCTAGCCGAAACAATTAGCTTAGACATTCTTAAACAGTTGCAAAAGCACTATGTGCGAATACAATAATCAACAACGATGTGAAGTAATTTTTGGATAATTAATTCACTCAAAGGTCTGTCAAATAACTACGAGTGTAGATACTTGCTCAACAATAATTGATTTACTCAATGTAAATACAGTTGAAGAATAACTGCAACAATAAATACAAGTTAAGGTGTAGAAAACTTGTCTCGTGCGTCGTCTACGGCTAACCAATTTAATTTAATAATCCTTGAACGGACCTAACAATTAATCAAGTTGATCTTTAAATTAGTATCATATATACATTCATATGATAACCTCTATACTTCTTACACCTCTAACACTTAACCAAATAATCATGTAGTTAAAGGTATATAAATACTTATGAAATATTATCATCACTTGATAATATTTCAATCACATAAAACCTATATTAATTATTTAATATAGTTCAAACTCTTAGATAATATTATTAATAATTTAATAATATTTTATTAGTCTTATAATATTATTAATCATTTAATAATATTTTATTCATTACCTAATATTATTAATCATTTAATAATATTTTAAACATTATCTAATATTATTAATCATTTAATAATATTTTATTATCTTAGTAATATTATTAATTATTTAATAATATTTTAATCATTATCTAATATTATTAATCATTTAATAATATTTTATTATCTTAGTAATATTATTAATCATTTAATAATATTTTAATCATTATCTAATATTATTAATCATTTATTAATATTTTATCTATTTACTAATATTTTATTGACTTTATAATATTATTATACAATTAATAATATTTTCCTGATTTTCTAATATTATTATATTAATAATGATATCTAATTATAATATTAAACATTTGATAATATTTATCCTCTTTTAATTATTAAATCAATTATTTATCATTAAAAATACATTTATTGATTTAAAAATAATAATAAAATATTTTTTTTATCAAGTAGGGCGTCAAGACGCCGTCCAAAGGAAATTTTGGGGCGTCTAGACGCCCAAGGACAGAAGTTAGGGCGTAGACTTGGCGTCTAGACGTCGGGCTCCCTTTTTGGCTGCCGGAACCTCCTTTACTAATTTGGTCATAACTTTATCATAAGAGAACATTTTGAGGTGATTTTTGAGTCTAAATTCATTAGAATTTCATGATATACAATTTCTCTTTAGATCAGAAATCCAAATTCCAAACGTAAGTATCCATAAAATCGCTCACAAGGACAGAATAAAAACTAGTTTCATAAATCCTTGGTTCGATTGGTTCAAACTTAAATAAAATAAACTCTACACCTTCAAATGACATCAACTTGGTGTTGGTGTCTTCCTAACTTCTTTTTTTTCAACATTACATGGTTCAATCACATTTTTGAAAACGTTTTACACGAAATTTAAAGATCGAACCACTTAGGGTTTAAAAACGACTTACTTTGCGGTAAAAACCATAACTCCTTTGTTTTTCATTATTTTTGAAAGCTACAAGTTGAGTTTTCTTTAAAACTCATGTATGTAACTTTCTAGCCATAAAAATCCAATTTCAAACTTGTACATTTCAAAATACAACATTAAACACAACATACTTAGTTAGGTTTTACCGGTAAAAATCAATATGAGCATTTCTTGCGTTTTTATGCAATCTACACATTCCAAAACATGATATAACCACATCAAGCTATGAATATACATATATTACATAGTTACATACCTCTAGACCATCAAAACAAGTTTTGATCGGTTAAAAATAGATTTTAACCGTTCAAAAGCTATCTAGACTACAAAAATGAAATTTAAGAAGGTTAGAGCACTTTTAAACCTTTGAGACTTGTGTGCTCTTCTTCTCCTCCTACCAAAGTATGTAGTGAAGCTTTGTGTCATCCACCAAGCTCAAGCTCTAGCTATCTTCTCACAACTTTCAAGTGTTTCTTCCTTTTCTCTCAAAAGCTCTCTATTTTCTCTCTTGTATTCTCTAGCAAATGAACTAACAAACTTGACACAAGTGTGGAGCATCTTATTTATAGCCAATTGCTAATACTTCATTAGCTCTCTTAATTCACCAATGTTGGTGAATTTAGAGCTTAATCTAGCTTACTATTGCATGGATGGACATTGTGATTGACTAGGTGATTGACTAGGGTTGTTGGCCAACCTTGTCATAGTGTAAATTAGAAGCAACATGAAAATCAAGCAACCCATGTGGGTCCCCCTTCAAATCTCAGCAAAATGGCCTTTTCCAAGCCATTTTTCCTTTAATTTTTCTACTTTAATTATACATATATACATCTATATATGTATATTCATATATGTAGCAATTTTGACCAATTTTGACTTCCTATTGGGCTCCACTTTGGACTCTAGGATTAAATATATTGGGATCAATTTAAATAACACATTGGGCTCACATTAAATATTCTAGGTTACATTTAATTAAATCAAGCATTGGGCTTGTTTAATTAATTACATGGGCTAGTAATTAAATTAATTACTTGGACTACTAGGTTAATATCTTTGACCTAGTTTATCAACTCATTTGGATTTAAAATATAATCCAATTAGATTTGTTTTAATTAACTATACACCTTGTTTTAATTCTTTAAATAAATATACGCGCATACACAAGTACATTTATTTAATTATCTAAAGTAAAATTAATTAGTACAAAAAGTTTAAATTCATTGCTAAATATTTATGAAGTATATTTACAATGACTAATGAAATTCGTGGTCATTACATTCTCCCCCCCTTATAAGAATTCCATCCCCGGAATTACAAATTTAAACTACTCAAAAAGATTCGGATAGTTAGCCCTCATCTTTTCTTCAAGCTCCCACGTAGCTTCCTCAGCGTTGTGGTTCCTCCAAAGGATTTTGACAGAATGTATAACCTTATTCCGTAATTTCTGCTCTTTCCTATCTAGTATCTGGATAGGAATTTCCTCGTACGATAAGTCTTTCTCGACTTGTATTGGCTCATAGGATATGACATGTTTGTAGTCTGGCTTGTGTGGTCGCAACACTGATACGTGAAACACATGGTGAATATGCTCCAGTTCAGGAGGTAAAGCTACCTTGTACGCCACTTCACCCACTCTCTTTAATATCTCGAACGGTCCTATGAACCGCGGACTCAACTTCCCTTTCTTTCCAAATCGGATCTTCCCCTTCCAGGGAGATACCTTCATGAACACAAAACTCCCAACTTCGAAGTCTCGCTTCTGCCGATGTAAATTGGCATACTTCTTCTGACGGTCTTGAGCTGCTACTAGCCGAGCTCTTATTACTTTGATAATTTCTACAGTCTGTTGAACCAATTATGGTCCCAACAGTCGTCGTTCTCCTACCTCATCCCAACATAGAGGTGTTCTGCACTTTCTTCCGTACAATGCTTCGTAAGGCGGCATGCCTATGCTTGTATGATAACTGTTGTTGTATGCAAATTCAACTAGTGGTAGATGGTTTTCTCAACTGCTCTTGAAATCCATCACGCAGGCCTTGAGCATGTCTTCCAATGTCTGTATGGTTCTTTCACTTTGCCCATCTGTCTGCGGATGATATGCTGTATTCATTCTCAACTGTGTACCCAATCTCTCCTGAAGACTTCTCCAAAATTTTGACGTGAAGCGCGGATCTCTGTCTGACACAATTGACACCGGCACCCCATGTCTCGAAACTATCTCCTTGATGTACAGTTTAGCCAACTGATCCAAACTGAACTTAATCTTGATCGGCAAAAAGTGCGCTGACTTTGTTAGTCGATCCACAATTACCCATATTGCGTCATATCCCTTCTGTGTTGCTGGAAGTCTTACCACAAAATCCATTGTGATATGCTCCCATTTCCACTCAGGAATTTCTAACGGCTGTAGTAATCCACTTGGTCTCTGATGTTCGGCCTTTACTCTTTAACAAGTTAGGCATCGACTGACACATTCTGCAACCTCCCTTTTTAAATTCGGCCACCAAAAATGCTGACGCAGATCTTGATACATCTTCGTACTTCCTGGATGTACCGAGTATCTCGTACTGTGGGCCTCTTGCAAAATCTCTTCTCGTAGTTTAGGCACCAGTGGTACCCAAGCACGATTTTCAAACCTTAGCAATCCCATGCTATCCTCCTTGAATCTGACCTCTTCTCCTTCGGTCATTCTCATCCTTATTTTAACACACTCTTCATCTTTGTCTTGAGCCTTTTTCACCCTATCTACCAGGGTTGGGCTCGCTTCCACTTCCATTAACTCATTTGGATTTCTCACCTCCAACTCCATTCGAGCCATCTCTTGAACCAATTGTTCCTGATCTGTCAATATGAATAATTTCTCCCTGCTCTTTCTACTTAGAACATCTGCTACTACGTTGGCCTTACCGGGATGGTATAGAATTTCACAATCGTAGTCTTTGATCAATTCTAACCATCTTCGTTGCCTCATATTCAACTCCTTCTGTGTGAAGATATACTTCAGACTCTTATGGTCTGTGAATATCTCATATTTCTCTCCATACAAATAATGTCTCCAAATTATAAGGGCAAACACTACCGTTGCTAGCTCCAAGTCGTGGGTAGGGTATCCCTTCTCGTAATCCTTCAACTGTCTGGACACATACGCAACGACCTTGCCGTTTTGCATAAGCACACAACCAAGTTCCTTGTGCGATGCATCACTGTAGACCGTAAAACCTCCCGTATCGTCCGGTAAAGTCAATACAGGTGCTTCACTAAGTCTTTTCTTTAGCTCCTGAAAACTCTCCTCACACTTCTCCATCCATACATATTTCACCGTCTTCCTCGTTAAATTTGTTAACGATGTTGCTATCTTTGAAAAATCTTGAATGAATTTCCGATAGTAACCCGCTAATCCTAAGAAACTTCTAACCTCCGTCGGCGTCCTTGGTTGTTCCCAATTCATCACCGCTTCAACCTTTGCTGGATCCACTGAAACTCCTTCCTTATCAATAACATGACCTAAAAATTGAATTCTCTCCAACCAGAATTCACACTTTGAAAACTTAGCATACAACTGCTCCTTCCGTAAAATCTCCAACACCACTCTTAGGTGTTCAGCATGCTCCTCCTCCGTCTTGGAATAAACCAAAATATCGTCAATGAACACGACTACAAATTTATCCAAGTACTGCTTGAATATTCTGTTCATCATGTCCATAAATGCGGCTGGCGCATTCGTTAGTCCAAACGACATTACCAGAAACTCATAATGCCCATATCGAGTTTTGAATGCCGTCTTGGGTACATCCTCCTTCCTGACTTTCAACTGATGATAACCAGTCCTCAAGTCAATCTTTGAAAAGTACTTCGCCCCTTTTAATTGATCAAAAAAATCGTTAATTCGTGGCAACGGGTACTTGTTCTTAATTGTTACCTTATTTATCTCTCTATAATCCATACACAGTCTCATCGATCCATCCTTCTTCTTTACAAACAACACCGGTGCTCCCCATGGAGAAATACTTGGCTAAATGTACTTATTATCCAACAACTCCTGCAGTTGAATCATTAACTCCTTCATTTCTACCGGAGCCATCCTATATAGTGCCTTTGATATTGGTGCTGTCCCCGGTACCAAATCAATTACAAATTCTATCTCCCTATCTGGCGGTAAACCTGGCAGTTTGGAAACACGTCCATGAACTCCCTAACTACTAGTATTTGCTCCATCTCGGGATTCACCATCTGTGTGTCCACTATGTGAGCCAAATACCCTACACAACATTTCTTTAACAGTTTCTTGGCCTGCATCATCGTCAGACATGTTGATTGTCTAGACGACTTGCTGCCATAAAATACGAACTTAGACTTATTCGGTGTCTTAAGGTGTATACACTTCTTTTTACAGTCAATTATCGCTCCGTGGTTAAACAACCAATCCATTTAAAGTATAACGTCAAACTCCCCCAAACGTATCGGGATTAAATTTACACTCAACTTCTGACCCCTGATTTCAGCACAACAATTTCTATGTATATACTCTACATGAATCACTTCTTTATTTGCAACTTCTATGTTCATTGGGTTTTCTAGTTTTTCACTAGGCAATTCTAACCGTCTAGCGAATTCATTAGACACAAATGAACAGGTAGCACCCGAATCAAATAATACATAAACATTTATATCATTGATCGGAATAATACCTGACACCACGTCTTTTGATTCAACGACGTCCTGCACCGTCATGTTGAAAGTCCATGCCGTTGGTTTATTCTGTGGCACCGGGCCTCCAATGGTTAGTTTGTTGTTGTTGTTGTTGTTGTTGTTGTTGTTGTTGTTGCTTCCCCTATAGCCTGAACTCCCTCCGGTATTCTTTTTCTTTGGACAATCTTTAAACTGATGGTCCATGGCCCCGCAGGCGAAACAACCCTTCCTCTTTGGTGTGGGACAATTAGGAGCGATGTGCCCCTCTTGCCCACAGTTATAGCAGACGTTCTTCCCCGTCATACATTCCCCCGCGTGGTTCTTCCCGCAGTTACTGCACTTGCTGGCTTTCTTAGAGTCACTTCCCTGGGGTGTCCCCGAACTGCTGTTGTTATTCCACTTGCGTTTGTTCGAGTTGCTGCCCCCGTTGCTACCCTCTCGATTTCCTCCTTCACCCTTCTTCTTGTTCCGTTCCTGGTTGTGCTTGTTTAAAGCTTCGTTCCCTCCTTCAGCTATGATAGCTTTTTCCAGTAATGTTGCAAAGTTTGTAATCTGGAGAACAGCTACCCGACTGTAAACCTACGGTTTCAGCCCCTGCTCAAACCTCCTGGCGCGTCTCGCCTCAGTGTCCACCTGATGTGGAGCAAATCTTGCCAATTCATTGAACTTGGCGGCATATTCGGATACGGACAAGTTACCCTGCTTAAGCTCTAGGAATTTGATTTCCATCCTAGCCTGTGTACTCTCTGGAAAGTAGTTCTCCAAGAATACTTCTTTGAATTGCGCCCACGCGATCTTTCCCTCCCCTGCTATACTTTTATTGGCCTTCCACCAGTGGCTGGCCTCCCCTTTCATCATGAAGGTAGCAAATGAGGTCATTTGCTCTTCCACGACTCGTGCGACCTCGAAGACTTTTTCCATCTCCTCTATCCAGGTCTGTGCTTCTATAGGATCCGTGGTCCCTTTGAACTGGGGTGGTCCTATCAGTTTGAAAACTTTAAAGCTAGCTAGTGGAGCGGCAGGGTTTGTTGCTCCAGTAGCTTCTGCGTTGCGTCCGCGAAATGCTCCCATTAGCATTTTCATGAACTCTTGGACAGGGTTTGGTGGTGCGTTAACGGACTCTTCGGGTGGTGGTGGGGGTAGTCGTTGATTTCTTCTCTGTGGCGGCATTTTCTGTATAAAGAAAATTTAATTTATTAAAGTTGTTTCAATATTTTTACTTTTGTTTTGTAGCTTAAGTAATTTAAACTAAAGCACAATAATAATCTCCACACATATAAACATAAACAGAAATGCATTTATATTCATATGCTAAAACACAATGCGTAACACTTTTACATCATAAGCATACTGCTATAAATGCTGTTGACCCCGATAGTTAAAACAAAAGACGCGATCTAACATATGAAAGCAATATGCCCTCAAGCCAATCACATTTGATGTGATAAGCATATACTTTGTAATCTTGTTCGTTTATTAATAAAAGAATCAAGACATTTCTTTATTCATGATTACTTACTTAAATTAATAAAATGGATAAACCCATAGTTTTTGAGCAATGCTTTTAGAACCATGATGAGGATCATGCTAATGAGATCTAAATTCAAGATAGCTCAAAACTAAAATTGTTCCTAATCGTTGGATCACTAAAAAGGAGATTAGTAGATCCGGATAGATTGGTACATACTATGCTTGCTCTTATGAAGAGGATGATTGATCTCATAATCATTTGTGTAGAGACACTAAAGCAAGTATGTAGGTGCTTATTAGAGAATAAGTTCACTGAACGTGACTCGCTCAAGGAATACCTAATGGAGTCTTACTTGCCTGTCAATAGGAGTTCCTTTTGTGATAGTAGTACAAGTGATCCTTGGACTTGAGATCATCATAGTGTCTTGTGTATGATGAATTGTGTTTTGACATATTCCTTAAAACCCTTAGGGTGTATGAAAGGGTATGATCGGATATAATAAGTCATACATGGAGATAGGTGAATGATCAACAAAGAATCTACCACTTCTAGTAAAAGAAGAGAATGTCCTATGCAATTCGATAAATGACAACTCAGTAGTCCTTGGTCAAGGCATAATGGAAATTAGAAAGTAGTTTCTAATTTACATTAATTAGAGTTATTCATTTAAGGATCGAAATGCATATAATCAAATAAATTAAGACTTGACAGTTATACCATGTCTTATATTTGATTGTGACGTTGTGAGGTAGAATGATTGAATTGCACGGTAACTATTCGCTGAATAGGTTCTTTTGTGATTAAATGTTGAAATCTATATTATCTGGAAAGTCGTTGATCGCTAAGGGGGCTTACCCTTATTATGGAATAAATATTATTTATTTAAATGAATTAAATAGTTTAATTTATTTAATAAATAAGATTAGAATAGTTCTAATTAATTTATTCTATAACCGGTTTAATATGGAGAACCTAAAGGGTCACACCGCAAAAGGAAAATAATTATTTAAGAAGTAAATGGCATAATTGTAATAATGAATTAAGTATATTTAATTTATACTATGTGGATAGAATAAATTAAATAGCTTAATATTTATTATTTAGTATTTTGAAAATACTAATTATAAATTAATAAGAGGAGTCTTATTATTATTATTTCTATTATTATTATTATTATTTAGTTCCTAAATGGTTTATGAATTAATTAATAAGAGTACTCTCATAATTGATAATTAAGTTGCTAAATAGTTTAGGAATTATAATTATTATATTAAATTAATTAAGATCCTAATTAGATTAGGAGTTTAATTAAAAACCCTATTCCTAAAGGTGTTAGGAGGGTTTACTAAGTCTATAAATAAGAGAAGTCTTATTATGGATTAAGGTTACACACATACACTTCCACAAGTTTTGGGAGAGTACTCACATATTCTCTAGAGAGAGAAAACTAGGGTTTGCCATCACCCACTTCTTGAATTATTGTTATTCCTTGGTGGATCACCTCTAGAGGCCAAACACTTGGGTGGCTAACATTGATCATTGGAATCCAATCGGTGAAATTCAAGGAGAACGCGAAGGATTTGGAGGTGAACTTGTATCCGTTGAAGTTTTGAGTTCTACAAGGGTATATCTCTAACTACTTCTTTATTAATTAATAGTTGCGCATAAAGGTCGATCCTGGATTATGGTTTGTAAATTTTTAAATTTGATTTTACCATGCTTCCGCTAATTTTATGCAATTTGATTGCGTCTATGATTTTTACAAACCAATAGTGGCATCAAGAGCCAAACTTTATGCGAATTATTAATTGTTTTGATTTCATATATGTATGGGTATGTGTTTAACACAATTTATTGGGTATAATTTGTTGTATAAAATTATTATTTAATTACTGAAATTGAATCACGGCCGCAAATTCATGCTTTCGGTATTAAGCTGCTGGGCGGCTGTTTTGGTTAGTATATATATATGTATATTATTACCGTGTATGTATATATAAGAATTTCGGAAATAGCAGCAGCATATTCGGATGTGATAAAGTCCCTTATTTTCGGTAATAGAAAAAAAAAACAGCCACAACAGCCCACTTTTCAATTTTTCGGTAATGATGAAATGGTAAAAGCAACACCAATTGATTTGGTATAATATATATAGATATATATAGTAGGACAACCATTTGGGGGCTAGGCTGATTCGACAGTATGAAATTTGGCAATTCATGGTTATCATATATATATAATCATTACCAAATTATTATTTATATATACATACTAACGGGGTATATATATATATATATATATATATATATATATATATATATATGATATATTTATAATATATATTAATTATCCAAATAGTTTGGTAATTTTATATAGATTTTAAAATTTCAAAATAAAAGGGTTTATTTTGGGTAATTTTAAAATAATAATAATAAAAAAATAGTTTATTTTTTAAATAATTTTATAATTAAAATAAATAGTTTATTTTAAACATGAAATTCGATTTCATGCAACTTTAAATTGCCCATTAAATGATACCAATACATATATGGAATGATTTATTAAATTCATGTGATGAATATTATTTATTGATATATATGTTGATATATATGATAATAAATGGGATTGATTATGGACCATTGACCAATGTGATTGGATTTAATTTTAAATGGATGCATGAATGAATGGGTTTTATAAATGGGGTCTGCGTACCTCGTCTTTCTAATTTTTCTTATGTATAATTCTATCTCCCTCCTATGTACTTCCCCTTGACTGTTGATCAAGGTTTCTTATTTATTGTAAATAGTTTTGTAATAGTATTAGTTAGAATTATTTTGAAGAATTAGAGCAAAGGAGCAAGGAGCGCAAGAAGACCCGTTTGTAATGGAGCCCGAATTTAAAAGTAATAGTTATATTTAATTTAATTTATTCTTGCACCCTAGGTTTGACCTTTTGGTTCACTTGGTGACTCTAGTGAACCAAACTAGAATAAAAGTCCATAATCAATCCAAGTAGAATATAGTATTCTATATGTGCATGCTAATTATATATATTATATATTATCCAAACATGCTTCGTATGTTAAATAATATGACGCGTATTTTATATATATATGTGCATGTGCGCTAAACAAGATGA
This sequence comes from Hedera helix, assembly GCA_947179155.2. NCBI lineage: Eukaryota > Viridiplantae > Streptophyta > Magnoliopsida > Apiales > Araliaceae > Hedera > Hedera helix. The sequence goes on from OX359270.1 coordinate 19,342,459, forward strand.
GACAATTAATATTAACAAACCCCTCAAGATGTAGAATAAATAATATTTATAAAATGAATTAAAATGTTTAATTCATAAATTAAAATGAGTTTAATTCAATTAAATAAAATTAGAATGATTCTAATTTATTTATTCTACTACTAAAATATTAAGTTGTAACGTTCAAAGATATTTGGAATATCGAACGTCGCCTTCTAGCATGTTAAAACGATAGAGTATCAAATAATCAATATACGTTTGTTGTGCACACACAAGGCTTATATCGATCATTTGAGATGTTGTTTTATCACATTTGATGCTTATAAGGAATTGAACATTACTGTTTTGTTGTGCACACACAAGGGCAGTATTTTTCTCTTCACTTATATGGAAGTGCTAGGTCTGACTTAACTTAGATAATTTTGATTTGGATGTGCACACACATGATCATAATAATCTAATAGGCAAAATACAAGGAGTTACATGTTGATGTAATTGACAAAAGTTGTCTACCTATTTATTTATATATAGTTTGTTGTGCACACACAAGGCTATATACATTTAAAATATGATTTTATTCTCACTAGCAAGTTTTTAATTAGATTTGCCGAACTATATAAGAAGAGGGTAATATAGTTTGATGAAAATAGTGGGAGACACCATTTTAAATAAAGACCTAATTAACTTGGTGATTAATAAAATGAATGCATGTTAATGTTGTTATTAATTCACTTAAAGAATATTGCTATGTTTAATTCACTAACACTGCATAGCATATTAAATGCTAACAATTAATCGAACCGAATTGTTCGGATTGATTAAACAAATTTGAGAAAAGTTCTCAATGCTGAAAAGCTAGCAAATATCCTTAATTTGCCTATTCCTGCAAACGTTGTAGACTAAGCCTATGAGGAAGATATTGTTATTTTAAGAAATAGCAAGATGATGCAAAGATGGCTCAATGCATCATGCTCGCATCCATAAGTATTTAGTTACAGCGTCAACACGAGAAAATGGATGCACCTACTATATTGTTGCACATTCAATAGTTGTTTGGTGAGCAAAGTAGGTCAACTAGATATAAGATATCTAATGAGCTCTTCCAATCTATAATAACCAATGGCACTACAGCAAAGACACGTGTCCTAAAGATGATCAATTAGGACACCTAGGTTTTGTCAAAGATGGAGAGTTGAGTCAAGATTTGATCTTGCAGTCACTCGCTGACTCCCTTTCACAAATTGTTGTGAACTTTAACATTAATAAGCTTGAAGTCAATTTACCTGATTTGCTTAAATATGTTGAATAAGTTGAGAGTCACTTTCCTTCCAAGAAAGACCAAGTCTTACTAGTAGATGAATCTTCTAAGTTGAAGAAGATGGCCAGAGGTGTTTCTGAGGAGTCAGAAAAGATAGAAGGCAATAGAAAAGGCTAAACAAAGGACATAAATAAAAGTGATCCCGATGGCAAAGGAGTTTGTTTTCATTGCGATAAGCTGAGACACTGGAAGAACAACTGCAAGAGAGTTGCAGTAGTTAAGCAGAAGAAACTTAGTGAAGCTTCAACTGCAGATATAGATTTGTTCATAATGAAGTAGAACTTTCTATAAGTCAAGTTTCTACTTAGGTATTAGATACTGGCTGGTGGTCTCGAATATGCAAACCGTTGCAGAGACTAAGCAGAAGTAGAAAGCTAAACAAATGATAAGTAATCATGTGATGGGGAATGAAGCAAAGGTTGCTGCATTAGCCATGGGAACTTATAATTTAGCACTGCTTACGAGCAAGCCTATTAAGTTAGTAAGTTATTACTAGGTTCCAGTTCTTAGAAACATTATTTCAGTTCCATGTGATGACAAGGAAGGGTTTTTGACATCATAATAATGAGCAATCGTTGTTCTGTTTATAATGATAATGTTTTATTTAGAACTGGTTGATTACTTAATGGACTTTATATACTTGACTTACATGAAAATATTTCAAAATTGAACAAACTAAAGGCAAAGAGATGATATGAATCATACCTTCTTGAAATACTGTTAACTCGGTCATGTTAAGAAACAAGACTAAATAAGTTGTATAAAGATAGATTTTTAGAGCCTTTTGATTATGAATCAAATACAACTTGTGAATCTTGTATCATGGAAAATATGACTAAATTTTCATTTAGTGGACATGGAGAGCAAGTTACGGAGTTGTTAGAGATGGTACACACAGTCGTGTGTGGGACCTATGACAACAAATGTAATAGGAGGGTATTCATTCATTACTTTCACTGATGATTCTAGATTTCGATATATGTATTTGATGAAATACAAATCCGAATCGTTTGAAACGTTCAAAGAATTCAAAAGTGAAGTATAGAAACTAAAGGCCAAAAGTATTAAAGTTCTTCGATTAGATCGAGAAGGGAATACTTAAGCAATAAGTTTCTAGATCAACTTAAGCGAAATGGTATTATCTCACAATGGACATGGTGATGATCCATGATGGGTTATACCAATCTTCCAGTATCCTTCTAGGGTTATACCTTAGAAACGATCACATATCTACTAAATCAGATACCTTCTTATTTCCTCCTCAAGACTTCATATGAGTCATGGATAGGGAGGAAACCAAGTCTTAAGTATGTTAAGATTTGGATTGTCCAGCTTATGTCAAAAAGTTTGACAATGATAAAGCTTGGGACAAGATCTGATAAGTGTAAACTTGTGGGATATCCTAAAGAAAGTTTAGGGTATGACTTTTATAATCCAACTAACTAAAAGGTGTTTGTTGAAACACGCTGCCTTATAGGAAAAGAAGTTTTTCCTTAAAGGGTTAATGAGAGTAAAATAGATCTTGAAGAAGTTCAAGAACCACCAAACACTATAGATTAAATGAAGGAATCTGTATAAGTAGATAAACCTATTGTACCACAACCAAGTCGTAAATCTGGTTTAGTACCGAAGATATCTGAATGGTATGGATTCATCATAGATGATGATGATGAGGTACGCATCATAGTGGATGATGATCCAGTAACATTCGATGAGGTATGAGTATTAGATACTCAAGAGAAATGACTGCTGATCATAAAATCCGAAATTGGTCTTTAGAGAAAGACTAAAGCATATGGCAAGGTAGAGACCTATAAGACTTGACTAGTGGTAAAAAGATTTCAAATAAGGTCAATGAGTTGACTATAATGAAACTTTTCACTAGTGAAAATGCATATATAAATTCGAATTTTATTTGCAATTGTAGCTTACTATACAAAAGGATGTATGTATGATACAACCAAGATGATTTATCTCTATACAGATGGAGTAAATAAAGTATGAAAGCTACAACGATCCAATTTTGGATTGAAGCAAATTTCTCGAAGATGGAACATCTGTTTTGATGAGACAATCAAAAGAGTTTGATTTTATCAAAAACGAGGATGAACCAAGTGTGTACAAAGGTTAGTGGGAGCACTGTGACATTCCTAGTATTATATGATGATATAAAACTGATAAGGAATAACATACCGATGCTACAATCAGTAAAGATGTGGTTGTCTAAACACTTCTCCATGAAGGACTTGGGAGAAACATCCTATATTTTAAAGATCTATAGAGATAGATCTAAAAGGATGTTTGACTTATCCCAAGGAACGTACATTGATTCTATGCTAAAGAAGTTTAGCATGAAAGATTCCAAGAAAGGGCTCATGCCGATGGGTCTTGGAATACATCTCTCGAAGAAGCAGGCCCCAAAGATACCTGAAGAGAGAGACCGTATAAGTAAGACTCCTTATGCCCCAGCAATAGGATCTATCATGTACGGGATGATATGTACTAGACTTGATATTGCTTATGTATGATAAGCAGATATCAGTTCATTTCTGGAAAAGAATATTAGAAAAGAGTTTCTAATGATGAGTCTGATCTAAAACTAGAGGGCTTAACAAACTCAAGTTTGTTCAGACTAATCAAGATAACAGCATATCCGTTTCAGGTAATATGATTACCTTGAATGGTGCTGCAGTGAGTTGGAGAAGTTCCAAACAGCAAGGAGTTGCTGATTTAGTGACAAAGACATAGTAAATAACTATAAGTGAAGCTGCAAAGGTGATTGTTTGGTTCAACAAGTTCATTACAGAACTTATAATTGTTCTTAGCATTAAATGAGTTTCATTTGCCGAAGAACATAGGTCTCATCTAAAATCCAAACATATGTTGTAGCACTTTCATATGATTAGATGAATCATTGAAAAGGAGACGACACCATAAAGATGGCAAGCTCTTAGAACAACATTACAGATCTATTAACTAAAGCATTTACTAAGCAATTTGTACGCCACTTAGAGAAGAATGGTATAGGGATACCAAAGGGCGATTGGCTTTAGTGCAAGTGGGAGATTGAAAGTAATATGCCCTCAAGCCAATCACATTTGATGTGATAAGCATATACTTTGTAATCTTGTTCGTTTATTAATAAAAGAATCAAGGCATTTCTTTATTCATGATTAATTACTTGAATTAATCAAATGGATAAACCCATAGTTTTTTAGCAATGCTTTTAGAACCATGATGAGGATCATGCTAATGAGATCTAAATTCAAGATAGCTCAAAACTAAAATTGTACATAATCGTTGGATCACTAAAAAGGGGATTAGTAGATCCGGATAGATTGGTACATACTATGCTTGCTCTTATGAAGAGGATGATTGATCTCATAATCATTTGTGTAGAGACACTAAAGCAAGTATGTAGGTGCTTATTAGAGAATAAGTTCACTGAACGTGACTCGCTCAAGGAACACCTAATGGAGTCTTACTTGCCTGTCAATAGGAGTTCCTTTTGTGATAGTAGTACAAGTGATCCTTGGACTTGAGATCATCATAGTGTCTTGTGTATGATGAATTATGTTTTGACATATTCCTTAAAACCCTTAGGGTGTATCAAAGGGTATGATCGGATATAATAAGTCATACATGGAGATAGGTGAATGATCAACAAAGAATCTACCACTTCTAGTAAAAGAAGAGAATGTCCTATGCGATTCGATAAATAACAACTCAGTAGTCCTTGGCCAAGGCATAATGGAAATTAGAAAATAGTTTCTAATTTACATTAATTAGAGTTATTCATTTAAGGATCGAAATACATATAATCAAATAAAATAAGACTTGACAGTTATACCATGTCTTATATTTGATTGGGACGTTGTGAGGTAGAATGATTGAATTGTACGGTAACTATTCGCTGAATAGGTTCTTTTGTGATTAAATGTTGAAATCTATATTATCTGGAAAGTCGTTGATCGCTAAGGGGGCTTACCCTTATTATGGAATAAATATTATTTATTTAAATGAATTAAATAGTTTAATTTATTTAATAAATAAGATTAGAATAGTTCTAATTAATTTATTCTATAACCGGTTTAATATGGAGAACCTAAAGGGTCACACCGCAAAAGGAAAATAATTATTTAAGAAGTAAATGGCATAATTGTAATAATGAATTAAGTATATTTAATTTATACTATGTGGATAGAATAAATTAAATAGCTTAATATTTATTATTTAGTATTTTGGAAATACTAATTATAAATTAATAAGAGGAGTCTTATTATTATTATTACTATTATTATTATTATTATTATTATTTAGTTCCTAAATGGTTTAGGAATTAATTAATAAGAGTACTCTCATAATTGATAATTAAGTTGCTAAATAGTTTAGGAATTATAATTATTATATTAAATTAATTAAGATCCTAATTAGATTAGGAGTTTAATTAAAAACCCTATTCCTAAAGGTGTTATGAGGGTTTACTAAGTCTATAAATAAGAGAAGTCTTATTATGGATTAAGGTTACACACATACACTTCCACAAGTTTTGGGAGAGTACTCATATATTCTCTAGAGAGAGAAAACTAGGGTTTGCCATCACCTACTTCTTGAATTATTGTTATTCCTTGGTGGATCACCTCTAGAGGCCAAACACTTGGGTGACTAACCTTGATCATTGGAATCCAATCGGTGAAATTCAAGGAGAACGCGAAGGATTTGAAGGTGAACTTGTACCCGTTGAAGCTTTGAGTTCTACAAGGGTATATCTCTAACTACTTCTTTATTAATTAATAGTTGCGCATAAAGGTCGATCCTGGATTATGGTTTGTAAATTTTTAAATTTGATTTTACCATGCTTTCGCTAATTTTATGCAATTTGATTGCGTCTATGATTTTTACAAACCAACAACATAAACATATCCCATAACTTCATAGAGTTGGGATTTACAACATACTAACCCTCTATCAAGACAAAAGTTGGGTTTCTACTGCATCTATTTACATAATTAGAAAACATCTAATACTACTGGCTGCGCATCCCCCTACGGATCGCATCATCATACCCCTCATCCCCGATGGCCATCACCACATTCCTGCTGATGGTGTGCATAGACTGACCCTCTTCAGCTGGGTAATAGTGTACCCTACTCTGAAATCTACCATATGAAGATCGATAGACATAGCTAAGTCTATCCGTCCTCACCCGCTTCTCACGGATCTCCTCCTCCAGCTCTATCATCTGACCATGTGCGGCATCCCGCTGCGTTTCCATCTCCATTTTGTCCTCTATCGCTTCCTGCCAGTGTGCACGAATGGCAACCTTCTCTGCCTGAACCTGCTGAACCTTCAGCTCAGCCTCGGCTAACCTAGTCTCAGCCATTGCCAACTTGGCCTGCAACTCCACATCCTGATCTACAAGCTGGTGAGTTAGCACTGCAAAGTGCTCCACCGAATCCTCGTACTCCTGTACCTGATCCTCCAGTCTTACTATCCTCTCTTTCAGCTCCGTGTTCTCGCCAGAGAACTGGTAAGCTGCATCCCTGTACTGATCCTCCATATGCTGGTGGGTCAAATTCTGCTCCTTTAAATGCTGAACCCTTGCCTCCAGCTCCTCGTTCCTAGTGGTCAATCCCTCTATGATGTCAGCGGCAGTAGTGCCCATGCCATCAGCTGACTCCTCCTCATCGGACTCATCAGACTCTGCCTTATCCTCACTGTAAGGCCTCATCACACTGCCCCAAACGGGCTCTACACAATCTCCCTCCTCGGGATCTGACTCCGGTTCCTCAACAGGTGCAGCCACCAGCGGCTGTGCAGTATCCATATGGATATCAATATAATCCTCCTCAACAGTGTGACTCGACTACCCGATCTCCGTCATCCTACAATCACACAAATAACACATGTTAGTACAACAATAAAATATATTCATTGATGAAATGAAATGATATTTTATCATGTACATCTCGGCTCAATGGATTTTCTCAATCCACCTCCAAAAATACACAACATGATGAATCTCCCGGATTCATCTCCTAACGCACTCGATATGAGTTTAGTACTAAGGTTATAACCTAGGTTTCGCAAATCTAAGCGTTTCTAACCTACGGCTCTGATACCAACCTGTGACGACCCCAAATCCGGGTTCTTTAACCTCGAGTTTGGTTCTCACTGTACAATACTTAACAACAATGAAATATATAAATTGTATTCAAAATACGCGGAATAATAAAAAAGGTTCATTCTGAAAAGGCTACACTTCCCAAGGTCTATTAACCTTAATCGTAACATTACATATCTTAAGGGAAATACAAAAGATTTACAACAGTAATTACATAACAGTAATTTAAACTAGCATGCATCTACTAAAACTAAGCATTCGCTTTCCCCTTGCCTTTGTCCGATTTAGAGCTTTCGGGATTGGCTGAAATATAGTCATGATATAGCAAGAATGAGCAACTAAAGGGCTCAGCAAGTTTATAAGCAAAAACATAAGATATATCATGATGAAGGGAAATAACTTCAAAGTTTTCAACAATAACAATTTGTGAAAGATATCAAGAATCAATGTTCAAAATAAGAATGGATTGACTCTTTACTGCTAATGACCGTGAACTGCTAATGACCGTGAACTGCTACTAAGGTAGAACAGACATACAATGTCTGACACCTTGTTAAAAATAACGGGACACTTGAGGGGATTAGTCCTCTCATGTCCTATGTATATGCATAACATTTAGATTTCTTGTGCACATTCGGTTTCCCGACAAATAAAAATCCCCTTTAACTAGGGTTGTTCTTTCTCAGTCTTACTGTAAGAATCTGCACCAGCCAATGGTTTGGATAAACTTTTATAATATTCAATTAAATGAATTTAAACATGCATTTGTCTAGCCGAAACAATTAGCTTAGACATTCTTAAACAGTTGCAAAAGCACTATGTGCGAATACAATAATCAATAACGATGTGAAGTAATTTTTGGATAATTAATTCACTCAAAGGTCTGTCAAATAACTACGAGTGTAGATACTTGCTCAACAATAATTGATTTACTCAATGTAAATACGGTTGAAGAATAACTGCAACAATAAATACAAGTTAAGGTGTAGAAAACTTGTCTCGTGCGTCGTCTACGGCTAACCAATTTAATTTAATAATCCTTAAACGGACCTAACAATTAATCAAGTTGATATTTAAATTAGATGTTGAATTTGTCTTATTCTAAATCTAATGTTTTGATGATGATTTATTATGGATACTAAATTCTTTATTGTGAATTTCAGGGAATACTCGTTGAAGTGTTCAAGAAGACTGAAGAATGGATTTGAAGCTTTAAGAATTTTATGTAAGGTCATTACAAATATTTAATTTTTCAATTTAAGGCTCTAGGACATTTTATGTGCATATCATAAACTGGTTTTAATGCTAACGATTATTCATGTTTATCTTATGGGTTGGTATGAATAATGTTGTCCAAATATTGAAATGGATATCAGTGGATATAACTTTGTACTTCGTACATAATATTTTAAAAAGTACAAGTCTCGATATTAGTGTATGTGATAATGATGATATCTACTAAAAGGGGTCATGATTACTTGTTACAGATATGCTTAACATTTTGAATATACCGTGTATGGGTACAATTTATCTTTCCAAGTAACAAATATTGTTGAGATATGTTTTGACTGGATATTCTTATCCAAATGCCACGGTAATATTGTTGAGATATGTTTTGACTAGTTATTGTTATTCAAAAAGCCACGGTCATATTGTTGAGATATGTTCTGACCGGATATTGAGCTAACAAGTTTTATCTCTTTATGAGATAAGGTTTATGAAGAACGGAATTGATATCTCTCTAAGCAGTAACGGTATTATTTTATATGGCTATAAATTGCGTATGGATTTTTTCTACCGAGATATGATTTAACAGAACACTGATTACATATTGGAAAAATCATTTTTGCGCAAACTGCTCTTTGGGCTATTGGAAATTCTGATCAAGCATATTTCTGTGAGATTTAAATTGGTAATATCTTTTTATTATTAATTGATCATTGCATACATTAGCTGAGCCTTATATTGTTAAATTAATTATTTGCTTTGATCACTAGACCTCTAAATTTGTATCTATCTGATCTTTGTTTATTTAGACTAAGTGATTGTCTAAAAGAATTTAATCCAAGTGTGGATTAAAAATTGTTTTACAAACAGAGTTAAGGAAGCATATGTGCTTGAGGAGTGCATAGGTGCACAAGGAGCAAAAGTGCTCAAGAGAATTTAAGAATTCATTTAATCTGTTTTGTAAAAGGTGTCACTTTGTAATTGTGAGAAATATATATAAAGTGAGTCTCCGATACTAGTTGGTATTGGACGTGGAGTAGGCTATTATTATAGAGGGTAATAGCTGAACCACGTAAAAATCTTGGTGTTGATTTTATAACTTGTTATTACTTTTCACACTAGATAATCGTTATCTCAAACAATAAAATCTAAAATATTCACAGATAATTTATTTACACCGTGTATTTTCTTTAAGTGATATTTTCAGCCAAGAAATTTTCATTGATTTAAAAGAAAGTTTTTAATTCAGTAGACCATATTAATACAGCAAACTGTATTCATTAAAACAGTAAACTGAATTCAGAAAAACAGAAAAGTTTATCATAGTTTGTTCTCACACTTATTCAACCCCCCCCCCCCCCTTCTAAGTGTGCCTTATCTAAATTTCATTTGGTATCAGAGCTAGATTCTACTTATCTTGGTCTTAAAGGTGACTTGTAGGAAAAGATTCTAGTATGGCACAATTCGGGAACAACAACCAAGAAGGTCAATGTGACGACCCCAAATCCGGGTTCCATAACCTCGAGTTTGGTTCTCACTATTCAACACATTACTAACAATTAAATACATACATTGCATTTAAATATCGCGGAATAATACATATTGGTTCCCTTCAAAAGGTTACAATACCAGGGTCTATCAACCTTAACATAATAACAGTTCCTATCACAAGGAATTACAAAAGGTTTAAAAACCGTAAATACATAATTAAAGATCTAATTAGCATGCATAAGCTAACTTAAGCTCTGGCTTTTCCTTTTCCTTTATCCTTCTTTGAGCAATCAGGATTATCTGAAAAATGGTTCATGATATAGCAAGAATGAGCAACTAGTTTGCTCAGCAAGTTTAGAACAATCATATAGATTTAATATATCATGAATGAATGGGAAAATATCATCAATGATTCAACAATAGATATAACAATTGTGAATGAAACAGGATTCAAATTTTAATAAACAGAATATTTGAATCTTAAAATGCTGAGTGGTCACTAAGGACCCTGAACTAACTAGGGTATAATAGAGTTTCCTCTGACCCTTTGAGTTGTTTGGTTTTCAAGGGGATCAGCCTATTCAACCCGCTGTATATGCATTACATTTAGTCACTGGCGCCCAAAGTCGGTTTCCCGACACAAAATCCCCTAATTTAGGGTTGTTCAATTCTCAGACTTAATATAAGAAATCCGCACCCAACAATGGTTTGGATAAGCTTTTAAAAGTATTCAAGTTATTGAATTTAGAAACGTAATGTCTAGCTGAATTATTAGCTTAAGACATTTTTAATACAGTTCATGAATCAAGAACTAATAAGCTTCAAATGCACTAAGTGCGATTGTATAAACAATATGGATGTGGAATAATTTTAAATAATTAAACCACTGCAAGCTTTAACAATAAATACAAGTATGGAAACTTGTTCAACGATAATAATTGAGTAGGGTTAGAGAACTTGCCTGTTTGCTCAGCTACAATAATTGTCTAGCTTTAACTAACTTGCTTTGAAAGACCTAACATTAATAAAGTCGGTCTAATAATTAGTACGACGTATTTGCATAATTATACGCTTAATAACGAACTTATTTACCACATAAGTACTAACACATAAATTACATTAGTCAAAACAATATTATTAACCTTATAGACACTTAATCATTTTAGGTTAATAATTTAATAAGTTAGAAAATATTTTTCTTAAGTGTTGGACACTTATTAAACCCTTAAACAACTTATTATAATTGTTTAATTAAATCATAATTAAATTTAATTTATTTTATTAACTCAATCTCTATTTAATTACTATTTAATATTGATTAAATAGAAATTAATTAATTAACTCTAGTTATTATTTAAAATAAATAATAACTAATTGTACCTACTTATTATTTAATTATAATTAAATAATAAATAATTATTAACTTAGTTTAAACCTTCTTTAATTTAATGTTAATCAACCAATAATTAACCAAGTAATTAACCTTACTTATTATTTAATTAAGGAAATTAAATAATAGTTTACTAATCTTAATCCTCTTTAATTATTATTTAATGTCAATTAAATAATAATTAATTATTTAATTAATTTTAATTATTATTTAAGGTTAAATAATAATCAAATCATTCTTATTTATTATTTAAATTAAATAATAAATTATTACTCTAATAACTTAATTTCCATTAATCGTTATTTAATGTTAATTAAATAATAATTAATTACTTAATTATCTTTATTTATTATTTAATAATATTTAAATAATAAATAATTAATTTATAAATTTTATCTCTCTTTAAATATTATTTAATAGGCATTAAATAATAACTGCTAATTTATCATCTTTATTTATTATTAACATTTAAAATAATAAATAAATAATAAATTTATTTAACCTAACCATGGTTTAGCTAACTAGATTAATATTTAAAATATTTAAATATTAAAATTTATGAAAAATATCATCCCCAATATTATTTTTGTATTATTATTATTTTTGTTATAATTTTAAATTAATTTTTAAATATTTAAATTAATTAAAATTAACCCGAATGGCATTTTCGTAATTAAGTTGAAAAACCGGACCGATGGCAATTTCGTAAATAATTCGAAAACTGAACCGAGGGCAGAATGGTAATTCTGCCGAAAAAAAACACGGAGGGGCAAACTTGTAATTTCGCCGGAAAATAACTACCGCGCATGGCGCGCGTTATAATATTTTCGGACCAAAACGGCGCCGTTTTTGGCAGGCCGGAAATGGCTTCCGCGCATAACGCGCGGAGAAATTTTCTGCCGACGCCAAACGACGTCGATTGGCTCCGCGTCGGTGGGTGAACAGTGCCTCGCGCATTGCGCGGCCAGTGTTAAATTTTTTCTTCCAAGCAGAATGTGAACAGTGTTTCCGGCTACCCATTTTAAATAAAAATATACCTTCAATAAATCTTTAACTCTTCAATAAAAATCCAAAAAAATTACCAATCATCTTATATTAATTTATAACATGAAAAATTAATTTTTCATGATTTAATATCAATATTTTTTTATAAAAATTTTTACATCACATAAACTACCTTAAATCATAACTTTTTGTATATAACTCCATTTTGAGTGATTCAAACTTTGTTTTTCTCATGATTTAATGTTCTATAATATTAGAACATCAAACCTAAGTTTTACAAAAATATTTTTGGTAATATATTTCAAAACTTGTTTACACACTACTAAATACATATTTTAGCATATAAAATATACCAAAATACAAACCAAACATATTAAACTCAAGCATGACATAAATATTACAACTACACATTAATAACCATATTAACATGTTTATACAAACATGATGATTATTTAATTTAAAAATAAAACTTAGATTTAGAATAATCATTACCTTGATTTAATGGCTATCTTCCTTTTTCTTCCAAAGTAGGTTGTGAATGAAGATGACATACACCAAGAACTCCTTCTCCTCTCTTAGTATTTTGCTCTCACTATTTTCTCACTCTCAAATGCTCTCTAGCTCTCTCTTTAGCTTGAAAAATAATGAAGTATACAAGTCTTACAAATGCAAGTATACTCCTACAAAATATTAGATACACACATTGTATCTATTAATCTAGACCATCATGCATCTATATTGGATACTTACACAAGAAAGCTAACCCATACTAAGTTGGTGAGGATTTTGTGGGAAAAGACTTTCCCAAAAATCAAAACAAGCAACCTAATATTAAATAAATGAAAAATAAAAGAAAATAAAAAAAATCATTTTCTCTCTCCTCACTCACCTACACGGCTGATGGACATTTGATTTGTCCCAAAATCAAGTCACTTTGCTTATTTTAATTAATTAATAAGTTATTTAATTGTTTTTCCAAGTGGGCCAATCATTGGGCTTTAATTTAAAATACCAATTGGGCTTCTATTTAATTGTTTGGGCTACTAAAATGTCAAATTTTATTATTCTCCACTTGGGCCACTAATTTACCCATGTTGGGCTAATTTAATAATTTACACATTAATTATTCAATCCATGGTTAAATAAATAATTAGATTGAATAAATAATTAAATATTCTAACCCATAGGTATTAAATTACTAAATGGACTAATAAATATTATTATTAATATTTCACATTATTTACATTAATTAATAATCATATTAATTAATTTATTATATTTAATTCACTCATTATATTCAATTTAATTGAATATTTAATTAATAGGAAACTTATCAATTATTTTGATATTAAAACTTTAGGGTTTGTTCACCAATTTAATAACATATTAGGGACCCCCTTTAATTAATTTTAGTAATTAATTACATAATTATTTAATCACATAATTAATTAATCACATAAAAAGATTTAAATAATCTCATAAAACTAACTCGTTGGAAATTAAATTAATAATTTAATAAATAAAGATGTGGAAATTCTAGGACATTACATTCTCCCCTCCTTATAAAAATTCCGTCCTCGGAATTGTAAAATAAGGTTACTCAAATAAAAACGGGTAATTTGTCCTCATTTCCTCCTCTAATTCCCACGTAGATTCTTCAATGGCGTGATTCCTCCAGAGTACTTTGACAGAATGAATTATCTTATTTCTCAGTTTCTGTTCCTTCCTATCGAGTATCTGAACAGGAACTTCTTCATATGATAAGTCCTTCCCGACTTGAATTGGTTCATAGGAGATAACGTGCTTGTAGTCTGGTTTGTATGGCCGCAATACCGACACGTGAAACACATTGTGAATATGTTCCAATTCAGGAGGTAAAGCTACCTCGTATGCTACTTCACCCACTCTTCTCAATATTTCGAACGGTCCTATGAACCTTGGACTCAATTTCCCCTTCTTTCCAAACCTGATCTTCCCTTTCCAGGAAGATACCTTAATGAACACAAAACTCCCCACCTCGAAGTCTCGTTTCTGTCGATGTAAATCGGCGTATTTCTTTTGACGGTCTTGAGCTGCTACTAGCCGAGCTCTTATTACCTTGATAATTTCTACCGTCTGTTGAACCAACTCTGGCCCCAACAGTCGGCGTTCTCCTACCTCATCCCAACACAGAGGTGTTCTGCATTTTCTGCCATATAAAGCTTCGTAAGGCGACATACCTATGCTCGCATGATAACTGTTGTTGTATGCAAACTCAACTAGTGGTAGATGGATTTCCCAACTGCCCTTGAAATCCATTACGCAGGCCCTGAGCATATCTTCCAATGTCTGAATTGTTCTCTCACTTTGCCCATCGGTCTGCGGATGATACGCTGTACTCATTCTCAACTGTGTCCCCAATCTCTCCTGAAGACTTCTCCAAAATTTTGACGTGAAGCGCGGATCTCTGTCTGACACAATCGATACCGGCACCCCATGTCTTGAAACTATCTCTTTGATGTACAGTTTGGACAACTGATCCAAACTGAACCTAATCTTGATCGGCAAAAAGTGCGCTGACTTTGTTAGCCGATCCACAATCACCCAAATTGCGTCATATCCCTTCTGTGTTGCTGGAAGTCCTACCACAAAATCCATTGTGATATGCTCCCATTTCCACTCAGGAATTTCTAACGGCTGTAACAATCCACTTGGTCTCTGATGTTCGGCCTTTACCCTTTGACAAGTTAGGCATCGGCTGACACATTCTGCAACCTCCCTCTTTAAATTCGGCCACCAAAAATGCTGACGTAGATCTTGATACATCTTCGTACTCCCCGGATGTATCGAGTATCTCGTACTGTGGGCCTCTTGCAAAATTTCCTCTCGTAATTCAGGCACTAGCGGGACCCAAACACGATTTTCAAATCTCAGCAATCCCATGCTATCAATTTTAAACTTGACCTCTTCTCCATCGGTCATCCTCTTCCGGATTCTGTCACATTCCTCATCTTTGTCTTGAGCCTCTTTCACCCTATCTAACAAGGTTGGGCTCACCTCGACTTCTATTGACTCGTTTGGACTTCTCACTTCCAACTCCATTCGAGCCATCTCTTGAACCAATTGTTCTTGATCTGTCAATATGAACAATTTCTCCCTGCTCTTTCTACTCAGAGCATCCGCTACTACGTTGGCCTTGCCGGGATGATATAGAATTTCACAATCATAATCTTTGATCAATTCCAACCATCTCCGTTGCCTCATATTCAACTCCTTCTGTGTGAAGATATACTTCAGACTCTTATGGTCTGTGAATATCTCACATTTTTCTCCGTACAGATAATGTCTCCAAATTTTAAGGGCAAACACTACCGCTGCCAATTCCAAGTCGTGGGTAGGATATCCCTTCTCATAATCTTTTAATTGTCTGGACGCATACGCAACGACTTTGCCGTTTTGCATAAGCACACAGCCAAGCCCCTTGTGCGATGCATCACTGTAGACCGTAAAACCTCCTGTATCGTCTGGTAAGGTCAATACAGGTGCTTCACTAAGTCTTTTCTTTAACTCCTGAAAACTTTCCTCACACTTCTCCGTCCACACGTATTTCACCGTCTTTCTTGTTAAGTTGGTCAACGGTGTTGCTATCTTTGAAAAGTCTTGAATGAATCTCCGATAGTAACCCGCTAACCCTAAGAAACTTCTTACTTCTGTCGGCGTCCTTGGTTGTTCCCAATTCATTACCGATTCAACCTTCGCCGGATCAACCGAAACTCCCTCCTTGTCAATAACATGACCTAAAAATTGAACTCTTTCCAACCAGAATTCACACTTTGAAAACTTAGCGTACAACCGCTCCTTCCGTAAAACCTCCAACACCAATCTTAGGTGTTCAGCATGCTCCTCCTCCGTTTTGGAATACACCAGAATATCGTCAATGAACACGACTACAAATTTATCCAAGTATTGCTTGAATATTCTGTTCATCATGTCCATAAATGCGGCTGGCGCATTCGTTAGTCCAAACGACATCACCAGAAACTCATAATGCCCATATCGAGTTCTGAATGCCGTCTTGGGTATATCCTCCTTCCTGACTTTCAACTGATGATAACCAGTCCTTAAGTCAATCTTTGAAAAGTACTTCGCCCCTTTCAATTGATCGAAAAGATCGTCAATTCGTGGTAACGGGTACTTGTTCTTAATTGTCACCTTATTCAGCTCTCTATAATCCATACACAATCTCATCGATCCATCCTTCTTCTTTACAAACAGCACCGGTGCTCCCCATGGAGAAACACTTGGCTGAATGTACTTATTATCTAACAACTCCTGCAATTGCACCATCAATTCCTTCAGTTCTACCGGAGCCATCCTATATGGTGCTTTCGATATCGGTGCTGTCCCCGGTACTAAATCAATCACAAATTCTATCTCCCTGTCCGGCGGTAAACCCGGCAGTACATCTGGAAAAACATCCGTAAACTCCCTAACTACTGGTATTTGCTCCATCTCGGGACTCACCACTTGTGTGTCAACCACATGAGCCAAATACCCTACACAACCTTTCTTCAATAATTTCTTGGCCTGCATCATCGTCAGACAAGAAGACTGTCTTGACGATTTGCTGCCATAAAATACGACCTTAGACTTATTTGGTGTCTTAAGGTGTATGCACTTCTTCTGACAATCAATTATCGCCCCGTGGTTAAACAACCAATCCATCCCAAGTATTACATCAAATTCCCCCAGACGTATTGGAATTAGATTCACATTTAATTTCTGACCCCTGATTTCAGCACAACAATTTCTATGTATGTACTCTACCGGAATTACTTCTTTATTAGCAACTTCTATGTTCATTGAGTTTTCTAGTTTGTCCCTAGGCAACTCTAATCGTCTAGCGAAATCATCAGACACAAATGAACAGGTAGCACCCGAATCAAACAATACATAGGCATTTATATTATTGATCGGAATAATACCTGACACCACGTCTTTTGACCCCACGGCATCCTGTACCGTCATATTGAAAGTCCGGGCTGTCGGCTTGTTCTGTGGTACCGGTCCCCCGATAGCCAATTTGCTGTTATTGCCCCTGTAGCCGCTACCCTCGTCATTCTTCTTCTTAGGGCAATCCTTTATCAGGTGGTCAGATGCTCCGCAAGAAAAGCATCTCACTTTCTTTGGGAGGGGACAATTTGGAGAAATATGTCCCACCTGACCACAATTGTAGCATGTATTCTTCCCTTTCCTGCACTCTCCGAAGTGGTTCTTTCCACATATATTGCATGCTGGCTTTTTCTGAACACTTCCTTGTTGATTCCCCGAGCTTTTGTCGTTGCTGCTGTTGTCCTATTTGCGCTTGTTGTTATTATTGTTGTTATTATTGCCTCCACTATTGCTGTTCTTGCTTCCCCCTTCATTTTTCTTCTTGTTTCTCTCCTGGTTGTACTTGGTTAACGCGTCACTTCCTCCTTCAGCAATGATTGACTTCTCTAGCAAAGTTGCGAACGAGTCAATCTGCAGTACTGCTACCTTGTTGAATATCCAAGGTCTCAATCCATTCTCGAACCTCCTGGCCTTGCGTTCCTCCGTGTCTACCTGATGTGGAGCGAACCTGGCCAGCTCATTAAATTTTGCCGCGTACTCCGGTACCGACATGTTCTCCTGTTTCAGTTCTAGAAACCTTACCTCCATCCTACTTTTCATACTTTTCGGGAAATAATTCTCGTCGAATATTTCCTTAAATTTTGTCCAGGGCACCACACCATCCCCAGCCCTATTCTGATTGGCTTCCCACCAGAAATTGGCTTCGCCCTTCATCATGTAGGTAGCAAAAACTGTCTTTTGCTCCTCAGCTACTCTTGCGATAACAAACGCCTTCTCTATCTCCTTTATCCAAGACTGGGCCTCTATCGGGTCCGACGTTCCCCTAAACTCTGGCGGTCCCACCGCCTTAAAATCTTTAAAATTCGCCAACTGATTTGGTGGTGGTGGCGAATTTGCTACTACAGGGTGGCGGTTTTGCATTGCTTCAGCTAGCATGTCGACGAAGTTTTGCATAGGGTCTACGTTGTGTCCCCCCGCGTCGTTGTTAACTGACTCTTCTACCCCCTGGTTCCTTGGTGGTTATCTACGTGGCGGCATTTTCTGTTATAAACAAAAATTTACATTATTATACTGGTTTCATCTTTTTCATTTCATTATTTTGTATCTTAGACAATGTTTAGCTAAAATACAAGTAATTATTTCAACACGCATATAAACATAAATTCAACTGCATTTATACTCATATGCTAAAACAGGAGTGCATAGCACTTTACATCAAAAGCATACTGCTATAAATGCTTCTATCCCAGAGAAGCTACAAAAGATGGGATCTGACATATCCTACAACTTCCTAGAGTTGGGATTTAGTGACATATTAACCCTCTAATAAAACAAAAGTTGGGTTCTACTGCATCTATTTACATACGAAATTAGAAAATAACTACTACTACTACTGACTGCGCATCCCCCTACGGATCGCGTCGTCATACTCCTCATCCCCGATGGCCATCACCACACTCCTGCTGATGGTGTGCATAGACTGGCCCTCCTCAGCTGGGTAGTAGTGCACCCTGCTCTGAAGCCTACCATATGAAGATCGGTAGACGTAGCTAAGTCTATCCGTCCTCACCCGCTTCTCGCGGACCTCCTCCTCTAGCTCAATCATCTGACCATAAGCGGCATCCCGCTGTCTCTCCATCTCCATTCGGTCCTCTATCGCCTCCTGCCAGTGTGCACGGATGGCGGCCTTCTCTGCCTGAACCTGCTGAACCTTCAGCTCAGACTCGGCTAACCTAGTCTCAGCTACTGCTAACTTAGCCTGCAGCTCTACATCCTGCTCTACCAGCTGATGAGTTAGCACCGCAAGGTGCTCCACTGAATCCTCGTACTCCTGTACCTGATCCTCCAGTCCTACAATCCTCTCCTTCAGCTCTGCGTTCTCGCCAGAGAACTGATAAGCCGCATCCCTATACTGATCCTCCATGTGCTGGTGGGTCAGATTCTGCTCCTCTAGATGCTGGACCCTTGCCTCCAGCCCCTCGTTCCTATCGGTCAGTCCCTCTATGATGTCAGCGGCAGTGGTGCCCATGCCATCAGCTGACTCCTCCTCCTCAGACTCCTCTGACTCTGCCTCATCCTCACTGTAAGGCCTCATGACTCCGCCCCAGACGGGCTCCACACGATCCCCCTCCTCAGGATCTGACTCTGGCTCCTCTACGGGTGCAGCCACCAGCGGCTGTGCAGTATCCATATGGATATCAATATAGTCCTCCTCAGCAGTGCGACTCGACTGTCCGATCTCTGCCATCCTATATCATAAAATAATAACACACGTTAGTACAACAATAAAATATATTCATTGATGAAATGAAATGATATTTTATCATGTACATCTCGGCTCGATGGATTTTCTCAATCCATCTCCACAAATACACAACATGATGAATCTCCCCGATTCATCCCCTAACGCACTCGATATGAGTTTAATACTAAGGTTATAACTTAGGTTTCGCAAATCCTAACGTTTCTAACCTACAGCTCTGATACCAACCTGTGACGACCCCAAATCCGGGTTCCATAACCTCGAGTTTGGTTCTCACTATTCAACACATTACTAACAATTAAATACATACATTGCATTTAAATATCGCGGAATAATACATATTGGTTCCCTTCAAAAGGTTACAATACCAGGGTCTATCAACCTTAACATAATAACAGTTCCTATCACAAGGAATTACAAAAGGTTTAAAAACCGTAAATACATAATTAAAGATCTAATTAGCATGCATAAGCTAACTTAAGCTCTGGCTTTTCCTTTTCCTTTATCCTTCTTTGAGCAATCAGGATTATCTGAAAAATGGTTCATGATATAGCAAGAATGAGCAACTAGTTTGCTCAGCAAGTTTAGAACAATCATATAGATTTAATATATCATGAATGAATGGGAAAATATCATCAATGATTCAACAATAGATATAACAATTGTGAATGAAACAGGATTCAAATTTTAATAAACAGAATATTTGAATCTTAAAATGCTGAGTGGTCACTAAGGACCCTGAACTAACTAGGGTATAATAGAGTTTCCTCTGACCCTTTGAGTTGTTTGGTTTTCAAGGGGATCAGCCTATTCAACCCGCTATATATGCATTACATTTAGTCACTGGCGCCCAAAGTCGGTTTCCCGACACAAAATCCCCTAATTTAGGGTTGTTCAATTCTCAGACTTAATATAAGAAATCCGCACCCAACAATGGTTTGGATAAGCTTTTAAAAGTATTCAAGTTATTGAATTTAGAAACGTAATGTCTAGCTGAATTATTAGCTTAAGACATTTTTAATACAGTTCATGAATCAAGAACTAATAAGCTTCAAATGCACTAAGTGCGATTGTATAAACAATATGGATGTGGAATAATTTTAAATAATTAAACCACTGCAAGCTTTAACAATAAATACAAGTATGGAAACTTGTTCAACGATAATAATTGAGTAGGGTTAGAGAACTTGCCTGTTTGCTCAGCTACAATAATTGTCTAGCTTTAACTAACTTGCTTTGAAAGACCTAACATTAATAAAGTCGGTCTAATAATTAGTACGACGTATTTGCATAATTATACGCTTAATAACGAACTTATTTACCACATAAGTACTAACACATAAATTACATTAGTCAAAACAATATTATTAACCTTATAGACACTTAATCATTTTAGGTTAATAATTTAATAAGTTAGAAAATATTTTTCTTAAGTGTTGGACACTTATTAAACCCTTAAACAACTTATTATAATTGTTTAATTAAATCATAATTAAATTTAATTTATTTTATTAACTCAATCTCTATTTAATTACTATTTAATATTGATTAAATAGAAATTAATTAATTAACTCTAGTTATTATTTAAAATAAATAATAACTAATTGTACCTACTTATTATTTAATTATAATTAAATAATAAATAATTATTAACTTAGTTTAAACCTTCTTTAATTTAATGTTAATCAACCAATAATTAACCAAGTAATTAACCTTACTTATTATTTAATTAAGGAAATTAAATAATAGTTTACTAATCTTAATCCTCTTTAATTATTATTTAATGTCAATTAAATAATAATTAATTATTTAATTAATTTTAATTATTATTTAAGGTTAAATAATAATCAAATCATTCTTATTTATTATTTAAATTAAATAATAAATTATTACTCTAATAACTTAATTTCCATTAATCGTTATTTAATGTTAATTAAATAATAATTAATTACTTAATTATCTTTATTTATTATTTAATAATATTTAAATAATAAATAATTAATTTATAAATTTTATCTCTCTTTAAATATTATTTAATAGGCATTAAATAATAATTGCTAATTTATCATCTTTATTTATTATTAACATTTAAAATAATAAATAAATAATAAATTTATTTAACCTAACCATGGTTTAGCTAACTAGATTAATATTTAAAATATTTAAATATTAAAATTTATGAAAAATATCCTCCCCAATATTATTTTTGTATTATTATTATTTTTGTTATAATTTTAAATTAATTTTTAAATATTTAAATTAATTAAAATTAACCCGAATGGCATTTTCGTAATTAAGTTGAAAAACCGGACCGATGGCAATTTCGTAAATAATTCGAAAACTGAACCGAGGGCAGAATGGTAATTCTGCCGAAAAAAAACACGGAGGGGCAAACTTGTAATTTCGCCGGAAAATAACTACCGCGCATGGCGCGCGTTATAATATTTTCGGACCAAAACGGCGCCGTTTTTGGCAGGCCGGAAATGGCTTCCGCGCATAACGCGCGGAGAAATTTTCTGTCGACGCCAAACGACGTCGTTTGGCTCCGCGTCGGTGGGTGAACAGTGCCTCGCGCATTGCGCGGCCAGTGTTAAATTTTTTCTTCCAAGCAGAATGTGAACAGTGTTTCCGGCTACCCATTTTAAATAAAAATATACCTTCAATAAATCTTTAACTCTTCAATAAAAATCCAAAAAAATTACCAATCATCTTATATTAATTTATAACATGAAAAATTAATTTTTCATGATTTAATATCAATATTTTTTTATAAAAATTTTTACATCACATAAACTACCTTAAATCATAACTTTTTGTATATAACTCCATTTTGAGTGATTCAAACTTTGTTTTTCTCATGATTTAATGTTCTATAATATTAGAACATCAAACCTAAGTTTTACAAAAATATTTTTGGTAATATATTTCAAAACTTGTTTACACACTACTAAATACATATTTTAGCATATAAAATATACCAAAATACAAACCAAACATATTAAACTCAAGCATGGCATAAATATTACAACTACACATTAATAACCATATTAACATGTTTATACAAACATGATGATTATTTAATTTAAAAATAAAACTTAGATTTAGAATAACCATTACCTTGATTTAATGGCTATCTTCCTTTTTCTTCCAAAGTAGGTTGTGAATGAAGATGACATACACCAAGAACTCCTTCTCCTCTCTTAGTATTTTGCTCTCACTATTTTCTCACTCTCAAATGCTCTCTAGCTCTCTCTTTAGCTTGAAAAATAATGAAGTATACAAGTCTTACAAATGCAAGTATACTCCTACAAAATATTAGATACACACATTGTATCTATTAATCTAGACCATCATGCATCTATATTGGATACTTACACAAGAAAGCTAACCCATACTAAGTTGGTGAGGATTTTGTGGGAAAAGACTTTCCCAAAAATCAAAACAAGCAACCTAATATTAAATAAATGAAAAATAAAAGAAAATAAAAAAAATCATTTTCTCTCTCCTCACTCACCTACACGGCTGATGGACATTTGATTTGTCCCAAAATCAAGTCACTTTGCTTATTTTAATTAATTAATAAGTTATTTAATTGTTTTTCCAAGTGGGCCAATCATTGGGCTTTAATTTAAAATACCAATTGGGCTTCTATTTAATTGTTTGGGCTACTAAAATGTCAAATTTTATTATTCTCCACTTGGGCCACTAATTTACCCATGTTGGGCTAATTTAATAATTTACACATTAATTATTCAATCCATGGTTAAATAAATAATTAGATTGAATAAATAATTAAATATTCTAACCCATAGGTATTAAATTACTAAATGGACTAATAAATATTATTATTAATATTTCACATTATTTACATTAATTAATAATCATATTAATTAATTTATTATATTTAATTCACTCATTATATTCAATTTAATTGAATATTTAATTAATAGGAAACTTATCAATTATTTTGATATTAAAACTTTAGGGTTTGTTCACCAATTTAATAACATATTAGGGACCCCCTTTAATTAATTTTAGTAATTAATTACATAATTATTTAATCACATAATTAATTAATCACATAAAAAGATTTAAATAATCTCATAAAACTAACTCGTTGGAAATTAAATTAATAATTTAATAAATAAAGATGTGGAAATTCTAGGACATTACAGTCAATCAACCAATAGACCTCCACTGCTGCATGGAACAGACAACTATAACTTTTGGAAATTCCGGATGAGGATCTATCTAAAAAGAGATCCTTGGGAATGGTGGGTTGTAGAGAACGGACTAGTTATACCAAGAAAAGATGATGGTACTCCAAAGACTTTGCTTGAAATGGATTCAACTGAAACCTACATGATGTCTTATGATTCAAGAGCTATGAACACACTACTTAGCGGTATGGTACAATCTGAGATCGATAAAGTCTCCTCATGCAATACAGCTAAAGAGATCTGGGATACTTTAATAGTAAGTCATGAAGGGACATCCAAGGTGCGTGAAGTCAAACTAAGCATGCTCATGCATGACTATGAAATGTTCAAGCTTGAGAAAGACGAAACCATAAAGATGGCCCAAACAAGGTTCCTAGTTCTCCTGAACTCATTGAAGTTACTCGACAAATCTATTCCACAAAGTGAAATTAATCGTAAGTTACTTCGGGCAATGCCCAAGAGGTTTGCTTCTAAAATTACTACTCTTCAAGATTCTTCTACTATTTCTACTATGGATACTTTAACACTATTTGGTGAACTTGAGGAATATGAACATCAGTTAAAAAGATATGATGAGGAGGAGGAAACCCCTCGAAGAAAGGTTTTAGCTCTTTATGCAGGAAATGAAGAAGAACTTGATGATGACTCGGATGAAGAAATAGCGATGATGTCAAGAAGACTCAAAGGACTACTACAGAGAAAGAACAAGAGGAAGAACAATTTCAATTCGAGCAAGATCAAAGGAAAGCAAACAAATGAAAACTGTTTTGAATGTGGACGTCCAGGACACTTCAAGAAAGATTGCTTTCAACTAAGGAACAAGGGAAAAACAAGCGCCAAAGATAACAAAAGAAACAAAGCCCTTGTTACATGGAGTGATGATGAAGAATCCGAAGTAGAGGTAGACGCCGATGATGAAATAGCTCAAGTATGCTTCATGGGAATAGAAGGTGAACGAAATGAGGTATCTATTTATGAGTTTAATTTATTGAAACAAGAAAATTTGAAATTAAAAGAAAAAAATGCAAATTTGAAAGAATTAGCAAATAATTTAATGTGTGAAGTTGAGTCTTTGATAAATGAAGTTGGGAAATTAAATAATGAACTGAAAATGCGAGATGTATGTATTGATGCATTTAGTAATGAATCTCAGTCTAAACCTATTCATACTAATGAACTTCAAAAGGAAGTAGATTCATTAAAACTATCTCTTGCTAGATTTGTTCAAGGAGAAGAAAATCTAATTGTTATGTTAGGTAAACAAAGACCTAGTTTTGATAGACAAGGAATAGGATATAATCCCACTCGTAGAACCGGAAAAGTGAATATGCTTAAATCAAAGTCTCATTTCAAATTGAATTATTGTTCTCCTTTCACAACATGCAAAAATTGTGGTATTAAAGGACACTTAAATGTTAACTGTTTTAAGAAAAAGAAAGTTAAAAAGGAGTGGATTAAAAAGGGAGAGTTATGCGTAACTAACACAAATGGACCCAAAAAGATATAGGTACCAAAAAGGGTGAATTAATTTTTCTTGACAGGTTTGCTTCAAGGCAAGGGTTCCATCTCAAAAATGGATTCTTGATAGCGGATGTTCACGACACATGACTGGTGACAAATCAAAGTTCGTGGAACTAAAAATCAAGAAGAAAAATGGAACGGTCACTTTTGGAGATAACCGAACCTGTGAGATTGTTGGAAAAGGTAAAATCGGTAATGGTAAGGTTAATATAGATAATGTTCATCTTGTTAGTGGACTTGAATTTAATCTTATAAGTGTTAGTCAATTAATGGATAATGGACATCAAGTTAGTTTTGAAAAAGATAAATGTACAATGTCTCATGGTACTAACAATTCCATTCTAGTTGCACAAAGAGAAGGGAATATATATACTCTTGATTTTGAGCAACAGGAAGAAGAACTATGTCTTGCCTCGATGCAAGATGAGGCTAACCTATGGCATAAACGGATGGGACATGTTCACATGGAACTAATCAAGAAATTATCTTCCAAAAATCTCGTCAAAGGGTTGCCAAAAATAAAGTTCGAAAAGAAAGGAATATGTGTTCCTTGTCAACTTGGAAAACACGTAAGGACGTCATTCAGTGCGAAGAATATGGTATCAACTTCTTCTCCTTTACAATTACTTCATCTTGATTTATTTGGCCCAGAAAGGCATGCTAGTATCAATGGTAAATTTTATGCATTTGTAATAGTAGATGACTTTTCTAGATATACATGGGTATTGTTTTTGAGAACCAAAGATGAAGCATTCAAAGGTTTTGAAAAATTGATAAGAAATTTAGAGACTAAATTTAGTATCAATTTAAGAAAGATTCGAAGTGATCATGGTACTGAATTTCAAAAGGATTTTATTACTTTTTGTGATCTTAAAGGTGTAAGCCATGAGTTTTCTGCTCCCAGAACTCCTCAGCAAAATGGGGTAGTGGAAAGAAAGAATAGAATACTTCAAGAAACAGCTAGAACTCTTTTACAAGAAAGCAAGCTTCCAAAGAAATTTTGGGCTGAAGCTGTTAATACTTCTTGTTATGTGTTAAATAGAGTTCTTATTCGTCCTATTGTTTTGAAAACTC
This sequence comes from Hedera helix, assembly GCA_947179155.2. NCBI lineage: Eukaryota > Viridiplantae > Streptophyta > Magnoliopsida > Apiales > Araliaceae > Hedera > Hedera helix. The sequence goes on from OX359270.1 coordinate 19,369,162, forward strand.
CTTATGAGCTGTTGAATAACAAAATTCCAAATATAAGTTATTTCAAAGTATTTGGGTCTAAATGCTATATACTAAACACCAGTGATAATTTGGGAAAATTTGATGCTAAGTCTTATGAAGGTATTTTTATTGGTTATTCACATAATAGCAAAGCATATCGTGTATTTAATATTAATAAGCTATGTGTTGAAGAATCAGTTCATATTACATTTAATGAGACTAATAATGATCTTCCAAAAGAAAGAGATGAAGATGCAGGAAATATGGGAATTCCAACTAATGCAGCAAACCAAAAAGGTTTATTCGGCAAGCCGAATGAACGATTTCAGCAAGCTGAATTGGAAAACTTCCAAGGAATGGAAAAAGAAACAACACAAGAGCTTGAAGTAAACTTCTCTGAACCAGAAGAAGTAATACATGATGTCCACATGCCAAAGACAGCAAAATATCTCAAGGATCATCCCCCAGATAATATCATTGGAGATATAAACAAAGGAGTTACCACACGAAGAAACCTACAAAATCAATGTGCATTCTCTGCATTCTTATCACAAGTTGAACCAAAGAATGCTAAGGAAGCCATAGTTGATGAAAATTGGTTAATGGCAATGCAAGAGGAACTTCAGCAATTTGAACGATGCCAAGTTTGGGAATTAATGCCTCTTCCTAAAGACGTCAGTATTATTGGGACAAAATGGGTGTTTAAAAACAAGCGTGATGAGCATGAGACCATCATTCGCAACAAAGCAAGGCTAGTAGCTCAGGGCTACAATCAACAAGAAGGAATCGATTATGAAGAAACATATGCTCCAGTTGCAAGATTAGAATCTATTCGGATCTTGTTAGCATTTGCGTGTTACAAGAAGTTCAAGCTTTATCAAATGGATGTAAAGAGTGCGTTTCTTAATGGATATATCAATGAAGAAGTCTATGTCAAACAACCTCCGGGTTTTGAACATGAGAAATATCCAAATCATGTTTTTAAGCTAAAGAAAGCTCTTTATGGTCTCAAACAAGCTCCAAGAGCGTGGTATGAAAGGTTGAGTAAGTATCTTATTTCAAGTGGTTTTACTAGAGGTAAAATAGATTCTACATTATTTATTAAGCATGAAAAACAAGAAATAATTATTGTTCATGTAGATGACATAATATTTGGTGCTACTAACGATTTTCTTTGTGAGTGGTTTTCAAAGTGTATGCATAAGGAATTTGATATGAGCTTAATGGGAGAGTTAAATTACTTTTTGGGACTCCAAATCAAGCAAACAAAGGAAGGGATCCTTATTCATCAATCCAAGTATACAAAAGAACTACTCAAAAGATTTAGTTATGAAGGAGTGAATTCAAAGGCTACACCAATGAGTACATCAATCAAGCTTACATCAGATGATAAAGGTATAGATGTAGAGTTAACCAAATATCGAGGTATGATTGGATCTTTATTATATTTAACTGCATCTAGGCCTGATATAATGTACAGTGTATGCCTATGTGCTCGGTTTCAAGCAAAACCCAAAGAATCCCACTTACTAGCTGTTAAAAGAATTTTTAAATATTTAAGTGGTACTATAAATTTAGGGTTGTTTTATCCAATTTGTAATCATTTTGAACTAATGGGTTATTCAGATGCTGACTATGCAGGATTTCAAGTTGATAGAAAAAGTACAAGTGGTGCTTGTACATTCTTGGGACAAAGTCTTGTTTCATGGCATAGTAAAAAGCAAACTTCAGTTGCTTTATCAACCACTGAGGGTGAATATTTAGCTGCAGGAAGTTGTTGCTCTCAAATATTATGGATGAGACAAACTTTATGTGATTTTGATATTATATGCAATAATGTGCCTATCTATTGTGATAATTCGAGTGCTATTAACATATCAAAAAATCCTGTTCTGCATTCTCGTACAAAACATATAGAAGTTCAGAATCATTTCTTAAGGGATAATGTTTCAAAAGGGTTAGTTAAATTAATGTTTATTCCTACAGAGAAACAGTTAGCTGATATTTTTACTAAACCTTTAGGTGAGGAAAGGTTTTGTATGTTAAGAAGAGAACTTGGTATGTGCATGGTATAATTATATTTCATGTACTTGAAGTTTTATGTGATTTAATTTATAATATATTCTCTGCATGTTATCTGAGATATGTATCTGTTCATTCGTATTTATCCGCTCAAACAGCTTTCTAGATACATGTTTCTTTTTATGATCTTTTTCGTCTGCCGAATATTATTTATTACCTTGAAAAACGGAACGATGGTAGTCAAACAGTTTTTTGAATTTGAAAAGACACACGTCTTTTGGTGTCAGTTTTCTTTTTGGACTCCTACTTCATGTATACTTGTGTTTTCTGTCTTCATCATAAATCAAATCTCTTAAACTTCATCTCTCACCAAAACTCTTCATCTTTCTCCAAATCCTTTAAAGTCATGAAAACCAGGGCTCGCAAACGATCAACTGAGAAATCTAACGTTGGCAGATCTTCTTTAAAGCACGCTACAAGAACAAAGATGAAAGCAAGGCGGGTTTCGAAGAAATCGTCGATACATGTGTCGTCGGAAGGCACACTGTTTTCAGACGATTCAGATTCGAGTTTTTCGTTTCTAAGGACATCTGAAGTAGATCCATCTCATCAGAAGATGAAGGAACCGATGCGTGATGAAAACTTGTCTTCTCAGCCAGAGAATCCCTCAAATCTGGTAAATCAATTTTCTTCTTCTATCGATATGCCAAACAACTTTTTCAGAGGACATAGTTTTGAAATCCGTTTTAAAAATTCCATTGCTACAAAGCAATTTGTGTACGAAAAAACTCTGGATTTATTCTATTTCAAACACTCTGTTTTGCAAACACTTTTTAATTCTTGCGAAATTTCATCTATGTTGTTTCCACCTACTATTGCTTATCCCAGATTAGTTCAACAATTTTATACTAATCTAGAATGCAATGGGGATTGCTTTACTACTTATGTTAAGGGAAAATCTTTATTTTTCACTACTATCGATTTTGGTAATATTTTGGGAATTTCTTCTACCGGACCGTGTCCTTTTACTTTAAAAGGTGCTGCTCAAATTCCTTTTTCTCCAATAGAACAATTGCGTATTGTTATGGGTGATCAGTCTTTATCAACATTATTTACTCCTAAGACTGTGGATGTTTGCCCAACTGCTTGTGTGCTACATAAATTGGTTAGGTACAATCTGTTTCCACGGCTTGGTGGTGGATCAGATTTTACGTATCAATGGTGGTAGTTGCTATGATTTTAAAAAGTGTTTCTTTCAATCTGTCTCAAATGATATTGTTGCACATACAGAGCTGTATTCGTCAATCTAAAAAATGTTTGCCTTACAGCAAATTTTTGACAAAAATTTTTCAACATTTTAAAATCTCTTTTGATGACGAAATCTCAGTTTCAAGTAATGAATTTATAGATACTTCCAACTTGAACAATCTCATATCACTTTTCTTGCTGGTGAGTTTGTCCGTCTTTTACCTGATCCTCCTACCAATCCTTCAATTTCTCCGACTCCTGATTACTCTTCATCTTCTTCACCAAAAATTCAAGGTTCTGACATTATGAATGTTTTAACTGAAATTTTGCAAAATCAAACTTCCATGAAACTGATTTAGCTGACATTAAGACTCGACTTACGATTCTTGAAAGAGGGAAACTGCCAATGGATGCACCAGAGATTAATAAACTTTATAATCGCGTTGAAGATGAGTTTATTGATCTTCAGGCAGGTTTTGAATTACAAACCATGGCTATGGTTGAAGCCCTGCAACGTAAATTTAATCGAAATACCTGTCAGTTGAGTCAGGAAATGAAGTTTGTCAGTTATCAGCTCGGGGAGTTTGCCAAATTTATGGCAACACGGTTTAACGATGTTGGACGGAAATTACATTTTCAATCTTTGCAGTCACCTATTCCTGAATGGCCAATGTGTAATTGGCTAGCCGAATTCAAGGGTGATTTTCTCGACATGCCTATTCTTCCATCAACTTTTATTCCAAGACCGACCCGTTTTGCCGATGATCTTTCTGAGGAAGAACGACTTCATCGGAATCGTCATCGTCCTTATTTCACTAAACGTGCTGAAACCAGTGCTCATATTGAGGAACTTGACTAATTGTTTTCGCTGATGACAAAGGGGGAGACAACTTGAGGAGGAGCTTAGCTGAGTGCTGAATGAAGATGTATTTTATGTTCATGTTTCCAGACTAATTTTATTTGTGTGTTTGTTAAAGACTATGGTTGTTTATGGTTGCTTCTGTTGGATAATTCGGTTTGTTGGTTTTAATGGTTTAATATATGCATGAATTAAGGGGGAGTTAATATTTGTTGTCATCATCAAAAAGGGGGAGAATGTTGACTTTGTCATATTCTAAACCTAATGTTTTGATGATGATTTATTATGGATACTAAATTCTTTATTGTGAATTTCAGGGAATACTCGTTGAAGTGTTCAAGAACACTGAAGAATGGATTTGAAGCTTTAAGAATTTTATGTAAGGTCATTACAAATATTTAATTTTTCAATTTAAGGCTCTAGGACATTTTATGTGCATATCATAAACTGGTTTTAATGCTAACGATTATTCATGTTTATCTTATGGGTTGGTATGAATAATGTTGTCCAAATATTGAAATGGATATCAGTGGATACAACTTTGTACTTCGTGCATAATATTTTAAAAAGTACAACTCTCGATATTAGTGTATGTGATAATGATGATATCTACTAAAAGGGGTCATGATTACTTGTTACAGATATGCTTAACATTTTGAATATACCGTGTATGGGTACAATTTATCTTTCCAAGTAACAAATATTGTTGAGATATGTTTTGACTGGATATTCTTATCCAAATGCCACGGTAATATTGTTGAGATATGTTTTGACTAGTTATTGTTATTCAAAAAGCCACGATCATATTGTTGAGATATGTTCTGACCGGATATTGAGCTAACAAGTTTTATCTCTTTATGAGATAAGGTTTATGAAGAACGGAATTGATATCTCTCTAAGCAGTAACGGTATTATTTTATATGGCTATAAATTGCGTATGGATTTTTTCTACCGAGATATGATTTAACAGAACACTGATTACATATTGGAAAAATCATTTTTGCGCAAACTGCTCTTTGGGCTATTGGAAATTCTGATCAAGCATATTTCTGTGAGATTTAAATTGGTAATATCTTTTTATTATTAATTTATCATTGCATACATTAGCTGAGCCTTATATTGTTAAATTAATTATTTGCTTTGATCACTAGACCTCTAAATTTGTATCTATCTGATCTTTGTTTATTTAGACTAAGTGATTGTCTAAAAGAATTTAATCCAAGTGTGGATTAAAAATTGTTTTACAAACAGAGTTAAGGAAGCATATGTGCTTGAGGAGTGCATAGGTGCACAAGGAGCAAAAGTGCTCAAGAGAATTTAAGAATTCATTTAATCTGTTTTGTAAAAGGTGTCACTTTGTAATTGTGAGAAATATATATAAAGTGAGTCTCCGATACTAGTTGGTATTGGACATGGAGTAGGCTATTATTATAGAGGGTAATAGCTGAACCACGTAAAAATCTTGGTGTTGATTTTATAACTTGTTATTACTTTTCACACTAGATAATCGTTATCTCAAACAATAAAATCTAAAATATTCACAGATAATTTATTTACACCGTGTATTTTCTTTAAGTGATATTTTCAGCCAAGAAATTTTCATTGATTTAAAAGAAAGTTTTTAATTCAGTAGACCATATTAATACAGCAAGCTGTATTCATTAAAACAGTAAACTGAATTCAGAAAAACAGAAAAGTTTATCATAGTTTGTTCTCACACTTATTCAACCCCCCTTCTAAGTGTGCCTTATCTAAATTTCAATATCATATATACATTCATATGATAACCTCTATACTTCTTACACCTCTAACACTTAACCAAATAATCATGTAGTTAAAGGTATATAAACACTTAGGAAATATTATCATCACTTGATAATATTTCAATCACATAAAACCTATATTAATTATTTAATATAGTTCAAACTCTTATCTAATATTATTAATAATTTAATAATATTTTATTAGTCTTATAATATTATTAATCATTTAATAATACTTTATTCATTACCTAATATTATTAATCATTTAATAATATTTTAAACATTATCTAATATTATTAATCATTTAATAATATTTTATTATCTTAGTAATATTATTAATCATTTAATAATATTTTAATCATTATCTAATATTATTAATCATTTAATAATATTTTATTATCTTAGTAATATTATTAATCATTTAATAATATTTTAATCATTATCTAATATTATTAATCATTTATTAATATTTTATTGACTTTATAATATTATTATACAATTAATAATATTTTCCTGATTTTCTAATATTATTATATTAATAATAATATCTAATTATAATATTAAACATTTGATAATATTTATCCTCTTTTAATTATTAAATCAATTATTTATCATTAAAAATACATTTATTGATTTAAAAATAATAATAAAATAATAAAATAATTTTTTTATCAAGCAGGGCATCAAGACGCCGTCCCAAGGCAATTTTGGGGCGTCTAGACGCCCAAGGACAGAAGTTAGGGCGTAGACTTGGCGTCTAGACGCCGGGCTCCCTTTTTGGCTGCCGGAACCTCCTTTACTAATTTGGTCATAACTTTATCATACGGAAATATTTTGAGGTGATTTTTGAGTCTAAATTCAATTAGAATTTCATGATATAAAATTTCTCTTTAGATCACAAATCCAAATTCCAAACGTAAGTATCCATAAAATCGCTCACAAGGACAGAATGAAAACTAGTTTCATAAATCCTTGGTTCGATTGGTTCAAACTTGAATAAAATAAACTCTACACCTTCAAATGACATCAACTTGGTGTTGGTGTCTTCCTAACTTCTTTTTTTTCAACATTCCATGGTTCAATCACATTTTTGAAAACGTTTTACACGAAATTTAAAGATTGAACCACTTGGGGTTTAAAAACGACCTACTTTGTGGTAAAAGCCATAACTCATTTGTTTTTCATTATTTTTGAAAGCTACAAGTTGGGTTTTCTTTAAAACTCATGTATGTATCTTTCTAGCCATAAAAATCCAATTTCAAACTTGTACATTTCAAAATACAACATTAAACACAACATACTTAGTTAGGTTTTACCGGTAAAAATCAATATGAGCATTTCTTGCGTTTTTATGCAATCTACACATTCCAAAACATGATATAACCACATCAAGCTATGAATATACATATATTACATAGTTACATACCTCTAGACCATCAAAACAAGTTTTGATCGGTAAAAAATAGATTTTAACCGTTCAAAAGCTATCTAGACTACAAAAATGAAATTTAAGAAGGTTAGAGCACTTTTAAACCTTTGAGACTTGTGTGCTCTTCTTCTCCTCCTACCAAAGTATGTAGTGAATCTTTGTGTCATCCACCAAGCTCAAGCTCTAGCTATCTTCTCACAACTCTCAAGTGTTTTTTCCTTTTCTCTCAAAAGCTCTTTATTTTCTCTCTTGTATTCTCTAGGAAATGAACTAACAAACTTGACACAAGTGTGGAGCATCTTATTTATAGCCAATTGCTAATCCTTCATTAGCTCTCTTAATTCACCAATGTTGGTGAATTTAGAGCTTAATCTAGCTTACTATTGCATGGATGGACATTGTGATTGACTAGGTGATTGACTAGAGTTGTTGGCCAACCTTGTCATAGTGTAAATTAGAAGCAACATGAAAATCAAGCTACCCATGTGGGTCCCCTTTCAAATCTCAGCAAAATGGCCTTTTCCAAGCCATTTTTCCTTTAATTTTTCTACTTTAATTATACATATATACATCTATATATGTATATTCATATATGTAGCAATTTTGACCAATTTTGACTTCCTATTGGGCTCCATTTTGGACTCTAGGATTAAATATATTGGGCTCAATTTAAATAACACATTTGGCTCACATTAAATATTCTAGGTTACATTTAATTAAATCAAGCATTGGGCTTGCTTAATTAATTACATGGGCTAGTAATTAAATTAATTACATAGACTACTAGGTTAATATCTTTGACCTAGTTTATCAACTCATTTGGATTTAAAATATAATCCAATTAGATTTGTTTTAATTAACTATATACCTTGCTTTAATTCTTTAAATAAATATACGCGCATACACAAGTACATTTATTTAATTATCTAAAGTAAAATTAATTAGTACAAAAAGTTTAAATTCATTGCTAAATATTTATGAAGTATATTTACAATGACTAATGAAATTCGTGGTCATTACAGAAGAGGGGACTGATTTCAGCAGCTTTGGGAGGCTCCCAAAGGGGGGTGCAATGCTCAAGATGGTTGGGAAGTCAAGAGCTAGTAGGCCTATGGCATTGGGTGTTGTAGTTGATGTGTATGCTTACAAATTTTATAAGCATACATATCATCCAACACTCTAAACTCTCTAGCATTTCCTTCTCTCATCCATTAGTCATTCATTTTCACCAAGAGTTAGAGAGAAGTTGGAGAGCAAAAGAGAAAAGCTAGAGAAGGTTAGGGAGAGAAGTAAGAACACTTAGAAGTTCTTAAGAGATAACCAAATAAAATACCAAGAGGGCTTAAGGGGGAAGGTTTCGGCAACTAGGAGGAGCCTAGTGGATGTCATCAACTACTTTGGAAAGCAACGGAAACAAGCTATTAGGAGAAAGAGGTATAAAATCGCTTAAAACCCTAGTTTAATACTTTTCTTGGTATATTATGTGATTTCTATGGTAGAAAACTAATTTTCAAAGTCTAAATGGATAGATCCATGCTAGATTGGTAGATATAGGGTTACATGGGTTTATCATGGGTTTTTATGTGTTTAGGTTGAAAAATTTCATCAAACTCGTTGAATAAATTTTTACCGACGAAAATAACATAACTAAAAGCATAGCAGCTCCTTACCAGAATTATTGTTCACTATCCGTAAGTTGAATTTATGGTCCTTCAATTTTGGGTGTTAGATCTATAAAATACAAAGATTCTCCAAGTTGAATGACTTAAATCCAATTTAAAATGAGCAAGATATGGATTTTCTACCAAAACACCCCACTGATTTTAGGGTTGTGCATAACAGTCCGGTTTGGAGCTATTTTCAGTGACCAAATAAAATCCAAATTTGATGTTTAATAATGTAATCATATAGTTCGAAAAGATACGATTCCATCGATACCTAGTAGAGCTCCATCGAAGTTGTATAACTCAAGATATTCAAGTTTTCATGAAGGACCCCAAATTCGAAAATGTTAAAAAACATTCTGTCTATTTTTGGAAAAAAACTGGTCGGTTCGATTTTTTTTCCGGTTTTCCATTTTCTTGGGTGGGGCCGGTTCGGGCATTTTTAGGCCGGTTCTTCGGGTTGTTCCAAAAGAGAAAATGCTTGTAATTTTATAAAGAATATTATAAAATTTTTAAATCTGAAATTTTATGTCATTTGACATTTATTAAAATTAATGGTTGATTAAACCTTACTAATTAAACGAAAAATGCTAAATTAATATTTTTAATTTCTGAGAAATCATAAAACTACTAATTACTTATTATTGAAGTAATATTAAATAATAAGTATGATTAATTAAGAAATTAATTATTTTTAATAGTATTTAAGGTGTAAAGAGTACACTAATTAACTATTAATTAGTTAGTAATTAGATAAAGTTACTAATAAATTATTTTTAAATAATAAATATGTGATTTAAGTATTTAATAATAATATAAGAAATATAAAGTGAATAAATTAATTTTTTATTATTTAATTGATAATTAAATAGTAAATAAAGATAAGTAATTAACTAACAATTATTTAATTAATATTAAATAATAATTAAAGAAAGATAAAATTTATAAATTATTTATTTATTATTTAAATAATAAATAAAGATAATTAAGCAATTAATTATTATTTAATTAACATTAAATAATAATTAAAGGAGGATTAAATTAAAGGATTAATTATTTATTATTTAATTAAGATTAAATAGTAAGTAAGGGTAATTGATTAATTAATTATTATTTAATTAACATTAAATAATAATTAAATGAGGATTGAATTAATAAATTAATTATTTATTATTTAATTAAAATTAAATAATAAGTAAGGGTAATTGATTAATTAATTATTATTTAATTAACATTAAATAATAATTAAATGAGGTTTAAGTTAATAAATTATTTATTATTTAATTAAGATTAAATAATAGGTAAGGATAATTAATTGATTTATTATTATTTAATTGATGTTAAATAATGATTAAAGAATATTAAAATAACTAAGTTAATTATTTATCAATTAATTGAGGATTAATGATAAATAAGGAGGATTACTAGCACATGAATAATTTTTTATTGTATAATAATAATTAATAATAGTTATCATTTATTATAATAATGATAAATGAGGTACTAAAACAATTGCAATAAATTGCTTAATAGTAAATAGTTAAGCGAGAGATGTTTTAATTGATATTACTTAGAGAAAAATAATATTTGACAGTTAAGTCTATAAGATGGTTGTGCTATGTGATAATTTTAGGTAATTGAATGAGAAGTAAATAATAAACTTAAATGTTTAAGTGAGCAATTATATGTTATACTAATCGGTAGACTGACTTGTCAATGGTAGGTCTTCCGAAAGAGAATTATTTTAAGCACTTAGCAGTAAATCGACAGACAGACAAGTTTCCTAACCTTACTCAAATTTCTATTGAGCAAGTCCTTTGAAGTTAATTATTATTATTATTCAAGTATGAGCTGAGTGGTTTAATAATTGCTGAATTATTCCACGTCCATATAATCCTTAACATCCACACTTTGTGCATTTGAATTTTTGTTTCATTATTGAACCGTGAAAGATTTAAAACTCTCAATTATGAATTGAATTGAAAGAGACGTCTATGCTTTTGTTCGGCTAGACAATTACCTATGAATTTTTATAAGCTATCCAAACCATAGTGGTACGGATTCTTATACTGAGATTGAACAACCTCGTATGGGGGGTAACCTAAGTATCTGAAATACGATACACGTGGAACTAAATGTTATGCATACACATAGTGTACAAGAGGTTGATCCCCTCAAGTACAGTTCTGATCATATAACCTAAGGGGGACAATTATAGGGTTGATTCCTCAAGAGAAGTAGTTCATGGTCTATTTGACCGCTCATATTTTAATAATCAATGGTCTAATATTATTCAAGACTTTGATTATATTGTTGATAAATTATTTTAAATCCTTTGAGCTATTCATTTCGTATTCATTCATGACATATCTCATATGTATTTAAACTTGTTGAGCAAGATAGTTGCTCATTCTTGCTATGTCATAAACCTTATTGCAATGAAACCCGAGAGCTCCAAGGGAGATAAAGGCAATGGGAAGCTGAAACCCTAAATGCATTTGAAATGTTAATTGTCTATGTTAGAATTATTTTGTGAACTATTATGATGTAATACAAATCCTATCATATTTGATTTGACTCATGATGTATTTTGTTAAGGTTTCGAACCTTGGGACTAGTAGTAAACCTTTTGTATAAACAACATATGTTTATTTAATTCCTCATTAGTATATTATGTTGTTTGGAGGTGAATGATTATATGATGACGTGAGCACCAAGTTCAAGGTACTAGTATCTGAATTTGGGGGTGTCACAGCTGCTGGCTTCCGCACGTAACGCGCGGAGTAACTTTTTCCTACGCCAAACGTCGTCGTTTGGCTCCGCGTTCGTCGACCAATAAGCTGGTGCGCAATGCGCAGCCAGTACCCTTTTTTTTTTTCTTAGCAGAATGTCTACAGTGTCGGTAATACACAATTTAATAAAAATTATATCTTCAAGTAAGCTTTAACTCCTCAATAAAAATTCAAAAAAATTACCAATCACTTAATATCAATTTATAACATGAAAATTTAATTTCCCATGATTTAATTCTATTTTTTTTTCATAAAAATTATTATACCAAATAAACTACTACAAATCATAACTTTTTTTATATAACTTCATTTTGAGTTATTCAAATTTTGTTTTCTCTCATGATTTAATGTTCTATAATATTAGAACATTAAATCTAAATTTTATAAAAAATATTTTTGGTCATTGTTTTGAAATTTATTTACACACTACCAAACATACAAACCAAGCATAATAAACTCAAGCATGACATAAATATTACTAATACACATTACTAAATATAATAACATGTTTATACTAACATGATGGTTTATTTAATTTAAAAAAAATAAAGCTAGATTTAAAAAATCATTACCTTGTTTTAATGGTTATCTTCCTTTTTATTCCAAAATAGGTTGTGAAACTTGAAGACATAAACCAAGAACTCCTTCTCCTTCTTTTGATATTTTTGCTCTCAAATATATTCTTACATTCTCAAATGCTCTCTAGCTTTCTTTAGCTTGGAAATAAAAGATGATGAATGACTAACAAAAGCTACTAAGTTGTAAGTATACTTACAATGAGGATAGATATAAACTCTATATCTATTAAAAATACGATCATGAAGATAGCTAGGATACTTACACAAGCTAAACACATTAGGTGAAAAGAGGGATAATGTCCATGTACTACAAAAACCAAACAAGCAACCCTTTATAAAATAAATGGAAAATAAAATTAAAAAAATATTCATCTTGCACTCTAATTCACTATGCACGGCTGATGGAGCATTTCTTGTCCCAAAATAAATGTCACATGCTCACTTTCTAATAAATAAAATTCCAAGTGGGCTAGGTTTTGGACTTCTTTTTAAATCAATTTGGGCTACTAGTTTGCCAAGTTTTATTATTCTTCACTTGGGCTACTAATTGATCCATGTTGGGCTAATTTAATAATTTACACATTAATTATCCAATCAATGATTAAATAAATAATTAGATTAAATAAATAATTAAATACTTTAACCCATTAGTATTAAATTACTAAATGGACTAATAAATATTATTATTAATATTTCACATTGTTCACATTAATTAATAATCATATTAATTAATTTACCAAATTTAATTCACTCATTATATTCAATTTAATTGAATATTTAATTAACGTACAACCTATCAATTTCTTTGGTATTAAACCTTAGGATTTGTTCACTAATTTAATTAAACTATTAGTGACTCCCTTTAATTAACTCTAGCAATTTATCACATAATCATTTAATTACGTAATTAATTAATCACAAAAAGATTTAAATAATCTCGTAAAACTAACTCATTAGAAATTAAATTAATAATTTAATTAATAATGACGTGAAAATTCTAGGACATTACAATATATAAATCACTATAATGTATTTTTTCGTGTGTATTGTTGTGTGTAACTAGTGATGGCATATAAATCACTAGTCAAATAAATATAACTTTCAGTATGTGAAATATAATTTCTGTTTGTTAAAAAGCGAGTTAGTTATTATACTTGTGTTTATACTTTTTCATTTTATTGCATTAGATAAATGGCACCAAGAGTAAGGCCACAAGCACAGTTAGATGAAGAAAACGTAGAAGCAAACTCCATCCAACAACTGGTTGATATTTTAGTAGGAGTTTTACAAGGGAGACAAGAAAACCCACCCCCAATAGTCCAACCTGATACACCCAGGGTCACCCTATTCAAAGACTTTAAGTTAGCTGGACCACCTGAATTTAGGGGTACCGATGAACCCATAAAAGCCCAAACATGGATCACAGAAATAGAGAAAGTGTTTAAGGTAACCCATGTAAATGATGAATAAAAGACTAACTTTGCCATTTTCTTCTTAAAGGAAGAGGCTAACCACTGGTGGGAAGCAAACCAAACCTGGGCGGGAGATGGGATCATCCCTTGGGATAAATTCAAAGAAGTATTCTTTGAAAACTACTTTCCTCAGACCATGAAAGATCGTATGGAAGTACGTTTCCTAGAACTAAAACAAGCAGACCTAACTGTAGCCCAGTATACAACCAAGTTCAACGAGTTAGCTCGCTTTGCTCCACATCAAGTTGATATAGAGGCGAGTAAAACTCATAGATTTGAAGAAGGTCTAAAACCCCAGGTTAGGAGTAGAATATCAACTTTGCAAGTAAAAGTCTTTTCGAAAATTCACGAGAAGGCTATCATAGCTGAAATCGAGAATGAAACATTAACAAAATTCCACAAAGATAGAAAATTTAATAATGAAGGGAAAGGAAATCCAGGGGAAAATTTAATAATAACAAAAGGAAATGGGATGCAAATTCCTCTAATAACTTTGGAAATAGGGGAGGTAATTCCAATAACAATGTCAATTAGGGACGAAACTTTAACAACAATACCAATAGAAGAGGAAACTATAACAACAATCAAAAGCTAGAACGTTGTAGTATTTGTAGGAAGAACCATGTCGGATTATGCTGGAGCAAAATGTTTCACATGTGGAAAAGATGGGCATTACTCCAACTGGTGCCCACAAAAGAATAATAATATTAATAAGGTCAACAATACTAGTAATATGGGTAAGAATAACAAATGTTTCAACTGTGGGGCAGAGGGACGCATAGCTAGGTTTTGTCCAAAGCCTAGAAATCAAGGTATAGGGGGAAACCAAAACACCTATAATAACCCCAGGCCAACAGTAGCTGGAGCTGGAGGCCAGAGTCGTCCAACCGCAAGAACATTTAACATGACGGTGAGGGATGCTATTGTTTCCCAGGACGTAGTGACAGGTATCATCCCTATCGATTATGTAAATGCCTATGTGTTATTCGACTCTGGTGCTACTTGTTCTTTTGTATCTAGTAATTTTGCTAAAAGATTAAGCATGCCATGTGAAAACTTAGATAAACCTTTCAACATAGAAATTGCTAACCAAGAGATTATTCTCGTTAACACTGTACATAAAAATTATGGTGTAGAGATTAAGGGACACAAGTTTCTGGTGAACCTTATCCCTATACAGTTGGGAGAATTCGACGTAATTTTAGGAATGGATTGGTTGGTCAATCATAATGCAATGATTGATTGCAATCGAAAACGAGTGAACCTGTTTACTGAGTCGAAGTCAAAGGTCGTGTTCAACGGTAGTTGTTCACCTAAGCAGTCTTATTGTCTGACAGTAATGCAGGCAAAGAGGATACTTAGGAAGGGTGGTACGGGTTATTTGGCCTATGTGGTTGACACTTGAAAGGAAGGGGAAAAACTTGATCAAATACCCGTAGTAAACGAATTCCCAGATGTGTTTCCAGATGATTTACCAAGTCTTCCTTCGGATAGGGAGATTGAGTTTGTTATCGACCTTGCACCTGGTATGGCGCCAGTCTCGAAGGCACCATACAGGATGACACTAGTAGAGTTGAAGGAGTTGCTTGTTAAGTTACAAGAACACTTAGACAAAAAGTACATACAACCTAGTATTTTACCATGGAGAGCACCTGTGTTGTTTGTAAAGAAAAATGATGAAAATTTAAGATTATATGTTGATTATCGAGAGTTGAATAAATTGACCATAAAGAATAAGTATCCTCTACCAAGAATTGATGACCTATTTGACCAGTTGAAAGGGGCCGAACACTTTTTGAAGAGCGACCTACGATCAGGTTATCATCAATTAAAGGTAAGAAAAGAAGATGTGCCAAAGACAGCATTTAGAACCCGCTACGGACATTATGAGTTTCTTGTAATGTCCTTTGGGTTAATAAATGCACCGACAACATTCATGGATTTGATGAACCGAGTGTTTAAATCATGCTTAGACAAATTCATTGTGGTGTTCCATTGATGATATGTTGATATACTCGAAAACACAGGAGGAGCATGCTGAACACTTGAGGAATGTATTGGGGATATTATGAAAGGAACAACTTTATACAAAGTTTTCCAAGTGTGAATTTTTGTTAAAGAGTGTCCAGTTTTTAGGGCATGTAATTGACAAGACTGAAATTGCGATTGATCTAGCAAAGATAGAAATGGTTATGAATTGGGAACAACCAACAACTCCAATAGAAGTAAGAAGTTTTCTCGGTTTAGCAGGGTATTATCGTTGTTTTATAAAAGATTTTTCAAAAATAACAACCCCGTTAACCAATTTAACTCGAAAGACGGTAAAAATACGTCTGCACAGATAAATGCGAAGAAAGCTTCCAAGAGTTGAAGAAACTGTTGAGCATGGCACCAATGTTATCTTTACCAGATGATACTGGAGGCCTTGTAGTTTATAGTGATGCATCACACAGGGGATTATGATGTGTGTTGATGCAATATGGAAAAGTGATTGCATATGCATCACGACAACTCAAGGATTATGAGAAGAAGTATCCTACTCATGATCTTGAGTTAGCTGTGGTAGTATTTGCCTTGAAGATATGAAGACATTACTTATATGGAGAAAAGTGTGAGATATACACAGATCACAAAAGTTTGAAGTATATTTTTACACAGAAAGAGTTGAATATGAGGCAAATGAGGTGGTTAGAATTGATAAAGGATTATGATTATGAAATTCTATATCATCCCGGGAAAGCGAACGTCGTTGCAGACGCATTAAGTAGAAAGAATCAAGCCAAGTTAAACGTAATAACAAACAACGAGGTACTAATAAAAGAGTTTAACAAACTTGAGATTGAAGTAAAAGTTCTAGCAAGCTCTACTAAGAAATTATTTGTGTTGGAGAATATTTCGACTTTGTTAGACAGAGTCAAAGAAATACAGGAGTCAAATGGAGAATGTCAAAAATGTAAAACTGAGATAACTCACATAAAGAATGTCAAATTTCGAGTAGACAAAAATGAGGTGTTAAGATATGAGGATAAAATATGGGTACCAACAAATCAAGAGTTAAAAGATGAAATCTTAAAAGAAACCCATAGTTCTAAGTTTATCGTTCATCTAGGAAGTACTAAAATGTATAAAGACTTAAGTCGTCACTTCTGGTGGCCAAACATGAAAAGAGAAATAGCGGAATGGGTAAGTAAATGTCTCACGTGTCAGAGAGTCAAAGCTGAACATCAAAAACCTAGTGGACTATTACAACCCTTACCAATTCCCGAGTGGAAGTGGGAGCATATAACCATGGACTTTATAGTAGGTCTTCCTACCACAGAGAAAGGCCACGATGCCATTTGGGTAATAGTGGACTGTCTTACCAAATCAGCCTATTTTCTACCTATTAAGGTTACCTTTAACCTAGATCAATTGGCCAAGCTATACATCAATGAAATTATCTCTAGACATGGAGTTCCTATTTCTATAGTGTCAGACCGAGATCCACGATTTACTTCAAACTTTTGGAGGAGCCTTCAAAAACATTTAGGAACCCAGTTGAGATTGAGCACAGCATATCACCCATAAACTGACGGACAAAGTGAGAGAACCATTCAAACATTAGAAGATATGTTAAGAACCTGTATTATGAACTTCAAAGGAAGTTGGGAAGATCATTTACCATTGGTAGAATTTGCCTATAACAACAGTTACCATGCCAGCATAGGAATGCCACCATATGAAGCCTTATACGGCAGAAAATGTAGAACACCTTTATGTTGAGACAAAGTCGGTGAACGACAAATGTTAGGACCCGAAATAGTCCAATAGACCACTGAGGTAATTCGAATCATACGCGAGAGATTGCAAGCATCGCAAGATCGACAGAAGAAGTACGCGGATCAACACAGACAACAAAGAGATTTTGGGGTCGAAAGCCACGTATTCTTGAAAGTGTCCCCTTGGAAGGGCAAGATATGATTTGGAAAGAAGGGAAAATTGGGTCCGAGATTCATTGGACCATTTTAGATTTTGAGGAGGATAGGTGAGGTAGCCTATGAGGTAGCCCTACCTCATGAGTTAGAGCATATTCATAATATGTTTCACGTGTCCGTATTACGACCATACAAACTGGACTATAAACACGTTATAAATTACGAGCCTATCCAAATCGATAAAGATTTATCATATATGGAAGTTCATGTCCAGATCATTGATCGGAAGGAACAAGTTTTGCGTAACAAAGTAATACCATCGGTGAAAGTCATTTGGAAGAACCAGAACATCGAAGAAGCTACGTGGGAGCTTGAGGATAAAATGCGAGAGAATTACCCACATTTGTTTTTATAGATTACAGTGTAAATTTCGCGGACGAAATTCTTATAAGGGGGAGTGAATGTAATATTCCAAAACATAATAGGAATTATGTAATAAAATTTTAATATCAATACATAGCTAAACATGTTTGTATTTAAGATTATGTGTAATTACTTTAATTGTTAAATGTGTGTTGTAATATATATTATTAAATGAGATAAAACATCCAAAAATTTAATTATTGAAATATAATTTGAAAACCCTAAACCTAATTTGGAAACCCTAATCTAAAACTAGGAAACCCTAATTTAAATTAGTAAACCTTAAACCTAATTAGCAAAACCCTAACCCTAAAAGATAAACCCTAATGGTCAAACCCTAAAGTTTAAACCCTAAACCCTAAATGGAAATGTAAAATGACTAAAACAACCCTAAAATCTCAGCCGCATAAGTGATCAAGCAAGCAAAATGGGAATTAACTTCCTTAAAGAAAAAATGGTGACTAGCTTGTCTACTTGATTTTTGGAAAGCCATGACTCACCTTGTAATGATTCTAATGCATGAACCAGCTGTAATTAAGCCCCATAGCCTCTGCAAGCCGACCATAGCTTCATCATTACTAGATTAAACTTAGCAAGCAAAAAAAATGGCTTAAAGACTATTAAACCCTAGCCTTGGTTTCCCTATAAATAGAGAGCTTCACTTCTGGTAAAACCCACACGATAAACTCCCTAGATCAGTCATAAATCAATCCCCATAAGCCTCATATCATCCTTAGATCAGAATCTAGGAAGAATTAAGCAAAGTTGCTCTTTTAAGGTAAAACCCTAAATTTCTTGTAGATCTTTAATCTTTTGTTAATTGTTATGTTTTAATGTTTATAAATGACTATTATTATATGTATATGTGATCTGGGTTTGTTTAATTTATGTTTCATAACACCTAGATACATAAAATGATAGATTTTAACTCTCTGTCCAAACTGCCCAAAAAATGTTGTCTGACAAGCTACTTTGTCAGACATTTTGATCGGCTTAATGAGTTAGTTTAATGTGTTTTATAATCTATAGTTGTAGTATGCCATGAGATTAAGAGATAGAGACCTTAATCACCTCAATCGGATAAAGGGTACGTGAGATATAAGGCCTAGAAAGTGCCTAGTCGATCACAACATTTTTTGGGTAACCCATAAAATGAAGAACAATCTGACAAGGCTCTTTGTTAGACGGTTTAATCTTACCCTGTTAGTTTCTTGTTGTGTTTCAAGATTTATATTAGTACCTTGCCATTTAGAGTATACACAGAAACAAATAACACGTCCACAGAATCACTGAGCGGTGAGGAATTAATGGTCAAACATAGTTGACCAACCATGACTGGCCAGTTTTGGGTTACCCAGAAACCCAGAAATAGCCTAACTACCTAGTTTGACCAACATTCATCTTGCAACTGTGATGTTGTTAGGATGTAATATTGGAATATAGATGTACCCTGCCATATGTACTACATCGAGATACACTTAGTTTTTCAAAACAGTTCACTATCTGTGAATTAAAATCGGTCAAAATAGGCTCTCAGACTATGATCGATTGTTCTGGGCAGCCTTAAGAACATTCATCATTATAGCGACAGACTGCTTTTCACTATAGTCCTTTAGCGACGATCTGCTTCTGGTGTTCTTCAGAAAGACTGAGAATTAGCGATGGACAGTCTGTCGCTATAGGCTTTAGTGATAGGGTTAAATTATATGATATTTTTATTCCCTAATACGTAGTTTTTATATTTATTGTGTGCTTAAATGTTTAATTATTTAGCTTATTTTGGTTTTAATAGGTTTTATAAGGTTTTAGTTAATTTATGTTAATTTAGGTAATTTTATAGTATTTTTATATTTCTTTTTATTTATGTGCTTTTATTTATTTTTAGTATTTTTGGTGTTTTATTAATTATTATGTGTTTTTAGGATTTTTTGTATTTTTATATTATTTTTATTTATTTTTAAATATTTTATATTTATTTTTGTAGGAAAATTTAAGCTTGGGGGAAAATTTGTAAATTCTGCAAAGATCTGATGGCATTTTGGTAATTAAACAGCACGGTGGCATAAAGGTAATTTTCGGAACGGACGTCCGCGCATTGCGCGCGTAGTAAAGAAGAGAGGAACGACGTCGTTTTGATTAGCGGAAAAGAAAGGCTTCGCGTAATGCGTGGCCAAGCAGCAGACTCGAGGAAAAGCTGAACGACGCCGTTTCAGCAGAGGAGGCAATGCGCGCAATGCGGGGGCAGCTGTGCGTTGTCACTGTAGTGAGAGCCTTGTTTGACAGACGCGAAAATTGCCCAAAACGGAATTATTCACAAATTTTTGCTACTTTTTGATTCCAAATTTGATTTTAATTCCAATTAGGGTTAGGATAATAATTATATTATTTTTCTTTTATTTTTAATTGTAAATCCTATTAGGGTTTGGACAAATTAGATGGTTTATGAAGCCTATAAATAGAGGGTTTGAGACCCAATGTAAGACACAACTCTCATTAGAATAAAAATTCTCTCTTCTATTCTTTAGTGTTTTCTACAATTATGAGTAGCTAAATTATTTTTCTTGGTTTAAGTGATTGAAGCCATCAAGATTTATACACTGTGAGATCTAATTTATTTTAATTTTTCAATTTATATTTTAATTATTGAATATTTTTCTATGCTTAATTTTATGATTGATTTGTTTAATTGCTAGGAGCGCTACTAGTTTATTATCACATTAATCTACTGCTATTTGTGAAGCAACTAAGTTTAATAATTATTTTGCAGATCAAAAGATTGTTTTATCTTAGGAAGAATATTCATCTAAATTAAATGCAAACAAGTGGCTTGTGTTGTTTAGTTTAACGATCTCTCTAATTCTTTATGCTGCTATTAAATTAAATCTTTAGCAAGTGCTGGAAGTTATTTATTAGTAAGGGTATTTAGACCAAGTGCCTCTACTTATCTAAAATTAAGGGGAGAGGAGAAAAATTATTCCACCTGCGAGTAGTTATTTCTACGGTGAATGTTCAAAATATGAATTGACTTATTCTTGTATCAGTGATCAGTTGTAAATTCTTGATGGTGGATATTAACTTAAACCAAGGCTTTTTCTTCTCATTTATTTCATTAAATTAGTTGCACAATTATTTTAGTTAATTTTATTTAAACTATTTCTTTGATTCAAAAACCCCCCAATTTTTGTTTGCAAAAACATAAAATTAAATAATCATTCTCTGTGGGATCGACTATTACTTGCACTACTACATATTTATTTTTTCAAAGTAAAATTTTATTTTTGGGTGCTTGCGATATCACACCAAATTTTGGCATCGTTGTTGGGGAATTGATTTATTTATTTTTGTGTTTTTTTAATTTTATTTTAGTAATTTTTCATAGTTATTTTTATTTTTATTTCCTTGCGTGTTTATGACCATAACTCGTTCTACTAATCAAAGTGATTTAAGGTTTAATCCAGAAATTGAAAGAACTTTGCGCGGATTAAGGAAAGAAGGACAAACAAATCTTGAAGCAAAAGACAACATGGCTAGAAATCGAACTTTGAAGGAACTCGCGGCCCCTGATTTGCCCCAACAACCTTTATGCATAACTTTTCCCAATCTAGATGTTAATACTTCCTTTGAGTTAAAGTCTGGTCTAGTACATCTTTTGCCTTCTTTTCATGGCCTTGCAGGTGAAGACCCGCATAAACATTTAAAAGAATTTCATGTGGTAGGCATGAGCATGAAACCACCCGGAGTGACTGAAGAGTAGATCAAATTACGAGCTTTTCCATTCTCTTTGAAAGATTTGGCTAAATCCGGAAATATAACCACATGGGAATAAGTGAAGAGATTATTCTTGGAGTAATATTTCCCAGCTTCAAGGACAGCCAGCATAAGAAAAGAAATTTGTGGTTTGAAACAGAACCATGGAGAATCCCTATACGAATATTGGGAACGGTTCAAGAAATTGTGTGCATGCTATCCCCACCATCAAATTAGCGAGCAACTTCTCATCCAATATTTCTATGAAGGGCTCATGTCTACGGAGAGAAACATGATTGATGCTGCCAGTGGCGGAGCTTTAGTGGACAAAACTCCTGAAGCTGCAAGAAACCTGATTGCAAACATGGCGACTAATTCCCAACAATTCGGCACTAGGCTTAATTTTACATCACAAAATGTCAATAAGGTAGAATTTTTTTCACTTAAAGAACAAATTGCTAGTCTAACTTCTCTTGTTCGTTAAGTGGTTGTAGGTAATGCGCAACAAGTGAAAGCTTGCGGAATTTGTACGGTAGTAGGACATCCAACGGATATGTGTCCTACTCTTCAAGAGGAGTCCTACGAACAAGTGAATGCAACAGGTGATTTTCCTGGTCAACCACAAAGAAGATATGATCCTTACTCGAACACGTACAACTCAGGTTGGAGGGATCATCCAAATTTCAATTACAGGAATCCACAAGTGAATCACCCCACAAATCAGAACTTCACAAGCTATCATCAATACAAGCAGCCGTATCCCAACAAACAACAGGGCCAATCATCTAAATCTAATATGTCTTTAGAAGAGATAGTTAAACAACTCAGCACTAACACTTTACAATTTCAACAGGAATCGAAGGCGAATATGCCGAATTTGGAAATACAGATGGGACAAATGGCAACTGCAATTAGTCGATTGGAGGCTCAAGGTTCTGGAAAATTATCCTCTCAAATGGTAGTGAATCCAAGAGAAAACGCAAGTGCAATCACTTTGAGAAGCGGTAAAGAGATCCAAACTCCAGAAAAGATAGAGTCTGCACCAACAGAGCAAGGCAAAACAGAAGCAGACCACACGGACGAAGGCGACAGTAAAGCGGAGGACAATGTTCTAGGCGACAATGGTACCCCTAAGCATAATTTTCCACCTCTCTCTGATTATAAATCGGTACCCCATTTTCCTCTCGCTTTAACAGAAAAAAAAAGAAATATGAGAAAGATTCAGATTTATATGAAACTTTTCATCAATGCGAGGTAAAAATCCCATTGTTGGATGCAATTAAATAAGTACCTCGCTTTGCTAGATTTTTAAAAGAATTGTGTACACACAAGAGAAAACAAACACTCAAAAGGTATGAGAAGGTAAAAGTAGGAAAAAATGTGTCTGCCTTGATTCAAAGAAAACTTCCTACAAAGTGCCAAGATCCAGGAATGTTTACTATCCCTTGTAAGATAAGTGACACTAGATTTGAACAAGCCATGTTAGACTTAGGAGCATCTATTAATGTTATGTCATATTCTATATATGCTTCTTTGAAACTTGAACTGTTGAATAAAATTGGTATGGTGATTTAGTTGGCTGACAGATCTAATGCCTATCCTAAGGGTATAATAGAGGATGTTCTTGTGCAGGTAAATAATTTGATTTTTCCTACTGATTTTTATGTGCCTGATATGGAGAATGGTGATCAAAATGCTCCTATTTTGTTAGGAAGACCATTCTTAAAGACATCCAAAACCAAGATTGATGTTCATAGTGGTATACTTACAATGTAATTTGATGGCGAGGTTGTGCAGTTTAATATTTATGATGCCATGAGATATCCTAATGATGATAATCCTGTTTATTCTATTGATGTGATTGACTCATTAGCACAGGAAATTTTTGAACTTGATGGAAAGGATGCAGGAGAAACGACAATCAGTCAGAATCTTGAGGAGGAAGAAGAGTTCGCCTTGACCGATGAATTAAAGGATGTTATTGCAACACTAAATGATTCTCCAAACGCAAGTAAAATTCCTTATAATGATATGCCAGTTCCTAACAAAAAATCTCTACCATCTGTTTTGCAGTCACCTACTCCAGAATTGAAGCCTCTTCCTGCTCATCTCAAGTATATTTTCCTTGGAGAAGAAAAGACATCGCCAGTGATCATCTCCAATAAACTAAGTACCTCACAAGAAGAACAACCCATGCGAGTTCTAAAGGAGCATAAGAAGGCCATCGGTTGGACAATTGCTAATATCAAGGGAATAAGCCCGTCAACATGCATGCATCGTATCTTACTTGAAGAAGGAGCGAAACCCACCCGTCAACCGCAAAGACGACTAAATCCTCCCATGATGGATGTTGTGAAAAAAGAGATTCAAAAGCTTCTTGAAGTTGGCATGATTTACCCTATTTCGGATAGCAGTTGGGTTAGCCCAGTTCAATTAGTTCCTAAAAAGACGGGCATAATTGTGGTCAAAAATCAGAATGATGAGTTAATTCCCACCCGCGTTCAAAATGGGTGGCGGGTTTGTATAGATTATAGAAAATTAAATGTTGTAACCCGAAAAGACCACTTTTCTTTGCCTTTTATTGATTAAATGCTTGAACGATTAGCTGGTCATTCTTACTATTGTTTTCTTGATGGTTATTCAGGTTATTTCCAAATCGCAATTGCTCCGGAGGATCAAGAAAAGACGACATTTACATGCCCATTTGGAACTTTTGCATATCGTCGTATGCCGTTTGGACTTTGCAACGCCCCCGCCACTTTTCAAAGGTGTATGGTTAACATATTTTTGGATTATATTGAGCATATCATGGAAGTTTGTATGGACGATTTCACAGTTCATGGGGACTCTTTTGATAATTGTTTACATAACCTTACACTTGTTCTTCAAAGATGCATAAACACTAACCTTGTACTAAATTCTGAAAAATATCATTTCATGGTTGAACAAGGTATAGTTTTGGGTCATGTTGTTTCATCTAAGGGAATTAAAGTAGATAAAGCAAAAACTGATATTATTCAGTCTCTACCTTATCCCACTAGTATGTGGGAAATGCGTTCTTTTCTTGGACATGCAAGATTTTACCGGAGATTCATAAAGGATTTTTCCAAGATAGCATCACCCCTATGCAAACTGCTATAAAAGGATGCGAATTTCAATTTCGACAATGAGTGTAAGACAGCGTTTGATAAACTGAAGGAATTGTTGACCTCTACTCCAGTTATTCAACCTCCAAATTGGGACATACCTTTCGAGATTATGTGCGACGCAAGTGATTATGCAGTAGGAGCTGTTTTGGGTCAAAAAGTTGGGAAAGCATCTCATGCTATTTATTATGCTTCGAGGACTTTAAACAATGCCCAGAGAAATTATTCAACCACTGAAAAAGAACGCTTAGCTGTTGTTTTTGCTTTAGAAAAATTTCGATCTTATTTGCTTGGTGCTAAAGTTATTGTTTATTCTGATCATGCAGCTCTTCGTTATTTGATGACAAAGAAAGAGGCAAAACCAAGGTTGATAAGATGGATACTTCTCTTAAGTGAATTCGATTTGGAGATCAAGGACAAAAAAGGGACAGAAAATAGTGTTGCAGATCACTTAAGTCGTTTGGCGAACGTGCAAGATGAGCTTCCTCTACAAGAGACGTTTCCTGATGAACAATTGTTCTCTGCATATAAAAAATCACCTTGGTATACAAATATTGTCAATTATTTAGTTACTAACATTTTGCCTTCTAATTTGTCTAAAGCTCAAAGGGATAAAATCAAAAGTGAAGCAAAGTACTACGTGTGGGATGATCCCTACTTATGGAAACATTGTGCGGACAAAGTAATTGGAAGGTGCGTCCCTGAAACTGAAATTGATCCTATTCTCACTTTTTGTCATTTGTATGCTTGTGGAGGTCACTTTGGATCTAAGAGGACAGCAAGAAAAGTGTTTGACTGTGGTTTTTATTGGCCGTCTTTATTCCAAGATTCATATTTGTTTTGCTAGTCATGTTGTAATTGTCAAAAGACAGGTAATATATCCCAACGAAATGAGATGTTGTAAACACCCATACTCTTTTGTGAAATTTTTGACGTTTGGGGCATTGATTTTATGGGACCATTTTCTATATCTTTTGGTAACGTTTATATCTTACTTGCTGTCGATTATGTTTCAAAATGGGTGGAAGCCAAGGCCACAAGGACTAACGATTCCAAAGTTGTTGTAGATTTTCTCCGTACTAACATATTTTCTAGGTTTGGAGTTCCTAGAACTTTAATAAGTGATAGAGGCACTCATTTTTGCAATCGAACTGTGGAAGCTTTGTTGAAAAAGTATCATGTCACTCACAAGGTGTCAACTGTATACCATCCGCAAACTAATGGACAAGCGGAAGTGTCGAATATAGAAATTAAGTCCATTCTTGAAAAGACAGTCAATCCGAACAGAAAATATTGGAGTTTGCGCTTGGATGATGCTTTATGGGCATATAGGACAGCTTATAAAACGCCTATTGGTATGTCACCTTACTGATTAATATTTGGAAAACTATGTCACTTACCTGTTGAGCTAGAACACAAAGCTTAATGGGCTATTAAGACTTTTAATATGAAGATGGGTGAAAGTGGAGAGCATATGAAGTTGCAAATACAAGAGTTGGAGGAAATTCGCAATGATGCTTATGAAAGTGCGAGAATTTACAAGGAGAAAACAAAGGTTTTTCATGACAAGATGATCTCTACGAAAGAATTCAAGATTGGCGAACAAGTCCTTTTATACCAATCTCAACTTCGGTTGTTTACAGGTAAGTTACGTTCTCGTTGGATTGGGCCTTTTGTTATTACTAATGGTTTTCCTTATGGTGAAGTTGAAATTCAAAGTTTAGAAAATGCAAAAGTACTCAAAGTGAATGGCCATAGACTCAAGCATTTTCATGAGAATTTTCAAAAAGAAGACGCGACTAACTTGGACCTTGAGGATCCAATTTCTACCACTTGAAAAGGGAAACATGCTATCGAGCCAATGACAATAAATAAAGGCGTTGCTTGGGAGGCAACCTGTGACAACCCCAAATTCGGGTTCCATAACCTCGGGTTTGGTTCTCACTGATCAATACATTACTAGTAATTAAATACATACATTGCATTTAAACTTAGCGGAATAATACATATTGGTTCCTTACAAAAAGGTTACAATACCAGGGTCTATTAACCATAACATAAACAGTTCCTATCATAAGGAATTACAAAAGATTTACCAACAGTAAATACATTTCTAAACATTAATTAACAGGCATCATTTAACTTAATTTCTGGCTTTCCCTTTTCCCTTATCCTTCTTGGAGCAGTCAGGTTTATCTGAAAAATTGTTCATGATATAGCAAGGATGAGCAACTAGTTTGCTCAGCAAGTTAAGAACAATCATAGAGATTTAATATATCATGAATGAATGAAAAATAACATCAATGGTTTCAACAATGGATAAAATAATTGTGAAATGAACAGGACTCAAATTTCATTGAACAGGAATATTCGAATCTTAAATGCTGAGTGGTCACCAAAGACCCTGAACTAACGAGGGTATAATAGAGTTTTCTCTGACCCTTTGAGTAGTTTTGGTTTTCAAGGGGATCAGCCTATTCAACCCGCTGTATATGCATTACATTTAGTCAACTGGCGCCAAAATCGATTTCCCGACATAAAATCCCCTAATTTAGGGTTGTTCAATTCTCAGACTTAACATAAGAAATCCGCACCTTGCAATGGTTTGGATATGCTTTTAAAAGTATTCAAGTTATTGAATTTATAAACGCAATGTCTAGCTGAACTATTAGCTTAAGACATCTTTAATACAGTTCATGAATCAAGGATTATTAAGCTCAAATGCACTATGTGCGATTTCATAAACAATATGGATGTGGGATAATTTTAAATAATTAAACCACTTCAAACTTTGACAATAAATACAAGTATAGAAACTTGTTCAACAATAATTGAGTAGGGTTAGAGAACTTGCAATAATAAATACAAGTTAGGGTTAAAGGAAACTTCCCTCGTGCGTAGTCTACTGCTAACCAATTCAATTTATTTCTCTTTGAGTAGACCTGACAATTAATCAAGTTGATCTTTAAATTAGTATCATATATACATTCATATGATAACCTCTATACTTCTTACACCTCTTACACTTAACCAAATAATCATGTAGCTAAAGGTATATAAACACGTAGGAAATATTATCACCACTTGATAATATTTCAATCACATAAAACCTATATTAGTTATTTAATATAGTTCAAAATCTTATATAATATTATTGATAATTTAATAATATTTTATTAACCTTCTAATATTATTAATCATTTAATAATATTCTATTAATTATCTAATATTATTAATCATTTAATAATATTTTACTCCTTTATTAATATTATTAATTATTTAATAATTATCTAATATTATTAATCATTTAATAATTATCTAATATTATTAATTATTTAATAATATTTTATTACTTTATTAATATTATTAATCATTTAATAATATTTTATTCATTATTTAATATTATTAATCATTTAATAA
Source organism: Hedera helix (assembly GCA_947179155.2). NCBI lineage: Eukaryota > Viridiplantae > Streptophyta > Magnoliopsida > Apiales > Araliaceae > Hedera > Hedera helix. The sequence goes on from OX359270.1 coordinate 19,397,639, forward strand.
TATTTTATTCCCTTATTAATATTATTAATTATTTAATAATATTTTAATCATTATCTAATATTATTACTCATTTGATAATATTTTACACAATTACAATGTTATTCATCATTTAATATCTTTTTAATCATATACTAATATTATTAATCATTTAATAATATTTTAGTAATAATTTTTAAACAATATCAATAGTTAACCATTTAATTGGGTTTACCTTAACCTTTATTTTAAACATTTTGCTACCCATTATTTCCAAATATAGTCCATATATTGGTTCAATACACAAATACATTCATTTTACACTTAGTTCAACTTAATTCTTCAATAAAAACTCAACCCGGACTGACCCGACCCGATCCGACCCGACCCGACCCGACCCGGACGGCTAAAAAAGGTTTTTAACAGAATGTTTGACCGCTGCGGCGGTGGTACAAATTTTTCGAAACCCTAACTTGAGGACTGCCCGACCCTCCAACGCTCCGACAGCCATAACTTCTTTATTTTAAAACATTTTAAGGTGATTCTTGAGTCCATTCTCATCAGCATTTCCCCCTCTACAATTTCTCTTTAGATAAAAAATTCAAATTCCAAACATAAACAGCCGTAAAGTTGCTTACAATGAAAGATTGAAAAATTCTAAGGTTTCAAAATGACCTGTTTTGTGGTAAAAGCCATAACTTCTTTGTTTTTTCATATTTTTGAAAGATTCAAGTTGGGTTTTCTTACAAACTCATATATGTAACTTTCTAGCCATAAAAATCCATTTTTCAACTTGTACATTTCAAACTACAACATTAAACATCACATGCTCAACTAAGTTTTTACCGGTAAAGTGTGTTATGAACATTTCTACTAATTTTATGCTTTACACACATACCAAATCATAATATAAATACATCAAATTATGAATATACATATATTACATAGTTAAATACTTCTAAATCATCTAAATGAGTTTTGATCGGTTAAAAATAGATTTTAACCGTTCAAAATCGTTCTAGACTACAAAAATGAAATAAAGAGAAGTTTAGAGCACTTTTAAACCTTTGTGACTTGTGTGCTCTTCTTCTCCTCCTACCAAAGTATGTGATGATGCTTTGTGACATTCGCCAAGCTCCTTCTCTAGCTTTTTCACTCAACCCCCAAGTGTATCTCTCAAATGCTCATAAATGCTTTCACTTTCTTTTCTCTAAAATACTTGCAAATGACTAACAAACATTTTAATTATGTGGAACACTCTATATATAGCCATCTCTTAAACCTTTATTAACCTTCCTAATTCACCAACATAGTCACATTAAGAGCTTAAGTTGGATTACTATAGCATGGATGGACTAGTTGAATGACTTGTTGATTGACTTGGGTGGTTCACCTACTATGACATAATGTATAAAAGAAGCAATATGAAGATCAAGCAACCCCCAAGAGGGACCCCCTAAATTGCTGGAAAATGGGATTTAGTCACCCATTTTTGCTTTAATTTTCATGCTTTAATTATGCATATATACTCATATATATATTCATATATGTAACAATGTTGACCAATTTTGACTTCTTATTGGGCTCCATATTGGACCCTAGGATTAAATACATTGGGCTCATTCATTGAATTGGTTTAGGCTCAATTTAAATAACACAGTGGGCTAGCATTTAAATAACTATGCTACCTTTAATTAAAATAAGCATTGGGCTTGTTTAATTAATTACATGGACTAAGGTTTAATTTAATTACTTGGGCTACTAGGTAAATTTAATTGATCTAGTTTAACAACTCATTTGGATTTAAAATATAATCCAATTAGATTTGCTTTAATTAATTATACACATTGCTTTAATTCTTTAAATAAATATACATACATATAAGTACATTTATTTAATTATATAATGCACAATTAATTAATACAAAAATTTTAAATTCATTGCTAATTCTTTATTAATTATAATTACAATGACTAATGAAATTCGTGGTCATTACACAACTCAAGAAATTAGATTTGCATTTCTTTTTCTTTTTCTTTTTATAGTTATTTTTGCTTTTTCTTTGCATCTTACTTTACATTACATTGGGGACAATGTAAATTTTAAGTGTGGGGGAAGGGATTTAGGATTTTTGTTATTTTTAGGTCATATTTTGAAAATTTTAGGAAATTTTATAAATTTTTGACATTTTGAATTTTGTGGGTAAATTCACTACAAATCCTCACGAGACACAACTCGTCCACTTAGGTAACCTTGGGGTTTAAAGGCTTGTTGCACATGCTAAGTGTAACCGTGTTTCCTACGAAAATGAGGTATTTTTTATTTTAGGATGTGTTACTTAAGCAATGAGTTAATTGAATTGTAATTTTTTAGCCAATGATAAAATCTTGATTTTTGTTTAATAACTCTTGGAAAAATAATAAATTTTTGCTTGGTTTGGATTTTTGACTTATTGTTGATATTTACTTCGCTTAAGACCTGTAAATTTTTATGCACTTATATCCATTTGTTTGAGCTCATTTTAATTAAGGGAAGTAAATGGTTAAATGCTTATGGAAGATATTTTTGAACTCTATATCTTATTTGATCATTATTTAAAGTGAAATATAAGACAAAATATAATTTAGAGGAGATGATTTAGGTACTTTTCTAGAATTGTTAAAAGAAAAAATTATGTGCTGGGTTGAGATGGAGCGTAAAACGCACTCACTCATAAACACATTAAAAAATGAGATGGAGTATAAAAGGCACTCACTAAAGAAGAAGAAAAAAAAAGGAGAAAGAAAGAAAGAAAATGGGATGGAGCATAAAATGCATCCATTAAAAGAAAAAAATTGGAAAAATATTTGAAAAATTGATATTAATAATCCTAGTGTGCCTAATTGTTTAAAACCTTTTGATCTTATGATATATATTTGTGTGTATTAGCTAAAAGTGATGAGAAGAATAAGTATATTGAGTTTTGTTGTATGTCTCTTATAAGGTAATTAATGACCTAGACTTATCTGAGTTTTAATTAGTTTGATAAATTTGGATGCACACACACACAAAAGATCTTGAGTAGAGTAAAATTGATGAATGTGTTGAAATTCTGAATTTTGCATGGTTTTGAAATTTTCTTTGAGTTATCATTTAAAAAAAAAAAATTTTGAGACTGATGTTGAAATTTATAATGATTTGTTGCTCAAGTAAATTGTTTGGTTATTAGTTTTAATTTTATAGTTTTTATTTTTGTTTTATCCGAGGACGAGTAAAAGCTAAGTGTGGGGGTATTTGATAGGGTTAAATTATATGATATTTTTATTCCCTAATACTTAGTTTTTATATTTATTGTGTGCTTAAATGTTTAATTATTCAGCTTATTTTGGTTTTAATAGGTTTTATAGGGTTTTAGTTAATTTAGCTAATTTTATAGTATTTTTATATTTCTTTTTATTTATGTTTTTATTTATTTTTAGTATTTTAGGTGTTTTATTAATTATTATGTGTTTTTAGGATTTTAGTATTTTTATATTATTTTTATTTATTTTTAATTATTTTATATTTATTTTTGTAGGAAAATTTAAGCTTGGGGGCAAATCTGTAAATTCTGCAAAGATCTGATGGCATTTTGGTAATTAAACAGCATAGTGCCATAATGGTAATTTTTGGAACGGACGTTCGCGCATTGCGCGCGTAGTAAAGAAGAGAGGAACGACGTCGTTTTGATTAGCGGAAAAGAAAGGCTTCGCGCAATGCGCGGCCAAGCAGCAGATGCGAGGAAAAGCAGAACGACGCTGTTTCAGCAGAGGAGACAATGCGCGGGCAGCTGTGCGTTGTCACTGTAGCGAGTGCCTTGTTTGGCAGACGCGGAAATTGCCCAAAACGGAATTATTCGCAAATTTTTGCTATTTTTTGATTCCAAATTTGATTTTAATTCCAATTAGGGTTAGGATAATAATTATTTTATTTTTCTTTTATTTTTAATTGTAAATCCTATTAGGGTTTGGACAAGTTAGATGGTTTATGAAGCCTATAAATAGAGGGTTTGAAACCCAATGTAAGACACAACTCTCATTAGAATAAAAATTCTCTCTTCTATTCTTTAGTGTTCTCTACAATTATGAGTAGCTAAATTATTGTTCTTGGTTTAAGTGATTGAAGCCATCAAGATTTATAAACTTTGAGACCTAATTTATTTTAATTGTTCAATTTATATTTTGATTATTGAATATTTTTCTATGCTTAATTTTATGATTGATTTGTTTAATTGCTAGGAGCGCTACTAGTTTATTATTCACATTAATCTACTGCTATTTGTGAAGCAACTAAGTTTTATAATTGTTTTGCAGATCAAAAGATTATTTTATCTTAGGAAGAATATTCATCTAAATTAAATACAAACAAGTGGCTTGTGTTGTTTAGTTCAACGATCTCTCTAATTCTTTATGCTGCTATTAAATTAAATATTTAGCAAGTGCCTGATGTTGTTTATTAGTAATGGTATTTAGACCAAGTGACCCTACTTATCTAAATTAAGGAGAGAGGAGAAAAATTATTCCACCTGCGAGTAGTTATTTCTACGGTGAATGTTCAAAATATGAATTGAGTTATTCTTGCATCAGTGATCAGCTGTAAATTCTTGATGGTGGATATTAACTTAAACCAAGCTTTTTCTTCTCATTTATTTCATTAAATTAGTTGCACAATTATTTTAGTTAATTTTATTTAAACTATTTCTTTGATTCAAAAACCCCCCAATTTTTGTTTGCAAAAACATAAAATTAAATAATCATTCTCTGTGGGATCGACTCTTACTTGCACTACTACATATTTATTTTTTCAAAGTAAGATTTTATTTATGGGTGCTTGCGACATCACACCATTTAGCGACAGTCTGCTTCCGGTCAGACCAAGAACACTTATAGCGACGGCTTTAGTGACGAACAGTACCGTCGCTATAGCTTAAGTAGCAGTTTTTTTTAGTAATTAAAATTAAATACCTTTAAAGACGGACTTAGTGGCAGATTTTTATAAATTCTTTATAAATCACATATAGTGACGAATTGGACCCGTAGCTATATTAATAAATCATAAATTTAATAAATTTTAATAATAAAATTAATTAAAATACTTTTAGCGACGGATATAATATTAATTAACTAAAAATCAATCTAGGGTGCTTTTAAATTGACTTTTAGCGACGGATGAACTTTGTAAAATTAAAATATAAACCTTTAATAATATAATTAGCGACGGGTAAATAATATAAAAGCTATGTAACATTAAATACAACAATTAAATCGATGAATCGACGCCGAATAATAAACTTAGTTAATTAATTAAATTAGATACCCATTGTTAAATATTTTAACAAATATTATTGTTATGTAATAAATATATTTAGGTGATAATACACGTCTAGATAGTGCATATACCAATCTAGGTAAGTATACTATTCTTTGTACATTTATGTACAACCTTATTATTCAGTTTTTGAATTCATTAAATTATATTGTTCGTGTTATCTATTATTGGGAAGTTATTGCTTATTATTCAAGCATAACTTAAAGTGTTGAGCTATTCTTTGCGTGAAATTGACTTGATAAGATATCAATGAAAATCAATATTGTTTGGTACAAAGTATATACTGAAACTTTACCGGCAGTATTACATTGACCGTGATTTAGGCAGTCAAATGGACTGGCCTCAGTGTGTTTAGAACACTAGTAGGATGATATGCATACTCCTAAGTTATAAATAGGCTGATCCCCTATTAAATAACCGAAACAATGATTCTTAAGTCTACATAACCTCTTGGAATGATTATTAAGTCCGGTTGAACAGATCAACCTATGGTTTCTAAGTCTTTTTTGACTGGCAGAAACCATAATATGTGTGGTTTGACAGACAAACCTCAGTATATATAAATGGAAAAAAAATCATTTTAACTGAATGTTCTTTAAATTTAAATACAGTGTGAGTATAACTTATTGATATTTACTTGTTGAGCCTTTCGTTGCTCATCCTTGCAGATATAATTTCATTTGCAACGTTGAATAATAATCCGGGATGTTCCAATCCGGACCCAAATGGGAAACGACTTTATTAGACTAGTTGTATTACTTGTGTTTGTTTTTGTGTAAGTCTTTTAAGACTTTGATGTAATAAAGTACTTGAATTTGGAATCTATGTAACCGAACTTAAAGCTATGAAATATATTATCATTGTTTATTATATCAATTGCGTTGTATTTATATTCTTAGATGGTTAGAATGTTGTACTGATTAGGTACAGTATCTATACATCTGAATGAGGGTATTTAATATTGTGAGTTCCGTACGCACTGAGGTTCCCCATAATGAGCACCGGTACGGTATTTACCTTAATCGGAATGCGTCCCTCTGTTGCCAGGGACAATCTTTATCCTTAATACTCTGAACTCCAGATAGATAGAGATTATTGATATGAAAGAGATATCCATAAGACATGAATCTATTCATCCAAGTGAGGGTATCCAAACACAGTAATTGTTCTGACGAGAACTACTATCTGTTATGGGATACTGTGAACCTGGGATGGATAGAAGTTATGTATTATGGAATATCTATAGTTAATTAGTCAGCGTGAGCACCTAATCTGCTACAGAAGGTGTAGAGATTTTGGGGGCGTCACAATTTGGTATCATCTACAGACTGATGGGCAAAGCGAAAGAACAATTCAGATAGTGGAAGGCATGTTCAGAGCCTGTGTGATGGATTTTAAGGGCAGTTGGGAAGACCATCTACCATTAGTTGAGTTTTTATACAACAACAGTTATCATGTAAGCATAGGAATGCCGCCTTAAAAGCATTATATGGGAGAAAATGTAGAACACCTCTATGTTAGGATGTGGTAGGAGAACGTCGACTGTTGGGGTCAAAATTGGTTCAACGGACTGTAGAAATTATCAGAGTAATAACAGCTCGACTAGTAGCAGCTCAAGATCGTCAGAAGAAATATACAGATTTACATCGACAGAATCGAGATTTTGAAGTAGGCAGTTTTGTGTTTATAAAGGTATCTCCATGGAAAGGAAAGATCTGATTTGAAAAGAAAGGGAAGCTGAGTCCAGGGGTCATAGGACCGTTTGAAATACTGAAGAAAGTGGGTGAAGTGGCGTACGAGGAAGCTCTACCTCCTGAATTGGAACATATCCACCATGTGTTTCACGTGTCAGTGTTGCGACCATACAAGTTTGATTACAAGCACGTTATATCTTATGAGCCAATACAAGTTGAAAAAGACTTATCATATGAAGAGATTCTTATCCAGATATTAGATAGGAAAGAGCAAAAATTGCGAAAAAAGGTTATACATTTTGTCAAAGTCCTTTGGAGGAACCACAACGCTGAGGAAGCTACATGGGAGCTTGAAGAAAAGATGAGGACTAACTATCCGAATCTTTTTGAGTAGTTTAAATTATAATTCCGGGGACGAAATTCTCATAAGGGGAAGAGAATGTAATAACCATGAATTCTATTAGACATTGTAATTATATTTATTAAATAATTAGCAATGAATTAAAATTTTTGTAATTAATTGTCAATTAAATAATTTAATGAACATACTTGTGCATGTGTATATTTATTTAAAGCAATAAAACAAGGTGTTATAATTAATTAAAGCAAGTCTAATTGGATTATATTTTAAATCCAAATGAGGTATTAAACTAGGTCAAATTAATTTACCTAGTAGTCCATGTAATTAATTAAACATTAGTCCATGTAATCAATTAAACAAACCCAATGCTTGATTTAATTAAATGTAACATAGGTTATTTAATGTTAGTTCAATGTAATAAATAAATTGAGCTCAAATAAATTAAATAGATAAGCCCAATATATTTGATTCATAAGTCCAATGTGGAGCCCAATAGGAAGTCAAATTGTTGGTCAACATTTATATATATGTGTGTATATCTATATAGATGTATATATGTATAATTAAGCTTTAAAAATAATTCAAAATTGGCCAATAAAAGGCCGTTTGGCTAGCACATCTAGGGGCCCACTTGGGTGGCTTGTTTGCTCAGTGTTGCTTCATTTGTACACTTTGTCATAGTAGTTCACCAACTCATGTCAATCAACAAGTCATTCAAGTGGTCAATCAATCCAATAGTAATCTCAATTAGCTACTAATTCACTAACACTAGTGGATTAAGAGAGTTGATGATGGATTAGCAAAGTCTTATAAATATAGTGCTCTACACTTTAGTTATGTTGGTTGGTCATTTGTAAGCAATTCTAGAGAGAAAAATGGAGAGCTTCTTGAGAGAAATATAGAGCATACACTATTGAGTTGAAGATAATAGCTAGAGAAGGAGCTTGGTGAATGTCACAAAGCTTCACAACATACTTTGGAAGGAGAAGAAGAAGAGCACACAAGTCCTTAAGGTTAAAAAGTGTTCTAACCCTTTCTAAGTTTGTTTTTATAGTCTACATGTGTTTTGAACGGTTAAAATATATTTTTAACTGATCAAAAGTTATTTTGATGGTCTAGAAGTCTTAAAGTATGTTATATATGTATATTCATGGTTTGATATGTTTAAATCATATTTTAGTATGTGTTTTATGCATATAATCGGAAGAAAAGTCTATATTGAGCTTTATCAGTAAAACCCTAGTGGACCATGTGCTAGTTAATGTTGTAGTTTGAAATGTACAAGTTGGAAAATGGATTTCTATGACTGTAAAGTTAAATATATGAGTTTAAAAAAAAACTCAACTTGAATCTTTCAAAAATATGGAAAAACAAAGAAGTTATGAATTTTTTTTATTCACAAAATAGGTCATTTTAAAACCCTAGATGGTTCGATCTTAATTTTCGTGTCAAAACATTTTCAAAAATGTGATTGAACCATGAAATATTGTAAAACAAGAAGTTAGGAAGATAACAACACTAAGTTGGTGTCATTTGAATGTTTAGATTTTACTTTATTCAAGTTTGAACCAATAAAACCAAGGATTTGTTAAGTTAGTTTTCACTTTGTCCTTGTGAGCTATTTTGAGACCAGTTTTGTTTGGAATTTGGATTTGTGATCTAAAGATAAATTGTAGAGAGGGAAAGTTTGATGAGAACAGACTTAAGAATCACTCCACAATATTTTGAAATGAAGAAGTTATGGCAATTTTAGTAAAGGAGGGTTGGGCAGTCCCCAAACTAAGGTTTTTGATTTTTGTACCACCGCCGCAGCGGTGTAAACCACCGCTGCAGAGGTCAAACACACTGCCTAGAACCTGTTTTAACTGTCTGGGTCGGGTTGGGTATGTCCGGGTTGGGTCGGTCCGGGTCGAGTTTTCTTTGAAAATTTAAGTTGAAACAAGTATAAAATGAATGTGTTTGAATAACAAACCAATATATATAGAATCTATTAGTGACTAATTGGTAGCTAAATGCTTTAAAATAAAGGCTAAGGTTAACACAATTAAAAAGTTAACTATTAGTATTGTTTAAAGATTATTAAAATATTATTAAATGATCAATAATACTTGTATATGATTAAAAAGTTATTAAATGATGAATAACATTAGTAATTGATTAAAATGTTATTAAATGATTAATAATATTAGATAAGGAATAAAATATTACTAAATGATTAATAATATTAGATAATGAATAAAATATTACTAAATGATTAATAATATTAGATAATGAATAAAATATTATTAAATAATTAATAATATTAGATAATGAATAAAATATTATTAAATAATTAATAATATTAATAATGTAATAAAATATTATTAAATAATTAATAATATTATAAGATTAATAAAATATTGTTAGATGATTAATAATATTAGAAGGTTAAATATTATTAAATGATTAATAATATTATAAGTCTAATAAAATATTATTAAGTTGTTAATAATATTGGATAAGAGTTTGAAGTATATTAAAAAATTAATATAGATTTTATGTGAATGAAATATTATCAAGTGATAATATTTTCTAAGTGTTAATATACCCATAATTATGTAATTATGTGGTTAAGTGTTAGAGATATAAGAGTTATAAAGGTTATCATATGAATGTGTATATGATACTAATTTAAGATCAAACTGATTAATTGTTAGGTCTATTCAGACAGAATTAAATTGAATTGATTAGCAGTAGTTTACACACGAGGCAAGTTTTCTTTATCCTTACTTAAATTTATATTGAGCAATTTCTTTAAACCTATTCAATTATTGTTGAACAATTCTCTACACTTTATTTACTTGCCAGAACTTTAAGTGGTTTAATTCCTTAGAATTATTCCACATTTTTATTGTTATTGTATTCGCACATAGTGCATTTGCAAATGTATAGTTCATTAATTCCAGAACTGTTTAAGAAAGTCTAAGCTAATTGTTTCAGCTAGACAATGTATGTTAAATTCATCACATTGAATATTTTAAAAGCTTATCCAAACCATTGGTTGGTGCAGATTCTTATAGTAAGACTGAGAATGAACAACCCTAAATAAGAGGGATTTTTTTATTTGTCGGGAAACCAAATTTGCGCAAGATGTCTGAATGTTATGCATATACATAGGGTACAAGCAATTGATCCCCTCGCGCACCACGTTTTTTGAGGTGTCAGATATATATGTCTGTTCTACCTTAGTAGCAGTTCATGGTCCTTAAAGACCACTCAATAGTAAAGAGTTAATCCATTCTTATATTGAAAAAATTGATTCTTGATTGTTAACTATTGTTGAAAACCCTGATGTTAATGTCCATTTTCATCATGATATAACTTATGCTATTTGTTCTTAAACTTGTTGAGCTATTTAGTTGCTCATTCTTGCTATATCATGACTTATTTCAGTTAAGCCAGAATGTTCTAAACAAGACAAAGGCAAGGGAAAAGCCAAAGCTTAGATTAGCTGGATGCATGCTAGATTAATTACTTATATGTACTTTCTTTTGTAAATCTTTTGTATTCCCTTAAAATATGTAATGTTTATGTTAAGGTTAATCGACCTTGGGAAGTGTAGCCTTTTTATAAGGAACCTTTTGTATTATTTCGCGAAATTTAAATGCAAATTATGTATTTAATTGTTATTAAGTATTGTTCAGTGAGAACTAAACCCAAGGTTATGGAACCCGAATTTGGGGTCGTCACTTTGACACCGGCTTATGTGGGAGTAGAACATATAAGAATAGTCCCAAAACGAAGACTATTTAAGATTCACTTATTAGGAGTGAATCTTAAACGAGTTTCTAAGTTGCACATATTATTTTTTATATTAAATTATTTTATTTTGTCTTATCTTATATTTTTTTTAATTTATTTTATAATATTATTTTGAATGATATTATATTATATTATATTATTTTGTATTATTTTTCTTTATTATATTATATTATATTTCTTTATTTTATAATATTATAGTATATTATTTTGAATTATATTATATTATTATTTATTTTATTAAATTAAATTAAATTAAATTATTTTATTTTATCTTATCTTATATTATTTTTATTTATTTTTTGAGTGCCTGTAGATATTTTAGAAGTCATATTGACGTGAATATTAACATGTTTGAATTTTAGTTAGTTTGAAAACTCAAGTTTTTTGGTGTAGATGTTAGAGGTGTTAACATATGGTCATGACTCTGAAGCTGCACAGAGCTAGAAAGTACCCAAGTTTACAGCTGAGGAGATAGAAGATTCCTCTTTTGTTTTCGGATATGATCTTCTATTAGATATATTTTTGGAGGACATTTAGTATACTTGGCCCAATTGTTTTGAATGATCATTTTTAGATCTCTTAACATGAATTTTTTGTGCTTATATAGTAGTTTATGGACAAGAGGAGACATATGTATGATTAGGGTCACTTTTTAGCCAAAAAAAATTAACTTTACTACATTAGAAGAGAAACAACCCATGTATCTGTATGTACCTGGTGAAGTAGATAAAGAGTGGGATATATTTTATATATTGCATTTTATTTCCCATTATGCCAACCTATCTCTATTTTGAACCTAGTCTAACCAAAATAAAGAAGGAAAATAAATTTGAAAAGAGATTCTTATGACAATTAAGAACCTTATTATTATGTGATGTGTTGGTATTATGAGCAAGAATTCGTGAAACTATGAGCTAAATTAACAGACAGGCAGGTAGGAGCAACCGAAAACATGGAAGGGATAAAACCATAATTAGAGCGGTGACATTTTTCTTTGTGAGACGCATTCGTAGTGGTAAAGGAAATAAATTTGAACGACACATCCCTTGTTAAAAGCTAATTAATTAATTGGGCTTTTTTGGCCAGAAATTAAATACTCCAATAATTAACTACAAAATTTGAAGGAACGGATGATCAAAACAGAGAGGACTTTTCAATTAAAGATATTAAACAATTAAATCTTACAATACAGACTCCATGTAACATCTTTCATTGTCTAATCAGAAGTTCAAAAGGTAAACAAAAACCAAAAACAACATAAAATCATTCAATCCTGAAAAGGGGAAAGGGAAATCGAAAAGAACTCACTTGGATTTGAGGGTAAGGCAGGGGCAGAGTCCGACAGTAGCGACTTCCCGTAAGGGGGGGGGGGGGGGGTTGTTTCTTTCTTCCCTATCTTTTTTCTCCACTTTATTCTTCCTTCATCAGTGGTGGCGCCTAATTAGGGCTGAACATAATAGCGATCGCACTCGGTCGTTGAATATTTTTTATGATTTGGCACTTTTAGCGACTGAATTAGCGATGACCATTGCGGTCGCTGATACACTAGCAATCAATTTAGCGGCGGACAATCGGTTGCCAACATTCTCGGGCTATTTTTGGCGATAAAAGTGACAATAGCGACCTTAAGCGGTCGCTATTAGTGTTAGCGATGAAAGGCTCATGCAGTCATTGAAAGTGGTCGCTATTACGAAGTATTAGCGATGGAATTGGTGGTCACTGATAACCATTTTCTCGTAGTAACTACAGATTAAATGTAGGAACCTGTTCAAGTGGAAAAACCTATTGTACTACAACTGACTTGTAAATCTGGAGGAGTACCGAAGATACGTGATAGGTATGAATTCATCATAGTGGATGATGATCTAGTAACATATGATGAGGTATGAGTAGTAAACACTCAAGAGAAATGGTTGATAACCATAAAATTCAAAATGGACTCCATGTACGAGAATCAAGTGTGGACTTGGGTTACTCCACCATAAGGCATTATGTCTATAGGGATGTAAATGGGTCTTTATGACTAGAGCTCATGGCAAGCTAGAGACTTATAAGACCTGACTAGTGGTAAAATATTTCAAACAAAGTCAATAAGTTGACTATGATGAAACTTCCGCGAATAGTTACTGTATAATTCAATCTTTCTACCATACAATGTCTCAATCAAATATAATACATGTAATTACTGTTAAGTCTTATTTTATTGGATCATATGCATTTCGATTCTCAAATACACAATTCTAATAAATGTAAATTAGAAACTCCTTTATAATTTTCATTCTGCCTTGGCCAAGGACTCCTGAGCTGTCATTTATTTAATCGCATTAGACATACTCTCGATTTACTGGAAGTGGTAGATCATTTGTTGATCATTCACATATCTCTATGTACAACTTATTATACCCGAGCATACCCTTCGTTATACCCAAATAGTTTTAAGGAATATGTAAAAGTATAACTCATCATACACACGATACTATAATGATCTCAAGTCCAAGGATCACTTGTACTACTGTCACATAAGGAACTCCTATTGACAGACAAGTAAAACTCTATAAGGGGTTCCATGAGCGAGTCACGTTCAATGAACTTATTTTCTAATAAGCACCTACATACTTATTTTAGTATTTCCAAACAAATGATTATAAGATCAATCATTCTCTTCAAAAGAGCAAGAATATTATGTACTAATATATCTGAATTCACTGATCCCCATTTTAGTTACTCCACGATTAGAAACAATTTTAGTTTTTGAGATATCTAGAATTTAGGTCTCATTACCATGATCATCATGATTCTAAAAGCATTGCTCAAAAGTATGGGTTTATCACAATTAATTTAACAATTAAATGTGGATAAAAAAAATACCTTTAAATAAATGAATTCTTTTATTAATAAATGAATAAGATTACAAAACATGTGCTACATCATATCAAATGTGATTGGCTTGTGTGCATATTACTTTCATTTTCACCTCTAGAAATGCTTAAATCCATTTGGATTTTGCTCGCGATTGCGGCTTATTATGACTACGAGATCTGACAAATGGACATTGAGACAACCTTCCTCAATGGGAAACTAGATATGGTTGTATATATGATATAACCAGAGGAATTTATTTCTAGAGATGGAACAAATCAAGTATTTAAGATACAGCGATCCATTTATGGATGGAAGCAAGTTTCTCGAAGATAGAACATAAATTTTGATGAGACAATCAAAGAGTTTGATTATATAAAAAAACGAGGATAAACCATGTGTATACAAAAAGGTTAGTGGGATCACTGTTACATTCCTAGTATTATATGTTGATGATATACTACTGATAGAGAATGACATATCAATGCTACAATCAGTAAAGATATGATTGTCTAAACACTTCTCCATGAAGGACTTGGAAGAAGCATCCTCCTATTGGTGATAAAGGTCTATAAAGATATATCGTAAAGGATGCTCAGCTTGACCCAAAGAATGTACATTGATTTGGTGCTAAAGATGTTTAGCATGGTAAAACTTCAAGAGATGTATAATGTTGACGAGCCAGGGAGTAAATTTCTCCAAGAAATTGTCCCCAAAGACACTAGAAAATAGAGATTACATAAATAAGATACCTTATGCTTCGGCAACATAATCTATCATGTATGAGATGATATGTACTATATCTGATATTTCTTATATATGATAAGTAAATATCAGTTCAATTATAGCAAAAAATATTTGAAATGAGTTTCTAATGGTGGGTTTATTATGAAACTAGAGGGCTTTACAGACTTGAGTTTTCTAATTGACCAAGACAACAATAAATCCGTTTCAGATTATATGATCATTATGAACAGTGGGGCAGTAATTTTAAAAAATTCTAAGCAGTAAATAGTTGTTGATTTAGTGACAAAGGCATAATATATATCTATAGTGAAACTGCAAAGGAAATTGTTTAGATAAATAAGTTTGTTAGTTCCCGTGGACACAGTAATGATCTAGAAGGGGGGGGGGGGGGGGGGGGTTGAACGGATCATTAAAACTTTTTCCATTTATGAAGAAATCATATTAGTTATAAATGATGGGATCAATTCAAGCACAACGGATTATACTTTTAAAGACCCCTTAAAGATATATGAGTCATTTCAATTTAGTGTGTTAATCTACAGTATGGGTGATAACAGATTTAGCAGTTATTGTGCAAAAATGTAAAAGACATAAAGTAAATGACACAAGAGATTTAAGTGGTTCGAAGACTGAACAACTCCTACTCCACTCTTCTACTTTGACAAGTAGGAAATCCATTAAGGTTTAGTCCTCCGGACGAGGACACTCTTGCCCTCTTCAAATCCAACAGACTTGGTTTCTTCAGTCACATTAAGACTAGGACACTCTTGCCCTCATCAAAGCCAGCAGCTTTGGGACTGTAGACTAAGCCAAGCAGACTTAGAATCTCTTGTACCCTTCGATACTCAACAAGTCCAGCAAACTTGATTTCATTAGTTCTCCATGTCGAGAAACTATGACCCTCATTAAGTCCAGCAGACTTGAGTAGTTTGTTTGTTGGGTTGTGCTGCTAAGTAGAACATTTGCTCTTCTTCATCTTTAGGTACTTAGCAGCTGCTTGTGATCAACCTTTGAATGCTGCTGATATTTGTCGTTGATGTTCTTCTTCTTTCTGAATTCAGCAACTACCCATGATCACCCGAAATGTACTGCTGAGTTCTTTCAATAAGCTTTTTGCTCAGCAGTTGTGTTGAACACTTAGCTTGTATTTCACACAGAATTCCATTTTGTACTCCTCTTTTCTCAAAGTGTTCTTGGCTTCTTTAATCCTTCGATTCTTAGCTCATATGTCAGCCCTTCGGCATTTTCCATTTTTCTTGGTGAAGCTTCTCAACAGATTCGGTTGTGTATATATTGTTCTTGCTTATTCACCACACTTTTTCTTTTTTCCGATTTCCTCTTTTTGTAGATCTTTGAATTATCTTTCTGTTGCAGATCTCCCTGATACAAATCTTCCTGTAGCAGATCTTTCTGTAGCAAATCCTTCCGTTGAAGCATGTTTAGTTTCAGACTTCTTTATGAATACTTTATTCATTTAGTCAGAGTGTTAGTGCTCTGCAGATTCTGACTTGTTGACTTTCCTTCCTTAACCTTGGAGAGAGATGTCAGTCTTGGGTTCTTCCCAGTCTTCATAGAGTGGACAGGTCTTTTGGTAGAATATGATCATTGAGACACAGTCTACTGATTTCTTGAGCCTGATGCATGATACTAGAAGTCTTTGCTCTGACATTCAGTACGTATAAGTCAGTATTCTGACATTTCTGACTTCTTCTATAGCAGATGCCATAGAAGAGTTGACGTAGATGTTTCTGAAGTAATTAACAACTCATTTTGAGATTACTGACTTAAGTGCTTAGATGTCTTCAATCCTTGTTGGCACTTAAGTACTCGACGATCAATCCAGCTGTAGCTTCTTGCTTCTGATCGTTGAGTCATCTGCTGGTTCTGCTATGTAGCTCTACGATCTTGTCTGTCGTAGGCTTCTAATCGTTGAGTCATCTGCTGGTTCTGTTATGTAGCTCTACGATCTTGTCTGTCGTAGGCTTCTGATCGTTGAGTCATCTGCTGGTTTTGCTATGTAGCTCTACGAACTTGTCTGTCGTAGGCTCCTGTGTAGATCAGAGAGTGATTGACTTTACTAACTCTACAATTTTATCCGAGCCTTGCGGTCCTGACGATATGCTTCTCATGCTTTGTGATCTTCATTGTGCTTTATGTATATAGAGCATAAGTCTATGATCTGGTTTAAGCTTTAGCAGATGATTTCTTATCATAGAGGATTGCTCTATGAACTTCAGGCTTGCTCGAACTGCTTGGTTCTATATGTCATGGAGGACTGCTCTATGAACCTTCAGGTGCCAGATCTTTATTGTAGAGGACTGCTCTACGAACTTTTAGTTGCATTCTCTGCTGTATAATCAAAGGTTGTTTCTGACAGGTAGCATTTGAATATCTTCAGCTTGATTGCTTTGAACGTTGTACATCTGAACTTGCTTTATCATTCTATGACTTAGCTTTGCAAAATTTCGATCTAACTTGTGGTGTAAGTCGTAGTGCAATCGTAAAGTTATGATTTGAACTGATCTACGATCTCAGTTCAAACTAGATGCTATAGATGTACGAGATCTTCATTCAGTTTGTTTAACAGCTCAAGGACAGCCTTCTGAATAATCCTTATGAGGATTGCTGTCATGATTCTGAATACTCATGTAGAGGTTGCTCTTTGACTCTGCTTGGTTCGTAGACAAGATTAGGAGAATCGTAGAGTGACTGTCTATATGGACTCTACGATCCCGAGAGTTAGCCCTACGATGCTGAGACAACTCTACGATCTGCTGAGAGGACTCTTCAATTTTTCGAGCCTTATTCTGCGTTTACCTGGCAGACTCTACAATCTTCCTAGAAGACTCTACGATCTTCTTTTGAGTGATTTCATATGACTTCTATCTGAATGACACTTCACTTCTCAATCAGTCTTTGCTGATGGAGTTGGTGCTTGGATCTTCTGTTTGCTTGCCGATCATTCAGGGTCTTCATACTGATGATCTTTAAGTAGACACTCTATGATTCTGCTTTGAAAATGTGAGCGTATGACTGGCTATGCTAATGGCTTACAGACTCTACGATTGTGAGTGTAGTCTACGATTCTTGCTTTAACTCTCTTGCCAAACTGTTGTTCTTTTCGGTCGATCAGGCCTATCTATTCCAATTTAAGATCAACCTGACAAGTTTGATCTTTCTATATATATAGTCCTTGTACATAGTAATCTTTTGAAGGACTGTACAATGCTATTAACTCATATGAGATCAACTTAATAAATTTGACCTCGTCAATCTAAGTCCTTAGAACATAATAATGTCTATTAACTATTAAGGACTTTACATCTTTCATTAATGCAGACATATTTGCATATTGATTCATTTATCTTTTAAAACACATCATTAAATCTTATAATAGAGAAATAACATTCACATGCATATTCCAAATAATATCCCCCTATTTGATGATGACAAAACAACAATACTAGATGCTTATGCATTTGATGAATGAATCTTAAGATACAGTGAACTACTATATTACTAGAGCAGAAAATGTGAATGTCATTGATGAAAGCTTAAATACAGATTACACAATATCCTAAATACTGGATCCAGATCATACTAGTTCAGTTTGAGATGTACCTTCTTTTGTACTTGTATGTCTTCTATATGATTTTCATGTTGTTGCTGCTCATAACTTCATGTCTCCCCCTCAGTTGAAGACTTCTGGCTCATGTCTTCTTCTGGCTCCCCCTCAGTTCTTGTTTTCAAGGCTTTATCTCCTTGTCCTCTTTTCTGCTTCTTCTTGCTCTTCCCCTTTACCTTCCTTTGTCTCTGCTTGATCCTCTTTCTCTTTTTCTCCCCTTTTTTGTCATCAATTATCTGGGAGAGCTGCTGGATATTTACCATGAGCTGCTCGATCAGGTAGGATGTCTTGAACATTGAATGATTAAATTTGATGATTAGAAATAAAGTACAAGGGCTGTATTAGATAAGATCAAAGCTGTTAGGTTGATCTATTATTAATTGTATAAAAGTCTTGTGTGTTGTACTAAGACTTAGATAGATCAAAACTGTTAGGTTGATCTGTTGATGTAATAAAGTCGTAAAAAGAACTCTACGATTTGTGTCAATGAAACTCTACGATTCAAACAGACTCTACGATTAAGGCAACCAATCGTAGAATGGACTCTACGACTGTGCTTCCGAAGACTCTACGATCAAGACAACCAATCGTAGAATGGACTCTACGATTGTGGTCCAGAAGACTCTACGACCAACCAGACTGTTCTTTCCGAGAAACCTTATATTGGACTCTACGATCAACATTCTAACAGTTGAATAAACTCTACGATGATCAGTAAGAGATGATCCTTTACAAATCAATCACGTAAGCAAGGGTATTCGTAGAGTTGATCATATAAGATCGTTGAGCAAAAAGGCAGGAGACATCATGTTTGTCAGATCAGGAGCCATTCTATTCAAGTATTTTATCTTCATCAAAGTAACTAAAAAAAAAAAAGGAAGCTTCTGCAAATCAATCAAGTCAGAAAAGTCAGGAGTCTGACCCAAGCGCACTATGGAACAGAAAGAAGACTTTTAAGGCAGAAAAGTCAGAAGACTGTGTCCTATCAGACCTATAGTTTGGGAAGACCAAACGACTCTATAAAAGTTAGTGGGAACCTATGTCTGACATCTCTGTCTCAGAGGAAAAAGGAAAACAACCTTGCATGGACTAACAGGTCAGATCAAATAATGTCTCATTAGAGATTTAATGAGCTTTATTAATACAATATTTAGCAGCTCTCCTCTGTGAGGTAACGGGAAGAAATACACGATCCAACGGGAAGAAATCTGAAGCCCTTACCTCTTAAATACGAAGATCAGCAGAAGAAAAGAAGCAGCACTGTACAAAGAAAGAAGAACGCAAGAAGTGAAAAAGATTGAACTGATAAGAAAGCCTGCATTGCTACTAAGCCCTTAAAACATTCAAGCTGATAAGCAACTTAGTAGCACATCCAAATATACATCAATCCAAAAGAGTTCTCTGTGAACTGATATAAGCAAGTCGGTTAGACTTTGAGAGTTCTTAGTGAACTAGTGTAAGCAAGTCTGTTAGACTTGTGAAGTTCTTTGTGAACTAAAATTCCAAGACTGCGGGTCTTGAAGGAATCTTAGTGATTCAGCTTTTGTAAAAGTATCCTTAGTGGATTTGCTGCTGAGAGAGCAGAACAGTGGAGTAGGAGTATTGTGTGCTCTGAACCACTTAAAACCCAAAGTCTCTCTCTTGGTGTCTTTCATTTGCTATATCTGTCATATAATTGCTTGTTGATTTATTAATTTAACATTTCAAGAAAAGATTAACTAAATCTTATTCCGCTGTGTTAAACTTCTGGTTAAGAATTAATCAAGAAAGATAATTTCAAAGAGAAGAAATTTTAAAAGAATCTATTCACCCCCCCCCCCCTTCTAGATTACTATCGTGTCATTGGGAACTAACAATTGGTATCAGAGCAGGTTCTCACATCTAAAGCCTTACAAGCTTGAGTAGATCAAATGGCACTCAACAAGAATGGATCGGAACTCGGTGGAGGTAACCGACCACCTATGTGTAATAAAGAAAAATTTGCTAACTGGAAAGTTCGTATGCAGGCTTACATGGATGCTATAGATGATGAACTATTCGAGACAGTGATGAATGGGCCATTCATACCAATGAAGCTTGCACTATCAACTGAAGATCCAAGCAAGCTTGTAGCAAAGAAAAGAGACGAATGGACGGACAATGAAAAGAAGGATGTTCAAAGAGACAAAAGGGCTAAGAACATCTTGTTTCAATCTCTGGATGATGATCTATTTGAGAACGTTGTCAACTGCAAGACAGCTCAAGAAGTATGGCAAACTCTGTTGATCATGCATGAAGGAACAGAAGAAGTCAGAGAAAATAAGCAATCACTGCTTGTTCAACAGTATGAGATGTTCACTCACATCTCTGGTGAAAACATTACAACCACCTACGAGAGATTTAACTTGCTACTAAACTCTCTCAGATCTTATGGAAAAATCTATCCAAACAGAGATCTTATCATTAAATTCATGAGATCTCTGCCAAGCAAATGGGATGCCAAAACCACAGCCATCCGAGAGTCAAAGAACTTGCACGAGATGACTGTACAACAGTTATATGGAAATCTTCTCACCTATGAGCTGGAGCTAAATCAAAGAGCAGAAAATCTATCTGGTGAAAGAAAGAAGGAGAAAAAAATTGCTATTAAAGCCTCAACCTCAACTCACAGAAGCAATCACAAGGATATCTCTGACTCTGACAAAGATGAATCAAATGATGATGAAGGAGCTGCCATGCTAGTCAGACATTTTAAAAGATTCATCAACAGAAATAGATCTCAGAAGTTCAGAAGCAACAACAGCAAAGAACAAGCAAATGACCTTTGCTACAATTGCAAGAAGCCAGGTCATTTCATTGCTAAATGTCCAAAACCATTGAGAGAAGAGGTGAAGAGGGACAAATCAAAAGCAAATCCAAAAAGAGAATTCAAAAGCTTCCACAAACAAAAGAAGAAGGACAAAAGCTTCATGGCTGAAGGCTCCTGGAGTGACTCAGAAGAAGAACTAAACTCTGAGTCAAGTGATGATGAAGAGCCACAGAAGGCCAATCTGTGCTTAATGGCAAATGAAGAAGGAAGCAGCAAAAAGGAATTCATCATAGATGAGGTATTTGATTTCTATTCTCCTGATTTAAGCATTGATGATCTTAGAGAAGGCATGCATGACTTAATGACAGAATTGCACAAATATATAAAATTGTTTAGAAGGTTATCTAAAGATTACTCTCATCTAAAAGAGGATAAAGAAAAAATAAGCATGGAATTAGAAGCCTCAGTTCAAACTGCACAACTTTACTCTAATCTTGAAACTGAGAATAAAAGACTAAAAGAGATAAATGAGTTGAGCACATATAAAGAATCCTCACTAGTCTCCAAGATTCAGGAACTAGAAAATACTATTTCTATGTGGAACAAGTCTAGTTTGTCTATGGACACCCTGATCTCAAGTCAAAGAGATGTGACTGATAGATTAGGATTGGGATTTGAGAATTTATTCTCAGAACCCAATATGGAGAAGTCAAAGGAAATAAATGAAGGCAAATCCTTTAATTTTAATAAAGGAATTGTGTTCATCAAATCCTCAGATTCTACCACCTATCCACATTCTGCTAAACCTACAATCAGTTTTAACAAAACTCACACAGGTCTTGGATTCAGAAAATTGAAAAATAAGTCAAGCAAAACTCACTCTACGAATCATGAGAATCGTAGAGTTGTATGGAAGCAGAATGTAGATCAGCAAAAGACTATGAGAAATCATAATCCATACAAGTCCTGGACGAACAAAAAGTCACAAATACACACATATCATTATCAATATCATATTAATCATAGGCACCCTCATAAAAAAGATAAATATTTGTTAAGATATCATAGAAGGCAAGGATCTAAAATCAAACAGATTTGGGTCCCAAAAGGTACTAACAAAGCAGGACCCAAACAGATATGGGTACCAAAATGAAGATTGATTTGTTATGCAGGTAAAGAGATCCATCTGGTATCTTGACAGTGGATGCTCACGACACATGACAGGAGATAAGGCTCTTCTATCAGAATTTAAAGAAAAAGATGGACCTACTGTTATTTTTGGAGACAACAACTCAGGGAAAACCAGGGGTTATGGCTCAACTGGGAATGGTGCAATATCTTTCAGTAAAGTAGCATATGTTGAGGGACTAAAGCACAACTTGCTAAGCATAAGTCAACTCTGTGATAAAGGA
The DNA here is from genome assembly GCA_947179155.2 of Hedera helix. Lineage (NCBI taxonomy): Eukaryota > Viridiplantae > Streptophyta > Magnoliopsida > Apiales > Araliaceae > Hedera > Hedera helix. Next base: position 19,420,248 of record OX359270.1, read on the forward strand.
CATCAAGTCACCTTCCTCAACAACCAATGTCAAGTTAGAGACTTGAAAACAAATTCTCTAAAGCTAGAAGGAGTTCGAGAAGGAAATGTCTATGTGGTCAATCTTGCTAAATTAAGTTCAGAACAAATTGTCTGCTTTCTTGCTAAAGCCTCTGAAGATATGTGCTGGCTCTGGCATAGGAGGTTATCACATCTTAACTTCAAAAGCATTTCAAAGCTTGCCTCCAAAGATCTAGAAAAAGGATTGCCAAAGTTAAACTTCATTAAAGAAAAGCCCTGCAAAGCTTGTCAGTTTGGAAAGCAAACAAAGACGTCATTCCAAAGCAAATCAGCAAACTCAAATGATAGAGCACTTCAACTACTTCACATGGATTTATTCGGTCCAGTATCTACGACCAGCCTCAGAGGAAAGAAATACTCTCTAGTTGTAGTTGATGACTACACCAGATATACATGGGTATTCTTTCTAAGCTCCAAAGATGAAACCATTTCACATCTCATCAAGCTCTTCAGACTGATCATGAATGAAAAGGGAGAAAAGATAAAGGCCATCAGAAGTGATCATGGACGAGAATTTGATTTCTCAGAAATGGACTTGTTTTGTGAAGAAAATGGAATAAATCACAACTTCTCAGCCCCAAGAACGCCTCAGCAAAATGGAGTAGCAGAAAGGAAGAATAGAACTCTTATTGAAGCAGGAAGAACCCTCTTAGCAGCAGCTTCTCTCCCTGAATATTTCTGGGCTGAAGCCATCAGTACTGCATGTTATACTCAAAACAGGTCACTCATACACTCAACATTGAAGAAAACTCCGTACGAATTATGGAAAGGAAGAAAGCCAAATATAAGTTATTTTCATGCCTTTGGTTGCCTGTGTTACATACTCAACAATGGCAAGAAGCATCTAACCAAATTCCAGCCAAAATCAGATGAATGAATCTTTCTTGGTTATGCAACAGATAGCAGAGCATTTAGAGTGTTCAACAAGGAGTCACTAACTGTTGAAATCTCCATCCACATCACATTCGATGAATCAGATCCTGAAAAGAAAAGATCACCTTTCAACGAGTCGGCAGACACAAGCTCAACGATCGAAGAACTCAAAATCGTAGAGTCCGACTCTACGGCAATGGAACCAGCGACAGAAATCGTTGAGCTAGGAGAGGAAATCGTAGAGCACACCACATCAGACACTGGAACTCTACGATCAGAACCAGAAGCTGATTTAGAGGAACTCAGACAAGAGGGCACCAGAACAGACGTTCCTAGCAGAATAAAATGGACCAAAGATCACACTCAAGATCTTATTATTGGAGATCCAAACACCGGAATCAAGACTAGAGCTGCAACCTCTAATGAATGCTTTTACCTAAGCTTTCTCTCTCAAGAGGAACCCAAGAAGATTGAAGAGGCCTTAGAAGATTCAAGTTGGATAGAGGCCATGCAAGAGGAGCTAAATCAATTTGAAAGAAGCAAGGTCTGGAGATTAGTGGCCAGGCCTCAGCATAAACCTGTCATTGGCACCAAATGGGTTTTCAGAAACAAGATGGATGAAAATGGTGTGATAACAAGGAACAAAGCAAGACTAGTGGCCAAAGGATATTCTCAAGAAGAAGGAATTGACTACGATGAAACATATGCTCCAGTTGCCAGATTGGAAGCCATAAGGATTTTCCTTGCCCATGCTGCTTACATGAAGTTCAAAGTCTTCCAAATGGATGTCAAGAGTGCTTTTCTGAATGGGGAACTCCAAGAAGAAGTTTACGTGGAACAACCTCCAGGTTTCATCAATCCAACTTTTTCAAATTATGTCTATAAATTAGATAAAGCACTATATGGTCTAAAACAAGCACCTAGAGCATGGTATGAAACCTTGACTAACTTTCTCATTGAAAAGGGATTTACTAGAGGAAGAATTGATACTACCTTATTTTTGAAGAAACATAAGGATAAGACACTGCTAGTTCAAATTTATGTAGATGATATCATATTTGGTTCCTCTGATGAAAAATTATGTGAAAGATTTGCCAAGCTTATGCAGAGCAAATTTGAAATGAGCTTGATGAGAGAACTCAACTTCTTCCTTGGACTACAAGTGAAGCAGACAAATGAAGGCATATTCATTAATCAAGCCAAATATATCAAAGACTTATTAAAGAAATATGGCATGGAATCTGCATCTATCATGAAGACTCCTATGCCACCTGCCACCAAGCTTGACAAAGATGAAAATGGTAAATCCACTGAAATCACTCAGTACAGAGGTATGATATGTTCACTATTATATCTTACTGCGAGTCGACCAGATATAATGTTTGCTACATGTATATGTGCTAGATTTCAGGCTAACCCCAAAGAGTCACATCTATTAGCTGTGAAAAGAATTTTCAAGTATCTTAAAGGAACTCCAAATTTAGGATTATGGTATCCCAAGGAGTCCTCTTTTGATCTTGTGGGATACTCAGATGCTGACTATGCAGGATGCAAAATAGACAGAAAAAGCACAAGTGGAACTTGTCAGATGCTTGGCAACAGACTTGTTTCTTGGTTTAGTAAAAAGCAGAACTCAGTATCAACATCTACTGCAGAAGCTGAATATATAGCTGCAGGCAGTTGCTGTGCACAAATCCTATGGATGAAGACTCAGCTTGCAGACTATGGGTTTGAGCTAAAATCTATCCCTATATACTGTGATAATACTAGTGCAATTGCTATAACACATAATCCTGTTATGCACTCTAGAACTAAGCACATAGAAATAAGATATCATTTCATCAGGGATCATGTACAAAATGGAATTATATCACTTCACTACATCCCAACTGAAGATCAACTAGAAGATGTCTTCACAAAGCCTTTAGATGAGTCAAGATTTAATAAACTAATAAGTGAGTTAGGAATGCTAAATCTAGACCCTTAATGTATGTTTTCTTTAGGATACTAACTCTGCAGGAACAAAAGTGTGCAAGAAAAGTAATGGACATGCTCAACTCAAGTCAACAATTGTCAAGGATCGTAGAATATACTCAAGATCGTAGAGCTCACTCGACGATCATCAAGCCAAGAATCGTAGAACTTACTCAACGACTTTCAATCCAATGATCGCAGAGTATTCCTCAATTGTAGAGACAACTCTACGAAAAACAAAAGAATTGTTGTGTGACTAAGGATCGTAAAGCTCTGAGGAACTAAGGGTAAAATGGTCATCAACCAACTGAAATGAGCCTATCAGAACGTGTCTCAGCAAACATAGAGGGAAGTTTTAAATACTTTGAAAACTGCACGTCGTTCATTTCTTCAGAGTTCAAAAATCTATATATCTCTCTCTCTTTTCTCTCTCAATCCCGAACCCTAAGTTATCATTTCTCAGATAAACCGTTCTTCTCGTTTCAGAAAAACGATCAAATGGCACCTGCTCAAGTTATTTCTGGAAATGAGCTCAACTTTGAAGCTTTCGATATAGCAGATAAGCAGTTCAAAAGAATAATCCAGTTGCTAGATAAAGCTGGACTGCGAGAAGCGTTGGGAACAAATACAAGGATTCTATCAAAGCTTGTTCGAGAGTTCTACGTAAATGGATCCTATGCCAACGGAACTCTAACCACCACTGTAAAAGGGGTTCCGCTCAACCTCACCGCTAAAGAATTCAACCTAGCCCTAGGTTTCAAGCAAGGGGGCCTGACATCTCTAAGTATGGTGAGCACCGAAGAAGGGCTGAGAAGAATGCACCATCAAAAGAATCCAGCACTGAAAGGGTTGAAGAAGAAAGAATTTCCTCAGAAATACGAGTTTTTAGCTGATGTTGTAGGAAAATGTCTCCTCTGTAAAGATTCAGCCCATTACTCAGTCAGTGAGATACAGCTGAAAATAATGACAGCCATAGTCAAAAAGATAAACATCAACTATGGCTCCTTGCTGCTGGAATGGATAGGAAATTGGGTCCTAAATACAGAAAAGGCTAAGGGGACTAGAAAAATGTTCTATGGAAGATTCATCAGCATTCTCCTTAGATCATCATTGGGGGATTTAATTGAGCATGATGAAGGAAAAACCCTCAATACCAACAAAAGGATTACCCAGAAACTCTTTGACAACTGGAGGAGGAACCCAGTTGAAAATAGGAAACTATCTCGGTCAGGGGATAGTGAAGGTACACAGAGTGGTGCAGGGCCATCACTTCTGAAGAACACTCCTGCTGAAGAAGAATCTCAGGAGGTCAGCAGGCATTCTCCGGGTCTTGTCAGAAGAAGGAAAGGAAAAAGAGCTTTTGAGCTTGAAGAACCCCAAGGATCTTCAAATGTGGCTCCTGTTACTGCTCCTGAAGAAAAGGCTGCTTCAGGGGATGAGAGTTCAGATCTGCGAAGAGAGACTCGCAGCAAATATTGTAAGACCCCGAATTTTATGAAATACAAAATTTAATTTTTCTTCATATATATTTTTTTTGAAACAGTAAGTGGTTAAATTAACAAAATTGAAAGTTAAGGATGTTATGTGCAAATTTTATTTTGTCGGACAATATTCGCTTTGTCGGGGAATATTCGTTTGGTCGGGGAATATTCGTGCCGTACAACGGCGCCGAAATAATAAATTATTGGTGGACCCCACAACGGAATATTTGTCGGATATAGAAAACGACAGAAGTAACCTTTTTAAATAAAAATAGTCAACGGAACTGTTAAAATACCGGTGATAAAAGAATAGTAGCATACGGTAGTTTATGATATTTTCTGTAGCACACGGTACTCTACAGTAACACACGGTATTGCATAGTGTCTCATATTTTTGGTCTGATAATTGACACCGTAACTGTTACGCATCATTTCATCGATAATTGTCACTGCATAATATTTTATATTATCAATTCAATAATTGTTGTTGCACTGTTTTTAAAATTATTGAACCTAATAATTGTCACAGTAACATATGCACAGTAATTCACATTATTGAATCAATAATTGTCATTACACAGTAACGTATGCTTTATTTTACATTATTGTTATCTCTATTATGATGTTATTTAAACAGTTGTATTTCATTAATTTATTGACTTGATATCTAAGAGCTAACTATACTGTATTTATAACAATTAGTCATAATAATTGAATTGATAAAGTTATTTGTTTATAATATAAAGTTAGGTGATTATTAGGTGATATGAAATGAATGGTGTAGATTAAAGTGTGAATTATTGTTGAATAATTGAATTGATTTGTTTATAATATAAAGTTAGGTGATTATTAGGTGATATGAAATGAATGGTGTAGATTAAAGTGTGAATTATTGTTGAATAATTAAATTGATTTGTTTATAATATAAAGTTAGGTGATTATTAGGTGATATGAAATGAATGGTGTAGATTAAAGATAATATAATATTTGAAATGGATGGTGTAGATTAAAAGGTGATCTTTAAATGAATGGTTTAGATTAAATGAATGATAAGATTTTTGGCTATAAATAGAAGCATTAACTTAAGGATTTTTCATAAACTTCCTTACTTGTTCTTTCTTTCTCTCTCTAAATACTTCTTGTGAAAGTTCTCTCTAAGTGTGCTTAAGTCATCTTGAGTATTTGTGAAGATCTATAAGTATACGTGTACTGTTCAAGTTAATCAACCTCATTTAAATCAATATCCAGTCACGTGTTACGGTAAGGGATACCATCTTTTTCATCTTCCATTATTCAAACGTACTATGGTAAGGAATATCATTCTTTTCACACTCTTAAATTTATTACGGTAAGGAATGTCATCTTCTTTCATCTTCTATTATTAAAACTTACTACGGTAAGGGATACCATCTTTTTCATCTTCCATTATTCAAACATACTATGGTAAGGGATTATCATTATTTGATTCTCGATAATAATATTGTTTCTTCCTTACTCATAAGACGTGCCTTTTATTTCCATGTATTAAATTGTGGGAATAACCTTACGGAGCGGATTGCCGCCTGTTGGTGAATAACCTTTCGTATTCATTCATTATTAATCTCTGAGAATAACCTTACGGAGCGGATTGCCGCCTGTTTGGTGAATAACTCTTTGTACTCAAATTCTATTAAATTGTGGGAATAACCTTACGGAGCGGATTGCCGCCTGTTGGTGAATAACCTTTCGTATTCATTTATTATTAGTCTCTGAGAATAACCTTACGGAGCGGATTGCCGCCTGTTTGGTGAATAACTCTTTGTACTCAAATTATATTAAATTGTGGGAATAACCTTACGGAGCGGATTGCCGCCTGTTGGTGAATAACCCTTTGTATTAAATTCCTTCACCTTTTGTTAATCAAACCTGCTACGGTAAGGGATATTATTTTCTTTCATACTCCTAAATCGAAATTTATTATGGAACTATTGCTTCTATAATTCCTGAAAATATTATATGTTCCATAATAGTTGAACTTCATTATCTCAACTGAACCTTCCTATTTACGTGAACCTTTCTATTGAATTGTAACCGTTATTCTGAACTGTGGATCTTGAATTTCACTCCACATCATGTTGACAATTTGGACATTATTTGAATCTGTACAAAGTAAACTTCCGATACTTATTGTTATCCTATTTCTTCTGTTCATCATTTATATCATTCTAATCATCCAAAAATCAAGCTGTTGTGAATATCTGTGGCCGGGGGCACAGATGTGATATATTTGTTGAACAGATGATAGGTTAAAGGCGATATAATAGGTTAAAGGCGATACATCTGTTCGGTGTCTTTTATGGCACGTGGTGAATGTTCTCTTTGGCCCGTAGTGCAAAGATGAACTGTTGTTTGGTATGATTATGACCAAAGGCTGAATCTGGTATAATCATGACCGTTGGTGCTATATTGAATATCTTTGGCCCGTAGTACAAAGATGAACTGTTGATGTGCATGATTATGATCAGGAACTGTGAATTTGTATTATCTTGACTAATGATATTTCAGATGATAAAAGTTGATGATGTTTTTCCTAAAAAGAGAACCGAGTGGACATTATAGTCTGCATTATTCTTCTAATAGATTACTCATTCCGCTGCTATTATTGATCTGAACGTTGTTTAAGAATTTAACTGCAGTTTTTGATATAAACCTTGTAGTCTATTGTATTCTATCAAGAACTCAACTGTTGAAGACTAATGATAATTTATTCGTCATTATCTTAGTCATGATATTCTTTACTGGGCTATTTGAGCTCACCCTTTCTTTTGTTCCATTGTTTTTCAACAGGAGATGAAAACATAACAGGGTCTAGCCGGGGAATGGAGTGAGGGTCCGAGGAATAGCTGTCATAGTCTTCACGTTTTGTAAAATAGTGTGGCAATAATAGTGAAGACTTAGTTGTGTATTATTATACACTGTATTGTTGTACGTTGTGCTTTGTTGTAATAATTTTGTTGTAGTATTTTGACGACTCAAGTTTGGGCTGTGTGGGCCCAGATTTGGGGGCGTCACAGTTGGCATCAGAGCTTAGGGATATGGTCTTTAATGGCGATCTGGGGTAGAACTAGGAGGGGAGAGACGAATAGAATCAGTCACTAGTGTGTCCTACCTAAAATAGATTTTATTATCTAATGAGTCGATTTGAATGTAGGAACATGAAGTGATGAGTCAGTTTATTTGAACTAACATTTATTTTGTGACCACAGTTAGGTATGGCATCTGAAAATCAAGAGGTTAACTATGGAATACCCGAAGCAAATGTAGCCGAGAATCAAGAGGCCCCAAACAATCCTCCTGCCAACTCAGGAAATAATGTTCCTGATAACATGATGAACGATGGATTCTTTAGGAATTTCATGCAGTTCATACAGAATCAAGGAAGAGGAAATCCAGTCAATAATAACGGTAGAAACGCTGGCAATTTGAGGATGGTCACTGTTAAGCAATTTAAAGAATTAGGACCACCTGAATTCCACGGGAAGCCTGACCCACTCAAAGCGGAGGCATGGCTGAAGCAGACGACAAAAATACTTGATGTCTTACAATGCGCTGATGATCAGAAGGTGCCATTTGCCACTTTTATGTTACGAGGTGAGGCGGACCATTGGTGGGAAGCGGTAAAACGTATCCAACCTTCACCACTCGAAATGTCTTGGACAGAATTCGAAGAACTGTTTAACGAGAAGTACTTCCCAGAAAGCATCCGCCATATGAAGGAAGTGGAATTCATTAAGCTGGAGCAGGGAAACATGACAGTTTCTCAATATGAAGCTAAGTTTGCTGAACTGTCTCGTTTTGCGACTCATCTAGTAGATGACGAAGCACGAATGAGTCGAATGTTCCTGAGAGGTTTGAGACTCAAAATTCGTCAACAACTTAGTTCTCATAAATTCAGTTTGTATTCAGATGTTGTAGATAGGGCTCAAAGGGTGGAGCAAACAGATGAAACATTGCAACCAAGAGTTAATGATCAGCATAGAGAAAGGAGTGACAACAACCACAGGAACGAAAACCATCGAGGAGGTAACCAACACTTCGGTGGTAATTCCACACCAAATAACAGAAGAGGAGAATCTAGTGGGAACAATTTCAAAAGAAAGAGATTCCATAATAATTATGGAAGGGCACCAGCACCAGTACCAACACCAGCACCGACCCCAGTTTCAAGGGGAGAAGATCGACCACCAGTGAGATGCTATAGGTGTGGTCAGGAAGGTCACATCAGCCCAAACTGTACTCTGCAGTCTAAAAAGTGCTACAGTTGTGGGAAAGAGGGTCATCTTGCGCGGTTTTGTCCTGCCACAAAATCAAGTCCAGCTGCAATGATGATACCAAAAGCTAGCGCGGATAAAGGAAAATCTGTAGTTCAAGGGAGAGCTTTTGTTGTGACATCCCAAATGGCGCGAAACTCGAACGAGGTGATAACCGGTAAGCTATTCATAAATTCTCGTGAAGTCTACGCTTTGTTAGATACTGGCTCTACCCATTCTTTTATCTCACCTGCATGTGCTCAGCGTTTAAACTTAACTCCTGAAAACTTGGACTTTGACTTATCAGTTGAAACCCCATTAGGAGAAATGACCATTACATCTACTGTTTATAAATCTTGCCTAGTTCAAATCAACAACCTCACATTACCTGTTGACCTTATTTCTTTGGAGATGCGTGAATTTGATGTGATTTTAGGAATTGATTGGTTGACTACCCATCATGCTAAAATTGATTGTTTTCATAAGATTATTAGTTTTCATATTCCTAATCAACCTGTCATGCAAATTCAAGCAACTAAACCATTGAAATCTATAACTGTTATTTCTAGCCATAAAGCCATTCGTTTATTGAAAAACGGATGTCAAGCCTTTTTAGCTCATGTCACTGATTTGAACAAAAACACGTCAAACTTGAATGATATTCCCATTGTTAATGAGTTTCCTGACGTTTTTTCTGAGGAACTTTCTGGCTTACCCCAAACCGTGAAACTGAATTCTGTATCGATCTTGAACCCGGCACTAAGCCCATTTTTAAAGTCCCATACCAAATGGCTCCCATAGAACACCAAGAGTTGAAAGTTTAATTACTAGATATCGGTATCATTCATTCTAGTACAAAACTTATATCGAGCGAGGAATGCGAGAAGAGTTTTCAAGAACTTAAGAGCAGACTTGTTTCAGCTCCTGTTCTGACCATACCATCAGGATCAGGAGAATTTGTTATCTACAGCGATGCTTCTGGCAAAGGTCTAGGCTGTGTCCTTATGCAACATGGAAATGTTATAGCCTACGCCTCTCGACAACTCAAAGATTATGAGAAAAATTATCCTACTCATGATCTAGAGTTGGCAGCAGTCGTTTTCGCGTTGAAGATCTGGAGACACTACTTGTATGGAGAAAAAGTGGATATCTATACGGATCATAAAAGTCTCAAGTATTTCTTCACCCAGAAGGAACTCAACATGCGACAACGACGTTGGCTTGAGCTGTTAAAGGATTATGACCACACAATCCAGTATCACCCAGGAAAGGCGAACGTTGTAGCTGACGCTTTGAGCAGAAAATCTTATGCAAGTACAAGTGCACTGCTGACAACACAAAAGTGTATTTTGTACGACTTGCAAAAGATGGAGATAGAGCTAAAGACACCAGGGACCCACTCGAAGATTGCTCACGTGCGAGTAGAACCAACTTTAATCGATAAAATTAAAGCTGCTCAAGCTACGGATCCGGAACTGATAAACATGATAAAGAAAGTACAAGAAGGTGTCATTCCCGAAGCAAGAATCGACGAGAAAGGAATACTTCGAGTCAACTCTCGACTCTGTGTTCCTAACGATCCTGAATTAAAGCATAAAATCATGATGGAGGCACACAACACGCCGTTTGCAATCCACCCAGGAGGTACCAAGATGTATCGAGATCTTCGACATACATTTTGGTGGAACAATATGAAAAGAGAGATTGCGGAGTTTATCTCAAGGTGCCTAACTTGTCAACGTGTCAAGGCAGAACATCAAGTTCCTAAAGGTCCATTACAATCACTTGAAGTTCCTGAATGGAAGTGGGAACACATCAATATGGACTTCGTGACGGGTCTTCCAAAAGTTTCTCAAGGCTTAGATGCAATTTGGGTGATCGTAGATAGATTGACCAAATCTGCTCATTTCTTGCCTATACGAGAAAACTTTTCACTTGAACGTCTTGCCGGTATGTACATAAATGAGATCGTGAGATTGCATGGCATGCCAGTTTCCATAGTTTCTGATCGAGATCCTAGATTCACTTCACGCTTTTGGATCAGTCTACAAAAAGCTATGGGCACTGAACTACGTTTTAGTTCTGCATACCATCCTCAAACGGACGGACAATCGGAAAGGACGATCCAGACCCTCGAAGATCTTTTGAGACTTTGTGTATTAGACTTCAAAGGAAGTTGGGATAAGTACTTGCCGTTGGTGGAATTTTCTTACAACAACAGTTACCAAGCAAGCATAGGCATGGCTCCATTCGAGGCATTGTATGGAAGGAAGTGTCGCTCTCCAATATGTTGGAATGAGGTAGGAGAAGCAAAATTGTTGGGACCCGAGTTGGTACGCTTGACGACCGAAAAGATCCAAATGATCCGACAACGAATACAGACCGCACAAGAACGACAAAAGAGTTATGCTGATCTTCATCGGAGAGACGAAAGTTTCAACGTCGGAGATCATGTATTCTTACGTGTTTCTCCATGGAAAGGGGTTACGAGATTCGGAAAGAGAGGAAAGCTCAACCCTCGATTTATTGGCCCATTTGAAATCCTCGATCGAATAGAAACCGTAGCCTACAGACTAGCCCTACCACCAAGTATGTCTCGCATCCATAACGTTTTTCACATATCTATGTTACGTAAATATGTGAAGGACCCAAACCACGTCATTGAGTTAGAACCAGACGTTATAGCAGAGGATTTAACATACGAGGAAGTACCTGTTAAGATCCTGGATAAGAAGGAGCAGATCCTACGCTCAAAGGTTATACCTCAAGTTAAGGTTTTATGGAGGAACCAAGATACTGAGGAAATGACCTGGGAGCTAGAATCTGAGATGAAATCTAAGTATCCTTACCTCTTCGATATGTCAGGTACGTCAATTTCGGGGACGAAATTTCATAAGGAGGGGAGGTTGTAAGACCCCGAATTTTATGAAATACAAAATTTAATTTTTCTTCATATATATTTTTTTTGAAACAGTAAGTGGTTAAATTAACAAAATTGAAAGTTAAGGATGTTATGTGCAAATTTTATTTTGTCGGACAATATTCGCTTTGTCGGGGAATATTCGTTTGGTCGGGGAATATTCGTGCCGTACAACGGCGCCGAAATAATAAATTATTGGTGGACCCCACAACGGAATATTTGTCGGATATAGAAAACGACAGAAGTAACCTTTTTAAATAAAAATAGTCAACGGAACTGTTAAAATACCGGTGATAAAAGAATAGTAGCATACGGTAGTTTATGATATTTTCTGTAGCACACGGTACTCTACAGTAACACACGGTATTGCATAGTGTCTCATATTTTTGGTCTGATAATTGACACCGTAACTGTTACGCATCATTTCATCGATAATTGTCACTGCATAATATTTTATATTATCAATTCAATAATTGTTGTTGCACTGTTTTTAAAATTATTGAACCTAATAATTGTCACAGTAACATATGCACAGTAATTCACATTATTGAATCAATAATTGTCATTACACAGTAACGTATGCTTTATTTTACATTATTGTTATCTCTATTATGATGTTATTTAAACAGTTGTATTTCATTAATTTATTGACTTGTTATCTAAGAGCTAACTATACTGTATTTATAACAATTAGTCATAATAATTGAATTGATAAAGTTATTTGTTTATAATATAAAGTTAGGTGATTATTAGGTGATATGAAATGAATGGTGTAGATTAAAGTGTGAATTATTGTTGAATAATTGAATTGATTTGTTTATAATATAAAGTTAGGTGATTATTAGGTGATATGAAATGAATGGTGTAGATTAAAGTGTGAATTATTGTTGAATAATTAAATTGATTTGTTTATAATATAAAGTTAGGTGATTATTAGGTGATATGAAATGAATGGTGTAGATTAAAGATAATATAATATTTGAAATGGATGGTGTAGATTAAAAGGTGATCTTTAAATGAATGGTTTAGATTAAATGAATGATAAGATTTTTGGCTATAAATAGAAGCATTAACTTAAGGATTTTTCATAAACTTCCTTACTTGTTCTTTCTTTCTCTCTCTAAATACTTCTTGTGAAAGTTCTCTCTAAGTGTGCTTAAGTCATCTTGAGTATTTGTGAAGATCTATAAGTATACGTGTACTGTTCAAGTTAATCAACCTCATTTAAATCAATATCCAGTCACGTGTTACGGTAAGGGATACCATCTTTTTCATCTTCCATTATTCAAACGTACTATGGTAAGGAATATCATTCTTTTCACACTCTTAAATTTATTACGGTAAGGAATGTCATCTTCTTTCATCTTCTATTATTAAAACTTACTACGGTAAGGGATACCATCTTTTTCATCTTCCATTATTCAAACATACTATGGTAAGGGATTATCATTATTTGATTCTCGATAATAATATTGTTTCTTCCTTACTCATAAGACGTGCCTTTTATTTCCATGTATTAAATTGTGGGAATAACCTTACGGAGCGGATTGCCGCCTGTTGGTGAATAACCTTTCGTATTCATTCATTATTAATCTCTGAGAATAACCTTACGGAGCGGATTGCCGCCTGTTTGGTGAATAACTCTTTGTACTCAAATTCTATTAAATTGTGGGAATAACCTTACGGAGCGGATTGCCGCCTGTTGGTGAATAACCTTTCGTATTCATTTATTATTAGTCTCTGAGAATAACCTTACGGAGCGGATTGCCGCCTGTTTGGTGAATAACTCTTTGTACTCAAATTATATTAAATTGTGGGAATAACCTTACGGAGCGGATTGCCGCCTGTTGGTGAATAACCCTTTGTATTAAATTCCTTCACCTTTTGTTAATCAAACCTGCTACGATAAGGGATATTATTTTCTTTCATACTCCTAAATCGAAATTTATTATGGAACTATTGCTTCTATAATTCCTGAAAATATTATATGTTCCATAATAGTTGAACTTCATTATCTCAACTGAACCTTCCTATTTACGTGAACCTTTCTATTGAATTGTAACCGTTATTCTGAACTGTGGATCTTGAATTTCACTCCACATCATGTTGACAATTTGGACATTATTTGAATCTGTACAAAGTAAACTTCCGATACTTATTGTTATCCTATTTCTTCTGTTCATCATTTATATCATTCTAATCATCCAAAAATCAAGCTGTTGTGAATATCTGTGGCCGGGGGCACAGATGTGATATATTTGTTGAACAGATGATAGGTTAAAGGCGATATAATAGGTTAAAGGCGATACATCTGTTCGGTGTCTTTTATGGCACGTGGTGAATGTTCTCTTTGGCCCGTAGTGCAAAGATGAATTGTTGTTTGGTATGATTATGACCAAAGGCTGAATCTGGTATAATCATGACCGTTGGTGCTATATTGAATATCTTTGGCCCGTAGTACAAAGATGAACTGTTGATGTGCATGATTATGATCAGGAACTGTGAATTTGTATTATCTTGACTAATGATATTTCAGATGATAAAAGTTGATGATGTTTTTCCTAAAAAGAGAACCGAGTGGACATTATAGTCTGCATTATTCTTCTAATAGATTACTCATTCCGCTGCTATTATTGATCTGAACGTTGTTTAAGAATTTAACTGCAGTTTTTGATATAAACCTTGTAGTCTATTGTATTCTATCAAGAACTCAACTGTTGAAGACTAATGATAATTTATTCGTCATTATCTTAGTCATGATATTCTTTACTGGGCTATTTGAGCTCACCCTTTCTTTTGTTCCATTGTTTTTCAACAGGAGATGAAAACATAACAGGGTCTAGCCGGGGAATGGAGTGAGGGTCCGAGGAATAGCTGTCATAGTCTTCACGTTTTGTAAAATAGTGTGGCAATAATAGTGAAGACTTAGTTGTGTATTATTATACACTGTATTGTTGTACGTTGTGCTTTGTTGTAATAATTTTGTTGTAGTATTTTGACGACTCAAGTTTGGGCTGTGTGGGCCCAGATTTGGGGGCGTCACAAATATGAAGCTGAAGAGGTCATTCCAAAGGAGCCAAGGAAAAAGAGAAGAAGGCTAGTAAAGTTAGCCGACAAAAGCTCAGTAGCTAAGGGGGAGCTACTTGAAAGACCTGGCCTTACTCCAGGTGAAAAGGAGTCATCTGAAGCAGTTGAGCCTATGGATGCTCCACTATTTCAATGATGAAGAGGATGACATTGAAATAGTGGCCGTTGGAAGAAATGAGCAAAGGCACCTTAACTTCAACTGCCTGATAAAATTCTTGCCACTAATGCCATTCCACCGAGCTCTGGTGCACAATGCATGGGATCAACTCTTCTGGACCTTCAGAGCATATCCCAATGTGATGATTATTGCTTAGGGCTACCCTCAGAATCTGTTCTTTGCCCAGAAGCTCATCTCTAGCAGCCCCTTTTCCCAAACTTTAGGGCAAAAGGTACATTTTATTCCTCAAACCCTCATTCAAAATCATACACCATCACATATGTTCAATAAATTTGAGGAGTCCACAAGTACTCATCCTGCATCAAGCTCTACGACCCACATTTCCCCGATCGTAGAGTCCCCACCATCTACGATTGGTGGTCCAGAAAGCATACATGATCAAAACGTAGAGTGCCCTCCAGACTCTCCTGAAATTATGCCTACTCAGCAAACAATTCCTCCGGCTCCATCTTCAAGACTCCTGTTAACACACGAGGATATTCCCTCCACCTCTGGTCACGAGTACTTTCATATTCCAAGCTCTATGGCCGACCAGGGACAATCATCTCAACTTCTCCAGGAAATTTTAGACAAGGTATCTCGGCTTCCTACATTTGAGGGCTTAACTGACTTGACAAGCCATATCCATACAGAGATACAAAACGACCTGGCATCAAAATCCCACAACCTTCAACGTAGAATGGGCGACATCATTGATGCTGCCAATGGTCTCTCTACCAGTCTGAACAACCAATTTTTCACAAGACTAAAGCAGCTAACGGCAGCAGTCTCTGAAAATCTCAAGGAAAGGGATAGAGTTATTCTGCACGCCTTGAACTCACATCAGCAGGCCATTGTTATTCTTCAAGAAACAAATAATAAATCTATCACCCTCCTCAATAATGAAATCATTGCCTTGAAGGACTCTCTCAGAGAACAAAAACATCGATCGAATGACACTTTGTCATTGGTGGAGCAAAAACAAATCATGGCTAACGAAAGACTCCAAGCTCACCAAGATGATGTAGCTGTCACTAAGACCCAACTTTAAGAAATTATTCAGGGCATCCAGTAGATTTCAGAACAGGTAGCAACACTTAATGATGCCAACAAGGGGGAGAAGAAACTGAGCACAGTAGAGCAAACAAGAACTAACTCTGATCACAGCAGAAGAGGAAGAGCACCTCAAGGGATGAAGATGGTTCAAACTTTAATATATCCTCCTAGATTCGAAGCAGTACCATCTCGTCCCAGACAGGAGGTGACAGCAAGACCTTCTTCCTCAACTATGAGGACTTCTGGCTCACAACAGGAGGTGGTAACAGCAAGACCTTCTTCCTCATCAATGAGACCTTCTAGCTCACAGGAATGGTTTCAAATTAAAGAAGAAGAAGCTGTGTTGAGGGAAGAAGAACTAAGAAAAGCTGAAGAATAAAGTAGAGCATTCTTCAGGCAGAGGGAAGAAGAAGGCAGGAGACCTCCTACCAGAAGGAGATAAGTTATTTTTTTTCTGTTGTTTTCTCAATTGTATCATCTGACAAAAACATCAATAAAATTCATATTTTTTTTCTCTAGAAAATACAGCTGCTCACTGTATGATTAGGCATTCAATTACTCTTGCATTTTGCCTATATAAATATGCTCAAAATCACTATCTGTTAATAATGTTGTCATCATCAAATTGGGGGATATTGTTGAACATTGAATGATTAAATTTGATGATTAGAAATAATGTACAAGGGCTGTATTAGATAAGATCAAAGCTGTTAGGTTGATCTATTATTAATTGTATAAAAGTCTTGTGTGTTGTACTAAGACTTAGATAGATCAAAACAGTTAGGTTGATCTGTTGATGTAATAAAGTCGTAAAAAGAACTCTACGATTCAAACAGACTCTACGATTAAGGCAACCAATCGTAGAATGGACTCTACGACTGTGCCTCCGAAGACTCTACGATCAAGACAACCAATCGTAGAATGGACTCTACGATTGTGGTCCAGAAGACTCTACGACCAACCAGACTGTTCTTTCCGAGAAACCTTATATTGGACTCTACGATCAACATTCTAACAGTTGAATAAACTCTACGATGATCAGTAAGAGATGATCCTTTACAGATCAATCACGTAAGCAAGGGTATTCGTAGAGTTGATCATATAAGATCGTTGAGCAAAAAGGCAGGAGACATCACGTTTGTTAGATCAGGAGCCATTCTATTCAAGTATTTTATCTTCATCAAAGTAACTAAAAAAAAAAAAAGGAAGCTTCTGCAAATCAATCAAGTCAGAAAAGTCAGGAGTCTGACCCAAGCGCACTATGGAACAGAAAGAAGACTTTTAAGGCAGAAAAGTCAGAAGACTGTGTCATATCAGACCTATAGTTTGGGAAGACCAAACGACTCTATAAAAGTTAGTGGGAACCTATGTCTAACATCTCTGTCTCAGAGGAAAAAGGAAAACAACCTTGCATGGATTAACAGGTCAGATCAAATAATGTCTCATCAGAGATTTAATGAGCTTTATTAATACAATATTTAGCAGCTCTCCTCTGTGAGGTAACGGGAAGAAATACACGATCCAACGGGAAGAAATCTGAAGCCCTTACCTCTTAAATACGAAGATCAGCAGAAGAAAAGAAGCAGCACTGTACAAAGAAAGAAGAACGCAAGAAGTGAAAAAGATTGAACTGATAAGAAAGCCTGCATTGCTACTAAGCCCTTAAAACATTCAAGCTGATAAGCAACTTAGTAGCACATCCAAATATACATCAATCCAGAAGAGTTCTCTGTGAACTGATATAAGCAAGTCGGTTAGACTTTGAGAGTTCTTAGTGAACTAGTGTAAGCAAGTCTGTTAGACTTGTGAAGTTCTTTGTGAACTAAAATTCCAAGACTGCGGGTCTTGAAGGAATCTTAGTGATTCAGCTTTTGTAAAAGTATCCTTAGTGGATTTGCTGCTGAGAGAGCAGAACAGTGGAGTAGGAGTATTGTGTGCTCTGAACCACTTAAAACCCAGAGTCTCTCTCTTGGTGTCTTTCATTTGCTATATCTGTCATATAATTGCTTGTTGATTTATTAATTTAACATTTCAAGAAAAGATTAACTAAATCTTAATCCGCTGTGTTAAACTTCTGGTTAAGAATTAATCAAGAAAGATAATTTCAAAGAGAAGAAATTTTAAAAGAATCTATTCAACCCCCCCCCCCTTCTAGATTACTATCGTGTCATTGGGAACTAACAGGATGTGTTCCCAACTTCAATCTTAACATCCTGCTGAGTGAGCTCTATAGTCTGAGATAGAGATTGATTTAAATTTTCTATTTTCTCAGAAAGAGATGCAATAGATTCTTCATTGTTCTTCCGAAGTTTCAGGATTTCTTTCTGTTGATTTTCTAAGGACTTCTGATATGTTTGATCTTGTTGAAGGAGCTTGAGAGATATGTCTAAAAAGGATGCTTGCATTTCCTTGTGGAATTCTTTTGCTCCAGAGATAGCCTTTGCTGTAGTAAAAGTCTTGAAGATGTTCTCAAAAGCAGTGATTGTATCAAAGAAATCATTGTTCGATGAAGAAGGAACATCAAAGGGTATATTAGTGGGAATACTTGGCAGAGACTGGTTTGTTGCAGTCGTAGAGTCAGGATGCTTTACGACCATTGACTCCACGAGTCTATTTTTCTTCTGACCTTCATCTTGATTTACCAACAGTAAATAAGGAATGAATATACTTTCTGCATGGCGATAGACTTTGAAATGTTGACGATGTTTGATTAGCAGATTTGGAAAGGATTGAACTCTCGGGAAGTTTTGAGAAACCAACTTTAGATTGGGAAAGTGTGAATAACACCAACTGATGAAGCTCGTATCTCTGAAGTAGATAGCTTTTAACCATGGCATCCAAGGGTAGAACCTTCTTAACTCCTGACCCTTATGGTCATATAAAACTGTGGTTCGATCGAGCTCAATGTCTTGAAACTTGCTCAGTAAATCTTCCTTGGTTATTGAAGCTACTCTGATTTGACCATTGCCGTGATCAATCCATTTGTTTGGCAACATAGCCCCTGGCTTTTCAACTGCTTCCAGTATAATCCTCATTTGAATACTTGATGATGAGGCTGCTGGAACATGATGATCAAGACTTTCTGACTCAGCATTTTCAGAGCTCGACTCTTTTTGGGTTTTATCTTCGAATGTTGCTTCCTTTCCTTTCCATTTGTCAGAGACTTTAGCTTTAGAAATTGATTCCTTTGGAGCTTTGACCGGTTCAGCAGCCGTTTCTTCTGTAAACATTTCTTCACTTCCAGATTTTGACTCACTTGGAGTCATATCTTCTTCAACAGGTACCTCCTCACTTTCATCACTGAGATCAATGAAGTTAGGCAAAACATCTCCTGTATTTTTATTCCCTGGGAATTTCATCATTTGTTGAAGACGAGCGCTTTGTCTTTTTGCTGGCTTAATCTTCTCAGCTTTCTTGAGGGATGATTTTGGTGGAATGAATCCAAATGATAGAGACTCGTCAGATGAATCATCTTTACTTGAACATGCTTTCCTTTTTCCTTTGCTTTCCTTTGAATCTTTCTTGCTGCTGCTAGTCATCCTTAACCTCTTATTTTCCATGGGATTCTTCTTCCAGTTGTCAAACAGTTTAGGAGACAAAACCTTGTGAACATTCAAAGTCTCTCCCTCATCATCCCTAATTTTATTTTGCAGTTTCTGCTTCAGGATGATGCTCAAGAATCTTTCATAGAATACTTTTGTGATTGGCTTCCCTGGAGCCTTTATTTTCTCAACCTCCTTGACTAACCAGTCATATAGCATCACACCAAAGTTTATGTTCTTCTTCATGACAATGGCAGACATGATTCTTAGTTGAGGATCACTTACAGTGTCATGAGCGGTGTCTTTGCATAAGATACATTTGCCTACTATCTCTGTCAGGAATTCGAACTCTTCTGGAAACTCCTTTTTCTTCATACCCTTGAGTTGTGGATTCTTCACATACCCCATCTGTGACGACCCCAAATCCGGGTTCCATAACCTCGAGTTTGGTTCTCACTATTCAACACATTACTAACAATTAAATACATACATTGCATTTAAACATCGCGGAATAATACATATTGGTTCCCTTCAAAAGGTTACAATACCAGGGTCTATCAACCTTAACATAAAACGGTTCCTATCATAAGGAATTACAAAAGGTTCTTCAACAGTAAATACACATTAAATATCTAATTAGCATGCATAAGCTAACTTAATCTCTGGCTTTTCCTTTTCCCTTATCCTTCTTTGAGCAATCAGGTCTATCTGAAAAATGGTTCATGATATAGCAAGAATGAGCAACTAGTTTGCTCAGCAAGTTTAGAACAATCATAGAGATTTAATATATCATGAATGAATGGGAAATATCATCAATGATTCAACAATAGATATAACAATTGTGAATGAAACAAGATTCAAATTTTTAATAAACAGAAGATTTGAATCTTAAAATGCTGAGCGGTCACTAAGGACCATGAACTAACGAGGGTATAATAGAGTTTCCTCTGACCCTTTGAGTTGTTTGGTTTTCAAGGGGATCAGCCTATTCAACCCGCTGTATATGCATTACATTTAGTCACTGGCGCCCAAAGTCGGTTTTCCGACACAAAATCCCCTAATTTAGGGTTGTTCAATTCTCAGACTTAATATAAGAAATCCGCACCCAACAATGGTTTGGATAAGCTTTTAGAAGTATTCAAGTTATTGAATTTAGAAACGTAATGTCTAGCTGAATTATTAGCTTAAGACATTTTAAATACAGTTCATGAATCAAGAACTAATAAGCTTCAAGTGCACTAAGTGCGATTTTATAAACAATATGGATGTGGGATAATTTTAAATAATTAAACCACTTCAAGCTTTGACAATAAATACAAGTATAGAAACTTGTTCAGCAATAAATGAGTAGGGTTAGAGAACTTGCCTGTCTGCTCAGCTACAATAAATGTCTAGCTTTAACTAACTTGCTTTGAAAGACCTAACATTAATAAAGTCGGTCTAATAATTAGTACGGCGTATTTGCATAACTATACGCTTAATAATGAACTTATTTATCACACATAAGTACTAACACATAATTTACAGAAGTCAAAACAATATTATTAACCTTATAGACTCTTAATCATTTTAGGTTAATAATTTAATAAGTTAGAAAATATTTTTCATAAGCGTTAGACACTTATTAAACCCTTAAACAACTTATTACAACTGTTTAATTAAATCATAATTAAATTCAATTTATTTTATTAACTCAATCCCTATTTAATTACTATTTAATATTGATTAAATAGAAATTAATTAATTAACTCTAGTTATTATTTAAAATAAATAATAACTAATTGTACTTACTTATTATTTAATTATAATTAAATAATAAATAATTATTAACTTAATTTTAACCTTCTTTAATTTAATATTAATCAACCAATAATTAACTAAGTAATTAACCTTACTTATTATTTAATTTAAGAAAATTAAATAATAGTTTACTAATCTTAATCCTCTTTAATTATTATTTAATGTTAATTAAATAATAATTAATTATTTAATTCATTATAATTATTATTTAAGGTTAAATAATAATTAAATCATTCTTATTTATTATTTAAATTAAATAATAAATTATTACTTCTAATAACTTAATTTCCATTAATCGTTATTTAATGCTAATTAAATAATAATTAATTACTTAATTATCCTTATTTATTATTTAATAATATTTAAATAATAAATAATTCATTTATAAATTTTATCTCTCTTTAAGTATTATTTAATAGGCATTAAATAATAATTGCTAATTTATCATCTTTATTTATTATTAACATTTAAAATAATAAATAATAAATTTATTTAACTTAACCATGATTAGCTAACTAGATTAATATTTAAAATATTTAAATATTAAACTTAATGAAAAATATCCTCCCCAATATTATTTTTGTATTATTATTATTTTTGTTATAATTTTAAATTAATTTTCAAATATTTAAATTAATTAAAATTTACCCGAATGGCATTTTCGTAATTAAGTTGAAAAACCGGACCGATGGCAATTTCGTAATTAATCAGAAAACTGATCCGAGGGCAAAATGGTAATTTTGCCAAGAAAAACACGGAGGGGCAGAATCGTAATTCCGCCAAAAATTTCTTACCGCGCATGGCGCGCGTTTCAGATTATACGGCCCAAAACGACGCCGTTTTTGAAAAGCCGGATACGGCTTCCGCGCGTACGCGCGGAGTAACTTTTTACGGACACCAAACGACGTCGTTTGGCTCCGTGTTTTCGGTGAACAGTGGTTGCGCGCGCATTGCGCGGAAACCCTTAAATTTTTTTTCTTCTTCGCAGAATGTGAACAGTGTTCCGGCACACACATTTTAAATAAAAATATACCATCAAGTAAGCTTTAAATCCTCAATAAAAATCCAAAAAAATTACCAATCACCTTATATTAATTTATAACATGAAAAATTAATTTTTCATGATTTAATATTATTATTTTTTTATAAAAAAATTTACATCACATAAACTACCACAAATCATAACTTTTTGTGTATAACTCCATTTTGAGTGATTCAAACTTTGTTTTTCTCATGATTTAATGTTCTATAATATTAGAACATCAAACCTAAGTTTTATAAAAATATTTTTGGACATAAATTCCAAAACTTGTTTACACACTATTAAACACATATTTTAGCATATAAAATATATCAAAATACAAACCAAACCTATTAAACTCAAGCATGACATAAATATTACAACTACACATTAATAACTATATTAACATGTTTATACTAACATGATGATTTATTTAATTTAAAAACAAAACTTTATTTAAAATAACCATTACCTTGATTTAATGGTCATTCTTCTTTTTCTTCCAAAATAAGTTGTGAAGGAATATGACATGAACCAAGACTCCTTATCTTCTCTTAGTATTTTGCTCTCAAATTTTCTCACCCTCTCAAATGCTCTCTAGCTCTCTCTTTTGTTTGAAAATAAAAGATGAGAAATGACTTTCAAAAACTACTAAATTGTAAGTATACTTGCAAATATGATAGATACATAATATATCTAATAATTTAGCCCATGCCCCTATATGGATACTTACACAAGAAAGCTAGCCATGACTTAGTTGGTGAAAAGAAGCATGGTTCATGTACTTAAGAAAATAAAACAAGCAACCATTAATTAAATAAATGGAAAATAAATTAAAATAAAACAAAATCAATTTTCTCTCTCATCTCCCAACATGATGATCGACTGATGGCTTTTAATTTGTCCCAAAATGAGTGTCACATTCCACTTTTAAACAATTAATAGTTAATTTAAGTATTTTCCAAGTGGGCCAATCATTGGGCTTTAATTTAAAATACCAATTGGGCTTCTATTAAATTGTTTGGGCTACTAAATTGTAAAATTTTATTATTCTCCACTTGGGCTACTAATTGACCCATGTTGGGCTAATTTAATAATTTACACATTAATTATTCAATCCATGATTAAATAAATAATTACATTGAATAAATAATTAAATATTATAACCCATAAGTATTAAATTACTAAATGGACTAATAAATATTATTATTAATATTTCACATTATTTACATTAATTAATAATCATATTAATTAATTTATTATATTTAATTCCCTCATTATATTCAATTTAATTGAATATTTAATTAATAGGAAACTTATCAATTATTTTGATATTAAAACTTTAGGGTTTGTTCACTAATTTAATAACATATTAGTGACCCCCTTTAATTAATTTTAGTAATTAATTATATAATTATTTAATCACATAATTAATTAATCACATAAAAAGATTTAAATAATCTCGTAAAACTAACTCGTTGGAAATTAAATTAATAATTTAATTAATAAAGACGTGGAAATTCTAGGACATTACACCATCAACCTCATTCCTTCAACTGTATCTATTTTTTCGAGAGATGATGAATCTTCAATGGTGATTCCCAGACATTTGTTGATTTCGGTATCATCTATCTTGAGTTTTTCTTCTTTAACTTTTGAAACAAACTCATCATCGTTTACTACTGCGTTCTGATAGAACTCTTTTACCAGAACAGAGTAGACCTTGGTGTTTGCCCCCAAACATTTTGAGAACCCAGCTTCCTGCACTATTGTAAGAATATCCTTGAATTTCTTTTCAGAAGACTCAAACTTATCAAAGCCGAGTTGGATGCCGGAAACAACTTGACAGTTTTCAGTTTTCCATATCAATGATTTTGTAAATTGGGTGTTTGGTCAAATGAAGGTTTCAGTGAGTAACTGGGGTGTGATTGAGATGTATATAGATTTCTGGTATCTTTTATGTTTAGGGTTTGAAGAGTTTCTAGGTTTCAACAATGGTTTTGGTACAGGATGAGTTTGTACGGTTTAGAGAAATGGAAACTGATAACTGATGGGAAA
This sequence comes from Hedera helix, assembly GCA_947179155.2. Classification (NCBI taxonomy): domain Eukaryota; kingdom Viridiplantae; phylum Streptophyta; class Magnoliopsida; order Apiales; family Araliaceae; genus Hedera; species Hedera helix. Next base: position 19,444,565 of record OX359270.1, read on the forward strand.
GGACAATCGTCAATTTGAAATTTCTTTGCTTATATCAGTTCCCTCGTAAGTTTGTAGAAGACACGTGTCGGATATTCATTTGCAGGACGTGGTCTTTATTTTTGCATTTATCATAACTGATGCATAACTAACCCACTTGAGTTTGGAGAGCGTGAACATTATTTCCCTGTTTGACAGACACCTTGATCAGTTCGTAGAGTGACTTGCTTTTCACTCTACGATTATCCAAAAAAAACTTTGGTCAATAGTGAATTCTGATGATTGAGATTTCTTTACCCAGTTCTCTTCTCATGTTCAAACGGCAGGTGGATCATTCCTTGATGAAAATCGACTTTGGTTTGAGAAAATTTCTTTTTCCTTTTACATCGGGAGCTCAGAAGGAAAACAGGTGATGTAGCATTCAATCTTTTAACAGAGTTAAGGAATCTCAGGGAAGGCATGCCTCTTAGTTTGAACCCTAGGGCTTGGTTTGTCTCTGAGGCGCTTTATCTGAGGAAAGACTGCTTTGGTATGGAAGAGGGAATGTTAATCACTGTATGACATGAACTGTGAGCAGGTAATTGGCTGTAATAGGTTCAAGGGAAGGATGGTTTATGGGGAGTGTGATCGTAGACACATTATGTTCTACGATCTAGTTGTTGATCATAGTGACTCTAAAATTTGGAGCAATATGGCTGATCTGGTTTTTAATCGTAGAGTTTAGAGACTCTACGATTTGGGGATGAAGATTTAATGGGTTCTGATAACTTCTTCACTTGTTTCTGATTATTGCTCCCCTATGGTCAATGCTTTCATTTCTGAGGTAGATGGTCTTCTAGTGAATATCCATTTTTGGTTAGTAGAGTACCTTCCTTAGTATTGTCTACTCTACGATTCTTTAACTGGTGCTGCGATCGTAGAGTTGGTTTGACCTTGTTAGGCTTTACCCTATGTATTGCTAAGCTTGACGTAATGTTACTCCCCCACACTTGTTACTGCCACCTTATGATTGGATTCCCTATCAATGAATTATTAATTATTCTCTTTAAAATTTGGCTTTTCTAAAATCCCTTTTTCTGACATTATGATCGTAGGATTTGCATTCTTAGCTTTCTGTGATAGTAGAATTGATTCGCATTTTAATGAGAACCTTGTCCTTGCATTCCTCTTTAAGTGGTCTTTGGATCAGTCAAGACACCTGCAGGTTAAATTTTCTAATTTGGTACCCACACTTATTTGGGTCCTGAGAGGTTAGTAATTTTAAGTACCTAACATTATCATATTTTGAAATCTCAATGTGCATAGTAATGAATTAATGATGATAGTTATTTTATGTTAAATGAGTATGTGTGTGAGAGGTTTAAGATTGATAAATCACTTTTTCATGAAGTACTGAGTTTTTGAACTTTAGTGGAGTGATGATCAGTTCTATGTATTGTGCTTCAATGGCTCGTAGAGTTGATCAGTCTCTACGATCCTTCAGAGTGCAACAATAGATATGACCATACTCTACGATTTATCAAGAACTCAGATTAAAACAAAATTGAAAGTAACTCGAAAGAAAGTTAAGGTAGGATAAATACCAATCAAGGCTACCTCTTTGGATTTTGAGAGAAACAGAGTTAATGTAAGGAAGTGAGTATTGCTAAAGATAAATCTTCAAGATTTCCTCAATTATAGAAGGTTAAATTCAATCTCAACACTAATTTTTCTTTATCAATTGAAAGAACTCTCATATGAGTACAAGTAATATTTAATAAATGATATGACATGGTTTAACGAGAGTATTTTAGGAGGATAATGATTCATTTACAAGATCTTGAGAAATGAGGATAAATAATATAAATAACTTGTTATGCAGTACAATAATTGATAATTTCAATACTTGGAGGAGATAGGATAAAATACCTCACTGTTGTCAATCACTTGACAAACAGTGGTTCTGATATTGATGAAGCATAGCTGTTATTGCAATGATTTGCAGTCCTTTCGGTTTTTATTATTGACACCATAAATTTCTTCATATAGCTGCATAAACTGATGCATCGACCAAAACCTTTGTGATGTGGACAGAATACTTTATTCCTGGATAACCTGGATTTTTAACCTCAGGTTCAAGTTGTTAAGAAGGGCAATGACACACATAGTTGAGAAGTCCATAGATTTAATCGTTTTGACGGTTGATGAAGGAGTGAATGTCCTAGTTCATCTAGAAGGGGGGGGGGTTGAATGGATCATTAAAACTTTTTTCATTTATGAAGAAATCATATTAGTTATAAATGATGGGATCAATTCAAGCACAACGGATTATACTTTTAAAAACCCCTTAAAGATATATGAGTCATTTCAATTTAGTGTGTTAATCTACAGTATGGGTGATAATAGATTTAGCAGTTATTGTGCAAAAATGTAAAAGACATAAAGTAAATGACACAAGAGATTTAAGTGGTTCGAAGACTGAACAACTCCTACTCCACTCTTCTACTTTGACAAGTAGGAAATCCATTAAGGTTTAGTCCTCCGGACTAGGACACTCTTGCCCTCATCAAATCCAACAGACTTGGTTTCTTCAGTCACATTAAGACTAGGACACTCTTGCCCTCATCAAAGCCAGCAGCTTTGGGACTGTAGACTAAGCCAAGCAGACTTAGAATCTCTTGTACCCTTCGATACTCAACAAGTCCAGCAGACTTGATTTCATTAGTTCTCCATGTCGAGAAACTATGACCCTCATTAAGTCCAGCAGACTTGAGTAGTTTGTTTGTTGGGTTGTGCTGCTAAGTAGAACATTTGCTCTTCTTCATCTTTAGGTACTTAACAGCTGCTTGTGATCAACCTTTGAATGCTGCTGATATTTGTCGTTGATGTTCTTCTTCTTTTTGAATTCAGCAACTACCCATGATCACCCGAAATGTACTGCTGAGTTCTTTCAATAAGTTTTTTGCTCAGCAGTTGTGTTGAACACTTAGCTTGTATTTCACACAGAATTCCATTATGTACTCCTCTTTTCTCAAAGTGTTCTTGGCTTCTTTGATCCTTCGATTCTTAGCTCATATGCCAGCCCTTCGACATTTTTCGTTTTTCTTGGTGAAGCTTCTCAACAGATTCGGTCGTGTATATATTGTTCTTCCTTATTCACCACACTTTTTCTTTTTTCCGATTTGTTCTTTTTGTAGAACTTTGAATTATCATTTCGTTGCAGATCTCCTTGATACAAATCTTCCTGTAGCAGATCTTTCTGTAGCAAATCCTTCCGTTGAAGCATGTTTAGTTTCAGACTTCTTTATGAATACTTTATTCATTTAGTCAGAGTGTTAGTGCTTTGCAGATTCTGACTTGTTGACTTGTCTTCTTTAACCTTGGAGAGAGATGTCAGTCTTGGGTTCTTCCTAATCTTCATAGAGTGGACAGGTCTTTTGGTAGAATATGATCGTTGAGACACAGTCTACTGATTTCTTGAGTCTGATGCATGATACTAGAAGTCTTTGCTCTGACACTCAGCACGCATAAGTCAGTATTATGACATTTCTGACTTCTTCTATAGCAGATGCCATAGAAGTGTTGATGTGGATGTTTCTGAAGTAATTAACAACTCATTTTGAGATTACTGACTTAAGTGCTTAGATGTCTTCAATCCTTGTTGGCACTTAAGTACTCGATGATCAATCCAGTTGTGGCTTCTTGCTTCTGATCGTTGAGTCATCTGCTGGTTCTGCTATGTAGCTCTACGATCTTGTCTATCGTAGGCTTCTAATCGTTGAGTCATCTGCTGGTTCTGTTATGTAGCTCTACGATCTTGTCTGTCGTAGGCTTCTAATCGTTGAGTCATCTGCTGGTTCTGTTATGTAGCTCTACGATCTTGTCTGTCGTAGGCTTCTGATCGTTGAGTCATCTGCTGGTTTTGCTATGTAGCTCTACGAACTTGTCTGTCGTAGGCTCCTGTGTAGATCAGAGAGTGATTGACTTTACTAACTCTACGATTTTATCTGAGTCTTGTAGTCCTGACGATATGCTTCTCATGCTTCGTGATCTTCATTGTGCTTTATGTATATAGAGCATAAGTCTATGATCTGGTTTAAGCTTTAACAGATGATTTCTTATCATAGAGGATTGCTCTATGAACTTCAGGCTTGGTCGAACTGCTTGGTTCTATATGTCATGGAGGACTGCTCTATGAACCTTCAGGTGCCAGATCTTTATTGTAGAGGACTGCTCTACGAACTTTTAGTTGCATTCTCTGCTGTATAATCAAAGGTTGTTTATGACAGGTAGCATTTGAATATCTTCAGTTTGATTGCTTTGAACGTTGTACATCTGAACTTGCTTTATCATTCTATGACTTAGCTTTGCAAAATTTCGATCTGACTTGTGGTGTAAGTCGTAGTGCAATCGTAGAGTTATGATTTGAACTGCTCTACGATCTCAGTTCAGACTAGATGCTATAGATGTACGAGATCTTCATTCAGTTTGTTTAACAGCTCAAGGACAGCCTTCTGAATAATCCTTATGAGGATTGCTGTCATGATTCTGAATACTCATGTAGAGGTTGCTCTTTGACTCTGCTTGGTTCGTAGACAAGATTAGGAGAATCGTAGAGTGACTGTCTATATGGACTCTACGATCCCGAGAGTTAGCCCTACGATGCTGAGACAACTCTACGATCTGCCGAGAGGACTCTTCAATTTTTCGAGCCTTATTCTGCGTTTACCTGACAGACTCTACAATCTTCCTAGAAGACTCTACGATCTTCCTTTGAGTGATTTCATAAGACTTCTATCTGAATGACACTTCACTTCTCAATCAGTCTTTGCTGATGGAGTTGGTGCTTGGATCTTCTGTTTGCTTGCCGGTCATTCAGGGTCTTCCTACTGATGATCTTTAAGTAGACACTCTATGATTCTGCTTTGGAAATGTGAGTGTATGACTGACTGGCTATGCTGATGGCTTGCAGACTCTACGATCGTGAGTGTAGTCTACGATTCTTGCTTTAACTCTCTTGCCAGACTGTTGTTCTTTTCGGTCGATCAGGCGTATCTATTACAATTTAAGATCAACCTAACAAGTTTGATCTTTCTATATATATAGTCCTTGTACATAGTGATCTTTTGAAGGATTGTACAATGCTATTAACTCATATGAGATCAACTTAACAAATTTGACCTCGTCAATCTAAGTCCTTAGAACATAATGTCTATTAACTATTAAGGACTTTACATCTTTCATTAATGCAGACATATTTGCATATTGATTCATTTATCTTTTAAAACACATCATCAAATCTTATAATAGAGAAATAACATTCACATGCATATTCCAAATAAAGTTCATTACAGAACTTAGAATGGTTCTTAGCATTAAAGGTGTTTAATTCGCCAAGAAACCTAGGTCTTATCTGAATTATAAACATGTGTTGCAACATTTTTGTTTGATTAGAGGAATCATTGAAAGAGGAGACGACACCAAAGAGATGGTAGACTCTAGGAACAACATTATAACTTCACGAACTAAAGCATTTTCTCAGTAATTCAAATGATCTCCACTTAGAGAAGATGGGTATTAGATACCCTAGGCAATTGACTTTAGTGCAAGTGAAAGATTGAAAGTAATATATCCTCAAACCAATCACATGTGGATGTAATAAGCATATACTTTGTAATCTTATTCGTTTATTAATAAAAAAAATTATTTACAGACATTTCTTTATTTATGATTAATTGGTTGAATTAATTAAATGGATAAACCCACAGTTTTGAGCAATATTTTTAGAATCATGATGTTGATCATGCTAATCAGATCTAAATTTAAGATAGCTTAAAACTAAAATGTTCCTCATCATGGGATCACTAAAATGAGGATTAGTGAATCTTGATAGATTAGTACATGTTATGCTTGCTCTTTTGAAGATGATGATTAATCTCATAATTATTTATGTAGAGACACTAAAGTAAGTATGTAGGTGCTTATTGAAAAATAACTTCATTGAACGTTACTCGCTTAAGGAACACCTAATGGAGTTTTACTTGCCTATCAATAGAAATTCTTAATGTGATAGTAGTACACGTAATCTTGGAACTTGAGATCATCACAGTAACTTGTGTATGATGAGTTATACTTTGTTATATTCCTTAAGACTATTTGGGTATAAAAAAAGATATGCTAGGGAATAATAAGTTGTATATGAAGATAGGTGAATGATTAATAAATGATCTGCCATTTTCAGTAAAGGGGAAAATATCTTATGTTGTTCGATAAATGACAGCTCAAAAATCATTAGCCAGGGTGAAATGAAAATTAAAAAAGAGTTTCTAATTTACATTAATATGAATTGTGCATTTGAGAATTGAAATGCATATGATTAAATAAAATAAGTCTTGACAGTAATTCCATATCTTATATTTAATTAGGACATTATGTGGTAGAATGATTGAATTGTACAGTAACTATTCGTGAAATTGGTTCTTTTTGATCAAATGTTGAAATTCATATTTGTTGGACAAATTTATGCATATGTCTGGTTAGATTTAATGATAACAAAATAATATTTAATTTATGAATTTATGTTTATTTATTTTGAATTAAAGGAGTTTAATTCAAAATAAATAATATTAGAATGATTCTAATTTATTTAGCATACAACTGATTTAATATGAAGAGCCTAAAGAATCACACCGCAAAATATAAATATTTATTTTAGAAGTAAATGGCATAATGGTAATAATAAATTAAGTATACTTTATTTATACTATGGTGATAGAATATATTAAATAGTTTAATATTTATAATTAAGTATTTTAAAATACTAATTATAAATTAATAAGAAAAGTCATATTATTATTATTATTATTATTATTATTATTATTATTATTATTATTATTATTATTATTATTATTATTATTATTATTATTATTATTATTATTATTATTATTATTATTATTATTATTATTATTATTAGTATTATTATTATTATTATTATTATTATTATTTAGTTCCTAAATAATTTAGGAATTAATTCATAAGTAGTGGTATTATTATAAATAATTAAGTTTTTAAATGGTTTAGGAATTACAATTATTATAATAATTAATTTAGTTCATAATTAGATTAGGAGTTAAATTAAAACTCCACTCCTAAATAGTTTAGGAGGATTGAGTAAATCTATAAATAAGAGGGGTCAAGTTATAGATTAGGGTTACTCACTATGTTGGAGTATTAGAGAATACTTCATATTTTTCTCTACAATCTAAAGAACTAAAAGAGAGAAAACATTAGAACTAGTCTCTCATGGTTTGGAGAAATCTAAATCTACTTCTTCAATCTATATTATCTCTTGGTGGATCACCTTTAGAGGTTACACACTTGGGTAGCTAATGTTGATCCGTAAATTTTAATTGGTGGATTTGAAGAAGAGTACGAATGATTAAGGGATGTGAACTTGTAGCTATTCAAGAGTTTAATCTACAAAGGTACAATCTCTTATCCTTCATCAATTAATAAGTATCGCATAAGAAAGATCTTGGTATTTGATTTGTTAAAAAAAAAATACGATTTATTGAATGTTTGCGTTACGTTATACAATTTGATTATATGTATGCCTTGTTTTTGTAAACCAACACCTAATATCTTTCGTAAAAATAACCGCTTTACGTATAGTTGAGACTTCTGCACAGTCCACGGATAAATTTTGGTGAATGACTTCTACACTCACACCAAAGACGTCTTAATCGTTATCTCTAACAATGAAGTGAAGACCCACACTACCATTTCCCTGTATTAAAGCATCACACTTTATTTTCGCCATATTAGAGGGAAGCTTAAACCATTTTACATTATGTATTAGGGTAGAATCTAGGGGGCCCATAGTTATCTCACTTAACTATTTTATCGACTAAAATTCTTGAAAAGTAGAACATACTTTGTGTACTAGAACAATAGGTGAGAAGGGGGTTAAATAGATTATTATCATTTAATTATTTTTTTTTGGCTTTTTTGAATTGTATAATAAAATAATTACTACGTGATATATAAGATAAATAAAAAGAGAAAAAACAAACCACATAGTGCACAACAATTTAGCTGGTTCAGAAATTACAACCCGAGTATATTGCTACATCTAGTCTTAAGCTGTTCTCTATGACTTGGGATCTTATTATTGTCAGTATAAAAACTCCTTTCACAAGTGGAAAAACCATTATAAAGTTTTATACCTTTACTTTAAAACTTTTCTTACAACTACTTCCCTTGGAAAGTAACTATTTGATGCTTGCCCAAATGTGGTTATAGCTGTTACCTTGAGTTCAATTATATTTTATGATCCATTCTTAAAACAAAAGTCTTCCCTTTACCTCACAAGTTCACTAAAGACCCAACTTCTCATTGATATCTCTATGACTCTAGTTTTGGTCTTAGGCACACTCTTTTTTCTCACAGTTACATACAATAAACTAATTTACCTACTATTCCTTTTTTTTAAATGTTTGTCTAAAAAGTGCTTCTTACATAAGCAAATGTATATAATTATGTACAGTTTATAAAACTTTAAATAAATTTTATTATGATGGTGTATACTTCTTAGATAAGCATATATATAAAAGCTTTAAATAACTTTAATGATACGCACTTCTATGATAAACAGATATAAATTCAAATTTAAATATCAAAGTTTAATAAACTTTTACGTCTGTGACAAATAAATATTATGTAACTCAAAAATATAAACAACAATATATGTTACTACAAATGCATATTTGAATATTTTGTTTTGTTTGATAATGTATATTTGTATCCAATAGTTTTTGTAAAATCCTTAATAATGAAGTTGATGCACAAGGATTTAGAATAGAAAGATCAAATTTGTTAAGTTGATCTTATAAGCTTAATGAATATATAATGATAGGATCAAAAAAATTGCAGAGTTTACTCATGAATTGTAAAGACTGACATTCTCCGTTCTGAGTTGAATAAGGATCGCAGAGCATAATCCGATCGTAAAGCAAGATAAGCTCATAAAGTTAAAGTGGAAAATCGTAAGGTATATGAAGATTGCAAAGTTGTCTTCGTGATCGTAAAGCAAAGTGATGATCGTAGAAGCCAGCACTAAGTCCATAAGGCTGAATGACCCTCGTAGAGCTGAAAGATCGTAGGGATAAAAAAAGTCAAATAACTAAAAGATAGTAAAGTTGATTGCAGTGCAAAAAGAAAATTCGTAGAGCCTGCCAAGAAAAATGCAATTTCTTAAAGTTGAAGGATTCAAGAAACTTTACTATTGGGAAAATCGTACAGTATGATAGGTCTAACAGTGGACTAACATCGAGATGAATTGAAGAGTGAAAGCTTCGAGATGTCTGCTGGTCATACCAAGTTCAAAATAAAAATCAGACAAGATTGTGTCTAACGACTATTTGTCTAAGTAACACAAGACACTAGGTTTTCATTTTTCGTAATATGATGGAAAGGCAGAGCTGAAAGCAAGCTAATACAATCCCTCTGTAGCAAAGTCAAAGATCCTTAAGAATCAAGGCATTAAATGAGCAACGATTACTTTTCAACTAAAAAATTCTAAGGTCTTCTACAAAAGGGACATCAGGGTTCAATCCTAAAATAAAAAAAAATAAAAAAGAGACATTAAAAGCCGAACCGCTGTCAAAATATTAAAGCTCTACCCTACGATCAAGAACAACATGTTATACTACTAAGTCCATACTCATTGGACTTAAACCCACTTAGCAGCACCTCTCAAATCACTCATCTTACTTGTGATTATCTTAGTGACCTCTAGGTTACCAAGTCTAAGTGACTTAAAGAAATCTTAGTGATCTGGTCTTAGTGACATCTATCAAGTCTAAGTGACTTGAAGAGATCTCAGTGATCTGGTCTTAGTGACCTAGTCTTAGTGACATCTGTCAAGTTTAAGTGACTTAAAGGAATCTTAGTGATTCATTGTCGTAACGGTTCTAAGTGGACCTTAGTCTTAGTGACCTGCATCCTTAGTGGATTTGTGACGACCCCAAATCCAGGTCCCTTGAACCTCAGATCTGGTTCATCACTGTATAACTTTCTTCTTATCATTTATGACTTACAACAATATTATAATCGCTATATAATCATTTATTTAAAACTTTACAACATCTCTTTCTATTCCAGAATCGCAATCTTTACAAATTCCAAGTATGTCTCAATATCATACATGATACGACATTCTATTACAATCAATTTGAGTATTTAAACACTCACAATAAATATTAACCATTTCTTTAATTACACAATCAATTTACCTGTCCCTTTCGGACTCATAATTACTATAATCGTATAGACTTTTGGTGAAAGTAATATGCATTCCTGATCTTTGATTCTTTAATGAAATCTTCGGATATCTCGCACTTATCTGAAAGTGTTGATTTTATAACAAAAGTGAGCACGACGGCTCAGCAAGTCTAATAGTTATACATAACACATTACATGCTTCACATGTTATACATATTCTGCATTATATTCCTACATCATGCATTTTATGCTTTTCATTTTATGAATACTTCATACTTCTCATGTATCTCATATAATAAACAAATAATCTTAAGCAATTCATGCATCATATTTAGTACATATTTCACATATAATTATATGTCATGCTTTTCACATATCACAAATATCATCAATATATCTTCATATCAATAATTTAATATCACATTGTAGCATAGTAATGCACATAAGAGCAAGTTCTGAAAAACTTGTCTGGTTTGCTTCTACCTTTTACATTTATTTTGCGTCTTTCGTTCAACCTACAATTTATATATGAAATTAACATCATCATTAGTTACACTGCCAGCGCGGTCAACGCTGAAACTAATGTAATTTCAGCGCAATTGGCGTTAAATCTGTTTTTCAGATTTTTTAAAAATCGCAAATTTTGCTAGTTTTTTTTTTTATCCAAAACACGATTTTTCCTTTTTGTTTTCAAAACCCATGATCTTATACAACATATATGCCCAATTAAATTGTTTTAAACATATACCCATACATATACGGAATCAAAATAATTAATAATTCACATAAATTTGGCTCTTGATGCCACTGTTGGTTTATCAAAATATAACATACATACAATCTAATTGTAATAGCACAATGGAAATAAATAAAATCAGATTTTAAAAATTTTACAAACCAATAACAATGATCTTTCTTATGCGATAATTATTAATTGAGGAACGATAAACGATTTATACCTTTGTAGAACCAAGCTTCTACATGTACAAGTTCAATTTTCTTTAATCCTTCGTATTCTTCTTCAAATTCACCGATTAGATTTCACGAATTAATGTTAACTCCCTAAGTGTATAGCCTCTAGAGGTGATCTACCAAGAGATCTATGAATTAAAGAAGTGAATTTTTGGTTTATCCAAATCATAGATGGCTAGCCCTAATTCTCTCTCCCTCTAACTCCTTATATGTAGATAATTATGAAGTACTCTCTCAATTCTTGTGAAAGAGTGTGTAACACTAATCCATAATAAGACTCCTCTTATTTATAAATATAGACAACCCTCCTAAACTATTTAGGATTAAGGTTTTAATTTAATTCTCAATCTAATTAGAAACTAAATTAATTAATTAAAATTACTAAACCATTTAGGAACTTAATTATTTAATAATGAGATTATTTCTTATTAATTAATTACTAAACCATTTAGTTACTTAATTAGTTATTATAATTACAATTCCTAAACCATTTAGGAATTTAATTATTTAATAATAATACTACTATTTATTAATTAATTCCTAAACTATTTAGGAACTAAATAGTAATAATAATAAAAAGACTCATCTTATTAATTTATAATTAGTATTTTTAAAATACTAAATTATAAATATTAAGCTATTTAATTTATTCTATCACCATAGTATAAATTAAATATACTTAATTTATTATTATGATTATGCCATCCACTTTTAAAATAAATATTACTCTTTTGTAGTGTGACCTTTTAGGTTCTCCATATTAAACCGGTTGTAGAATAAATTAATTATAACCATTATAATCATATTTATATAAATAAATTTAACCATTTAATTTATTAATAAATAATATTTATTCTTACAATAAGGGTAAACTCCTTTAGTGATCAACGACTTTTCAAATAATATATATTTCAACATTTAATCACAAAAGAACCTATTATGCGAATAATTTTCGTATAATTCAATCATTCTACCACTCAATGTCTCAATCAAATATAAGACAAGAAATTTTTGTCAACCCTTATTTTATTTCATCATATGCATTTCAACTGAATTGCTACCACCCAAATAGGGTATTTTCTACCACAAAGCAACCACCCCAATCCAGACACATCATGTGATTAAAGAGAAATACCCTAAAAGAATTTGCACAATCCGTGTAGGAGAGAGAATGCACTGGACAATCTTTGTAGGATGGTCACAACGTGGATGAAAGAACGTTTATCTGAGTAATGAGAGTGATTTGGTGAATGATACGTAGGTCGGAGATGATTCGTGGTTGTTTAAGAAGGCGTAGAGTTCAGCTAAAGAAAGGAGTGCAGGCTGTTTATGAAATAAAACCCCAACCGGGGTTTTTTTATTTTTCAGAATTTTGAACTACCGTTGCGGCAGTGGTCGAGCACTACGGCGGTCAAGGCTACTGCTGGAAAAAAAATTCATGGACTAAAGCCACCGCTGCAGTGGTAACAAAGGAGTGCGGCGACGGCTGAACCTGCTGCTGGGCTTTATTTTTGCTATAATAAAATTTCTCTTTGGCTCAAGTTTTACATTGTACCTGAAAGTAATGTAATAATTTCATCAAAAATCAATTACTAAACATAATTTTGATCAAAAATCATAGAAATTTGCATTTAGCCATATAGCTATATTAATTAAAATATAATAATAAATAAGTACTATTTAAATAAACATAAAAATAACAAAAACAAATTAATAATAATATATAATACCAAAATAGTAATAATGATAATATAATACTAAAATAGTAATAATGATATAGTACTAAAATAGTAATAATAATATAACACTAGAATAGCAATAATAATGGGTTGCCTCCCATTTAGCACTTTATTTAAAGTCTTGAGCTGGAATACTCCCTGATTCACTTCTGGTCGGATAAGATCACTGAAGTCTTATGTCCTTCAACTTCACCCCCCAGTAATGCTTGAGCTATTGTCCTTTCATTTTGAATGTATTCTTGGATATTTCATCTTCAAGTTCCACCGCCCGATGAAGGAATACCATAGTAATAGTAAACAGCCCCTACCATCTTAATTTTAATTTTCCCGAAAAAAGTCTTAACCGAAAATTATAAAGAAGCACTTTCTAGCCATCCTCGAACCTTCGTTCCACTATTTTCTGATCATGCCATCACTTTGTCTTTTCCTTATAAAATTTGGTGTTTTCATATGATTGAAGACAGGATTCATCCATCTCATTCAGCTGAAGGAATCGTTTCTCACCAGCTGTATGTACGTCAAAATTGAGCTTTTTGATTGCCCAATATGCATGATGTCCGAGTTCAACTAGTAAGTGACACGCTTTACCAAAAACCAAGCAATACGGTGACATCCTAATTAGTGATTTGTACGCTGTTCTGTAAGCCCACGATGCCTCATCTAATTTCCTCGACCAATCTTTTCTGTTGGGATTCACCATCTTTTCAAAAATATGCTTTATCTCTATATTATAAACTTCTGTTTGACCACTGGTTTCCAGATGGTAGGTCATAGCAATCTTATGGGAGACCCCATATTTAGTAAGGAGGGCAGCAAAATATTAATTGCAGAAGTGTGAACCCCCATCACTAATAATTGTTTGCGGACTGCCAAAGTGCAAAAAGATATTTTTTCGTAGAAAGTTAAGTACCATTTTGGAATCATTGGTCAGCAGAGCAACAGCTTCGACCTATTTGGGTACATAGTCTACAACGACTAGTATATATTGATTATTATAAGATGACGGAAATGATCCCATGAAGTCTATACCCCAAACATCAAAAAAATCAATTTCATGAATACTATTAAGGGGCATTTCATGTCTTTTAGAAATATTTCTCGTTCTTTGCCAATTGTCACATCTCACTACAAAAGAATGAGCATCTTTAAACAAAGTTAGCCAGTAAAACCAAGACTGTAACACCTTCTCTGCCATTCTCTCCCCACCAAAATATCCTTCGTAATCAGATGAGTGACAGTGATGAAACACATTTTCTATTTCCTCTTTTGGCAGACATCTCCTCAGAATCTGATCCGCATACTGCTAAAATAGGAAAGGATCATCCCAGACATAGAATCACACATTACTCAAGAACTTTTTCCTTTGCTAATAACTTAAGTTTGGGGGTTACCTTGCCATTTTCACCTTTTTGCTCAGTTTTCTCTAACCTTAAGAGCTGATCATCTACTTGGTTTACAATCCCCTTTTTATATCAAATCTCCAAAACAAATTCATGGAGCAGAAGAACCCATCTGATCAGCCTCGACTTGGTATCTTTATTGGATATTAAATACTTAATGGAAAAGTGATCAATGAAAATGATTACCTTCATTCCGATAAGATAGGATTAGAATTTGTCGAAGGCATGCACAACTGCAAGTAGTTATTTCTCAGCGGTTGTATAGTTAAGTTGTGCATCTGTGACACCCCAAGATTTTAGAGGATTTTCAAATGAGAATTTTAGTTAATTATATAAAGGTTATCAGATAAAACCTAGTTATGAATGACATAATATATTAAGGAGCAATTAAATGTAATTTATTATGTGATTAATATGATAGAAATGACCTATGTGGTTGAATTGATAAAGCGAGACACTTGGCGTAAATAAGGGTCTATAGAACGTCTAAGGATTAGCTAGTTATTTAAAGTGCGTTAGTGATGAATCAGCTAATGAAATTATGATAGATATGGAAATATGATGTTTAAATGTTATTATAATGGATTTAAGATGAATGATTGTTGTAATGCCTACATTAAGGCAATTTGAAAAAAAAATTATGGTAGGACACTGGATTGTGTCAGTTTGTGATAGGATGAATGTATGTTTATGAATGTATTTGATGTAATAAAGAAAGAAGGATTAAAGTTAGAAAATAAAGAAAATAAGGACGTATATATGAATTGATGTTTTAAGTTATGAAAATTTATAGCGAGTTTAATGAATAGGCCCTAAGATATTATGTTACAGGAATAGCAAGGTAAGGCACGACAGAGTATGCACAGAAAATAAGGAATAATTTAACTTAATCGATATATTGGGATTAAAGAAATGATACCAAAATGAGGTGTGAATATTTGGAAAGTTGTGAAGAGATTGATATTATTGATTGAAATGAGGTATGTAGTTATACGATATGTAGAAATAGAAGGTAATACACCCGAATATGAGTAGAAGGAATATAGATTGTATGTAGATTGAGAATTTGCATTATGTGGATAAGTAAAGAGACGTAAAATTTCGAAGAAGATATTATGAGTTTAAAAGGATAAATGACGATGAATTTTGGTAATCCGAGTAAGGTTCGCTTTTCGAGGAAGCGCTTTATGTACAAATAAGTAATTCAAATATATTGAGATGTCGAAAAGTAAAATTGATTGAATGAAAAACCGAAAAGGGTTAGTAGAAAATTAAGAATGAAATGTTATGCGAATTGGCATTCATTGTGAATTTCTATTATTAATTAATGAAAAATTAATGTTCAAAGTGTGACAAGTATTTTGGGACAAGCCAGGTATGGATTAATTTGATGAGGAATAGAATTTAAGTATAATGAAACAAGTTTGGATTAAAAAGGGCTTGAAATGGTTTGGAAATAAGCAATTTATGAATATAAGGAATTAAAATTTCCTAGATTTTGTTGCTAAAGACAATGATGTCCTTGACAAATTGAAGAATGACCATGGTATCCTAGAATGGTGTAATGACCAAGCTATCCTTGATTTGCAAAGTGAAATGTCTTAAATGGCATTACCATGCTAGGGTTAAATTAACTAAAGAGGAGTTAATTGCTAGCAATATACATACAACATATGTATGTATATATTTAGTAAGTATAAGCTAAGTTTACATAGTTTATTTCATTCTATCTTCCAAGTAGCAAGAGAGCTAAAGAGAGAAAGAGAAGAGAAAAACTAGGGTTCTTGCTAAGAGCTCAAGAGATTGACAACAAGTGAGCAAGAGAAGGAAGAACAAGCTAGCAAAGTGTAGTTTACAACCATAAGAAGGTTCAAATCTAGAAGGAAAGAAGCCATAAGAAGATAAGGTTCAGACTAGCAACCCGAGGCAAAGAAGGATAGAAAGGTCAAGCGAGGCAATACAGGTTAAGTATATAAAGCAGAACAGACAAGTTTTTCAGACTTAATTGTAATGATTATTTTATGTGAACTATATGATAGTAAAAGATGTGGAATGTGCCCTATGTGCAACTACGTGATTTAACTGCTAAGTGAAATATGTGACATTTAAGCATAGCATGGTTAAGTAAGGAATGCATGGCGCATAAATATAAATTGTAAGCATGAAAGGTGTTATCTGATTGACTTGCTAAGCCTATGTACTCACTCTTGCCATGAACTAACCTTTTCAGGTAAAGTACGAGAAGACCGGAAGTTCCGGTTAAGCTAAAGGTAAAGAGTGCTAAATGCATAGAGAAGCATGAAGGAAATTTGTTAAGTGTATCTGTGTAATGTTCCTGTAAAGCAGATAAATGTTAAACCTTAAAGGCGATAAGAATGGATGTGTGACTTGTAAATCTATAACGATAGCTGTGAATGTAATTTGTTATGAGAAATGTTGTAACAAGATAAAATAAAGGTATTATCGGTAGTCGAGTTTTATATGTAATAAACTCGTATGTATGGTATTGATGTATATAAACAGGAACAAGGATGGAACAGGCGTAAGCAAGCAGAGTTATGTATGTATAGATTAATGATGATAAATTATTCACAGGTCATGTTATGTAAATCATAATATATTTGATTCTGATTATTGTAATAGACTAGGTCACAATGAATAAATGTTTGACCTAAGTTTTAATGAATAGTAAGTAAACGTTACGTTCCTGAGACAGGTGATGATTGTAAGATAAATAAACAGATTTATGGACTATATTATGGTCAAATAATTTGTATAAAGGATAAGGATTAAGTTTTAACGCACGAGATTCCAGTTAATGTGGTTTAAAGTAATGATTATCTTATTCAGACATAATTAGACTTAATTAAGGGAAGGTGGGATCTCGGTGTGCTATAGCATCTGTCAGTGTTTTGCTTGCATAGTAAATGGTGTGGAAAATCTTTTATTTCTATTGACCTAACACTGCCCCAATTGCATAGTCACTTGTATCACACATCAATTCAAAGGGTAACCCCCAGTCAGGAGAAACTACTATGGGAGCATAAATTAATTTCTTCTTTAGCATATCTAATGCTTCGATGCAGGCATTATCCACCTTGAATCCTTTTCTAGAAGGCTAAAAAGTGGCTTAGTGATTTTCAAAAAATCTTTTATAAATTGCCCATAAAAGCCTACATAGCCAAGGAAACTCCGAACTCCCTTTACAGATGATGGTGGTGGAAGCTTTTCAATGGTCTCTATTTTTGCTTTATCGACTTCAATACCTTTTGTAGAGACTCTATGCCCTAGAATAATCCCTTCTTCCATCATAAAATGGCATTTCTTTCAGTTTAATACCAAATTTGTTTCCACACATCTCTTTAACACCATAGTTAAATTATGACGCCCCCAAATTCAGACTATCTCAACCTCGTATTTAGTGTTCACGATCCAACACATCCAACACCACTAAACAATATATATTACTATTATAAAAATAAATAAACATACATAGTTCATTTCAAAAGGGTTTACTACAGTCCCAAGGTCTCAACCTTAACAAAATACATCACGACTATCCTATTAATATAAAAGGGATCATGATTTACAAAACAAAATAGTAATAACAAACTATTCCTAAAGCTTGCCCTTGCCCTTGTCCTTCTTGGAATGCTCAGGCTTAACTGCACTTAGTTCATGATATATATAGCGAGAGTAAGCAACTACTATGCTCAACAAGTTTAAAATAATTAATAAAGACATATCATGAATAAACTGCGAATGAAATGAAGTACCAAACAATTGAAGGTAGTTGATGAATTTACTAATAGAATAATCAAAGTTTAAATGAAAAAATGAAGAATGATTATTTACTACTGAGTGGTCCAACCGACCATGAACATTGACAAGGAATCAATCATTTGAATGACCCTTTTATAATTCAGTTTGTACATAAGGGATCAGTCTCTTGTATACCATGTGTATGCATACCATTAAACTCTGACCGTGTCAGACAAACGACACTTATAATTCCCTATTTAGGGGTTGTTCTCTCAATATAAGATTTTCGCACCAACTACTGGTTTGGATAGCTTTCATAAACATTAACTTTATATGTCTAGCAAGAGCAAATAGCATAAACTATTTCTTGAACAGTTCATGTAATGAAGAACTTTAAATAATTTATAGTTCAATAATAGAACAGTATTTCAAATGCACAAAGTGCGGATATCAATAATTTGCATTTATGTGGAGTAATTAACAATACATTAAACTACTAACATGCTTGAAAATAATAATTTAAATTTGAGTTAGGAAACTGGAGTGATGTCGCAAGCACCCAAAAATAAAATCTTATTTTGAAAAAATAAATATGTAGTAGTGCAAGTAAGAGTCGATCCCACAGAGAATGATTAATTTAATTTTATGTTTTGTAAACCAAAATTGGGGGGTTTTTAATCAAAGAAATAATTTAAATAAAATTTACTAAAATAAAAATGCAAAATATAAATAAGAAGAAAAAGCCTTGGTTTAAGTTAACATCCACCATCAAGAATTTACAACTGATCACTGATGCAAGAATAACTCAATTCATATTTTAAACATTCACAGTAGGCCAAAGTACTACGTCACTCCTACTTCATGAATTTTGAGTACCCCATCCATCACGTTATTCTTCATAGGTAAATTCAATCTCCCTTGCACGTGACATGAACGTTTTACGCCCTTTTTCACGAACAAATATTGGAGATAATTATGAAGATTCTTTAACTTTAGAATGGGATCCTGCAAAATAAAAGATGAAAATTTGTTATGAGTAAAATGTAATGGAATAGAAATAATTGCAATATTATCAAAAATCATTGGCAAAAAATTTAATGAAGCTTCATCCTCCTTCAAATCTTATTTTAGCTCAATTGCTTCTTCTTCCTCTAACTTCAAATTGTTGGTAATTGCAATCTCTAACTTTTTCTTGTTTATTTCCTCAACAACTTCCGCCACCTTAGGCATGTCATCATAAAAAATAACATCATTGTCTATATTAACACTGTCCGCTTTATTGATGTTGTTTGTTTTCTCTTACTTCAGTGATGGAGGGACTGTCTTTTCTGAATCTTTTATATCGTTCTCATTTTTTAACACTTGTACACTTGTATTCTCTGTTGGATTATTCACCGTTTGAGAATGTAATTTTTTAGAATCTTGTTCCTCCAATTGACTAAGTGCGATTGCCATTTGGCCCATTTGTTTTTTCAAATTCTGTATATTTACCTTTGTTTCCTGTTGAAATTGCAAAGTGTTAGTGCTAAGTTGCTTAACTATATCCTCTAAAGACATATCAGAATTAAATGATTGGTCCTGTTAGTGTTCGGGGTATGAATGCAGGTATTGTTGATAACTTGGAAAATTCTGATTTGTAGACAGATTCATATATGGATTCTCATAGCCAAAATTAGGATGATCCCTCCATCCCGAAGTATACGCGTTTAAATAGGGATCATATTTCCATTGGAGTTGACCAAGGAAACCACTTGCTATATTGATTTGTTCATAGAACTCCTCTCGAATAATGCGGCTCATATTAGTTGGATGTCCTACCACCGCACAAATCCTACAAGCTTCCATTTGTTGCGCATTACCTGCAACCATTTGATAAACAAGAGAAGTTAGGGTATCAATTTGTTGCTCAAGAGAAGAAATAGTTACCCCATTGACACAATCATGCATGACTTCCATCCTTAACCTGCACCACTAAATTAAATTATGAAAAACTAAAATAATAAAATCTAAGAAAAATTACTAAATTAAATAAATATTTACTAAAGCACAAAATTAAATTAAAATCATTCCCCGGCAACGGCGCCAAAATTTGGTGTGATGTCGCAAGCACCCAAAAATAAAATCTTACTTTGGAAAAATAAATATGTAGTATTGCAAGTAAAAGTCGATCCCACAGAGAATGATTAATTTAATTTTATGTTTTGTAAACCAAAATTGGAGGGTTTTTAATCAAAGAAATAATTTAACTAAAATTTACTAAAATAAAATTGCAATAAATAAATAAGAAGAAAAAGTCTTGGTTTAAGTTAACGTCCACCATCAAGAATTTACAACTGATCACTGATGCAAGAATAACTCAATTCATATTTTAAACATTCCACCGTAGAAAGAAATACTCGCAGGTGGAATAATTTTTCTCCTCTCTCCTTAATTTTAGATAATTAGACACACGCATTCTAAATTACCCTCACTATTAAACAACCCCCGACACGTGCTAAAGATTTAATTTAATAGCAGCTTTAAGAATTAGAGAGATAGTTGAACTAAATAACACAAGCCACGCGTTTGCATTTAATTTAGATAAATATTTTTCCTAAGATAAAATAATCTTTTGATCTGCAAAACAATTATTAAACTTAGTTGTGTCACTAACAGAAGTAGATTAATATGAATAATAAACTAGTAGTACTCTTAGCAATTAAACAGACCAATCATAAAATTAAGCACAGAAAAATACTCAATACTCAAAATATAAATTGAACAATTAAAATAAATTAGATATCACAGTGTATAAATCTTGATGGCTTCAATCACTTAAACCAAGAAAAATAAATTAACTACTTATAATTGTAAAGAATACTAAATAATATAAGAGAGAATTTTTCTAATAGAAAAGTTGTCTGTTACATTGTGTCTCAAGCCCTCTATTTATAGGCTCCATAAACCTCCTAACTTGTCCAAACCCTAATAGGATTTATAATTAAAAATAAAAGAAAAATAAAATAATTATTATCCTAACCCTAATTGGAAGTCTAACTAAAATATTAAAAATAAAATAAAGAATTATTGCTTCCTTTTCCAAATTAAAATCAGATTTTTATTCTACTGATTTATCATTGCAGTGTAAGAAATCCAAAATAAGGAAGGAAAAGGAACAAAGTCTGCCAATCACGCGCCTGGGACCACATCATGAAGAGAGAGAAAAAAACTGTAACAGCCGCCTTTTTCCTTCAATACCGTTGGCGTGTGTCGATCACGCGCCCGTGCCATGCAGCCCATCCCGCGCATTGCGCGGACCAGTGCTTTTGCCAAACGACGGTGTTTCCTTCCCAAGAATAAGCGCGCATCACCGCGCGCATTGCGCGTATGCAAGTTCCGGTTAATTACGAAAATGCCACCGGTCTTTGCAGGATTTACAGATTTGCCCCCAAGTATTAATTTTCCTACAAAAATAATATAAAATAATTAAAAATAATATAAAAATACTAAAAATCCTAAAAACACATAATAATTAATAAAACACCTAAAATACTAAAAATAAATAAAAACACATAAATATAAAGAAATATAAAATTACCTAAATTAACATAAATTAACTAAAACCCTATAAAATCTATTAAAACCAAAATAAGCTAAATAATTAGACATTTAAGCACATAATAAATATAAAAACTAAGTATTAGGGAATAAAAATATCGTATAATTTAACCCTATCAGAAACTTGCCTCAGTCGTAGACTACAACTTAGACGACTTAAATTACTGTTCTTAAAAGACCTAATATTAAATAGGTTTATCTATCAATTAGTAACCCACAGAGGATTTCATATATCATTATCAAACAGACTGTCACGTAAGCACATAATTCTCTATTTAGTAACACGTAGCTTACACGATAATATTATCACACTTGGATAATATCTAAATTACCAGATAATATTATTATAATATTAATAATATCAAATTTCCTTACTAATGTTATTAATTAATTAATAACATCTTAATTGATCACTACTATTTTAATTCCATTATAATATTTAACCATGTATTATTATTATTAATCATTTAATAATAACTTAATCAATTACTATTATTATTAATTCTTTAATAATAATTTACTATTATTATTAATCATTTAATAATAATTTAACCATTTACTATTATTATTAATCATTTAATAATAATTCAATATTTTATTATTATTAATCATTTAATAATAATTTAATCATTTACTATTATTATTAATCATTTAATAATAATTTAATCATTTTTCTAATATTTTAACTAATATTATTATTTAATAATATTTTAAATCATTTAGTAATATTTAAAAACTTATACAATATAAAAGTAAATTATTTAATTATTTTATTAATTTCTTTACTCAATTCCTTTATTTATTATTTAGCATTTAAATAATAAATAACTAATTTAATTCCTTTTTATTTACTTTATTTATTATTTAATATTATTTAAATAACAAATAATTAACTTTATGTATTATTTAATAAAATTAACTAATGCATAATTAATTATGCTATTATTTTATTTCTCTTAAGTCAACTGTATTTATCAAAAATACCTACTTGACTTATTATTTTTATATCTCTTGGATATCTTTATTATATTTTATTTTATACTCAAACTAATTTTCTTTTAATTTTCCAACCTTATTTATTATTTTTAAATGGTCCATTTTTGTCCAAAATGACATCATTTATTAAAAATTTAATTTTTATTAAAAAATTCTAAAATTTCTACAGTAGCTTTCTACTATCAGATAATTTCTACAGTAGCTTTCTATGGATCATTTCAAGACAGGAACTTTGGACAGATTTTGTGATTTTTCCTACTTTAAACAAACATGCATAAAATAAAATCTACAAATCTAAATGACCCCAAGTCAGTCTTGTTAGATTCATATCTTCTTGAACTACTAGATTCCATAATCGAATCAATTTTTTGACATATCTTGGTCACGAAAAATGGGCTGAAAGTGAACTATCAAATCAGGGTTTTCCGGCAAAAAATTAATTTCATGCTTTGATCAACTTTTGCAACATAAAAGCATATCAATACCCATGTTACACCCATTAAACAATAAATCTACTAGTCTAGCATCGATTTAAGCATAGAGGGTTTTGAAAATGATTTTCTTCCATAAAAATCACATAATACATAAAGAAAGGTACAAGGCTAGGGTTTTTGTAATATCCCAGATATTTACAAGAATTGTAAATAAGATTTAAAATAATTAATTAAAGGTTATGGTTTAAAACCTAGAGTTGTCGAAGTGAGATGTGTAAAAAATGGGTGAACATTTTTTTTTAACATAATTTATTTGTTAGAAATTAAATGTGGGAATATTGTAATGATGCATGTAGAGAATTTATTAAGGAAATAAATTCAATTGAGAGTGAAGGTGGTTATATTGATATACATATATACCTAAAGTGTGCTTGTTAGCCAAATAAGAAGATGAGTAAAATAAATACTCAATTAAACTAATAAATTAATTAGTTTAAATATGAAGTCATAAAATATAATTAATTAGGTTAATTATATTAGTATGAGTTAAAGTTGTGGAAAATTTAGGATGATTGTCTTGGATGACAATAATGTGAAGTAATTAATTAAGTAATTAACTTAATTATTAAGTTGTTGTATAGAGTCCATTAATGGATTTAATACAAGCCCAATATGGGAATACTTGCATGAAGATGAGTAATTAAATAATAAGCCCAAATATTATAGTCCAAGAGATAATTAATATAAGTCCAATTAAATTATGTTGGCAAGTATTGTATATAATGTGGTGGTAGTCCAATTAAATTAATTACCTAGCCCAAGTTATAAAGATGTGTGAGTTGTGTTGGGTAGCCCAAATAATTAAATAAGGGAGCCCAATGCAAAATAAACTAGTAGCCCAAATATTGAGTCCAAATTTAAAAGTCAAATGTTGGGAGAATAAATTCAAGTATTGTTAAGTGTAGAGAATTAATTAATGTAGGGTTAATTGAATAACCCTAGTTGGTAGACAAGAGAGAGTATTAACCAAACATTGGTTAATTGCTAGGTGAATGAATGTGATAATGAGAATTAACTATGGATGAGTTAATTGAGTAACCCTATGTAGTAAATAAATTAAAGATTTAACTATGCATGGGTTAGTTGTAGCAAGAATATTATAGATACAATTATGTATGTATATAATTCACCAAGGTAAAATTGGTAGATAACCATGGGTTGCATGTTGTAGAGAATTAACCATACATTGGTTAATGGTTATTAGAAATTACAAGTATTATATATATAATAAAAATAAAGAAAAAATGGTGGAGTGTTGACCAAACATGAGGTCCCACTTGAAGATTGAGTAAAAATGTATGTTGCTTGTATTCAATTTAAATTAGTCAATTCAAGCTATGATGTAATTTAAATAAAAAGTTATTGGTGAATATGTAGAGATATATATGTTGTAAGTATATGAATTGGTAGAGAGTTAACCAATGTTGGTTAAATGAATTAACCAATGGGTGGTTCACCAACCCTAGTCAATGAAGATGATCAATTCTTATGAATTTATGTTGTAGAGAACTAACCATTGTTGGGTTACTTGTTAACCCTAAGTGGTAATAAAAATAAAACCTTAACCAATGCTAGAGTTAAGTGTTAGTAATTATATAAATATATTGAATATATATGTATAATTGATTGTAGAGAATTAACCCTGTTTGGGTTACTTGGTGGAAGATATGTGTATGTTTAATTGATGAGTTTAAATCATGGTTGGGTGAGTGAACCAACCTAGGTCATTTTAATGTAGAGAATTAAAGTCATTGTGGTTAGTTGTTGTGAGATATATAAATAAGATGAGCCCTAACTAAGGTTGAGTTTTAATTGACCAAGGTTAAGTGTAGTACTTTAACCATAGGTCTTATGAGAGTTAACCACATATGGGTTAAGTGTTGGGTGAATTGCTCACCAACTACCCAACCACCCTAGTCAATCAAAATTGTCATTCATGGTGGTCAATCACTTGGTCAATCACCAAGTCCATCAAGTAGTCATTCACTAAAATAGTAAGCATGGATTAACCCTTTAATTCACCTATGTTAGTTGATTAGTGGATGATAAGTGAGGTTAGTTGAGTCCTATAAATAGAACTTATTACCAAGGCTTGGAAAAGTTTGGTCATTTGTTCATTTCACCAAGTTATAAAGAGAGGTTCTAGAGAGAAAGGAGAGCACATTTGAGAGATTCATCTATGTTCTCCAAAGTGTTAGTGAATATTGGTAAGAAGAAGGTTAAGTCATCAAGAAGTATAGCTATTTTGGGTAGATCAAGAAGAAGAACATTCAAATCCAAGAGGTTGAAAAGTGTTCTAACTTTTCCTTAGTGCATTTTTATAATTTATATAAGTTTTAAACGGTCAAAATATACTTTTAACCGATCAAAAGTTATTTTGATGATCTAGAAGTCTAAATCTATGATATATAGGTAGATTCGTGATTTAGTATGTTTAATAGATGTATTGGTATGTGTGTTACGCAAATAAATGGAAGAAAATTCCATATTGCGATTTACCGGTAAAACCTAGATGATTCGATCTTAAATTTTTGTCAAAATGTTTTCAAAAATATGATCAAACCATGAAATATTGTAAAATAATAAGTTAGGAAGACAACAACACTTAGTTGGTGTCATTTGGATGGGTAGATTTTATTTTATTCAAGTTTGAACAAATTGAACCAAGGATTTGTGAAGTTAGTTTTCACTTTGTCCTTGTGAGCCATTTTTAGTCTACTTCCTTTTGGCATTTAGATTTGTGATCTAAAGAGAAATTGTAGAGGGGGAAATTCTGATGAGAATAGACTCAAGAATCACCCCAAAATATTTTAAAATGAAGAAGTTATCGTTATCGGAGCGACTGAGGGTCAGGGTAGTCCAAATTAGGGTTTTCAGAAAAGTGGACGAGCTCCTACCTAGCGCCTACCAAGCGCCTAGGCGCTCTAGCCGGCTGTCTCAGGGAGCAGATTCGGTCCGGGTCGGGTCAGGTCGGGTCTGTCCAGGTCGAGCTTTTTATGAAAATTTAAGTTGAAATATGTATAAAATGACTGAGTTTGAATATTAAACCAATATATGAAGATTTATTAGTAATTAATTGGTAGCTAAATGTTTAAAATAAAAACTAAAGTTAACACAATTAAAAAAGTTAACTATTGGTATTGTTTGAAAAATATTAAAATATTATTAAATGATGAATAATATTAGCATAAAATTAAAATATTATTAAATGTGTAATAACATTAGTATATGATAAAAATATTATTAAATGGTTAATAATATTAATAAGTGATTAAAATATTATTAAGTGGTTAATAATATTAATAAGTGATTAAAATATTATTAAGTGATTAATAATATTTGAATGTAGTTATATATTATCAAAGGTAGATAATATTTTGAGGTATTTGGTACATTGTTAAATGTCCAAATCATTAAGTTATGTAAAAGAGAAAATTTAATTGAATTAAATCAATGTAAATAGTCCATTTGTGACTAATTTAGACAACTTATTAAAAGTAAGTCGTACGAAGAACATGTAGTGAACGTGTAAGTTGGTTAAGCATACCCGACATGTCCAAACTGTATTTGGGCTAGGGTTTTTGTTCGGAACTTAAGGGTTCGTTTATCGGACAACTAAAGAGTTAATAATTTGAAGTTAAGGTCTTAAGTTAAGACTAATTAAAAGTCCTGGTAGCTAATGATTATGTCAATTTGTTATATAAATTGTAGGTTGAGCAAATGACGCAAATAAGCGTAAATGGTAGAAGCGACCAGGCAAGTTTTTCAGAACTTGCTCCTATGTGCCTTAACATGCTATGATGTGATATTAAATTGTTAATAGAAAGATATTGATGATAATTGTGATATGCATGAGGTATGATTACATGTAGATTATGTATAAATATGAAGCATGAATTGCTAGATGTTATATGTGATGCATGAGCAGTATGACATAAACTGAAATGCATGAAAAGCATGATGTAAGTATAAATTGCAGAGTATAGGTGAAACATATAATGTGTTATGTGTAACTGTTAAACTTGTTGAGCCGTCGTGCTCACTCTTGCTTAAACCAACATTTTTAGATAGTACAAGTATTTGAAGTCTTGATAAAGATCAAGAAACAGGAATGCATATTACATTCACTGAAGGTCTAGCACGACCATTGTAGATATCAGTCCGAATTGGATAGGTAAAATGATTGTGTAGTATAAGAATTGGTTGGTATGTATTATGAGTCTTAGATACTCAAATTGATTGTAATAGAATGTCGTATCATATATGATATTGAGACATACTAGAAATTTGTAAAGATTGCAATTCTGGAATAGAAAGAGATGTTGTAAAATTGTAAATAAATGATGATTTATCAATTATAATATTGTTGTAATTTATGAACAATAAGGAAAATGTAGTACTAGTGTTGAACCGGATTCGAGTTTCGAGGGACCCGGATTCGGGGTCGTCACAGTTTTGGGTAGTTTTATGCCTCTTGCTCTTAATAGCTCTTTTCCTAGTCTTCCCAAAGTAAAAATGAAGTTTGAAGAAATCCAATGGAACAATCCTAGTTGTCGACCCCCCCCCCCCCCCCCCCCCCCGGCTCTTATAGCTCTCAAGGTATTTCCTTATGAACTCTCAAGAACACTAAGTGTTCTTCCTATTTTCTCTCTTTTGCTCTCTAGGAAAACTCTCTCTCAAATAGACCAACTCTTGTGCACTTGGGAGAGGCTTATATTTATAGAAGATAGCTAAGTATACTTATGATCTCCTAATCCATCAACCTTAATTAATTAACTAAATCAAATAAGAAACATAGATTCACTTTTTAGGGGACTTGATGGGGCATTGGAAAAACTTTTGCATTGGAGTAAAATGAGGAGTATTGAGCTTTGTACCCCTACTAGACTCCCCCTCCTATTGCCGACAGCCCCCCTTCCCCTTTTCCCCTAAATTTGATTTATTTTCCTTTTTTATTTTAATAGTTACAAGTTGGTAATATATATATATATAATCACCAATACACACATGTTTGGCCTAGGGTTTGGGCTAGAATTTAATCAATTTCTTGGGCTTCCATTTAAATTAACTTGGGCTTTCAATAATTAAATTAATGAGCTAAGCAATTAATTCCATGGGCTAGACAATTAATTTCATGAGCTAGGCATTTAATTGATACCCATTTAATCACATAATGTTAATTAGTAACATGAATTAATTCTACCATTTTAAGGTTAGCATTTAATAAATTCATGGACTGCTATTATTAAATGTCACACTTGGATTAATTATATTAATTAATCCAATTAGACTGGCCTTTAATAAATTAATTTAATCTATGAAATAATTATTTAAATTATAAACCCTATCACATTACAATTAAATCGTCGATTAGGGTTTCTAACTTATCGTTTCTCGATATTAATATTTTTAGGTTAGTTTATTTGGTTAAATAAGATCACCGAGTGAACTACCCCTTTAATTAAATCCTCATACACATAAATATGATTATTCATGAATGCACAACAAAATAAAAATTAAATTCATTTCATTGATAAATACTAATCTAATATATTTGAAATGTGTCGTAATATTCGCGGTCATTACATTCTCCCCCTTATAAGAATTTCATCCTCGGAATTACAAACATAAGGTTACTCAAAAAAATTAGGATAATTCGTCATCATATTTTCTTCCAGCTTGCACGTAGCCTATTCGGCATTGTGGTTCCTCCATAACACTTTAGCAGAATGTATGATCTTATTCCTTAAGATATGTTCCTTCCTATCTAGTATCTGGACAGAAATTTCTTCATAAGATAAGTCTTTTTCAACTTGAATCGGCTTATATGATATAACGTGCTTATAATCTGATTTATATGACTGTAATACTGAAACATGAAACACATTATGAATATGATCAAGTTAAGGAGGTAAAACTATCTCGTACGCTACTTCACCTAGTCGCTTTAGAACTTCAAATGGTCCTACAAACCTTGGGCTCAATTTTCCTTTCTTGCCAAATCTGATCTTCCCTTTCCAAGGATATACCTTCAAAAATACGAAGCTTCCAACTTCAAAGTCTCTTTTGACGATGCAAATCGGCATACTTCTTTTGACGATCTTGAGCTGCTACCAAACGAGCTCTTATTACTTTAATAACATCCACAGTCTGCTGCACTATTTCAGGTCCTAACAGTCTTCGTTCACTAATCTCGTCCCAACACAATGACGTGCGACCCTTCCATATAGTGCTTCATATAGCAGCATGCCACTACTAGTATGGTAACTGTTATTGTATGCGAATTCCACCAAAGGTAGATGTTCATCCCAACTGCCTTTCAAATCCATCACGACTGCCCTAAGCATGTCTTCTAGTGTTTGAATCGTTTGTTCACTTTGGCTATCAGTTTGAGGATGGTACGCCGTACTCAACCTTAACTGCGTTCCCAATATTTCTTGTAAGCTTCTCCAGAAATTTGATGTGAAACGCAGATCTCTGTCAGACACAATAGATACCGGCAATCCATATCGTAACACAATCTCCTTTATATATAACTTTGCCAACTGCACCAGATTGTACCTTATCTTAATTGGTAAAAATGTGCAGACTTGGTCAAATGATCCACAATCACCTAGACCACATCGTAACCCTTTTGTGTTGGTGGAAGCCCAATCATAAAATCTGTCGTGATGTGCTCCCATTTCCACTTCAAAATTTCCAATTGTTACAGCAGCTCACCCAGTTTCTGATGCTCCGCTTCAACCCTCTGACATGTCAAGCATCGCCCCACACACTCTGCGACCTCCATTTTCATGTTCGGCCACCAAAAGTGTTGACGTAAATCTTGATAAATCATTGTACCCCCAAGGTGTACCGAATACCTTGCACTGTGAGCTTCCCGCAGAATCTCCTCCTTCAATTCCAGAACCATAGGTACCCAAATCCTCCCTTCAAATCTCAACAGCCCTATGCTATCAACTTTATACTTCAGTTCCTCTCCTTTTAAGATTCGCGACCTTATGAAAACACATTCTTCATCCTTTTTCTTGAGTCTCCTTTATCTTGTCTAATAAAGTCGGACTTGCCTCTACTGCGAACAATTTCTCATCTGCCTCTTTCAGATCCTTGACCTCTAATTCTAGTCTTTTCATATCCTTGATTAATTTTTCTTAGGTCTTCAGCATCAATAAGTTTTCTCTGCCCTTTCTGCTCAGAGCATCTGCCACCACATTCGCCATACCGGGATAATATAGAATTTCATAATCATAGTCTTTGATTAATTCCAACCATCATCTTTGCCTCATGTTCAGCTCCTTCTGAGTGAAGATATACTTCAGACTTTTGTGGTTTGTGTATATCTCACACTTTTCTCCATACAGGTAGTGCCTCCAGATTTTCAGTGCGAACACTACTGCTGCTAACTCTAGGTCATGAGTTAGATTCCTTTTCTCATAATCCTTTAATTATCGTGAAGCGTACACAATGAATGTGCCATGTTGCATCAGAACGCAACCGAGCCCCTTGTGTGACACATCACTGAATACCACAAATCCTTCTATATCATCTGGTAGGGACAATACAGGTGCTTCACTATGTCTCTTTTTCAGTTATAAGAAACTTGCTTCACACTTCTCCGTCCGTACATACTTAACTATCTTCCTTGTCAAATTTGTCAATGGTGTCGCTAACTTTGAGAAATCCTAAATAAACCTTTTGTAGTAACCTGTCAATCCCAAGAAACTCCTGACTTCCGTCGACGTCTTTGGTTGTTCCCAATTTATAACTGTCTCCACCTTTACCGGATCTACAAAAACACCAACCTTATCAATTACATGCCCCAGAAACTACACCCTTTGTAGCCAAAATTCATACTTGGAAAACTTTGCGTACAGCTTCTCCTTTCTCAGCATCTCCAATACTGCCTTTCAGCATCTCCAATACTGCCCTGAGATGTTC
Source organism: Hedera helix (assembly GCA_947179155.2). NCBI lineage: Eukaryota > Viridiplantae > Streptophyta > Magnoliopsida > Apiales > Araliaceae > Hedera > Hedera helix. The sequence continues at coordinate 19,475,702 of OX359270.1, forward strand.
GACATGTTTCTCTTCCGTTTTTTAGTAAACAAAAATGTTATCTATGAACACAACAATAAACTTTTCCAAGTACTGCATGAATACTCTGTTCATCGTGTCCATCAATGTTGTTGACGCGTTCGTCAGACCAAAAGACATTACCAGAAACTCAAAGTGATTGTATCGAGTTCTGAATGATGTCTTAGGTATGTCCTCTCCTCTCACATTCAGTTGGTGATACCCTGTTCTCAAGTCAATCTTTAGAAAATACTTCACTCTCTTTAGTTGATCAAACATATCGTGTATCCTGGGCAATGGGTATTTGTTCTTAATCGTAATCTTATTCAACTCTCGATAGTCGATACAAAGTCGTAATGATCCATCTTTCTTCTTTACAAATAATATCGGCGCTCCCCATAGAGATACGCTCGGTCGAATATTTCCCTTCTCCAATAATTCCTGCAGTTGTATCATCAATTCCTTCATTTTTACTGGAGTCATCCTGTACGGTGCTTTCGATATTGATGTTGTCCCCGGTACTAAGTCAATTATGAATTCCACTTCTTTATTCGGGGGTAAACCCGACAACTCATCTAGGAAAACATTTGAGAATTTCCTTACCACAGGTATCTGTACTATTTCACCCCCTACTTTTTGAGTATCAACCATGTGAGCCAAATAACCTATACAACCCTTTCTTAGCAATCTCTTTGCCTACATCATCGTCAGACAACAAGATTGTTTCAGTGATTTACTCCGATAAAACACTACCTTTGACTTATTTGGAGTCCTCAGGCTTACACTCTTCTTTTGATAGTCAATCACCGCTTTGTATTTAAATAGCCAATCCATCCCAAGGATTACGTCAAATTCTCCTAATCGAATCAGGATTAAGTTCACACACAGTTTGTATTTTCTTATTTCAACACAGCATTTCCTATTAACGTATTATACGGGAATCACCTCATTGCTTGTTACTTCTACATTCATAGGGTGTTCTAATTTCTCACGAGATAATTTTAACTGTTTAGCAAATTCATATGATACAAACGAACAAGTAGCACCCGAATCAAATAATACATATGCATTAATATCATTGATCGGAATAATACTTGACACCACATCCTTAGACTCCTTTGCATCTTATACAGTCATGTTGAAGGTGCATGCCACTAGCCTGTTCTGCTGTGTTGGCCCTCTGATAGTCAGCTTGCGGTTGTTCCCTTAATTGGCACTGCCTGAATCACTCTTCCTTTTTGGGCAATCCTTCTTCTGATGGTCGGAAGTGCCACAAGAAAAATAGTCTCCCCTTTTTGCTTTCAGGCATTATGGAGCAAAATGTCCTAGCTATCCACAGTTAAAACAAACTCATTTTTCCCTCATGCACTCCCTAGAGTGATTCTTCCCACATTTTTTGCACTTGTTTCCTTTCTTCGTTTTAACTCTTTGCTTGTTCCCAGAACTCTGACTATCGTTCCACTTTCTCTTTTGAGGATTGCTTCCTCCGCTACTATTTCCTTCTCAATGCCCATCACGAATCTTCTTCTTGTTCTGGTCTTGGTTGTACTTAGTTAAGGCCTCATTCCCCCTTCAGCAATAATGGCTTTCTCAAGTAGTGAGGAAAAAGTGGTAATCTGTAGAACTGCGACCTTGATATAAACCCAGGGTTTCAGTCCCTGTTCGAATCTTCTTGCTCTCCTGATTTTAGTGTCTACTTAGTTTGGTACAAACCTGGCCAACTCATTGAATCTTGTAGCATAATCGCCAACTGTCATGCTCCCTTGTTTCAGTTCCAGGAATTTTACTTCCATTCCTGCTTGTATACTCTCTGGAAAAAAGTTTTCAAAGAACATCTCCTTAAAACGTGTCCACATTAATACTCATTCTCCCGTTCGATTTTTATTGGCTTTCCACCAGTAGTTTGTTTCTCTCTTCAACATGAAGGTGACAAATGACGTATGTTGTTCTTCAGCCACTCGGGCGACCTTGAACACTTTCTCCATCTCTTCCACCCATGTCTGGGCTTCAATTGGATCGGTAGTTTCGCGAAACTCTGGCGGTCCTACCAGTTTGAAATCCTAAAAGTTTGCCAGGTGATTCCCTGGCTTATCCACTATGGGCAGTGGTCTATTCTGCATGATTTCTGCAAGCATAGCTGCAAAAGCTTGCATTGGGTCTGCTGGAACTTCCTCATTATTTACCGACTCATCTACTCTTGGGTTTCGAGTTTGTCTCCTTGGCGGCATTACCTGTTTTAAACAAAATCTTAAGTTATTATTTTGTGTTTTTACATTTCATGCCACATTTTATTTATGTTTACATTTAACAGTTAAACACAATTCAATCTTAACACAAACAGATAAAATAACTGCATTTATAGTCATATACCACCGTTTTAATACATCAAGTGACAACATGTGGTATACTGCTATAAACGCTCATACACACCCATAGTTATCCCCTAGAAATAGAAAGTGGGGATTTAAACCATCCTACCCCTGTAACAAAATAAAAGTCGGGGTCTAACACTATCTCAAGTCAAAATAAAATAGTGGAATTTACAACATATATCATTTCCTACTATAAACAAAAATGGGAACTAACTGCATCTATATACAAGCTAAAATAGTAACATAGCTAATGGTGGTTCATCCCACAATACACAGCCTCCCCATGTTCCTGCTGGGCGATTCTGTTGACTACCCTGCAGCTCACGAAGCGACGACTCAAGTCCTCTTCTCGGGGTTACCTCCAAATCCGGCTCCTCAAGCCCAGGGAATTATTCTTGGATGTCCCAAATCGGACCTCTTCCTCTAGCTCGTCCACTCTCCTAGGAGCTTTCATCCACTCATCATGAATGCAAATCTTGTCCACTATCTCTAAATCAAACTCAGTTGTCATGGCCACATGTTGCTCTTATAGCTTCGTTAGATCCAACTTGAGCTGCTCTCGCTCTACCGTCAGTTATGTCACCTCGCCGGATAATTAATATTCCACATCCTTGTAGACATTTTCCAACTCCTGGTGAGTCTGGTTTTCCTCCTCCAGATGCTGAACTCGAGCCTCTATTTCCAAGTTCCTCTCAGCTAACTGCTCGATGAGGTCATTCTCAGAATGTGCCTCCTCTTCATCAGTTGACTCCTCCTCAGTAGTCTGCTGCTCCTCTGAGTCATCCTCACTATGTGGCCTCATTACTCGGCCCCTAACTGGTTCCTTAACATCATCTACGTGATCCTTCTCAGGTGCAACCACTAGCGGCTAGACCGTATCCACATATATATCTATGAACTCCTCCTCTGCCGACTAGCTCGTCTGACCTACCTCAAGCATCCTACAACCATAGATAAGAAAGAAAAACAGCATATCAATATCAGAATAAAATATAGTCATTGATGAAATGAACTAATATTTTATTTTGTACAACATCGGCTCAATGAATCTCCAAGATCCATCTCCAAACTTAAATCAACTCAATGGATCTCCTCGATCCAGCTCCTAATGTACTCTATACGAGTTTAATTCTAAGGTTATAACCTAGGTTTCGCATCCTAAAGTTTATAACATACAACTCTGATACCAACCTGTGATGCCCCCAAATCCTAGTTATCTCAACCTCATATTCAGTGCTCACGATCCAACACATCCAACACCACTAAATAATATATATTACTACTGCAAAAATAAATAAACATACATTGTTCATTTTAGAAGGGTTTACTACAGTCCCAAGGTCTCAACCTTAGCAAAATACATCACGACTATCCTATTAATACAAAAGGGATCATGATTTACAAAATAGAATAGTAATAACAAACTATTCCTAAAGCTTGCCCTTGCCCTTGTCCTTCTTGGAATGCTCAGGCTTAACTGCAATTAATTCATGATACATATAGTGAGAGTGAGCAACTACTATGTTTAGCAAGTTTAAAATAATTAATCAAGACATATCATGAATAAATTGCTAATGAAATGAAATACTCAATAATTGAAGGTAGTTGATGAATTTACTGATAGAATAGTCAAAGTTCAAACGAAGAAATGAAGAATGATTATTTACTGCTGAGTGGTCCAACCGACCATGAACATTGACATGGAATCAATTATTTGAATGACCCTTTTATAATTCAGTTTTTACTCGAGGGGATCAGCCTCTTGTACACCATGTGTATGTATACCATTAAACTCTGACTGTATCGGATAAACGACACTTATAATCCCCTAGTTAGGGTTTGTTCTCTTAGTACAAGATTTTCGCACCAACTACTAGTTTAGATAGCTTTTAAAAACATTAACTTTATATATCTAGCCAGAGCAAATGGTGTAGACTATTTCTTGAACAGTTCATGTAATAAAGAACTTTAAATAATTTATAATTAAATAACATAACAGTATTTCAAATGCACAAAGTGCGGATATCAATAATATACATTTATGTGGAGTAGTTAACAATACATTAAACCACTAACATGCTTGAAAATAATAATTCAAGTTTGTGTTAGGAAACTTGCTTCAGTCATAGACTACAGCTTACATGACTTAAATTACTGTCCTTGAAAGACCTAGTATTAAATAGGTTTATCAATCAATTAGTAACCCACAGAGGATTTCATATATCATTATCAAACAGGCTGCCACGTAAACACATAATTCCCTATTCAATAACACATAGCTTTCACGACAATATTATCACACTTAGATAATATCTAAATTACCAAATAATATTATTATAATATTAATAATATCAAATTCCCTTACTAATGTTATTAATTTATTAATAACATCTTAATTGATCACTACTATTATTAATTTCTTAATAATATTTAACCATGTATTGTTATTATTAATCATTTAATAATAACTTGATCAATTACTATTATTATTAATCATTTAATAATAATTTAATCACATATTATTATTATTAAGCATTTAATAATAATTTAAACATTTACTATTATTATTATTAATCATTTAATAATAATTTAATAATTTACTATTATTATTATTATTAATTATTTAATAATAATTTAATCTTTTACTATTATTATTAATCATTTAATAATAATTTAATTATTTACTAATATTTTAACTAATATTATTATTTAATAATATTTTAAATCATTTAGTAATATTTAAAAACTTAAACAATTTAAAAGTAAATTGTTTAATTATTTTATTAATTTTTTTACTCCTTTTTTTTTTTATTTAGCATTTAAATAATAAATAACTAATTTAATTCCTTTTAATTTACTTTATTTATTATTTAATATTATTTAAATAAAAAATAATTACCTTTATGTATTATTTAATAAAATTAACTAATACATAATTAATTATGCTATTATCTTTATTTCTCTTAAGTCAAGTGTATTTATCAAAAATATCTACCTGACTTATTATTTTTATATCTCTTAGATATCTTAATTATATTTTATTTTATACACAAAATAATTTTCTTTTAATTTTTCAACCTTATTTACTATTTTTAAATGGTCCATTTCTGTCCAAAATGGCATCATTTATTGAATATTGAATTTTCATCAAACAATTCTAAAATTTCTACGGTTGCTTCCTACTATCAAAGACTACTTCTAGTAAAACTTTCATAATTTTGGAGTTATACTTTTTAAAATATTGCCGTATTATACTTTTCAAACTTGGAAAATCGTTGGATCATAACTACTTCATCCGAAGTCAGATGGAGCTCATTTTTGGACAGTGGATGCTCTATATCATATACTATCATGTGTAAAATGGCCAGAGTTTTTAGAGCAAGAAAAGTGGTCAAAACAACCCCTGCAATTTTCTAGACAAGGACTTTGGACAAATTTTGTGATTTTTCCTACTTTGAACAAACATGCATAAAATGAAATCCACAAATCTAAATGACCTCAAATTGGTCTTGTTGAATTCGTATCTTCTTGAACTATAAGATTCGATCATAAAATAAAATTTTTGGATATATTTTGGTCACAAAAAATGGGCTAAAAGTGGACTATCATATTAGGGTTTTTTGGCGAAAAATCGATTTCATGCTTTGATCAACTTTTGCAACATAAAAGCATATAAATACCCATGTTAAACCCATTAAATAATAAATCTACTAGTCTAACATGGATTTAAGCATAGAGAGTTTTGAAAATAATTTTCTTCCATAAAAATCACATAATACATAAAGACAAGTACAAGGCTAGGGTTTTGGGTAGTTTAATACCTCTTACTCTTGATAGCTCTTTCTCTAGCCTTCCCAAGGTAAAAGATGAAGCTTGAGGACATTCAATGGAACCCTCCTAGTTGTCGAGCCCCCCTTTTTCTTGTAGCTCTCTAGGTATTTCCTTACGAACTCTCAAGAACACCAAGTGTTCTTCCTATTTTCTTTCTTTTGCTCTCTAGGAAAGCTCTCTCTCAAATGGACCAACTCTTGTGCACTTGGGAGAGGCTTATATTTATAAAAGATAGCTAAGTATTCTTATGATCTCCTAATCCACCAACCTTAATTAATTAACTTAATTAAACAAGAAACATAGATCCACTTTTTACGAGACTTGATGGGGCATTGGGAAGGCTTTTGCATTGGAGTAAAATGAGGAGCATTGAGCTTTGTACCCCTACTAGACTCCCCCCCCCCCCCCCCCCCCCTTTCCTATTACCGGCAGCCCCTTCCCCTTTTCCACCAAATTTGATTTATTTCCTTTTTTATTTTAATAGCTACAAGTTGGTAATGTGTGTGTATATATATATATATATATATATACACACACACAGAGATAATCACCAATACACACATGTTTGGCCTAGGGTTTGGGCTAGAATTTAATATCAATTCCTTGGGCTTTCAATAATTAAATTAATGGGTTAAGCAATTAATTCCATGGGCTAGACAATTAATTTCATGAGCTAGGCATTTAATTGATGCCCATTTAATCATATAATGTTAATTAGTAACATGAATTAATTCTACCACTTTAAGGTTAGCATTTAATAAATTCATGGACTACTATTATTAAATGTCACACTTGGATTAATTATATTAATTAATCTAATTAGACTTGCATTTAATAAATTAAATTAATCTATCAAATAATTGGCTTAATTATAAACCTTGCCACATTCCATTAAATCGTCGATTAGGGTTTCTGACTTATCGTTTCTCGATATTAATATTTCTAGGTTAGTTTATTTGGTTTAAATAAGATCACCGAGTGAACTTCTCCTTTAATTAAATCCTCATATACATAGATATGATTATTTATGAATGCACAACAAAATAGAAATTCATTTCATTTCATTGATAAATACTAATCAAATATATTTGAAATGTGTCGTAATATTTGCGGTCATTACATAAATTCTCTAAGCATACTTCAAAAGAACTCTCGAACACCGAGAAATCATCCATGAACATTTGCAAAGTTTGTTCTATTATATCAAGAGAAAATGGCCATCATGCATCGCTGAAATGTAGCAGGTGCATTGCATAGTCCAAATGACATTTTCCTGAATATGAATGTTCCGTGTGGACAAGTAAAGGTTGTTTTCTCCTGATCTTTTAGTGTTATATAAATTTGGTTATAACCAAAGAATCCATCCAATAGACAATAATATTCATGCCTAGCCAGTCTATCCAGCATTTGATTGATGAATGGAAGAGGAAAATGATCTTTTCGAGTTGACTTGTTGAGCTTACAGTAGTCCATACATACCCTCCAACCCGTGACTGTCCAAGTTAGAATTAACTCATTGTTCTCATTTGAAACAATTGTCATACCCCCCTTTTTTTTTGGGACACACTAAATAGGGCTTACCCACGAACTGTCAGAGATCGAATAGATAATTCCAGCATCTAGCCATTTTAGATCTCTTTCTTCACTATCTCCTTCATGATAGGATTGAGAAGTCTTTAATGCCCAATGGTTGGTTTAGCGTCATCCTCCAACAGGATCTTGTGCATACAAATGGATGGACTAATCCCTTTGATGTCTGAAGTAGTCCACCCCAAAGCTGTCTTATACTTTTTAAGCACACTTAAGAGTTCACTTTCATGTTCCTCATCTAGAGCTGCAGAAATTATAATAGGCAAAATGGGTGTTTTTCCTAAAAAGGCATACCGCAAATGACTCGATAGCGGTTTGAGTTCCAGTACAGGTGTTTACTCCTTGGATAAAGTTGATTTAGAATTAGAAGTTCCGGCTCGATCCAGCGATTCATAATGCTGCTTAAACTTAGTGAACCGTGGATAAACATCCATCAATTTCACATACTCGATATGAGTATGATCTTTCGAAGTGGAGGTTCCCATGCTTGAAGCTTCCAAAGGGTCCGATATACATGATTCAATAAAAGCTTTATTTACTGTCCCGTCAACTACATCAACCCTATAGCAATCCTCAGAGTCACTCAGAAACTTTATAGACTTGAATACGTTGAATGTTATCTCTTGATCTTACACCCTCATGGTAAGTTCTCCTTTTTGGACATCTATGATAGTTCTCCCAGTATCTAGAAATAGACATCCTAAGATAATAGACACTTCCCAATCGTCCTCAAAATCGAGTACAATAAAATCGGCAGGGAAGATGAACTTATCAACTTTCACTAACACATCTTCCACCACTCCTTTTGGATATGTAAGGGACATGTCTCCCAACTGCAGAGTAACATTGGTGGGCTTTGCTTCATTCAACCCTAGCTTCTTATAGATAGACAGAGGCATCAGATTGATGCTTGCACCCAGATCACGTAAAACTTTTCCATTGAATTCACTTCTGATAGAGCAGGGTATGATGAAACTTCCAGGATCCTTGAGCTTTGGAGAAAGCTTTTTATGAAGTATTAAGCTACACTCTTCTGTAAGCGCAACCGTCTCATAATTGTAATGTCCTAGAATTTTCACGTCATTATTAATTTAAGTTCTAACGAGTTAGTTTTACGAGATTATTTAAATTTTTTTATGTGATTAATTAATTACGTGATTAAATGATTATGTGATTAATTACTAAAATTAATTAAAGGTAGTCACTAATGTGATGCCCCCAAATCCGGGTCCCTTGAACCTTAGGTTCGGTGCTCACTATTCATTACTAAACAAACATTCATAAACTAAATCTTCAATAACTCGCGAAAAATATACATAATTTTATTACAACACGTACCTTCAATCCCAGGTTCCACTAACCTTAATACATCATCATTACCTTATAATACAAAAGATTTACACATAAAGTAAGAACTAAATTACTTTTACTCGTTCACCTTTCCTTTGCCGTTGCACTCCTTAGATCACTCAGCTTAACTGAAAAATAGTTCATGATATAGAAAGGGTGAACAACTATTTTGCTCAGCAAGTTTAAATAACAATAAATGATATATCATGAATGAAAAAGAATTAGCTCTTGAAACTTCAACAATATACAATAATTGTGAAGACATGCAACTTTGAGTAAACATTCTCAATTGATTTAACCTACTGCTTCTCATGCTGAAAGGTCACAAGACCATGAACATACATTTTGAGTATTTACAATACCCTGTAGACAGAAGACTGTCATTTCGTTTTGAATATTAACAACCAATTCAAGTGCAATATCCGAATATGGGTACTCTAGGTGATCAGCCTATCGTACATTTATATTGTCCACGCTATAACCATCCAATTTCGTTTTGATCGGGATTATTCCTTCCGACCATAATTTTATCCTTTCATAATGATTTGTTCATTTCAGCTTTTCCCATCAGATTCTGCACCACAACAATATGGTTTGGACTAGTTTCAACAATATTAAAATTTATGAATTTAATACATATATGGTCTAGCCGAAACAACTGGCATAGATCTTCCTCTTTAAACAGTTCATAATAAGAACAGTCATAATAACACATGCAATATCTAGCCGAAACAAATAGCATAAATATTTCTCTTTAAATAATTCATAACGTAAATAGTCATGCAAATACACATAAGTGCGATTATCAATAATATCGATGTGGAATAATTTTACATAATTAAACCACGTAAAGCTCTGACGAAATTAAATACAAGTCTAGAAAACTTGCTCAATAATAATTTGAATAGGGTTAGAGATCTTGCAAAATAAATACAAGTTAGGGTTCAGAGAACTTGCCTCGTGCATAGTCTACTGCTAACAATTCAATTTACTATCCTTTGAACCGACCTAACAATTAATCAGTTTAATCTTAAATTAGTATCATATAAACAATCTTATGATAACCTTTATAACTTTTACATGACCACATAATTAAATAATTACGGGTATTTAAACACTTAGAAAATATTATCATTACTTGATAATATTTCCATAACATAAAACCTATATTATTATTTAATATAGTTCATACTTATCTAATATTATTAACAATTAATAATATTTTATTAGTCTTCTAATATTATTAATCATTTAATAATATTTTATTATCATTCTAATATTATTAATCACTTAATAATATTTTATTAAACTTCTAATATTATTAATCATTTAATAATATTTTATTAACCTTATAATATTATTAATTATTTAATAATACATTAATCATTTTCAAATATTATTAACTATTTAATAATATTTTATTAATTATCTAATATTATTAATCATTTAATAATATTTTAATATCTTATTAGTATTATTAATCATTTAATAATATTTTAATTATTATCTAATATTATTAATCCTTTAATAATATTGTATTAGTTATCTAATATTATTAATCATTTAATAATATTTTATTACTTTATTAATATTATTGAACATTTAATAATATTTTAATCTCTTATCAATATTATAAATTATTAGATAACATTTTAATCAATTACTAATGTTATTCATCATTTAATAACTTTTTAATCATATACTAATATTATTAATCATTTAATAATATTTTAATAATAATCTTTAAACAATACAAAAAGTTAACTTTTAAATTGGGTCTTAGTATTTAATTTAAACATTTAACTAACATTTATTTATAAATAGACTTCATATATGTTAGTTTAATATCCAAATATATTTATTTTACACATATTTCAACTTAATTTTTCAAAGAAAACTCAACCCGAACCGCCCCGACCTGACCCGGACCGACCCGACTCGACCCAACCCGGACCGCCTAAACACTACTCGGCAGTGTGTTCTGGTGCAGCTGCGCTAGTTCTGGCACAGGTGCGTCAAGACATTCTATCTGAAAGTCAATTTTTTTTACTACTCGACCCTCCAATGCTCCGACAGCCATAACTTCTTCATTTTAATACATTTTGAGGTGATTCTTGAGTCCACTGTCATCAAAATTTCCCCTTCTATAACTTATCTTTAGATCCCTAATCCAAATTCCAAACATAACTAGGCTCAAAACTGCTAACAAGGCAACCTAGGATTTTAAAATCAACATGCTTTGAGGAAAAATCCATAACTTCTTTGTTTTTCCACATTTTTGAAATATTCAAGTTGGGTTTTCTTAAAAACTCATAGAGGTAACTTTTTAATAATAGAAATCATTTTTCCAACTTGTACATTTCAAACTACAACATTAAACATTTCATGTTTCGTTAGGGTTTTATCGGTAAAGTTCGATATAAACATTTCTATCATTTTTATGCGTTCCACACATACCAACACATGATATAAACATATCAAAGCTTGAATATACATACATATATAACATAGTTTAAGATTTCTAGACCATCAAAACAAGTTTTGATAGGTTAAAAATAGATTTTAACCATTCAAAATCATTCTAGACTACAAAAATGAAATAAAAAGAAGTTAGAGCACTTTTATACCTTTGTGACTTATGTGCACTTCTTTTTCTCCTACCAAAGTATGTGTTGATGCTACTTGACATCTACCAAGACATTCCTCTTGTTATTTCTCACACTTACAAGTGTTTTCTCTCAAATGCTCTCTATTTTCTCTCTTGTATTCAATAAGAAATGAACTAGCAAACATAACATAAGTGTGGATTGCTTCTTTTATAGCACAATGGTAATCCACCATCAACTCTCCTAATCACCCAATGTTGGTCAAATTAAGAGCTAATATGGATTACTATAGCATGGATTGACTATGTGATTGACTAGGGTTGGTTCAACCACCACAACATAGTGCATAGTGTACACTCTAAGCAACAAGAGCAAACAAGCCACCCCAAGTGGGGCCCCCTCAATCTCAATAAAATGGGATTTAAATCCTCATTTTTGCTTTATTTTTATTACATTATATATATATATATATATATATATATATATACACCAATTGATATATATACATATATATAATGTTTGACCTGACTTCCTATTGGGCTCTTCTTTGGACTTAGGAATTAAATAAGTTGGGCTCATTCATTTAATTTGTTTGGGCTCAATTTATTTATCACATTGAGTTAACATTTAATAACCTATGTTACATTTAATTAAATTAAGCATTGGGCTTGTTTAATTATTACATGGATCAATGTTTAATTAAATTACATGGGCTACTAGTTTAATTGACTTAACCTAATTTAATGTCTCATTTAGATTTAAAATATAATCCAATTAAACTTGCTATTTATAAGTCCATTGGACTCCTTAATTAAAATAGCTTACATAATATCATCACTTACAAATTCTTGAGTTTGTTTTAATAAAATTCTAACACTTATTAATACAAGTACTTTGACTTGATTAAATTAATTCATTCACTAACTCTTATCATAAAATTGGGTTTATAATATCGTTACTCCTACACATACAATTATTCTCATACTGGGTTATCTTAAATAATTCACTTGCTTCTTCTTTCTCATTATTCATACAAATAATTAACTTGTTCATTATAAATCTTCTTAATTGTCATACAAGGCCAATATTCAAGCTTTGTGATTTCATCACGTAAGCTTCTTTTGCAATCTTTTTTCTTCTTTAGTTAATTAATTTAATTAACTAATTTACTATCTCTCATCATACAACTTAACACATACACACATATCTCATACATCATATTTTCATATGGATATAATTAATAAATAAAAAAATTGGGTTCATAATTTTCTCGGTCATTACAACTAATATGTTAATTAAATTAGTGAACAAACCCTAAGGTATAATATCAAAAGAATTTATAAGTTTCCTATTAATTAAATATTCAATTAAATTGAATATAATGAGTTAATTAAATTTGATAAATTAATTAATATGATTATTAATTAATGTGAAATATTGATAATAATATTTAATAGTTCAATTAGTAAATAAATACTAATTGACTAACTTAAGTAATTAATTAAACAAGATCAATCATATTAAGTGATTATGGACTTGGATATTTAATGTGTGGTCAATTAAATAGCCCAACTTGGGATGATCTAGTAAACCAAGATTTAATTAAATTAGTGGGCTACTAGTAGCTTAAATTGATTTATAGCAAGCACAAGTAGATTTTTTTTATTGAAGTCCAATACTTGGTCCATTGGTAGAATAAATTGTGTAACTTATTTTTTTTTAATAAAGGCAATTAAGGTGACAAAATTTTGGGACAAAAATCTCTCCATCAGCCGTGTATAGATGGAGAGAGTGCAAGTGATTGTTATTTTTATTTTTATTTGCCATTTATTTTATAAAAGGTTGCTTGTTTGGTTTTATGTAGTACATGAACACCATTCCTCTTTTCACCAACTTAGGTACTTTAGCCCATTCCTTGTGCAAGTATCCAAGTTAGGTGCATCATGACTTTTAGATATAATTTTTGTATCTAAAAATTATTCAAGTATACTTGCTAGTAAGGCATTTACACTTCATTTTTTTCTCCAAGTCCAAAAGAGAGAGTTTGAGAGAGATAGCTTGTAAGAGTAAATATTTTGAGAGATTAAGGAGGAAGAATGAGAAGCTAGTTTAGTTCATGCCATTCACCACTTATTTTGGAATAAAAAGAAAAATAGTCACTAAAACAAGGTAATGGTTATTTTAAATCTAGCTTTGTGTTAAATTAAATAAACCAACATGTGAATATAAGCATGTTAATATAATTAATAATGCAAAGTAGTTGTATTTATGTCATACTTGAGTTTAATATGTTTGGTTTGTATTTTGGTATAATTTGTATGCTAAAAACATGTGTTTGGTAGTGTGTAAACAAGTCTTGGAATTAATGACCAAAAATATTTTTATAAAACTTAAATTTAATGTTCTAATATTATAGAATATTAAATCATAAGAAAAACAAAGTTTGAATCACTCAAAATGAAGTTATACACAAAAAATTATGATTTATAATAGTTTATTTGGTACAATAATTTTTATTAAAAAAAATGGTATTAAATCATGAGAAATTAAATTTTCATGCTATAAATTAATATTAAGTGATTGGTAATTTTTTTGAATTTTTATTAAGGAGTTAAAGCTTACATTAAGGAAAATATTTTTATTAAGTAGTGTATTTACCAACACTTTAGACAATCTGCTTAGAAAAAAAAAAAAAACTAGTCGCGCATTGCGCGCTAGCATGTTATCTGCCGACCACGAAGCCAAACGACGCCGTTTGGCGTAGGGAAAATTTTTACTCCGTGCGGAAACCGTCTCCGACTTTTCAAAACGGCACCGTTTTGGGCCGTTCTTTCTGTTAGGCACGCGCAATGCGCGGGAGATAACTTTCGGCAAATTTACCAGTTTGCCCCTCCGTTCCGTTTATCAGTTTATTTACAGAATTGCCATTCTGATACATTTTAATTAATTTAAATGTTTGAAAATTAATTTAAAATTTTAGCAAAAATAATAATAATACAAAAAATGATATTTGGGATGATATTTTTCATTAAGTTTAATATTTAAATATTTTCACTATTAATCTAGTTAGCTAAATTTATGGTTAAGTTAAATAAATAAAAATTTTATTAATTATTTATTATTTAAAATGTTAATAATAAATAAAGGTGATAAATTAGCAATTATTCCTATTAAATAATAATTGAAGAGAGATAAAAATTTATAAATTAATTATTTATTATTTAAATATTATTAAATAATAAATAAGGATAATTAAGTAACTAATTATTATTTAATTAGCATTAAATAATGATTAATGAAAATTAAGTTATTAGATTAATAATTTATTATTTAATTTAAATAATAAATAAGGATAAATAAATTGATTATTATTTAACCTTAAATAATAATTATAATTAATTAAATAATTAATTATTATTTAATTGACATTAAATAATAATTAAAGAGGATTAAAATTATTAAACTATTTTTTAATTTCCTTAAATTAAATAATAAGTGAGGTTAATTACTTAGTTAATTATTAGTTGATTAATATTAAATTAAAGAAGGTTAAAATTAAATCAATAATTATTTAAATATTATTAAATAATATGTATGTGTTAGGGTTTCGACACAGTGAAAGCAGCGGAATTTAAAATTTTTCCGAAACCCTAAGACAGGATCCAAGCGAAAACAGATTAATCAGAGGTTTAGATTATTTTACCGATTATCCGAGATGGACAGGAGACGATGGAATTCTGGAACGGCTTCGAATCTTCAACGCAACCCAGCGACTACGTCTCTACGGTATCCACACGAACGCTCCGCGAACCGTCCCACGATTTGCAGCGAAAGGGATCTGCGGTACTAGCCACCAAGATCAGGATTTCTAACCTATTTTTCTCTCTAGCCTCTTTCTGAAAGCGGCTAGGGTTTTAGTTTTTCCTTACGTAACTTTTAGACTACTGATATATCATATATATAGTAGTTAATAGGAATTAACTAAAACCTAAAATAAATAGAAAAATAAAATCCGAATTTTATATATTATATTTTAATTAAGTCTTACTTAATTAATATACATATATACAAATTATCCTATTAATTTAAATTCGTAATTTCTAAATACTATCAATCATATTGACATATTTAAAATACTTACAATTTAAATTAATTCCCTTTTAATTACGTTCTAAGTGTGTGACCCTATAGGTTATTATTATGTTGGCAATAATTTTAAAATCATATTATAAAATTATAAACAGTGAGCGGCATCTAGCAATGCATCACTGCTACCCAAATAATAATAAGATCGGTGATTCGATACAACCTTTTCGTGACCAATGTTTCTATGTATTTTAATCCTTTTAACCTTATATCCTATATTAAACTCGAGGCATGGAATGTGTCATACTCTTCATAATTTAATCTGAGTTTTCTTGATCAATGAGTAGACTATATGAAACAAATCAATATTTGAGCATGACCATGCATTTCATAGTCCTACTCAATCAAGAGGCCTATGGATATCACCCCTAATATATAGGTGGGTTAAATTCCATCTAGATCACTCATATTCCTCACACGATTCATGATGTACCCAATGATCACCTTTATTGTCCACCCTATTAAAGGTGACATTTGATGATATCAAAGTACATAAATTCTCGTGTAATAATATAGTGACTTCAGGTCGGAGGATCATTACATCATTGTCACTATAAGAATTTCTTATGACACTTTGCATAATGCTCCATGTAGAATTCTCATGGTGGGTCAGTCCAGTACATTATTCTCTAACATGTACCTATGCATTGACTCAAATATCTCATATATTTATGACCAATGAGATTTGACCATCAGTCAATCCACATACTAGTCTCAATGCATCATTGTTGTCCCATTAACAATGATACTCGACTAGGGACATTTAAGAGCAATGATACTAATTATAATTATATAATCTCATGTTCAAGTCACATACTTAAAGCTATATAATTCGTATCATTATTCTAAGGGCTTTTATTATGTTAACATTTATATAACGCAGTAAATGAAATCATAATAAAATAATCCATTTATTCAATCAAATATAATATCAAAAATGTTAAGCAATTACATCAAATAATTAGTCTCTAGGGCATAAACTCTAACAATCTCCCACTTGCACTAGAGCCAGTCACTCATGTATCTAATACCCATGGAACTAGTGTGACCTTCGTGCTTCTGCTGCGACAAAGCCTTGGTCAGTGGATCTGCAACATTATTATCTGTTGGCACTCTGCATATATGTACATCTCCTCTATTAATGATTTCACGGATGAGATGGTACCGCCTAAGTATATGCTTGGATCGTTGGTGAGATCTGGGTTCCTTAGCCTGTGCAATGGCTCCATAATTATCACAGTATAACTCAACTGGATCAACAATGGTTGGAACAACACCAAGTTCAGTGACGAACTTTTTAATCCATACAGCCTCCTTGGCTGCACTAGAAGCAGCAATATACTCAGCCTCTGTTGTAGAATCGGCTACTGTCTCTTGCTTCGAACTTTTCCAGCTAACAGCACCACCATTAATGCAAAACACAAAACCTGACTGAGACTTATAGTCATCACTGTCAGTCTGGAAACTAGCATCTGTGTAACCCTTTACTGCCAGTTTATCTTCACCTCTATATACCAAGAAAGAATCCTTAGTCCTTTTCAGGTACTTGAGGATATTCTTGACAGCTGTCCAGTGACCTTCACCTGGATTCGACTGGTATCTGCTCGTCATGCTCAAAGCATACGAAACATCCGGACGAGTACATATCATTGCGTACATGATAGATCCAATTGCCGAAGCATAAGGGATCTTTCTCATACGCTCCTCATCATCTTGTGATTTAGGACATTGGGCCTTAGAGATCTTTACACCATGAGTCATGGGTAAGTGTCCTCTTTTTGCCTCTTGCATGCTGAACCGTTTCAACACTTTATCAATATATGTACTTTGACTTAGGCCGAGCATTTTTCTCGATCTATCTCGATAGATCTTGATACCTAAAATGTAGGTTGCATCACCCAAATCTTTCATGGAGAAACATTTTCCTAACCATGTTTTTACAGCCTGTAAGGAAGGAATGTCATTCCCAATAATTAATATGTCGTCTACATATAATACCAGGAATACAATCTGACTCCCACTAACCTTCTTATATACACAAGGTTCATCTTCATTTTTTATAAAGCCAAACTCTTTGACTGCTTCATTAAATCGAAGATTCCAACTCCGAGAGGCTTGCTTCAATCCATAAATGGATCGCTGCAGCTTACATACCTTTCCAGCATCCTTTGGAGTGACAAAACCCTCAGGTTGTGTCATGTACACATCCTCAAGGAGATTTCCATTAAGGAAAGCAGTTTTGACATCCATCTGCCAGATTTCGTAATCATAAAATGCTGCAATAGCAAGTAAGATCCTGATGGATTTAACCATTGCCACTGGGGAGAAGGTTTCATCATAGTCAACACCTTGAACTTGTTTGAAACCTTTTGCTACCAGTCGGCCTTTATAGGTTTGTACATTACCATCCATGTCGGTTTTCTTCTTGAAAACCCATTTGCACCCGATTGGTTTTACTCCTTCGGGTGGATCAACCAAAGTCCATACTTGGTTAGTATACATGGAGTCCATCTCAGATTTCATGGCTTCAAGCCATCTCTCAGAATCTGGTCCATTCATAGCTCCTTGGTAGGAAGCAGGCTCATCCTGATCTATGAGCATTACATCGCCGTTTTGAGTCACAAGAAATCCATAATATCTCTCGGGCTCTTGGCGTGTCCTACTAGATCTACGAATGCCTTGTGTAATTTGAGCAGGTTCACTTTCCACAATATCTTGTGGTTCCTGCTCATGTTCTAACTCAGGTTCAATGATATTTTGTGGTTCTCGAATTTCTTCGAGTTCTACTTTCCTCCCACTGTTTCCTTTAGAGACAAATTCTCTTTCTAGAAAAATACTAGTTCGAGCAACAACCACTTTGTTCTCAGAAGGTTTGTAGAAATAATACCCTTTTGTTTCCTTAGGGTATCCCACAAAATTACATTTGTCAGATTTGGGTCCGAGCTTGTCAGAAGCCAGACGTTTTACAAACGCCTCACAACCCCAAATCTTCATGAACGACATACTAGGACGTTTCCCAGTCCACATCTCATATGGTGTCTTTTGAACCGTCTTTGTAGGAACACGGTTAAGTGTGAATGCAGCTGTCTCTAGGGCATGACCCCAGAAGCTTATTGGAAGATCTGCATGACTCATCATTAATCGGACCATGTCCAACAAGGTGCGATTCCTCCTCTCAGACACACCATTCCATTGTGGTGTTCCAGGTGGAGTGAGTTGTGATATAATACCACACTCCTTTAGAAGGTCATCAAAATCTTGGCTTAAGTATTCACCACCTCGATCGGATCGAAGGGCTTTTATGCTTTTGCCAAATTGGTTTTCAACTTCATTCTTGAATTCCTTGAACTTTTCTAAGGATTCGGATTTGTGTCCCATAAGATACACATATCCATATCTACTGAAGTCATCAGTAAATGTAATGAAGTAATAGAACCTACCTCTTGTTAATGAACTCATGGGTCCACATACATCACTATGTATAAGTCCCAATATATCACTAGTCCGTTCACTATGACCAGTGAAAGGGGCTTTAGTCATCTTACCTAATAAACAAGACTCGCATTTCTCATATGATTCAAAATCAAATGAATCCAAAAATCCATCTTTATGGAGTTTGGATATGCGTTTCTCATTTATATGGCCTAAACGACAGTGCCAGAGATATGTCGGATTTGAATCATTTGATTTAAATCGTTTTGTATTTATGTTATAGATAGGCATCTCTAAAGCAAGAATATAAAGACCATTAAACAATTGTGCAACACCATAACATATTTCATTTAAGTAAAATGAACAACTGTTGTTCTTTATTAAAAACGAAAAACCTTTCTTGTCCAAACAAGAAACAGAAATAATGTTTTTGCTCATAGCAGGCACAAAATAACAATCTTCTAACTCTAATACTAGCCCAGTGGGCAAAGATAAATGATAAGTTCCTACGGCTAGTGCAGCAACTTTTGCTCCATTCCCAACTCGTAGGTCAACCTCTCCTTTCGCCAAAGTCCTACTCCTTCGGAGTTCCTGCACATTAACACAAATGTGAGAACCACATCCAGTATCCAATACCCATGATGTAGAAGTGGACAAATTGACTTCTATAACATATATACCTGAATCAGAAGTCGTACTTCCTTTCTTTTTCTTCAGTTCTTCCAGATATGCATGACAATTCCTTTTCCAGTGTCCAGGTTTTCCACAAAAGTGACAATCACCTTCTTTAGCTACCCCACCTTTAGGTTTTAAAGCCTGTTTGTTTTTGAAATTGGGTTTGGCACCAGATTTAGATCCTATCTTCTTCTTGCCTTTCCCTTTTCCCTTAGCATTCCCCTTTTGCACCATCATTATGGGATCGGGTCCTGCCTTTTTCATGTTGTTCTCGGCAGTTCTTAACATGCTCAACAACTCAGTAAGTGGTTTCGTAATTTCATTCATGAGATAATTCATGACAAATTGCGAGTAGCTGTTGTTCAAAGATTGCAAAACTAGATCAGTTTGGGCTTCCGCAGTAATCGGAAAACCCAACCTAGCAAGGTACTCAATATACCCAATCATTTTAAGAACATGTGGACCAACTGGATCACGTTCACCCATCTTGCAGTGATACAACGCCTTGCTTGTATCATACCTTTCCTGTCGAGCATGCCCTGCGAACAATTTCTTGAGATGCTCGATCATCTCATAAGCATCCATTAACTCATGTTGCTTCTGAAGCTCAGAGTTCATAGTTGCTAGCATGAGACAACTCACGTCCAGAGCATCATCTTGATGCTTCTTATAAGCATTATGCTCTGCACGTGGTGCAGTGTTAGCTGGTGCTGCAGGAATGGGCCCATCAAGGACATAAAGCTTGCACTCTTGTTTGAGGACAATCCTCAAGTTCCTATGCCAGTCTAGGAAATTAATTCCACTCAGCTTTTCCTTCTCAAGGACTAATCGTAGTGAAAGACTATTTGTGTTGTTTGTTGCCATTGATATCTACAATTTATAAGTGCAAAAATAATAAGTCAAATTGCAGAGTTTTGATATTATGTAATTGATAATAGTACATTCCAAATATACCTCCCACTATTTTAATCAAATTAATAGCCCTCACCATTAATTCGGAAAGCATTTTTATTAAATCTTTCTAGTGAGCTAAGATCCATATTTCATTACGCCTTAAGTTAGCTTTGGCTAATCTCTTAAAACATAATTATTTAGGTAGACAACCATTTGTCAATTATATCATATATAACTCTTAGATAGTTTGGTGAACAACATTTGTTCTAGTCCATCTAATGGTACCTGCCAAACTCTATGCCTCTAAGTCCACAATCCTATTGAGATAACTTAGTTAAGTCGGGCCCAATGATTTTAACATTTTGGATATCACAATTATCCTATCGCATCTTACCAAGATAAATGGGGTACTTTGCTTTGGCAAACCTACATTCATCGATCCAGGTCTTGATGAGTGTTATTCATTGGAAGGCATCTGATTTAGACTTAATAATTTTATGAGGGATTTTATTAATTAATTTAGATCTCACCAATTTTAATCTTATTAAGCATGCACATTATTTATCATAGCATATCGTATACAAGCATAAATAAAGTGCAAAAATTAAACGTGTCACAGTTATGGCCCAACCCTATGTCAATCCTTTCAAGCTAATGAAAAGATTGAAGGTCAGTCTAAGGTGGTAAAAGGTCTTCAAAATAGTAGCTTCGTTGGACCTTCCTCGTTCACGTGTGTCTCCTCTCCATCGTCATCTTATCTTCTTGATGACACTTGTACATTACATGTTATAAAGAAACCTCGAGTTACATTCGAGGGGATTTAGATGAGAAGAGAATATTACATCAGAATATAGAAAGGCACGACATGCAAGCCGTATTTCAAAAACCAAAAACCACTAATCCTATGGGTCAAAAGGGTCATAACTGTGCACCATGCATATCACAATAAGCACATAACACAATTTATATCATTTAAAGAAAATTATAAATAATATTTGGGGTCACGACCATCGTGCGCTACGGCGGGGGGGTCCAAGGGGGGGACTCCCCCCCTGGCGGGGGGGTCAGCGAGCGGGGTCGGGGGCAGCGCCCTTGGAAATTTTTTCCAAACTACAATCTGTATTGTAGAATTCCTGAACTGCAGATTGTATACGAATCTCGGAAACAATTCCAAAATCATATATAATCTGCCATGCAAATTGTATATGAATTTCTGAAACAATTCCAGAATCATATACAATCTGTCATATTAAACAATATACCCAGAACAATACACCTAGAACATATCATATATGTCCAGTTTCGTTTAATCATATTAAACCGAATCTTCATACTTCTAATCCAATTAGAACAGAAGTTGTATTGTTCTTCCACCTTATAAAATACGATTAACAGAAACCATATACATGCATATATTTCAGATTTCCAGAATACGCATACATGTAAAATATCATATATTTAAACTCAGATCGGTAAACATGCATCATCATATATCATATATATCGAGTACAATTAAATCACGTAATCTGAATTAATCGTTTCGCAAGTAGCTCTGATACCACTGTTAGGGTTTCGACACAGTGAAAGCAGCGGAATTTAAAATTTTTCCGAAACCCTTAGACAGGATCCAAGCGAAAACAGATTAATCAGAGGTTTAGATTATTTTACCGATTATCCGAGATGGACAGGAGACGATGGAATTCTGGAACGGCTTCGAATCTTCAACGCAATCCAGCGACTACGTCTCTACGGTATCCACACGAACGCTCCACGAACCGTCACACGATCTGCAGCGAAAGGGATCTGCGGTACTAGCCACCAAGATCAGGATTTCTAACCTATTTTTCTCTCTAGCCTCTTTCTGAAAGCGGCTAGGGTTTTAGTTTTTCCTTACGTAACTTTTAGACTACTGATATATCATATATATAGTAGTTAATAGGAATTAACTAAAACCTAAAATAAATAGAAAAATAAAATCCGAATTTTATATATTATATTTTAATTAAGTCTTACTTAATTAATATACATATATACAAATTATCCTATTAATTTAAATTCGTAATTTCTAAATACTATCAATCATATTGACATATTTAAAATACTTACAATTTAAATTAATTCCCTTTTAATTACGTTCTAAGTGTGTGACCCTATAGGTTATTATTATGTTGGCAATAATTTTAAAATCATATTATAAAATTATAAACAGTGAGCGGCATCTAGTAATGCATCACTGCTACCCAAATAATAATAAGATCGGTGATTCGATACAACCTTTTCGTGACCAATGTTTCTATGTATTTTAATCCTTTTAACCTTATATCCTAGATTAAACTCGAGGCATGGAATGTGTCATACTCTTCATAATTTAATCTGAGTTTTCTTGATCAATGAGTAGACTATATGAAACAAATCAATATTTGAGCATGGTCATGCATTTCATAGTCCTATTCAATCAAGAGGCCTATGGATATCACCCCTAATATATAGGTGGGTTAAATTCCATCTAGATCACTCATATTCCTCACACGATTCATGATGTACCCAATGATCACCTTTATTGTCCACCCTATTAAAGGTGACATTTGATGATATCAAAGTACATAAATTCTCGTGTAATAATATAGTGACTTCAGGTCGGAGGATCATTACATCATTGTCACTATAAGAATTTCTTATGACACTTTGCATAATGCTCCATGTAGAATTCTCATGGTGGGTCAGTCCAGTACATTGTTCTCTAACATGTACCTATGCATTGACTCAAATATCTCATATATTTATGACCAATGAGATTTGGCCATCAGTCAATCCACATACTAGTCTCAATGCATCATTGTTATCCCATTAACAATGATACTCGACTAGGGACATTTAAGAGCAATGATACTAATTATAATTATATAATCTCATGTTCAAGTCACATACTTAAAGCTATATAATTCGTATCATTATTCTAAGGGCTTTTATTATGTTAACATTTATATAACGCAGTAAATGAAATCATAATAAAATAATCCATTTATTCAATCAAATATAATATCAAAAATGTTAAGCAATTACATCAAATAATTAGCCTCTAGGGCATAAACTCTAACAGTATGTACAATTAGTTATTATTTATTTTAAATAATAACTAAAGATAATTAATTAATTTCTATTTAATCAAGATTAAATAGTAATTGAATAGAGTTTAAGTTAATAAGATAATTTGAAGTTAATATTGCAATTAATTGTAATAAATTGTGTAAGGGTTTAATAAGTGTCCAACACTTAAGAAAAATATTTTCTAACTTATTAAATTATTAACCTAATATGATTAAGGGTCTATAAGGTTAATAATATTGTTTTGACTGATATAAATTATGTGTGGTAGATAAGTTCCTTAGTGAGCGTATAGTTGTGCAAATACGCCGTACTAATTATTAGACCAACTTTATTAATGTTAGATCTTTCAAAGCCAATTAGTTAATGCTAGACATTAATTGTAGCTGAGCAGACAAACAAGATCCTTATCTCTAAACTCATTTCATTGAGCAAGTTATTTATTTAAGCTTGAATTATAATTCCAAGCATGCTTTAAGTGGTTTAAATTACTTTACAATTATTCCACATCGATATTATTGTTATTCGCACTTGGCGCACTTGATCTTGTACAGTCTTTGACTTGTACCTTATTTAATGCTCTACTGTTTAAAGAACTGTTCAAAGTAGGTCTAAGTCATTGTTCGACTAGACATTTATGTTAAAAAATTTAAAAACTATCCAAATCATTGAAGATGCAGATTCTTAGACTATTATGAACACCCCTTTATTATAGGGGAGTACCATATATCTAATATCATGTACAAAATACGAAAATTAAATGTTATGCATACACATATTGTACCGAGACTGATCCCCTCGGGTACATATTTTTGGTAGTAACCATTGGGTCAACCTGCTATTGACTCCAGTGGATGTTTATAGTACATAGTCTATTTGACTATCTTAATTCTAAAAGCAAATCATTATTCCTGCTTATGTTATTCATATTGTTGAATTGTTTCAGCTATTCTCTTTCATTCATGATATATTATTTCTTGATGTTATTTAAACTTGTTGAGCAAACTAGTTGCTCACTCTTGCTATATCATGAACCTTATTGCAGTGGAACCCGGAACTTCTGGAAAGAAGAAGGGTAAAGGAAAGATGAAGTGATAGCCTTCAAGAGACAGTCTTTAGTTTATTCATCTAGCTAAAATTACTTGTTTTGTAATGTAAACCCTAAGTACTTTATTAAGGGTATTTGTGTATTTTTTTGTAAGGTCACCGTATCTTGGGACTAGTAACACCTTTTGAATGAACATCATATGTTTATTATTTCGCTTTTAATTATTGTATGTTGTTTAGAGGTGGATGTTTGTATTGGATCGTGATGACCGGATTCGAGTAATTAGGACCCGGATTTGGGGGCATCACAATAATCACCAAGCTTCCTTTTCTTTGACAAAATGTCTTTCATAAACTTCATATAGCTCAGCATCTGTTCTAAAGCTTCGGCAAATGGAATGTTTATATGAAACTTTTTCAATACCTCCAAGAACATAGAAAACTGTTTATCCAGTTTCTTTTTCTGCAGCCGTTGTGGAAATGGCATAGGCTGAACTTTAGGAATGGTCTTATTGGCTTTTGAATCTGGCACTTTAACTTCCTCCACTTTAATTTATGGCTCCCCACTCTTGTTATCTTCTTCAACAACAACGTCTTCTTAATTAGCAAGTTGTGACACTATAGTGGTTTGTTAAGTAATTTTAGGTAACTCTTTACCACTACGGAGTATAACTGCTTTACACTTCTCCTTGTCTTCCCTCTTGGGATTGACTTCAGTATCACTCGACAAAGTCCCTTATGGATGATTATTGATAGCGCATGCAAGCTACCCCACTTAGTTTTCTAAGTTCCGAATGGAAACATCTTGACTGTTTATTCTTGTCTCCTTTTGTGAAATATATCGGAAGAGCAGTCCTTCCAAGTTAGACTTTTTCTCCTGTTGAGGTGGAGCTTGTTGAGGAACTTATTATTGTTGATTGTAATTTGGAAATCCTGGAGGATATGGTTGCCTGGTTGCCTTGGAGCTGAAGATTGACCTTGATTGCTATTATTGCTCCATAATAAAATTTGGATGATTTCTCAAGCCCGGTTAATAATGTGTGGGAACATTGTTGTTCAGCTGCCGATTATAATTGTTGACATACTGAACTGATTCTGCTCTTATCGTGCATTGATCACTGAGGTGATCCCCAACACAGATGTCACAAGCTACTGCTACACTCTGTATAGATTTCACTCCAAAAGTGTCGATCTTCCTTGCAAGTGCAACCACTTATGCAGATAAGGCTGTAACAGCATCCAACTCATGTATGCCAGCCAGCCACCTTTCTTTGTGTCTGTCTTTCAGAAGGCCACTGGTAGTTGTTAGTTGCCATAGTTTTCAGCAACTCATAAGCGTCATCATAATTCTTCCTCATTAATTCTCCGCCAGCTGCGGCATCTATACTCATTCGGGTTGAAATAAACAACCCATTATAAAATGTTTGAACCTGCAGCCATTTTGATATGTCATGGTGCTGACATCTTCTTAGCAAATCCTTAAATAGCTCCCACGTTTTATAAAGAGACTTGGAGTCCTGTTGTGAGAAGGATGTGATGTCATTCCTTTACCTTGCTATTTTGGCTGGTGGAAAGAATTTCACCAAGAATTTTTTAGCCAAGTTAACCCAGGTAATAATGGAGCCCGCTGGAAGAGAGTGCAACCAACTTTTTTCCTTATCATGAAGAGTGAAAGGGAATTGTCGGAGTCTAATAACTTCTTTGGTAACTCTTTGATATATGAATGTGTCACAGATTTCCAAAAAGTTTATCAAATGATCGTTCGGGTCATCATTTGGCATCCCACCAAATTGCACATGATTCCGAATCATTTGGATAGTGTCTGGCTTGATCTCAAAGTTGTTAACTATAATAGTTGGCCTAATGATGCTCGAATGGACATCTGTGACTTACGGCATAACATATTCCCGTAAAGATTTCTGATTTTCTAATGCCATAGTATTTTGATTGTGATTAACTTGAGATTTTTCTCTTTGCAGTCTCCGCAGAGTTATTTCAATTTCAAGATCAAAAGTTACTAAATTTGGTTCTTGAAAAAGTTGCATACAAAATCAAAAGTACCTACAAAATTAAACAGAAGTAACTTTTTAAATTAAGATTATCTCGATTAAGCTTAATATTGCAAAGAAATTAGATAAATAACTCCCTGGCAATGGCGCAAAAAATTTGTTGATCTATTTCACGATTAATAATTACGTGCAAGTATACATGACCCACAAGTAATATAATGTTAAGTAGAATGTCGATCCCACGATGAGCTAACACTAACACTTTTCAAGTATTAAACTTTTATCAGTTTAATCTTATTTAAACAATGATTAAGATGGTGAATATGATTAAGAAAGAATTATAAAATAAGTAATACGTGAAAACTAATATCAATTATAGACAAGTTAAGACCATAACTTCACCCAATACCTTGTTAAAACCTCACACCACTCCTTTTAATTAATAGATCAAATGAATGATAGCTCGAGAATAAAAACAACCAAAAATCTCTTTCGATAGTTAAATGATTCACACCCTACTAACTAAATCACTATATTTCTATGTGATACTAATTAAGCAAGACGGCAATATAAATAGATTCTCAACCAGGCTACACAAGATACCACGGTATATTCTTATCTGATATATAAGTTAGGCACTCAATCCGAAGATAAATGATCCTACAATTGTTATCATGTTTTAGGTCAAGCTATTTAATTCACTTTTCAACATCATAAACAACACCACATTACTCACAAAGTAAGTAATCCATACATGAAGTATAAAACATAATAATCATTCATTTTTAATCCACATACATTAAAAGGAGAGATATTAAATTTAAACAAAGTATTGAGATCCATTATGATCTTAGAAAGGAAGTCAGTTTATAACTAAATGAATAAAAACCATTAACAATATGTTCATCATTCTTAAAATACACAAAATGAAGAAAAAATATACAAATGAAACTTCTTAAAGAACAAGTTTCAATCTAATAACTCCCTTCACTTTGAAGCAATCCAAGATAGACGTTATCTTTGCTTCTTGAGTTAAAAAATGATAAAAAGCTGCCTTTAGAACTAAAAACTAGTAAAAATTGAGTTCCGTGGAATAAGATGAATGATTTAGGTCATGCAGTAACTTTTATTTTATAAGCAAATCCAGCTTGAAAACAACATAATGGACCACTGTGGCGGTGGAAGGGACCGCTGCGGCGGTGGTTAAGGCTGAAAATTATAATTTTGTCCATTTAGCCCAAAAACCCAGCACATCAAAAATAAAAATCATAAACCCTAAAAATCACATATAGAAGCATAAATAACTATCAAATACTCACAAATTATTAAACCATAAGTATTAATTCGCATGTATAAAATTCATTCATCAATTGCTACTTTTAAGAAGTGACAAGATGATGCATCTGTGGCTTAATGCATCATGCTCGCATCTATGAGTAACAAGCTTCAGCGTTAGCATGAGAAAATGGATGCACCTACTATCTTGTTGCACCTCAAAGATTTATATGGTGAACAAAGTAGGACAACTAGATATCAGATATTTAAAGACCTCTTCCGATCTCGCATGAACGTGGATACTACTGTAGAGACACATATCCTCAAGATGATCAATTTGATTAAACAACTTGGACAACTTGGGTTTGTCATGGATGGAGAGTTGAGCCAAGATTTGATTTTACAGTCACTCTCGGACACTTTCTCACAATTTGTTGTGAACTTTCACATGAATAAGTTGGACGTTAATTTACCTGAGTTACTTAACATGTTAAAAATAGCGGAAGGTCACTTACCATCCAAGAAAGTTCAAGTGTTGTTATTAGATGATTCTTCTAAGAAGAGGAAGAGACCCAATGGTTCTTCTGAAAAAAAGAAAAAGAAGAAGGCTAAGGGCAAGGCGAAAGCCAAGGATAATAAGAAGGCTAAACCTGACATCAAAGGAATCTGCTTCCATTGCAATAAGCTAGGTCACTGGAAGAGAAACTACAAAGAGTATCTTGCAGTAGCTAAACAGAAAAAACTTGGAGAAGCTTTTACTACACATTTATGTTTGTTCATGATTGAAATGAATCTTTCTGTAAGCTAAAGTTCTACTTGGGTATTAGATACTGGTTGTGGTTCTCACATATGTAATAATGTGTTGGGACAAAGCAAAAATAGAAAGCTGAGCAAAGGGAAAGTCGTCCTATGCGTGGGGGAATGGGGCAAAGGTTTCTGCATTAGTCATAGGAATTTATTGTTTAATACTTCCTACGGGCAAGTCTATTAGTTTAAATAATTATTATTATGTTCCAGTAATTATTAGAAATATTATTTCAATTCTTATGCTGAACAAGGATAGTTTTGAAATTATAATAAAGAACAACCGTTATTCTATTTATAATGATAATATTTTGTTTGGTATTGGTAATTTACTAAATGGACTTCATATACTTGACTTGCATGAAAATATTTTACAAATTGAACAAACTAAGAAAATAAAAAGAGATGATATAAATTATACATTTATGTGACACTGTAGACTCGGTCATATTAATGAAATAAGATTAAACAAGTTACATATAGATGGGCTTTTAGAGCTATTTGATTATGAATAATATCCAACTTGTGAATCTTGTCTCATGGGTAAAATGAGTAAATCACCTTTTAGTGGAAAAGAAGAAAGAGTTACGGGGTTGTTAGAGTTGATACACACAGATGTATATGGACCTATGACAACGCACGCTAGATGAAGGTATTCGTATTTTATCACTTTTACTGATGATTATTCTAGATTTGGATATGTGTATTTAATGAAATACAAATCCGAATCATTTGAAAAGTTCAAATAATTCAAAAGGGAAGTAGAGAAACAAACAGATAAAAGTATTAAGATTCTTCGATCGGATCGATAAGGGAAATACTTGAGTATTGAGTTTCTCGATTATCTCAAAGAGAATGGTATTCTCTCACAATAGACACCTCCTGGTACGCCTCAGTTGAATGGTGTATTTGAAAGGAGAAATCGTACCTTGTTGGACATGGTTCGGTCCATGATGAGTTTTATCGATCTTCTAGTTTCCTTCTGAGGTTATCTTCTAAAAACGGTTGCATACTTACTTAAAAAGGTGCCTTCAAAATGCATCCCTAAGACTCTATATGAGTTATGGACAGGGAGAAAACCATGTCTTAAACATATTAAGATTTGGGATTGTCTAGCTTATGTCAAAAAGTTTGATAATTATAAGATAGAGACTAGATCCGACAAGTGCAAATCTGTGGGATATCCTAAAGAAAGTTTAGGATATTACTTCTATAATCTTACTGATCAAAATGTGTTTATTGTGAAACTTGTTACCTTCTTGGAAAATGAGTTTATTCTTGAAGGGGTCAGTAGGAGTAAGATAAATATTGAAGAAGTTCAAGAACCGCAAAATACTACGGATCAAGCAAAGGAACCTGACCAAGTAAAATAACCTACTGTACCATAACATATTCATAAGTCTGGAAGAGTATCGAATATACCTGAGAGGTATAGATTTATCACAAAGGATGATGATGAGGTACGCATCATAGATGATGAGGTACACATCATAGATGATGATAATCCATTGATACACGAATAGGTAATAAGTTGTAAAGACTCTGAGAAATATCTCACCGTCATGAAATTCGAGATGAACTTCATGTATGAGAACCAAGTATGGACTTTAGTTACTCTACCTGAGGGCATAAAGTCCATTGGGTGCAAATGGATTTTTAAGAGAAAGATTGGAGTAGACGACAAGGTGGAGGAGACCTACAAGGCTCAAAAGTTTTCAAGCAAAGATAAGGAGTTTACTATGATGAAACCTTCTCACCAATAGTTATGCTTAAGTCCATTCGGATTTTGCTTACGATTGCAGCTGATTATAACTACAAGATCTGACAAATGGACGTGAAGACGGCCTTCCTCAATGGAAAACTAGATGAGGATGTATATGATACAGCTAGAGGGATTTGTTTCTAGAGATTGAACAAATTGAGTCTATAAGCTGCAACGATCCATTTATGGATTAAAGCAAGCTTATCAAAGATAGAACATACGTTTTGATGAGACAATCAAAGAGTTTAATTTTATCAAAAAAGAGGATGAACCATGTATGTACAAAACAAATACGCACAAGTATACACAGTCAATCAAGTAATATAAAAGTAAGAAGAGTGTCGAACCCACAAAGAACAAGTAATAATAACTATTCTAATTATCAATTTTCTACCAATTCAATCTAATTTAAATGATCACCAATTTTCATTATGAAGTATTTTAAAATTAAGATAAACTAAAACTAATTAACAAGAATTGTTTATCAGATGTTCAAAAGATTAGGATTGCAACTTCCCTCAAATTGATCACAATAATCTTTTCATCCTATTTTCAGTTATTTATTAACCTTTTTTAACAATTAATAAAAAGACATATTTTAGTTATGTTGCTATGTTAATGCAAAACACTTAAAATAGATTCATTAAGCACAAATTCTTAAATAAGTTACGCTCAACACATATGTATATTCATCCTATATACTGTTATGGTATTCTTCATAGGAAAAATAATAAGTTCATACGTTATCACACCCAGATCTAATCCTATATTTTTTTTTCCAATTCCGTTTACGATATCTAATTAACTGTTGGCCACACAATTAATGAATAAGCACAAGATATGATAAACAACTTAGAATAAAATCGATAACTAAAAATATGCATGAATTAATTACTGCAACACAAAAGGTTTCTTTGAAATCCTAAAAAGAAAATTTAATTCATAATAAAAATATTAAAATCCATAATTAACAAATCCAACAACATACAAAATTATCAAATGCAGAGGATTAAAGAGAAAAAAAAGAATAAAAAACTCTATAATCATTACGAAATTTGATTTGTTGATCTTCTTGTGTGTACTTGAAAACCCTAGCCTCTAACTATGATCACCAATCATTTGTCTCTAAAAAAAGTAATAATTTGAAAATCATGAGTCTTCTATTTTTTCTACTCCTTCATAACACATGCTTTTTTATGTCAAAATCCAAGTTAGAATCAAAAACCGCAGAAAATCGCGAAACTGGCCCAACTGCATCTACGACCCAACACTGCCAGCGTTGAGTTTAGCACTGTTATAGTGCTGTCGACACTGACCTTCTTCCAGAAGTTACAAAATTTTCATTCAAGCGCAAAAATGTCTATTTCGCCCCTTTTTCACCTTTTCCTGCGAAATAAACATAAAAGTAAACCAAATGCACTAAAAAGACTTAAAGACAAAAAAATAATAAGCCTAAACATATCCAAATCGTAGGTATAAAATTCAATCATCAAATGACAAAGGCCACAAAAATAAACTAGTCAAACTTTGTTCATATCTATATAATTTTCTTTATATTGATATTTTCATTTCATTTAAGACAGATATCAAAGCAATTAGTGATTTCCTTTTTATATTTTCATGCTCCAACAAATGATAGAGGTTGTCTATAGCCTTAACGAGGACTTAATTCACAAAATTGATCCAAAATCTAACTGACTCAATACATTGAATAGTGCAATTAAATAGCAAGGGTCTCAAGTTCAACAAAACCAGCAAACAGTTAACATTTTCAACTTAACAATCCTTATTCGTCTTACTAGAGTTATTAGATACTTTATGAAAAAATTTATCATCGGCCTTCATTAAATTTTATACATCAATTTACTACTCAAAATCCAATTAAATGCAATAAAATAAGACCCTAAATGTAAGAAAAAATGTATCATCTTACCTAATATGAATGCAACCTACTATGTTGAATTAAGTGCAAATTTTTTTTTCAATTCCTTTTTTAAAAATGTGCAAATATATACAAACTATATGCACATGACCCTAAAACTATATAATATACAAATTATGCAAATATATGACATTCAAATTATATGACATGTACCACCCCCAAACTCATGCTGAACAATGCCCTCATTGTTTTTAAAATAGATGAATTAAAACCGAGGATTTCCCTGACTAGGTCACTCATCGTAAGGGACCTCTTCATCATCTACGTCAGGAGATGGGTAAATTGGCAACGGCTAAGGCTTGGGAAAATGAATTAGATCAGCACTTAGATTCATCTTTGTGAACATCTTAGTCAAGGCCATATTAAAGTTTATCTAATAAGAAAACATATGATCTTGTCGTTCAACAACTCTCCTATTATGTCGCTACAATCGCCTAGTCCGATCATCTACCCTCAATTGTAAATTGTGAATCCGACTGCTAAACTTAGCCTTAGGTTGAATTTCAGAAGTAGACAGTGCTCCAGAATTAGCAGCAGAAGCCTGATCATCTTCATTATCTAATGGAGAAGGATATCGAATAATAAAGCCCAATTCACGTGGATGCGATCCACCTCCTTTCCATACCTTGTATCTCTCAATTAACCCATGATCCAATAGAGTCATAGACTACTGCAATAACTCATCAACCCCTCCATCTAACGCCCACTCGCCTACACAAGCCACATATGAGCAATGGTTGTGACAATCCACCTTTAGTAGGTCCCCTCAAATTCTTTCTAATAGATGCCTTAATCACAACGCCCACATTTATCTTCATTTCCTTTACAATCGCATATAACAATACCACCCTTTCTTTCGTGACTTCACTAGTGTCTGTAGATGACGAGACATGCACAGTAGGTCGGATTGGTCTAGCCGGGCCTGGGCCTGGTAGGCTTTGGCCGTTGACCAGGCCAGGCCAGACTTTGACTTTTGGGCCTGTAGGTCGGGCCAAGCCGGGCTTCTCGATCAAAGTCTGGCCTTTTGAGGCCTGTAGGCCAGGCCGGGCCAGGTTTGTAAGCTAGGTCGGGTCAGGCTTTAGGTCAGGTCAGGCCAGTCCTTAGGTCGGCCCGGGCCGGGCCGTGCCAGGCCTGGCCTAAAAATGTAGTCAACTAATTTTTAATGTGAAATATAAATATTAAATAAACTAACTACTATATTAATTAAATGTATTGACAAAAAATAAAAAATGAATAATTAATCAATAATAAATAATGAGTCAGTTACAAATATTTTGCTTCAAAATATTTTAAAAATGTCTTCAAAATTCAAATCTTCAAAAAAATATAACCTTTTTGAAAGTTGTAACCACAAATTGTGATAAAAAAAAATATCCCACAAATCACTACCATAAAAAGTTGTCCCATTGGCAAGACCATACTTGTATGTAACCTTTTTTTATTTTATTTTTTTGGTGAGCATCAAAAAGAAAAATATGTATGTACATTGATCACCAGTAAAAACGTATCCATATTCTTGGTATTTGTATGAGACTGTCATAGAAAAATTTAAACTCATTCTGTACTACACCAACATGAGGTTATAAACAAAGAGATTCTGTACCACACCAACATGAGGTCATAAACATAGTTTATAATTAAAACGAATTAACTAGGCTGGGCCGATCCTCTGCGTAGGCTAAGTCGGGTCGGTCCTCTGCCTAGGTTGGGCTGGGCTTTTGCATAGGCCGGGCCAGGCCGGTTTTTTTCGTAGGCCGGGCCAAGCCGGGCTTTTACGTCAAAATAGCAGCCTGTTCAAAGACTGTAGGTCGGACCGGCCCGGTTTGGGCTTTGACCAGGTCGGGCTCAAGCCGGCCTGTGGGCCGTAGGTTTTTTGTACATCTCTAGTATATGAGATAAGCTTGGCACAAAGAAACGCGTAGCAAATTTTTCCATATCAACTTAAGCAGTTAAATGGGAATATCGTGGAGCCACGTTGACCCCTAGGTGTCCAAACTGAGCCAGGATTACATAACTCGCGTATGATAGTTTCATAGTTTGGATTTTTGGTAATAAACTGTGCATAATTGCAATATTCAGATCTCCTGAAGTTGTAAACTTCATTAATTGTGTTTTCGCTGAAAGATACAATCTTGCCCCGAATAATAACTTCATAATGCGGCTTATCTTCAGCATTCACATAAAATTATTTGATAATGGACATAACCGCGGGATCCAAATTATCCGTGAAAGTATCTTAATATCTTTCTGTTATCATGCATGTCATCTGTCCATCTAATAATTCATTGGGGTAATGACCTCGCTTGGGAGTTAGAGCTTTACTCGCCAAATAATTATCAAACTTGTTCGCCACCTTCGTACTTACTAATTTCTTCCTATCAAAAGCTGACGTAGGTGTGGAACTTTCCCTTCTTTGTCTTTTAGGTGCCATATTATCAAGAACTCAAGCCCCCAGCTACACAAACTCACTTTTAATATATAACACAAGCCCAAATTGCACTAACACTGTAAATTGGACAAAATTCTTCTTTGAGACAATATGTCGAAGAGTTTGTGTGCACATTTTGTAGGGTTTCGACACATAAACGCAACAGAATTTCAAAAAAAATTCTGAAACCCTACAACAGGATCCATGCGAAAACATAAAAATTCAGAGATTTAGATATATTTTTATCGATTATCTGAGCTTGAATGGAGACGATGGAATTATGGATCTGCTTC
Organism: Hedera helix; assembly: GCA_947179155.2. Classification (NCBI taxonomy): domain Eukaryota; kingdom Viridiplantae; phylum Streptophyta; class Magnoliopsida; order Apiales; family Araliaceae; genus Hedera; species Hedera helix. The sequence continues at coordinate 19,511,260 of OX359270.1, forward strand.
AAATCTTTAATGCAATCCAATGACTGCGTCTCTATGGTATTCACACGAACGCCTCCGCGAATCGTCCCACGATCTGTAGCAAAGAGAATAGCGGTACTAGCCGCCAAGATCTGGATCTGGATTTTTCTGAGTTTTTCTCTCTAGCCTCTTTCTGAAAGCGACTAGGGTTTAGGTTTTTTTGAGTTTCAAGTTCTTTTAAAACAGCTGATATATCATATATATATATATATATAGCAGTTAAAAGAATTAACAAAAAAACTAATTAGAAAAATAAAATCTGAATTTATATATATTATATTTTAATTAAGTCTTACTTAATTAATATACATATATACAAATTATCCTATTAATTTAAATTCGTAATTTAAATACTATCAATCATATTGACATATTTAAATCCTAACAATTTAAATTAATTTCCCTTTATTTATGTTCTAAGTGTGTAACCCTATAGGTTATTATTATATTGACAATAATTTTAAAATCATATTATAAAATTATAAACAGTGAGCGGCATCTAGTAATACATCACTGCTACCCAAATAATAATAAGATCGATGACTCGATCCAACATTTTCGTGACCAATGTTTCAATGTAATTTAATCCTTTTAACCTTGACATCCTAGATTAAACTCGAGGCATGGAATGTGTCATGCTCTTTATAATTTAATCTGAGTTTTCTTGATCAATGAGCAGGCTATATGAAACAAATCACTATTTGAGCATGGCCATGTATTTCATAGTCCTACTCAATCAAGAGGCCTATGGATATCACCCATAATATATAGGAGGGTTAAATTCCATCTAGATCACTCATATTCCTCACACGATTCATGATGTACCCAATAATCACCTTTATTATCCATCCTATTAAAGGTGACATTTGATGATATCAAAGTACACAAATTCTCGTGTAATAATATAGTGATTTCAGGTCGAAGGATCATTACATCATTGTCACTATGAGAATTTCTTATGACACGTTGCATAATGCTCCATGTAGAATTTTTATGGTGGGTCAGTCCAGTACATTGTTCTCCAACGTGTACCTATGCATTGACTCAATATCTCATATATTTATGACAAATGAGATTCGGCCATCAGTCAATCCACATACTAGTCTCAATGCATCATTGTTGTCCTATTAATAATGATACTCGACTAGGGACATTTAAGAGCAATGATACTAATTGTAATTATATAATCTCATGTTCAAGTCACATACTTGAAGCTATATAATTCGTATCACTATTCTAAGGACTTTTATTATGCTAACATTTATATAACGCAGTAAATAAAATTATAATAAAATAATTCATTTATTCAATCAAATATAATATCAAAAATGTTAAGCAATTACATCAAATAATTAGCCTCTAGGGCATGAACTCTAACACATTCCCCCCCCCCCCCCCCCACACCCCCAAACCCCCAAACTTAAAGAACAAGCTTCCCAAATTGATCTAGCTCACGTATTGAAATTACTTTAGTACACTACTAGAACACCACTGATTACATACTACACCCCTAAACTCCTCCAATTGGCCAACACAAACCAATTGGGAACCCAAAATATAAATACTACCAATTGAAGAACTATGCAAACAAGTAACAATTTTTCCAAATTTCAATCCCTATAATCTTTAGTTGTTACCTGATTTGGAGAATTTAGAAGCTAATTGATGACTGCACTTGAACCCCAACTAGATTATGTACTGATAGTGAAGTTTAATGTAGGCCTATTAGAATATAGGGTGGAGTTCAGATTCGTGGGTAAGAGAGTTCGAGATGGCTTTGGGCTATGTACTTTGCGATTGAGATGGAAAGGATTAAGATTCAATGACGTTTTAGGGTTTGGGAAGGATTAAGAGGTGTCTCGCCTTTTGGGTAAGAGAGGGATTGAATTTCGGAAGGCTTAGGTTTTGTTTAACTGAGTCCCGATTAAGCACTGTTAAGATTTTAAAAACAAACAATTATTACACGGCCGGGGCCGTGATTTTGTACTACAAGTCCGTTTGAGCCATGTTTGGGCGAGAAGAGCTGGCTGGGGTGGTTTAAGAAGGCGTCGAGGACATGTTTAGCTACAAGGTCATGGCTAGGGGCCATGTTTTGTGGGCTTAAAATTCGATCGTGGTCGTTTCCCTGATTTTCTGAAGAAAAAAAATTCATTCTTCAATTTGACTGCAACCTTGATTCACCAATACCTACAATGATGAAAAATAACGAGAATTAGTGTCACTAACATGAAACACTTATACCCTAAGCTACAAAACTGTAAAATCCTATAATTGACCAATTAAAACTAAAATAACATAAAAATAAAACTAAAAAATAAAACAAATGAAATGATGAACTATGATTAGGTTGCCTCCCAACGAGTGTTTGATTTAGAGTCGTTCAGCCTAACTATGTTCTTATGATTTCGTTAGCCTAGGTCAAATTTACGATTCAATGACCACTTCTAAAGCCATTTCTTGATCCACCCCTTGTACCGTTTAATCTTCTTATAAGATTGAGGATCCAACATCTTCACCTTTTCATCATTCTGAGTCAGCTGAGATGGACCTTGCTTGTCCTCCTTATCAGTGACCTTGTTCTCGAATGCAGTAACTTGAAAGCATTCCTCAATATCATCTGGCAACTTTATGGGTTTGAACACATAGAACTTTACCTCTTGATCCTCAACCCTCATTGTGAGCTCCCCTTTTTGTACATCAATAATTATTCGTCCTGTAGCCAAGAAATGCCGTCCTAAAATAATTGAAATGTTCTCATCCTCCTCATAGTCACTAACCAAGAAATCTGCCAGAAGAATCAGTTTGTCTACCTTCACCAAAACATCTTTAATAATTCCTCTAGTGTAAGTAACAGATCTATCGGCCAACTGTAGTGTGACGTTTGAGGGTTTGGCCTCCTTCAATCCGAGCTTCTGGTAAATGGAGAGGGTTTTAGGTTTATGATAGCCTCCAAGTCACATAAAGCATTCCTTATACATTTGCTACCAATTATGGTCAGAACTGTAAAACTCCCTGGATCTATTAATTTCGGCGGTAACTTCTTCTGAAGTATAGCACTGCATTCCTCTGTAAGGGTTACTATCTCAAATTTTTCCAACCTCTTCTTCCTTGACATAATACTCTTCATAAACTTAACGTAGTTCGACATATGCTCTAATTCCTCGGCAAATGGTATGTTGATATGCAACTTCTTAAACAATTCCAAAAACTTCGCGAACTGTTTATCCAGCTTTGCTTGTTGAAGTCTCTGTGGGAATGGTACTAGGGGAACAAAAGAAATTTGTTTGCCCCCATAAACTTTGTGACCAAATCTCATTCTTTCTTTTTCTTGGCAGATTCATGACTCTAACTAATTTCTACTCCGATGATTTCTTCACGACCATCGGTAGTTCCTTTCCACTCCTCAATGTGATTGCCTTGCAACGCTCGTTATTGTCCCTCCTCGGATTGAATTTTGTGTCACTTAGTAATGCTCCTTGAGGGCAACTATTCAAAGCAAATGCAATTTATCCCATTTGATTCTCCAAATTACGAATAGCCACTGTCTGACTTTTGATGTTAATGTCCATCTGCAACATTATCTTATCTTGTGTCTGCATTCTTGTCTCAGTGTCCGCCATAAACTTCTCAGTGGCCGCTATAAACTTAGTTAATACTTTCTCCAAATTATACTGTTTTTCTACCTGAGAAGGGGGTAGATTGTGGAATCCGGGTGAATTTGCTTGTCTTGGAGCCTGATTTTGTGCTTGATTATCCCTCCAAGAAAAATTCGGGTGATTCCTCCACCCCGGATTGTAGGTATTAGAATTAATGCCAAACTGCTGTTGCCTATTAAAGCCGACAAATTACACCGATTCAATACTAATCTTGCACTAATCATTAGAGTGATTTCCCGCACAAAGCTCATAAGCTGTCTCCATTTTTTGAACATTCTGCATCCCCATAGCCTTAATTTTCTCTGAGAGTGCCCCTATCTAAGATGTCACTTGCGTAGACAATGCTGTAACTGCATCCACTTCATGAATACTTGTTTCTCTTAGCTGATAAGTTTTCGTTGTAGGCCACTAATAGTTATTAGTAGCCATATTCTCCAATAGCTTGTAGGCCTCCTCACAGTTTTTAGCCACTAATGTTCCACCCGCAACCGCATCTATACTTGTCCTCACTTAGCTGCATAGTCCATTGTAGAAGGTTTGGACTTGTAACCACTTAGGAATCCCATGATGGGGACATCTCCGTAATAGATCCTTGAACCTCTCCCAAGCTTCGTATAATGACTCAGAATCATACTAAACAAAAGTAGTGATATCGTTCCTCATCTTCGCCGTCTTTGCCGGTGGAAAGAATTTGGCAAGGAACTTTTGTGCCAAATCGTTCCACATTGTGATGGACTCTGGTGGCAATGAGTGTAACCAACTCTTGGCTTTATCTCTCAATGTGAATGGGAAATGCCTCAGTCTAATACTCCGTCACCCCCATTGTATTTAAAAGTATCACATATCTCCAAGAAGCTATAAACCCCCGGACTGAACCGAGTTCTGGATCATCTAGATAGTGCCTGACTTGATCTCAAAACTGGTAGCTGTAATCGTAGGCCTAGTAATGCTTGACTGAATCTCCGTCACTTGCGGCATAGTGTACTCCCGTAGTGATTTATGTTCCTCTTTAGCCATTATGTCTTGATTTTCTACGGTAGCCTGAATGAAACTGCAAATCCTTCGTAGCCGTCGTTCAATCTTGTCGTCATAAGGGACTGATTCTTGAGCTTTGGACCGCGTGTACATACATAAACTAGAAGTACCTAGACCTTTATTCCCGAGAAAACGTAGTTTTACGTACGTTAGCGAAATATTTCGACTTTGGTAACAACATAATTTGTGCAAACCAAGATAGGCAAACCAACACTTGGTGCACACGTGATACTAAGATCACTCATTTGCCAAAAGCACCGAAAGACTCAAATAGATGGAAGCCTGTAAAAGCAAAGAAAAAACAAAAGAATAAAACGTTTAAATTAAAACTAAATTGACAAAATTTATTAATAAAATAATTATTAAAACTGTTCCCCTGCAACAGCGCCAAAAACTTGTTGTTCGATTTAGATAATGACAAATTCGCACAAGTATACACGGTTAATCAAGTAATAAAGTAGTAAGAAGGTTGTCGATCCCACAAAGAACAAATACTAATAATTATATCAATTATCAATATTTTATCAATTCAACTCAATTTAAACGATCACCAAATTTTGATTATGAAGGTTGTGACGCCCCCAAATTCAGGTTCTCTAAACCCCAGGTTCGGTGCTCACGGTACAACATCCACACACAACTATCTACCCATTCAATCATTAAATACAATAATTAAATACATCGTTCATCTTAAAAACATAATATCCCAGGTTTAACTAACCTTCATTACAAAACGTTACATCATAACAAAAGTCTTAACAACATAAATTAAAAGTTACACGGAATAATAAAACAGCTACTCCTTAGCTTTTCCTTTACCCTTGTCCTTCTTAGAACCTTCTAAGAACTCGAGTTTCGCTGAAAATTTTAGTTTTTAATATCAAAACTATAATATCCGTTTGACGACATATGATCCAAATTTACAAAGCATTGCTTTGAACACAAAAGTTGTATTTTTAACATAATAACCCCTAATAATACAAAAGACGGGGTATACCACCAACTATCCCACTTGATGTTTAAAAGTCTTGGGATTCACAAAATTACATAGCATAAGCATAAATATAAAAATTAAGGATAAAGCATGTCGTTGGTGCCCTCGTGTTCTTCATCACCCATCTCCGTCATCTTCTTCCGACTCACTAATCGTCGATTTTTTCCTTCTTTCACCGAATAGTGGTGAATCCTGGATTGCCATCTACTAAAGGCGGTCTTGAAAGTATAACCCATCTTATCAATTCTCGCGCTCTTGCCTCTAACCTCATTCTCCAGGTCATGGATCATGTCCATGGCATCATCCCGCTGATGACTCAACCGGATTCTAGTAACAACCTCCTCATCCCAGTGAATATGAAGGGACTATTTCTCACTTTTCAAGTCCATTATCTTATGTTCGGCCTCGTGGTGCTTCTCACTTAGCTCGACGTTTTCGTGCCACCAGTTGATGTACCAGTGACTTGTATTGTTCCTTCATGTACTGATGTACCTGATCCTCTGCTTCGAGCTGTTGGACCCTATCCTCCAGCTCCTGAATCCGATCCATCTGCTGTCTATATAAGTCTTCCTCAGATGACAATGGTTCATACGAGAATCCCCCTATCTCTTCTCCCTCGTCTGCCTCCTCGGGCTCGTTGTCAGAAGGAGGTGCCACTGCAGTTACTAACGCCGCTGCAATTGGTTCCTCTAACGCCACTTGCTCCTCTTATGACTTTTCTTCGCGGATCTGGCTATCCTCGCCTCTTTTTGACATCCTACACTATAAATGACTTGATTAATCCTTGAAACAATATTTTATTTATACATAATCACATATGTTCGTAATTTTAGTATTTTGGTGAATTTCCCCAATTCACTTCTTATAACTCGAAATGAGTTTCACTGTGGTTATATTCTTAAGGTTTTTCTCCCACCTAAGGTTTATAACTTATCAGCTCTGATACCAACCTGTGACGCCCCCAAATCTAAGTTCTCTACCCCAGGTCTGGTGCTCACGGTATAACATCCACACACAACTATCTACCTATTCAATCATTAAATACAATAATTAAATACATTGTTCATCTTAAAAACATAATATCCCAAGTTTAACTAACCTTCATTACAAAACGTTACATCATAACAATAGTCTTAAGAACATAAATTAAAAGTTACACAGAATAATAAACAGCTACCCCTTAGCTTTCCCTTTACCCTTGTCCTTCTTGGAACCTTCTGAGAACTCGGGTTTTGCTGAAAAGTTTAGTTTTTAAGCAAGTGTGAGCAACGAATGGCTCAACAAGTATATTCAATGGTTTATAGCATTATAGTCCATAATAATGATAACATTTATGATAAATTGGATAATTGAAAAAGATACATAGGCATTTACTTTATATTTCAAAATTGAGGAATTTGAATGCTGATGGTCGAGTGACTTTGAACTTCGTTAAGATTATTGACATTATGTAAAGGATGACAATAACCAATAGTCATAAGACCAATATCGTTAAGACTATTAACAATCTATATAACAATTGATAATAACCAAAGATATGTACTTTGGGGGACAGCCCATCATACGGATACATTGTGCACAATATAAAACATCTAGCAATGCAACAACGCCATATAGGAATTTTATCCAAAATTATAGTTTTAAGCCCCTACTATAAGCGTTGTTCATTTCAGCTTTAACATATATTGCACCAGTACAATATGGTTTGGTTTAGCATTAAAAATCATAGAATCTCATTTATCATGGCATTATTGATCTAGCTGAATAATGGCTTAGACTCGTATTTCATAACAGTCATGCATAAGGACTTTAAAATGTAAAGTCGATTCAATAATTGAAAGACTTTTAAAATGCACGTAAATGTGATCATGGCATATAGATATTTGAAATCAAAACATTTGCAAGGAATAATAACGTATGCATAAGTAAAGGAAACTTGCTTAATATAATTTGATTAGGAACTTGCCTCGGTTGTTGTTTGTGCTTAACGTTAACGCCCCGTTACGTTTATTGCCTACATAGTTAACATCGTCGACCCACTAATTAGTTTTCGATCATAGACGTTATTCTAGTTGTTTAACTTTGGTATGTGTTAGTTTTAATACATATGTTTGATTCACACCTAGCACGCGCGTAACCTTACAATCGATCATACATATATTGGTTATAACCCATATAACACATAACATTTATCATTTTCTCATGTAACTTGACTAACTTAGACACATAGTGCGTGACCACTTATCAGGTCAAGCTTATACGCATTGGTTAGCAATACAAGTAATCATTCTTATATATAAGCTTACACATAACACGTAACATATAGTTTAGGCATTTATGGCATATGTCTAAATATCTTAGCTCAAATCATGGCATTTTGCTTTAAACGCTAACCAAATTAGGTTCATTATAACATTTCCTTTTATCTTAGGCTTAATATACATGTTATAACATTCATATAGTTCTATTAAATCATATATAGGCATGCATGACGACCATATAGTGAAACACGAAAAATCGCACAACCTGCAAATAGCAAGGTTGAGCGCAGCTGCGCTGGGTTCACCATAGATGCTCTCCCCTGCTCCGCAGGTGCGCTGCACTTTGAAAATTCGACAGAAATTCTAGGTGCAGTTGCACTCACCAGGACCGCAGGTGCGTTCCAGCACAAAAACTCGACTGAAGGCTCGAGTGCAGGTGCAATCCTCACAAGCGCAGGTGCGCTTGGCCAAAATTCCCAAAATTTTGCAGATTTCTCTGACTTTTTTTATATTTTAAAGTATACAAGTGATGTCACATTATCATGCACTTCATACACACACCTAATTCCAGACTTATGGCATGCAATGGTTTCTTAGTTCGAATTTCATTTAGCAAGGAACAACCTCTAGTTCTTTTTTCAAAAATCAAGTTTCATAACAAGGCAAACACTTATGACCCATGCATTTCCGACTTATACCCATGTGACTTTTTGGGGTTTTGGAAAACATACATTTAAATGGTACATCATTGAAACCTGCTTCAAATAGAGCTTCCCTCAAACATCTATCATACATGCATTAACCCTTAGTAAAACATACGAATACACATATAAACATACACTTCTTTTATATGAATCATCCTCAATATGCCAATAGGATTCCCATCATCTCTCATGCACATACCTCATAGATTCAAATAAGTTATCTATAACACATAACAGTTTCTTTGGTTTAAAAATCAGTAGTTTAAATGCTCAAAATTTAGCACAAGGATTCATTGAGAACTTTGATCGAACATTTAGCATGCATGTATTAGTTTATAGCAAAACACACATTCATATACATCATAAAGCACATAACTCCAGCCATACATCCAATCTTGTATCACCAGGTCCTTCATGATCCCCAAAATCACAGCAACGATTAACTCCCACAACACAAGAATGACTAATGACAACCTTATGCACTAATTTTTGAGTACATAAATCTAAAGATTTAAGATAAAAGGACTTTTAAACCTTTAAGCTAAGCTTGATGATTAGAATGCTACTTTTGGTTTCCTTGAATTAGTGAAGGTTGGAATTCCTATTGCTGGAGTTCTTCCTTCTTCTTCCCTCAGCTAGATTCTCTCTCTCTCTCTCTCTCTCTCTCTCTCTCTCTATATATATATATATATATATATATATATATATATATTCTCCTTAAGAAGATAACAAAACAAGGGTTGTGAAATGGTTGGAGCTGGTAATCTATAGGAATAACTTCCCCACTTCAGCTGAATAATTACCACCTTGTGATCCTTAGGTTCAGCCTCCCTACTAGCACTCCATAATCTGCAACATAGAGCAGCCAAAACTCTGCCCCATGCCCTCCTAGAGCTGCCAAAAATGGCCTTAGGGCAGCACCCAAAGTCAGGCTCAGCTGTTGCTCATGATGAGAAACCACATGCACGCTTAGCTGCTGAAACCTCCTTCTTGGCTTGTCCCAAAATAAGTGGCATGGCTAATAGCTTTTTACGCTTCAAATAAATTCAGCACTTGGGCTGTTGAATTCTCTTCTTCATTGGGTCAAGGATTGGGCTCAAATAATACTAATGCTACATAATAATGTAATGGGCTGCTAAATTTAATCAAGGTTTGAGTTTAGTTAATTAACATTGGACTATAGGTGACACAATAGGGTTGGGCTTAGGTTGCTTAAAACTGGTTGGCTCTAATCAAATAGAACATGGGTTTAATTAATTGTGACACTAGATTCACTAACCCATGAATTTGGGCTTACAAAAAAAAAGAAAAAGATGTTACCCCAAATACACTAATTTAATACATTAGGTCAAATAAAATAATTATTGGACATTTCTCTCATAATTCTAATTGATCAATTTCATTATAAAAATTAAATTGTATTATAACACAACCTATTAAATTCAATATTTGAATTGGATAATTAAATCATAACAAATGAAATTAAATAAATCGAATCACGTGGTCACAACTTTTGTTCCCTAATTAAATCAATTAATTCAATTAGGTTATCATTTACGTAACACATTAAATATCACGTAACATCTTTAATTCAACCCCAAATATATATATATATATATATATATATATATATATATATATATATATATATATATATATATATATATATATATACACACACACCACATAATTGCATCAACTAAGTTTGCATAATTTTATTCCACAAAAAAATTATATATATTACAACAAATTTCTCGGTCATTACGAAGGTAATTAAAATTAAAATATAAACTAGAACTAATTAACAATAATTGATTATCAGAAAATAAAAACTTAGGATTAAAACTTCCCCAATTGAATCACAATAATCTCATCATCCTATTTCCAATTATTAAATCCCATCAAGTTGTTAACGGATAATGCCTATCTGTTTATTAACATTTTTCAACAATTAATAAAAAGGCATATTTCAGTTATGTTGTTATTTTCATACAAAAAACTTTAAATAAGTTTTTTAAGTACAAACTCCCAACAAAGTTATGCATGACACATAGGTATTCATCATATGCACTATTATGCTATTCCTATAAAGAATTAACAAAGTCACACGCTATCATATCCAGATCTAATCCTAAACTTCCTTTTCTAATTCCATCTAAGATATTAGATTAATCGTTGACCACACAATTAATGACTAAGCACAAGATATGATAGACAACTCAGAATATAATCAATAACTGAAAATAGGCATGAATTAATTATTGCAAAACAATAGGTTCCATTGAAATTCTAATATAAAATTTAGTTCCATATAATATTAAAAACCATTGTCATAAATATAAAGAACATCCAAAGTTTTAAAGATAAATATAGTTCTATCAGTCTCTTTAGCCTTCACTTTTGACTTCTATGTTCTTCTACTAAATCTTCGAGTCTCCAAAAGTTGCCCTCTAATCCTCGTTAATTCTCTTGTATTTTGCCCTCAAGTATTATCATTAAACCCTCTTATAAGCCCTTGAGACGTAGCAGAATCAAAGTCCTTGTTGGATCCAACTTCTTTGAAGCGCCCGAAATAGCCCAATTGATTTTGCCGACCATGGCCCAGGCCGTGGATTTGTACTATGGGAATCCGCCTCGGTCTTGGCCAAAGTTCAGAAATTACAAATTTGCCACTAAGGTTTGATTTTCTCAATTTGACCCCCGAAACCGTTTTCTACAAAATAAATATAAAAACAATTAAAATGCAACTAAAAACACTCAAAAATAGCAAATAATTAAACTCAAAAGCATCTAATTTATAGGGTATAAAATTTACTCATCACGGCGCCACACAATTAGATCTTATCTATTACTATATATAGTAAGACAATTAAAAATCTTATTCAAATTAATTTGGTTGGTCATTTCAAGAGTTATTTGGTCATTTACTTGTAATTATCAAATACAAATTACATAATTATAATAATACATGTTCAAATTCAATGAATATAATTATAATTTATCATCTATATATGCATGCATGAATCTCACAATAAAATAAAAAATAAAAAACATTAATGTCATATATATATATATATATATATATATATATATATATAGTATAATGATTCATAACAAGTATTTGTTATAGAACAAGATAGGGTAAACATAATCACTAACATCCAATACATAAAGCAATGACCCAAATTAAAACTGTAAAAATTTTATCCGCTACTAGTAGTAATAGATGAGAGAATTAAATTTTTTTAGTGTCTGTGACTAATAATAGCGAACATAAACCATGCGCTACTAATAATAGTATAAACCATGCGCTACTAATAATAGTGGATGCAAGCCATCATCGCCCGCAACTATTAGTAGCGAACGATGAATTTTAATTTTTTAATCTCAATCGTTGGTTATATGATAGATGGTATGAATGCTATTTGCTCTATTTTAGTGTTATGCATCATTATTCATATATACATATATATACACACACACACAAATAATAATCTTTAAAAAAAATTAAAATTAAATTAATTTTATAAAAAAATATGTATAAGAGAGATAACTTGTACTTCGCATGCTTCCAAACTTGTAAAAATAAAATAGGAATCTAAAAAAAATAATTCATAATTCGGGTAGTAATATTTAATTATGCCTTAAACTACCCGCCCACCTGAAGAGAACCCAACCCCACTAGATAGCTTCAGTGCATTCCGAAACGCATATTACTTTATTATCGTGCGCACCTTCTACACGTTCTAGTGTCTCTTCGATGGCGATTTTGAAGACTGATTCTCCCCTTTCTCGTCGAATCGTCCTGTCGTTCTTAGACTTCCTCAATTTTGGTTCGCTCTCTTCTCTCACTTAATGCATAATATATATACACACACACACAAACACAAACACACACACACAACACGTATATATAACTTTATTGATCAGATTAACTCTTCCATTTATGTTGATCAGATTAACTCTTCCATTTATGTTGAAATTAATTGAATGTGTTAGTTGCGGTATGTTACTAATTTACTGAACCATTTAATTTAAGTTCATAAGTTAGGGTGCAGCTGTTAAAATTATAGTCATTGATTGGGGAATTTTTTCCAATTGTTTTACTTGATGTGTGGTGAACGGGACGAAAGCTACATATTTCGCAATTGATCTGTACATCCAATAATCTCTAAAGAGAAAACTGGAAGTCCATTAAAGTTGAGACTTGAGTATAAATGCATTGTAAGGAAAGAGCTTATTTGTGAATCTACGTAGAATTTTTACTTATTTATGCAGTTTGGTACTTTGGCAATAAAAGTTTTGCAAGTGAATTGTTATTAGACACGACAGCTAGTTGGTAAATTTGCTACTAGCAATGACTACTGTAGAAAGTTTTTACTCCCGCTCCACAATTAGAGATGCATTTTTCTTCTTTTGTCCATTTCAAAATTAGAGACATATATAGTCTTAGACTATAAAATGACATGAACTTCATAACATGCCATCACTTATATTCTATTCAGTATGTGATGTACTTGGCTTAATGTATTAGAGCACAATTGTATAATACTGTCAGACCTGTTAGACTATGTTAGTAGCAATGGATTTGGGCAACAAAAATTCTCTCTTACAGTGGGTGTGCCAATCTACAAAAAGGTGATAACTTAATGTTTTCTTGATGTACACTGTGTATTATGTTCTTAACATCTGGCTTCTTGTAGAGGTTGTTTAGAATTTAGATTAATTGGGATAATCTCTACTTGTCTCCTGGTTCTCTCAAGTATGAAGTAGACCCTCTTTTGTTCCGATAACTACACTGCACTTCCATGAGGTTTAGGTTTAATACCAAAAGTGATCATTCTTAACATCTTTGCGTGGAAAAATTAAATAAATTCGATTCTTTTGTCATCTAAATTAATACCTTTAATAATATAATAATGAATATATATATATATATATATATATATATATATATATAGAGAGAGAGAGAGAGAGAGAGAGAGAGAGAGAGAGAGAGGACGGTTCAAAAACATACTTCTTAAATAACATACATCTTTAAGTAGCATACCTTTATCAAAACGATATCGTTTTGAAAATTCTTTGATGAAATTTTCGTATATATATATATATATGTCGTTTCAAAAACATACTTCTTAAATAACATACCTCTTTAAGTAGCATAACTTTATCAAAACGATGTCGTTTTGAAAATTCTTTGATGACATTTTCGTAAATAAAAGGACAACAAGTGGGGCCGCGAAATGTCACATCTTCTTTTAATATTATTTTAAAAAAAAACAAATCTTCAAAACGATATCGTTTTGATAAATGTATAATATCTAAGAGAGGTATGTTATTTAAGAGGTATGCTTTTGAACCGTCTTTTTTCTCTCTCTCTCTATATGTGTGTGTGTGTATGTGCGTGTGTGTATATGCGTGTATACTGTATATGTATATATATACATATATGTGTGTATATATATATACATATATGTGCGTGTGCGCGTGCATGTGTATACCCCCTAGTACATAATTCACATACATAAGCATAATTTACATACTTTATAGAAGTTTGGTTATTCTTTGTTCTCCCTCAGAAAGTTAGTATTCCTTTTTTACAGTTGAACCTGCGTCTGGTGCTGATCTCGAAAGCCTTGAGGTCGTGAAGGAATGTTTAGCAGATATTTTTAGGATTGATCTGTTGATTGATAGTCCGTCAAAACATGATTCCTTAGTTGACATATTTAGTTCGAGGGAATCAATTGAACAGCTTGAAACTAAGTCAAATCCAAGTCATAACCGATACTCATCTGATGCTCCTAATACATCCTCAGCACATTACACAGCTTTTGCTAATCATGCAGCAACATCACAATTTCTGGTTCTTTTTTCAGCTGCCTGTTATCTTTATCATTTTTTTTGCTTTATTTTATGGTCAAAACTTGATTATGAGAATAGCTAATCCATTACCTATTTTATCGGTTCATCTTCCATGTTTTAATCTTGTTTTGAATTAAAGAAGTTTTATTAGATAGAAAAGATCAAGAGAGATTACGTAATGGGAGGACAATGTGTACTCCAAAGAAATACAAGAGAAAAAAAAGACAAACTAATGAAGCAATACCGCCAATCTCAATGAACCAAGGCTATATTATTTCGAAGTATCTATTCTTATTTTTTTTAAAGGTAAAAATTAAAAACTGTATCAAAGCATTAAAAAGGGGCAAACTCGTGTTCATGTTGTTCACAGTTTACCAACTTTGGAATTGAAATGTCTTCCAAACAATTTAAACAAGAGTTTTCAGGATACCTACAGGACCTTTTTTTTTTTGGGTTGGTGTACCTATTTTTTTTTTTACCAAAAAAAAAAACCCCCTTAACGTTAGGTTCTCTTTTCAAAAAGTATTTTATACACCATAGGATACATAAGCGAGCAATGTCTGAATACTCTTGTTCACTTTCTTCTTCTATATAACAGCCAAAGAAGCAGCATATCTTCGACCCACTTGGACATCAACCATGGTGACCCCAACACAATAATAATGAGATGCCAAAACTCCAAACTGATAGGACAGTGCAGCAATAGTTGATCCACAGTTTCCCTTCCTCCTTCAAAGCCGTTATAATGAGATTTTTTTCTTTAAGTGCCAATATACTGGATCAAGCTGATCACAATCAAAACATGCAATAGACCATATGGTTTCGAATAAAAATACTTATAATCCGAATCGAAAGATAGTTATCAAAAACAAAAATATATAAAAATTTCGATTAGAAGGATACTATGTCTTTTTATTCGAAACTAGTTGGGGTGTGCTAAAAATGAATCAATTTTAAAGTGTACATTAATACGTGATTCATTTTCTCCTTATTTGAACCATAATGGTTCTCTATGATCGTGTGTCGTATGGAACTTTTAATCCTGATTCCTGATGCAATGATTCTAAGCCATGAATTTTCAGTTTGATGCTGTTTAATACTCTTTGTTCAATCAGGATGCAGATTGGACAGGAGAAGCTCACACCCAAGGTAAGCGTTCAAATCTTTCTTGTTTTGGTTTCTAGTATTTCTCCGTATTGGTATTGTTTGTGATGTATCAAGCTTCTTTTCCTTTTTCCTGTACATTTGCTGTTTTTGTCCTTTCTACTTCTGAGTAAGTATGCTTGATTATAAGCTAAACAAGTCTGATACTTGTTCTATGCCATTTTAGATTTATTTGGGATTTGGAACTCAACTGCCTTGGGTCATGCCATGAAACCATTTATTTCTTTCTGAAAAAACTCAAGTTCTTTTTAATTCTGCTCTCCATTTGAGTGGTGTTCATTTTCAAGAATATAACTATCTCCTATGCCCAGTTTACCCTTACTCTTTTAGGCCTGACATTCCTTTCCCCTTAAGGAAATTCATGTCGTCATGAATGAAGTATCAAGTCTAGATAGTTGAGTTTGAGGAGTTCTTCATCCTCCCTTGTAACTTCTTCTATGCTGCAATATTTCCATTGTACCAGATATTGATATACAATTTTGCTTCCCTTATAAATCTTCCTCTGTTTCAATATTCTAAGAGGTCCTACATCAAAGTTTCGTTATCGATCAACTTCAGGTAGTTGTGTGCTGATTTGAGCTGTTCCTAAATACTTTTTAAGTTGTGACACATGAAAGGTTGGACGTATCTTAAAAGTGTTGGGCAGCTCTAGCTAGTAGGCAATAGTACTGAACTTTTCCAGAATTTTAAAACGCCCATAAAACCTTGGAGCCAATTTCATGGTTTTCCTTATTGATATTGAGCTTTGTCTATATAGTTGTAGCTTCAAATATACCCAATCCCCTATCTCAAATTCTATTTCAGTTCTCCCTTTAATAACATGACTCTTATTCTTTTATTGTGCTTTAGCTAGACTTTCCTTAAGAATCTCCAGTTGTTGTTTTTCTGTAAGGATATCTTCTACTGCTACAATGTTGGTGCCTAGTTTGGTTGAGATGTTTAGGTGGATAGGGTCATGACCATAGAGAATTTTGTAGGGTGTGGTTTGTAGAGAAGTGTGTGCTAAGTGGTGTTAAACCACCATTCGGCCATACGTAACCAAGAACTCCACTGTTTGGGTGAGTGGCTGCACATGCACCTTAGGTAGTGCTCCAAACGTTGGTTTATTCTTTCTATGCTCTCATCACTCTGAGGATGATAAGAGATACTAACGTGAAGCTTGGTCCCAACAAGTTAAACAGTGTTTGCCAAAAATCACTTAGAAATATTGGGTCTCTATCACTTGCAATGGAACTGGAATGCCCATGTAGTTTAAAAAAGTTATCAAAGAACAGTTGGGATAATGTTTTGGCAGAAATAGGATGGTTGAGAGGTAGGAAGTGAGAGTTCTTGCTATAGCTATCAGTAACAACCCAATTAACTTCATAGCCCTTGGAGTTAGGGAGTCCACTGATAAAATTCATACCTATGTCCCACCAAGACTGATTAGGGATGGGTAATGGTTGGAGCAACCTAGGGCTTTTCACATTTTCATGTTTGAAAAATAGACAAACTTGACAATTAGCTACCCGATTTGTAATCTATCCTTTTTATGGTGGCCCTTGTTCCTGAATGAGCCCCAACTCCTTTCTCATGGAATTTTTCAAATAATTGTCTTCTCTACTCTCCTTTGAATCCAATCACCCACTTTCCTCTATATTTGAGCAACCCATGGATCAACTCAAACTCATTAGGCCCCATCTTAGTAGCTGATACTTTTTTTATTACCTGGGAAATATTTGTATCTCCCTAACTTTCAACAATTTGGGACATCCAAGCTGGTTGAGCTATTGTTAAGTAGTTGCAAATTGGGAGGTTTATAACTTTTGTGTTTCTTATTCCTTTCAGCTGTATCTCTTCCCCATCGTGCATAAATTTCATGAGAAGTTTGTTATACTTAAAATGTACAGCCCCTAGTTGTTTCATCCACGTAGTCCCCAAAATGGCATCATGATGCTGTAAATTAATGATTTACATACATGGGTGTGCTGAAACTGTGATTGTCAATGGTCCATGTAAACTAAGGGCACTTTGTTACTTTGGATTTCCTCACTATTAGGGAGGGTAATGACAATAGGATCAATAGGGTGTAGAAAACAGTTTAGGACCATGCAACTTCTTTACTTAGAAAATTTAAGGTACTCCCACTGTCCACTAACATCATTAATTGTTTTTCTTCACTTTTTCCCTTGAGAATTAGAGCTTGTTCCCCATTGGCTTCTTCTTGAAGTTGCAGGTTACACAGTGCAGCTGTTCCCTTTAGATTTTCACGGCTTCCTTCCTTAGTATGTTCTGGTTCCTCATCAAACGTAGGAGAACCAGTGTATTCTTCACAATTTGATGTCTCTTCACAGGTAATCATAAAATTTTGGGGAGTCTTCAATTGGTGACCCGCGGTATACTTCTCTTCACAATAAAAACAAAGGCCCTTAGCCTTTCTTTCATTTCTTTGGGTTGTTGTGATGGGTTTAGGTTTATTGAAGTCCTTTTTAGTGTAGGTAAGCATTGGTGTCTTGGTTATAGAGGGTGTAGGGAGGTCTTTTTTGGTGTTTAGCTGAGTGTTTGTGTAGGAGTTTTGGGCTTTAGGGTGGCTGTTGGTAGACTTGGGAATGGGACTTTCATAGAACTTGGCTTGTTTGAAGGCTTGGGTAAGTGTCTCAGAGTCGAGTAATTTCACTATCTTCTTAGTTTCTTGTTGGGCGAAATCGAAACCGTAGATGTTCCAATTTTGAATTTTTTATTGAATCAAATACACATGCAAATATACACGGTCAACAAGTAATACAATGATAAGAGAGTTGTCGATCCCACGAGAAATTACATATAACATTTTCCAAATACTAATTATATCAAGCTAATCTTATTTAAACGATATTCTAAGATTACAATTACCCCCAACAATTCAACGAAGCACAAAAGATATGCCAAATGCTAAATAAACTTCACCTAGGCAAATCGTCGAACACTAGGCGTGCACAATTCAAATCATCAAACCTCCTAACTCGGTCTTTAATTATTTAGACACATATAAAGCCTTCCCAATCACATATGCCAACAATAATCAAAGAGGAGAGAGATTCAATTTGAACTACAAATTGGGTTCCATTGAAATCAAAGATATAATGTTTTGTTCATAGCAAATGAGTAATAAATCATCCAAAATGCATAAACATATACATAGAAAATGAATACAACAAGATTCCTAATGAATAAAACACAGTTCATGAATAAATCATCAAATACAATGATTAATACATCAAGCAATGACTAAAACATCATATGAATAAAGCATCTATGGTTCCAAATATTAGTCAATCATTAATGAAAATACAAATTAAAGGAAGAGATTAGAGAAGAAACAACCCATATAGAGCAATCATCCAAGCTTCTCCTTCAATTCATGGCTTTCATTGTGTTGAAAATGTTAATTTTTGCACTACAGCTCCAAAAATGGAGTCTAGCCGCGGCCCAAATGAGAAGAATTATATCTCTATCAACCCCCAAATGAAAGTATTTATAGAAGAAGCCAAAATAACCCTAGCCGCAGGACGAAGCGCCCCGACGCTACCAAATTTGCGCCCCGGCACATGAAAACAGAAGGCTGGAATTGATCGGAGTGCCCCGGCGCTACAAAAGCTATGCCCCGGCGCTTCAAGTCAGTAGGCTTGTTGAAATATTCTGCCAGGAAGAGCTCCGGCACAGAAAAATCCGCTCCCCGACGCATGAACAGGACTGCTTCAGCATCCCTCCGTATTTTGGGCATAACTCCCTCATCTGAGCCCCGATTGGGATGATTGAAGTTGTTTGGAAAGCTAAGAAAGAGATCTACAACTTTCATGTTGGATGAATTGAGAGTTATTGACCAAATCAAGGTCAAAATTGAGTCTGAAATGGTTGCCACGACAATGGTAAGCTGAAAATTCAAAAATGACAACTTATTCCAAACCCTTATTCCATTTCCTACAAAATAATGTAAAAACACATACAAGTAATCGAAAACCACATCATACAACAATGTGGTATAAACACATAAAAACAGCATAAAACACTTGAAGATATACAAATTATCAAGCCTAAAAGTACACCATAAATAGTTACAAAAACTACTCATCAAATACCCCCAAACTTTAATCTTTGCTTCTACTCGAGCAAAACAAAGACCAACTATAAAAAGAAAATTCTACGAATCAAAACTATAAAAAATATTTGAAGATTCACAAGTTTTCAAAGCTAAAAGTACTCAATGCATAAGTATAAAAACCACTAATCAAATACCCCCAATCTTGATTTTTTTTTGTCCTTGAGCAAAACAACATGAACTATAAAACGAAAACTAATAATACAAACTTGAGCAATGAGTTAACATGAAAAACGAAACGGTCTCACAGATTAATTCAAATGATAACTGCAAGAAAAAATCAAAACATTACAAAGTCTGGAATTTCAACCTACTTGGTAATCATGCATTACTAATGATCCACAAGTGCATCTGTACCATTTGCAATAAACCAATTATTGCTCGGATGAGCTTATGCAACCACCATTACCTTACGAAAGAAATCAAAAACTCTCAAGAACTTGTTTTCACATTACTCATATTCCAAGAAAATGTAGGTGAATGGATAAGTGCGTTTTACGCTCCATCACAACTCATATCCACCACATGAGTTGTTATTTAAATCATTTTTTTTCTACTTTATTATTATTTCAAAGGGGTGTGCGTTTTACGCTCTGTCTCACTTAAGCATGTGTTTATGAGTGAGTGCTTTTTATGCTCCGTCTCACCGAAACATGTGTTTATGAGTGAGTGCGTTTTACGCTCCATCTCAACTCTTCACATGGTTTGTTATTCAAAGTTGTGTGTTTCGCCTCGAGTGATGTTTAAACGTATTTTGGAGTTTCGTGTTATCTCCCACAAGCATTCAATCATATAAGCAATCTCTAAGCATACAACTCATCTATTACAAATGGTTATGTGCTCAAAAGAGAAAGGGATCACAAGCAATGTAATAACCAACAATAACTTAAGCACACAGACTAAGCAACATTAATCCATTTTTTATGAGTTATAATCTAAACAATCATTTGCTATCATTAGCAGTAGCCCTATTCAAAACAAATCAATTATCAAGAGACACAACCTAAAGACAATAATATCACCAAACTTATAGTAAAATTGCCATTAAAACGAACTAAACATACCAAAACAAAACATAATACGAAAGCATAATAACGCATTATACCTCTAAACTCAAAACTTACAATATCCTCAAAGTATACAATAAAAGAATAAAATGTAGAGGACTTCCCTGATTATTAGCCAGTTGTCACCTTCCGCAACCTCATCATCCGCCCTATATAGATGGACCGTTGGAAGCACCCTTGGCTAGGATGGACTGGTGGAAGCACCGCGGCTTAAACGAAGAGCGTAATGACCTGAACACGAAAAACAACACTAAAAGATAATTAGTAAAACTTGGGTTGCCTTTCAATTAGCGCTTGTTGTATGGTCTTCAGCCTGACTTCATTATTTCTTATTTTGGAACTTGAGATGTTGCAAACACAATTAAGAGTCCCAACAAAATTAAAAATTCGACCAATATATATTTTTATTATTTACTATTTTAAATTTTATTATATATATATATATATATTATTTTTTTAGTGCCCAAGAAAAAAATTAAACGAAAAAAAAATGTGCCATGCGAAATCGGACCGTTAGACCTCAGTAGTTACGCTAAGCTTGGACAAGTCCTCAGCAATTATGCTAAGTCTTGTCAGTTCAATTTCGCAATCGATAACGATAAACAGAAAGTAAATCCCCAGCTTACGCCAAGTCTTGTACAAGAGCAATGCATTTACTTATAGTCATGTTAGTTTATTTATCGTAATCGGAAAACACAAAAATCTAAACTAGTATCAACTTGAATGAAATCAATGTTGGAAAGAAATTAGAAACATAGTTCTTCAGCAACGGCGCCAAAAACTTGTTGGGTGAAATCGGAACTGTAAATGTTCCGAATTCGAATTATTTATTGAATCAAATACACGTGTAAGTATACACGGTCAACAAGTAATACAATGATAAGAGAGTTGTCGATCCCACGAGGAATTACATCTAACATTTTCCAAATACTAATTCTATCAAACCAATTTTATTTAAACTATATTCTAAGATTACAATTACCCCCAACAATTCAACGAAGCACAAAAAATACGCCAAATGCTAAATAAACTTCATCTAGGCAAATCGTCGAACACTTGGCGTGCACAGTGCAAATCATCAAACCTCCTAACTCAATCTTTAATTATTTAGACACATATAAAGCCATCCCAATCACATGTGCCAACAATAATCAAAGAGGAGAGAGATTCAATTTGAACTACAAATTGAGTCCCATTGAAATCAAAGATATAATGTTTAGTTCATAGCAAATGAGTAATAAATCATCCAAAATGCATAAACATATACATAGAAAATGAGTACAACAAGATTCCCAATGAATAAAACACAGTTCATGAATAAATCATCCAATACAATGAATAATACATCAAGCAATGCCTAAAACATCATATGAATAAAGCATCCATGGTTCCAAATATTAGTCAATCATCAATGGAAATACAAATTAGAGGAAGAGATTATAGAAGAAACGACCCATATGGAGTAATCATCCAAGCTTCTCCTTCAATCCATGGCTTTCATGGTGTTGAAAGTGTTAATTTTTGCACTAGAGCTCCGAAAATAGGTCTAGTCGCCGCCCAAATGAGAAGAATTATATCTCTATCAACCCCCAAATGAAAGTATTTATAGAAGAAGCCAAAATAACCTTAGCCGCGGGACGAAGCGCCCCGACGTTACCAAATCTGCGCCCTGGCGCATGAAAACGGAAGGCTAGAATTGGTTGGAGCACCCCGGTGCTACAAAAGCTGTGCCCCGACGCTTCAAGTCAGCAGGCTTGCTGAAATATTTTTCCAGGAAGCGCCTTGGCGCAGAAAAATCCGCTCCCCAGCGCATGAATAGGACTGCTTTAGCATCCCTCCATATTTTGAGCTTAACTCTCTCATCCGAGCTCCGATTATGATGATTCAAGATGTTCCGGAAAGCTAAGAAAGAGATCTACAACTTTCATGTTGGACGAATTGAGAGTTACTGACCGGATCAAGGTCAAAATTGAGCCTGAAATGGTTGCCACGACAATGGCAAGCTGAAAATTCAAAAATGACAACTCCAAACTTTGATCCACCAAACCATTATTCCGTTTCTTACAAAATAATGTAAAAGCACATATAAGTAATAGAAAACCACATCATACAACAGTGTGGTATAAACACATATAAACAACATAAAACACTTGAAGATTTACAAATTATCAAGCCTAAAAGTACTCCATAAATGGGTATAAAAACTACTCATCAAATATTTCAAAACTTAAATCTTTGTTTGTCCTTAAGCAAAACTAAAGACCAACTATAAAATGAAAATTCTATGAATCAAAACCACATAAAATACTTAAAGATTCACAAGTTTGCAAGGCTAAAAGTACTCAATGCATAGGTATAAAAATCACTCATCAAATATATTTGATGAGTAGGTTTTGTACCTATGCATTGAGTACTTTTAGCCTTGAAAACTTGTGAATCTTCAAGTATTTTTTGTGGTTTTAATATATTTGATGAGTAGGTTTTATACCTATGCATTGAATACTTTTAACCTTGAAAACTTGTGAATCTTCAAGTATTTTTTGTTGTTTTTTTTTGTGCTTATACCACATTGTTGTATGTGTTTTTACTTCATTTTGTAAAAAATGGAATAAGGGTTTGGTGGATCAAAGTTTGGAGTTGTCATGTTTGAATTTTCAGCTTGCCATTGTCGTTACAACCATTTGAGGCTCAATTTTGACCTTGATCTGGCCAGTAACTCTCAATTTGTCCAACATGAAAGTTGTAGATCTCTTTATTAGTTTAACGAAACATCTTAAATAATCCCAATCAGAGCTCGGATGAGAGAGTTAAGCCCAAAATACGGAGGGACGCTGAAGCAGTCTTGTTCATGCTCCGTGGCGCGGATTTTTCTGCACCTGGGCGCTTGCTGGCAAAATATTTTAGCAAGCCTACTGACTTGAAGCGTTGGGGTGCTCCGACCAATTCCAGCCTTCTGTTTTCATGCAATGGGGCGCACATTTGGTAGCGCTGGGGCTATAGCGATGGATTATTAGTCGCCATAATGACTGTTTTAGCATCACTTCGTATTTTGGGCATAACTCTTTCGTCCGAGCTCCAATTGAGATGATTCAAGATGTTTTGGAATGCTGAGAAGTAGCTCTATAACTTTTAAGTTTTAGGATTTGAGAGTTACTGGAATTGGGCATAATAGTTACACCCATGTCAATGGCATGCCGAAAATTCGAACATAGCAACTTCAAACTTTGATCCACATAGCCCTGATTCCAATTCTTACAAAACATAGTAAAAACACACAAAAGTAACTGAAAACAACATAAAACATTTGAAGATTTACAAATTATCAAGGCTTAAGGTACTCGAATCGTAGATATAAAATGCAGTCATCATTTCATCCTTTAGTCCTCCTCCATTGAAATTCCCTACAAAGAATTCCTCAGTCAAGTGAGACAACTTTTCAAGCAATCTCCCCTTATGTCTCTCAAAATCATCATAGTATGCATTCAGAGTCCCACACTTCAACAATTTGAATTGCTCATATATATTCTCCACACTAAGCCTCTGTGAACCTCACAATGAAATCATTTGCAAATTCCCTCCAAGTGAGTCCGTCATTGCCATTAATATAAGACTTGTACCAATATTTTGGAGAGCCATGTAAATGCATTCCAACTATGGCAATCCTCATATGAGAATGAATTCCATAGATGCTAAGATACTCCTCACAATTCTGGACCCAACTTTAAGCATCATCACCCTCTGTAAAGGATGAAAACACCAATTTAAGATTTAAGTTCTCTCTCCTCTTCATCAACTTCATCATTTTGGTTCTTCCATTGAGCCTCATCTTTTTCATTTTCCCTAGTTCTTTTTTTGCTCAGCGTGCATAGGGTTTCTAAAGAAACCCCTATCCCTTCTCTGCCCCATATGAATAGGCCTCTTGCCCCTTCCGTTGTCCCTAAAAGGATTCTCAAGCCTGTCATCATTATTTGGGCTCCTTTGCCTTAACAACTCATTTATACCCTACATGAAGTTGTTTATTTCTTCATCAATAAGTTGTAACTTCTCATTAGTATACTCCCTATAGCTTAAAAAAATCCTACTCCAACATTTGTAAAGGACCATCCATGTTCACAAAATTTAGAAGGAAAATAAATCATAGGACAATTGTGATTTTGAGTAGCTGTTTGAGTGAGAAGTGGACTTCATCAGCAAAACAAACCGAGTATCCCAGTAGAACAAAGTTTAAACTCAACTAGCTAAAGCTTAGCTAAATTTTAAAGAGTAAATGAGCACACAAAAGGTATAGAACCAAGGGATCAAAACTAATATTAATACTAGTTACCAGCAGGGTTGTCAAGTTGTCGCTAGTCGCCGAAGCGGCCGAGGAGTAAAGCGAGTGAACGACTTGGTGAATGTTACAAGGCGAGTGCCTTGACCACATAGTTGTCGCCTTGGGTCACCCAAGTGACGCCTCAGATGCTTAATGGCAAAGGCGTACGCCTTGTAGTTGGATCAAACAACAAATAACACCACCAAAAGGCTTATCGACTGCGATTTGAAAATCCTAAGTGCTGTTGCTCACTTCACCTCTTCTTCTCAAGCCTGCTACTGTGTAAAGGAATTTGCACCACTAATTAACAGTCTTCAACTCCAATTTTTTCTGGTTTGAACTGTTGCTGCTTCCTCTCTGCTGCGACAACCGACGACTGCTCTAAAAGAAAGAGATAGCTGCTTCCTGCACCAAATTTTGGTGTTTGTTTATTCACTTACCATTTGTGTATCCACAAACAAAAAGAATAACATGTGACCTATATTCTTTTATCCATTCATGTACAGGACTCAGGAGACGCATGTTTCTCGGTAACTTAATTTAAGACACATTGTTGTACAGCTGTACACTATAAATGTACTAAATATTATATATTTTATATATACAATAAATTAAGACACATAGTTTATATTAATATTATATATTATATATATTAGATGCATGATAAATAAATATTAATATTATATATACAACACAATAAATTAGTATTATATATACATGAAAAATAAATTTAATATAATCAATAAATAATTTAACTTTTAATTTTAAATTTCTTATAAGTAATTGAAGCAAGCTATATATATCCATTACTTGAAATAATTAATTTATAGAATTAGTGTTATTAGTATTTTCATATATATACACGTACTTCTTCTCACTAAATTTTTTAAATAAATGTTACTTTTAAAAATTAGTGTGAAATTTATTGAATGAGATATTTGATATTATTAATTATGAAATTATTTTTATTTGTGTAATCTTCATAATTGAGGACTTAAAAGAAAATGACAAAGACCATATGTTAAGTATGGCTAACATATCATTAACATATTAGTTTTATTCATAAACAAGGTTGCTATTAAATAAAAAAAATTAAAATTTTAATAATTCAATTCAATTCTTGATGTTTATCAGTTCCATTTAATTCTATTTTGATAACAATTCAATCCGATTCAATACTACATATATATGACAAACATGTTGCATAATGATATTTTCTGGGGCAGAGTCAATTAAACCAAATTTATTTTGATTTTTTATTTTTGTGTGTCATAGAATCATTTGCAATGACTTATCAAATTCATAAACTTGCAATAACTTCTCAAATTCGTAAACCAAATGTATGTAGTCCCTTTTTTCATATTCTTATTCCAATTAAAATATAATATGTGGTGATATACTTGTTTTATAAAATGTTTTCTTTTTCCCATCTCTTACTCTCTCATTTTCAAAATTTACATATTTAGTGACAACTTTTGAAGTTAATATTATATTGTCAAAATATAGCTTTTTTATTAGCTAAAACATTTAATAATGGTTGTTTGATGCTAAAAATAATTGTTTAAAGGTAATATCAAATTAGGAATATTATTCCACTTTATATTACTAAAATAAAAATACTCTTTTTTTAAGAGCATAATAAAAAAATGTATCTTTAAATTTAGAATGAATGGAGTATAAAATAAGAGCTGCTAATCTTAGTATAGAATGAATGGAGTATAAAATAAAAGCACCCTTAACAGTATCTGCATAACAACAGTAGTTGCAAAAATAATTATACACCAACTTACTTATTGTTCATAATAATTTATTACTATTTCATTTATCGTCGATAGCATAAAAAGTTTAGTAATAAAACTCTCTTATTTAAGATTCGATAATATTTGTTTCCCTCCTGATAAATATTCTTAAATTTTTCATTAGACTCTAAACTAAAATATATTCTTAAAATTGAATTATAATTGTATATAAATTCTCAATTTTTTTTACTTTGCTTTAAAATTAAAACTACATTTTGACTTTTTAAAATTAAGAAATTATAAACTCAATATCATTACAAATTTATCTGAATATAGTATAAGGAAGGAAGAAATAATTATTTTTAAAATATATAATATTAGCATATACATGTATTAGCTTTATATATACCCAAAAAAAACCTCAGTTTACGTAGTCCTCTCTTCAATCCTTCTTCTCTCTTCAATCCTTCTTCTTCACCGTCAGTGTTCGCACACATAAATAACATATACATATTACATACATATAACATGTATACACATAATTCTTTTCGAACGTCATCGTCAATTCATCATCATCGTCTCTTTTTCTCTATGCACAGATCGGATTTCTAGCCGATCTACTCATCCTTTCTCGATACAGTACATCCCCTTTCCTGCAATTTCAATAACAAATGAATTAAATTCATTAGCCTAAATTGGAGGTAAGCAGAGTATTAATTTGTTTGGCTTCTTCGTTTGTTTTATTTCTCTTTTAAGGCTTTAGAGTTTTAATTCATTATGCTATGTGATTTGATATATATATATATAGGAATCACAAGCTAAATGTTACTTAGACTAGGAATCTGTAAACAAACATAATTGCGGTAACTTTAATATCATATCACTAACCTTGAATTGACGATGATTATTTACTTGTTTTATCATAAATTATTGTATTCTTAGTATTGAAATTTATGGTATTCTATATATACAATATTAAAACTTAAGAAACTAAACATAAATTTAAGAATTATATTGAATTAAACTAAAAATTACAAAGGTATCACTATTTATATAATTTGAAGTTGGTACAAGTTCAAAAAATTACAATTATAATATAATTTTCCATTTTGACTTGATCTTGTTCACTTCTTGTTGTGATTTGATATACTACAAGCATATAACATGCATTATGAATACGGCAAATAATTAGAAAAATAAATATATCAATTTACACATAAATATTAAATATATATAATTTTATTCATATAAAATTTACATTGTTAACGACTTGTCGACTTGTGGACGACTAGTCGGGCGACTTGTCGACTAAGCGCTTAAGCTCCCGGCTGTCACTTCGCCTCGACTTGTCGCCTTGATAACTATAATTACCAGAGTAGTAACAAGCAATAATACTTAGCTATATAAGCAGAATCTGTTTAGTATTTGAATTGAAAAAACAATTGGAAATTCATAATTATGTTTTTGGGTTTTTGAATGTTTAAACTAATGCTAGATATGCTAAACAAAGGGAATTAAGTCACTTAAACACAAACATAAGTAGATCAAACAAAATTATATCCTAGAATCTGGAAATTTTTGCCGTCAGAAAAGAACATTCAAAATATGGATTGAAATATGTTTGGGTGATGTTAATAATGAGAAATATGGGTTGGGCTATCTATAGGTGACTGAAACGAGTGAGTTAGAAGAGTTTGATACCTGAAACAAGTGAATAATCAATTGAATTTGCTGAGTTACAAGTGTTCGCAAAAACAAGAGCCTCCGAGGTCCTATTTTTGCTGCCTTGTGACTGAAATATGGAGTTGTTGATGATGAATTGCGGCTGGGATTAGAGAGTCTTAGAAGTGTAGAAGAGACTAGAACAGATAGAATTCAAATAGAAGATGTAGAGGAGCAAAAATCAGAGGTTAAAGATTGAGAAGAAAAGCAGAGGATTAGCGGAAGAAGATGAGTTTGGATCAAACTTAGAGTTATGATGCCAAATTTTCAAGCCCCTGTTGGTACCTACCAGAGAATAAGATAGAAACAGAGATAGATAGAAATAGAGAGAAAAGGGAGGAAGGAGAGGAGCTCAGCGAGTCTCACTGAGTTTGTGAGATACAGAGAGTGATAGAAATGGAGGAGTAACTGAAAGCTTCTTTCCTCAATTCATTCCACACAATTCATAAATTTCATACTTGGGGGAATACTCTTCCCATTACATCTATATATAGATATCACATGCAGAAAATGTAAAAGCTCCTAACCTTCACATTTATCCTTATCCTTCACTTACATACTAACTAATTACCCATGTGCTCCCATGCACCTCTATCTTCTAGAATATAACTATCTCATATGCTTAGTTTACCCTTGCTCTTTTAAGCCTGACATACACCACTATCCTTATCCTTCACTCAAGAATAACTAACAACCCATGTGCTCACATGTACATTCTATATTCTAGAATATAACTATTATATATGACCAATTTACCCTTGGCCCTACACTCCCTTCCCCTTAAAATTTTTCATATCTTCATGGAGAAGTTCTTGGCTTGTTCCCTCTTCAAACTTCTGTGATAAACTGTCTGCTATTGTGTTATCCTTTCCCTTTTTGTAAGTGATGATGTAGTCATATCCCGGAGCTTGTTCATCCATCTTTGTTGCAGGCAAGTTATCACTTTCTGCTCTAAAAATTATTTTAGGGACTTGTGGTCTGTTTTGATAATGACCTCTTTCTATTATAAATAGGAAGACCATCTTTTGATGGCTTCAGCCACAACCATCAGTTCTTTCTCATAGGTGGAGTAACTCTGAGCCTTGGGTCTTAGAGCTTTGCTAAAATAGGCAAGGGACCTTCCTTCTTGCATTAGAATTGCCCCCATTCCTGTTCCTGATGCATCAGTTTCAATCTCAAAAGCCTGGGTAAAGTCTGGTAAGGCCAAGATTGGTGAAGTAGTGAAGGCCATTTATAAAGTTGTAAAGGCCTGTTGAGCCTCTTGATTCCATCCAAACTTTCCTTTCTGAAGAAGTGTGTTAAGAGGTTTAGCAATAGTTCCATAGCCCTTAATAAATTTCCTATAGTACCCAGTGAGACCAAGGAAACCTCTCAGCTGTTTGATGGTTATAGAGGGAAGACCAATCTAACACGTCCTATACCTTAGAAGGGTCCGCTGCTACCCTAAGTAGTCAATACGAGACTTGGCAAAAGTGACTTGCTCATTTTTGGCAAAAAAATGATTCTCACATTACTTGAAACACTTCTTTAAAATGCTTGTAATGCTTTGTAATATCTTTAGAATATTCAGGATGTCATCAAAGAATACTAATACATGCTTTCTTAGAAGAGGTTGGAACACCTGGTTATTAATTTTTGTAAGGCAGCGTGTGCATTTGTAAGCCCAAAGAGCATGATTGTGAACTCCAATAATCCTTGGTGGGTTTTAACAACTGTTTTCTCAATGCCTTGCTATCTCATTCTAACTTAGTGATACTCAGCCCTCAAGTCTAGTTTTGTGAAGACTTTAGCCTCTTGTAATTCATCCAGTAGCGCATCAATGATGAGCGGGATATGATACTTGTTTTTTTATGGCGAGGGAGTTGAGGTGCCTATTGTCTACACAGAACCTACAACTACCATCTTTCTTCTTGACTAGGAGTAAGGGAGATGCATATGGACTCTGACTGGGCCTTATGATTTCTGTTTGTAGCATTTCCAGAGCCAGCCTCTCTATCTTATTCTTTTGGTCATAGGAGCATTCGTAGGGTCTGATAGAGAAGGGTGAGGAATTAGTTTCGAGAGGGATGCTATGGTCTAGAGACCTTTTTAGTGGCATACCTCGGGCTTCTTGGATAATATCTGATAATCTGAATATTCCTTAAGCACAGCGTGTAATTTTGGGTCTATGCTTTGGTTAGGATTGCTGACAGAACAACAGCTAGGATGGGAGTTTTGTGAGTTAGATGCCTTGGGTGCATCAGGGATTGAGTGGACTACCACTGGAAGCCCATGCTATTGATCTTTGATGTGCCCTACTAGTCCTTCCAAGGTAATCATCTTAAGTTTTGGTAGAGAGTTTCTTACCAGTCCTTGTAGCTCAATTGCTTCCCCCCCTCCCTCCGTTCAAAATTTATAGTTAAGTTTTCATAATCAAAAAGTTGTTGGCCCCAGTTTTTTAAGCCATTGTACACCTAGTACCATATCACAACCTCCCAGGGGTAGTAGGCTCACTGTGTTTTTGAAGAAAAATTCTCCCATCTTCCATTTGAACTTTGTGCATTGCTGCTCACTAGCTAGTTGGCTCCCATCAACTACAGATACCATCATAGGAGGGGTAGGTTCAAGCATACATTCAGTTTCTGGGCAGCCCTGGGTTCTAGGAAATTATGGGTATTAACCCATCTATAAGGATGGATAGTGGTCTCCTTCCTACATACCCACTTATTTTCATAGTTCGGGGACTAGCTTATATTTTCATTGGGCTGGAATTCTTGTGGGCTGTCTTCAGTTTCCTCATCAAATATTGGTGGTTGAGTATACTCTTCATAGTCTTAGGAGTATTCACAAGTGATCATGAAGTTTTGGGGAGTCTTACATTGTGTCCGATGGTGTACTTCTCATCATAGTACAAACAGAGGCCCTTAGCCTTCCTCTCATCTCTTTGGGCTGCAGTAATAGGTTTGGGCTTATTAAAATCTTTTTTAGGGTAGGTGAGCAGTGGTGTTTTCGTTGTAAGAGGTGCAGGGAGGTCTTTTTAAGTGTTGGGCTGAGTGTTTGAGTATGAGTTTTGGGCTTTAGGGTAGCTGTTGGCAGGCTAGGAATAGGGCTTTCATAGAACTTGGCTTGTTTCAAGGCTTGGGAAAGAGTTTCTAGGTCAAGCAAATTCGCTATCTACATAGTTTCATCCTCAAGTCTACCTACAAAGTTTCCTACAAATAAGTCCTCAGTTAAGTGAGGCAGCTTCTCTAGCAATCTCCCCTTGTGCCTCTCAAACTCATCATAGTAGGCATTGACATGCCCACTTGCTTCAATAATTTGAATTGCTCATAGATTTTCTCTACACCAATCACAGTGAACCTAACAATGAAATCATCTGCAAACTCTCTCCATGTAAGTCCATCCTTGCCATTTACATAAAACTTGTACCAATATGTTGTAGAGCAATGAAGGTGCATCCCAACTATGGCAATTCTCCTCTGGAAGTTGATTCCATTGATGCTAAAGTATTCTTCACAATCTTGCACGCAACTTTTAGCATCATCACCCTCAGTAAATGATGGAAAAAACAACTCAAGATGCTTGAGTTCTCTCCCCTCTTCTTCAGCTTCTTCATTTTGGTTCCTCTTCCCCCCCATTAAGCATCATCTCCTTCATTTCTCATAGCTCTTTCCTGCTCAGCATGATAAGGATTTCTAAAGAATCCCTTGTCTCTCCTTTGGCCCATGTGAACTGGTCTCTTTCTCCTTTCCTTGCCCCCAAAAGGTTTCTCAAATTCTTCTTCAATATTTAAGCCCATCTGATTCAACAACTCAATTCATAACATCTCTGAAGTAATCCATCTTCTCATCAATGAATTGCAGTTTCTCATTGTTGTACTCCCTGTAACCCAAAAAGTCCTGCTGCAACATTTGTGAAGGTCCATCCAAAACACAGAAAATAGAGTGAAATTGAATCACAGAACAATACTGATTTTTGAGTTTGAGAACTAAATTGAAGCAGTAACAATACTTCTTAAAATTAGAATAGTTGAACCAGAGTAGCTTTATAAGTGAGATATAGACTTCCTCAGTGAAACAAACTGAGTGTCCCAACCGAACAAGGTTTAAATCCAACTAGCTATAGCTTAGTTGTTTTTTTAAGAATAAATGAGCACTCAAACAAGCGCAAGCACCAACCAATCAAAGCTAAATACTAACACAAGTTATCTAGGCAGTAACAAGCACTAATACTAGCAACAAAGCATAAAACTGTTTAGTTTTTGAGCTGAAAAACAATTGGAAATTTAATAATTATGTTTTTTGGTTTTTGAGTGATTAAACTAATGCCAGGTATGCTAACCAAAGTGAATTAAGTCTCTGAAGCCAAGGTTCTAAAATGCGCTAGGCGGGAGGCGGGCGGCCTTGGGGGGCCTAGCGCCTAGAGGGCCTAGGCGGGGCCTGGGCGGGGCCTAGGCGGAATTTTTTATTTTAAGCCAATTTTAATATTTTATCTTACATTTATCCAAACAAAACAATAATATAAAGGAAAACAATTTATAATAAAGATAATAAAAGTATTTGCTTAAAGTTCAAACACATATCCATGTTGTTAATGTCAAAGTTCAAACAGAAACATGCAATTATTTAAAGTTCAAACACAAACAAATAATAAAAAATACGAATTAATAGTCCTCATCTCCATATCTCTCTATATCTCTCTCTAGCTCTTTTTCTCCATATTCCTCTAAGATAATGTCTCCATCGGACTCACACTCATACTCTTCATCTCCCTCTTCTTCCGTATCATCATCAGACAAAAAAATTTCTTCATAGAGTTCTCTTACTCTAACATTTTTACTATTTCTCTTAGGCTCTAGCACGCTATCCGCTTCGGATGCTTTATCAATCACTTCCCAAGTAAGGCCCGAACAACCCTCAACTTATTCATCTATTCCTACGACGTCGTTTTGTAGCTTAGTTATTAAAATTAAAAAAAAAAAATTGCAGCTCTAAATTTTCTGCTTAGGTCTCGCTTAATTTCTCTGTCTTGCCCACCCAATCTCGTATAATTTCCTGGAAGGATTTTTTTTCCTCCTTGGACATAGGCTAGGCGCTAGGCGGCGTAGGTGTGGCGCCTAGGCGGGGATTAATCGGACCTAGGCGGGGATTTTTAGAACACTGTTTGAAGCACAACCAAAAGCAGATCAAACAAAATTATATCATAGAATCTGGAAATTTTTTGCTAATCGAGAGTAAACAACAATTTATGGATTGAAATATGCTTGGTTGTTGTTTATGACAATTGTAGTTTGGGCTAATGTGTATATGACTGAAACGAATGGGTTTGGTGAGTTTAATACTTGAAACCGGTGATTTAACTCTTGAATTTTCTGAGTTGCAGGTGTTTGCAGAAAACGGATCCTCCAAAGTGGTTTTTCTGCTGCCTTGTGACTGGAATTTGTAGTTGTTGATGTTTCTGGGCTGGTCCTAAGTAGTGTTTGAAGAGCAGAAGAAGTAGATTTTAGCTTAGAACTGGGATAGAGAAGAATTTAGAGGTTGAGGAAGAAAATACAGGATTAGAGGAAGAAGATGATGGTTTTGGAACAACCAGCAGCTCTGATACCAATTTGTCAGGCTCTGTTTGTAGCCTAACCAGAAATATAGAGATAGAGATAGAGATAGAACTGAAAATTAGAGAGAATAGAGAGAAATTGTGAGGAAGAAGAAGAACTCACAGAGTTCGTGAGAGAGATATATATAGGGGAAAGCAGTGGAAAACTTTCCTCCATTCATTTCATCAAATTTATGTCACAATGCTTGGGGAATACTTCTCCCTTTACACATATATATAGAGAACAAAAGTTGAAAATAATTCTCCTAACCTACACCACCATCCTTATCCTTCACTCAAGAGTAACTAACAAACCATGTGCTCACATGCACATACTATTTTCTAGAATATAACTATTATATATGCCCAGTTTACCTTTGACCTTACACTTTCATCTTCGATCCTGGAGAAATTTAGGAAGAGACACCAGCCTAGGGTACAACTGTTTTGGTTTTGATACAAATTCATGAGGACATGAATGTTCTCAAGGAGGGGAGAATGTCAGGCCAAGTGTAAACTG
The DNA here is from genome assembly GCA_947179155.2 of Hedera helix. NCBI lineage: Eukaryota > Viridiplantae > Streptophyta > Magnoliopsida > Apiales > Araliaceae > Hedera > Hedera helix. The sequence continues at coordinate 19,546,002 of OX359270.1, forward strand.
GGAAATAGTACCAATAATTAGTATATTCTAGTAGCAGCTAGTAGCATTACTTTTTGTGTGCAGGCTCATATGCACATGGGGAGTTAGTTATTTGTAAGAAAAGGATAAGGAGAGAGGTGTAGGTTAGGAGTTCTACTTTTCAGCATTTCTTTTCCTATAAATAGATGTAATTGAGGAGTAACCATTATGAATTATGTGAATAAATGAAATGAAGAGAAGCTTGTTTATGTTTCTCCTTATTTTTCTCTCTGTCCATCTTCTCTCTCACGAACTTGGTGAGTAAACCCTAAGATTTCTTCTCATTCCTCCCAATTTCTCTCTATTCTTTATCAATCTCTATCTCTATATTTCTGGTTAGCCATCAATTTGGGCCTGACAGAGTGAGAGACAGAGTGACAATTATGAGAGAGGAAGTTGGGATGGAGTAGGAAGCTACAAGGAGAGAGAGAGAGTGGCATCCTTAGTTTGTCACTACAGACTGAAGAAGAAGCTGATGAGTGTTGAGAGAAAGAAAGGAGAAGCGTAATGTAGTCATTTACATCTAAATGTTTTGTTGGAATGAATCTGGATCCATAGTGTGGTGCATTTTACATTGGATTAAAAATCTAATAATTTCACTTGGCCTGAAAGAGAGAGTGTGGCATCCTTAGGTTGTCACTACAGAGTGAAGAAGAAGCTGGATGAGTATTGAGAGAAAGAAAGAAGCGTCGTAGTCATTTACATCTAAATGTTTTGTTGGAATGAATCTGGATCTATGGTGTGGTGTGTTTCACATTGGATTATAAATCTAATAATTTCACTTTGCCTCAAACCTACATTAGTTTAGGACCTCATGTGGTCAAGTGAATTTTGGGCAAACGATAGTTAGATCTGCATTTTAGTCGATATATTATGAGCTCCAGCCCTCCCTATTCACAGAGCCAAAACTGTAATACAATATGTCCACGGTCAGATCTCCTAAAAGTTAATATGTAAAAAAAGAATGCATCTTAAGATCTTCTATAAGGAAAATAAAGAAGATATGAAAAGGAAAGGACTGGTAAAATAAACATTTGCATTTCTCCTTTTTCCATGCTTATGTTAAGATGAATTTACTGAGATATGTTGGAGATAGGGTACATTATTTTCTGAATGGTGCAGTTAACCTATACAATAAGGACACTTGCTGAAAAAAAAGGCCTAGAACATAAAGGCTGTTCTCAAGAAAAATCAAAATCAAAATCAAAATTTACATTGTAAAATGAGTAGAAGCAATTGTAAGTCAATGAATGGAGAAAATGATTAATGAGAATAGGTGAGAACATGTGACGCCTGAACTCATTGAGAGAGAATGATAATGTTTGCGTGTTCCTTATTTTTAACATATATTTTGACTACATAACGTAAATATGGGTGTATTCACATCTCCAAAATGCTCAAATATTGTACTGGGGATTCAGGAGTTACATCTTTGAATGTTATTAAAGCATGAGTCCCTCTATGAACTTTAGAAGGTTGTAAATCTAGTTTTATATGTTGTAAAAGTTTTTGCTATTTGTGTTTGCCCCTTTTCTGCAAACTAATATTTTCTGAGCATTGCATCATTGACAGGAATATCTAAGGATGAACTTCTTGGACAAGTTTTTGATTCGCTTGAAAAAGTTCGCTATTTTAAGACTATGCCTGATGGAAATGATGATCAGGCCCAACTTGATAGAGCAACAAAAATATTTCACAATGCTACAGCGGTACAAACTGTGCTTGTAGATTTACTATCAGTGCACTGTGATATTAATTTGTGCACTAAGATGTTATTATCTATTTTTTTTCATCAGTTTACAATTTGATTAAATTTCAGTGATTGTTGATGAACTTTCAATGTGTCTAACACGTAAAGAATTTTTTCAGTGACAATCTAAATATGGCTGATAAATTTCATATTCTTGAGCTGCACAGTTTTGGCATCTTCAGTAAAATTGATATTGAAAAAGGATGACCAATACATTCGCCCCATCCTTATCTTCTAATTCTAAAGGCAAGACATGATATGGTTGACATCGGTTTATACTGTTCAGATTGTCAAATTCTTTCTACTGTTCAGTTTGACTTGAGTTGATCTTCACAAACTATAAAATGGTTGCTCTTTTTAAGTGGAGTTTTAGGTTTTTGGAAAGCTCCTTGTGGAAGCATAGTCTCTTGTAAGTGTCTTATGTACATGGGTAGTCCTGGCATTTTGCATTTCTACTAGTATCTTACATATTCAGAAAGACCTATATTTTCCCCTCTTTTGAAAATCTTGACTACAAGTTTTGCCTTTGGTGCCTTTTCTTCATGATATATTGGGAGATAATGATACTAGAAATGGCTAATTTGGATTCCAATTAATAGTGAGGCGGATGCACAAAAGAATGACTATCGATCGATCACCTAAGAGGCTTAGACGCAAGGATTCAGGTTTGCCATATGAGGGGGATAATCGTCAACTCTTGAAAAATAGAAATCAAGGGATTTGACATGTATTCAAATGTTAAAATAAGAAATGTAAAATTTTAAAATACATATATATATATATATATATCTATATATATATATATATCAATAATTTATTATAAAAAGTAAAAGCATTCAAGAAAATAAATATACATGAAAACAATAGCCAATAAATTAGGACTAGAAAAATAAATATATCTACAACTTGGGCTTGCTTGGAAAATTATTACACGTTTCATTGAGTTGTTGCTCTCTTGCTGCTCCATCATTGATTGTTTCTCTCTCGCCGCTCCCTTGTTGATAGGATTGACCGAAAAGATTCCCTATTTCCATTTTCAAATTGAAAGGATTCTCTATTTTCATTAAATGGTAGGGAGTTTTGGAAGTTATCCATTGGCCTTTGATAGTGAATTAGTGATCATGATGCATGGTGGCGTTCAACCCGTCTTACCGCTAGGTAAGAGACTGAAGAACCTTTTAGGAGCTAGGGCTGTTTCAAAATGGAATCAATTATTGAAAAAGTTATTATAATTTTTATCTGTGTGTGTGTGTACCATCCTTTTGTGTCAACATCTCATCCGACTTATGAATGGAAGTAGGTGGAGCTTACCTTTTGAAAAGATTAAAAACTTAAAATTGATCTGGATTTTTTTTTTTAAAACGATAAAAATGAAGATGAAGAAATTTCAATGGAGGAGAAGCATTCTTCTATTGAACTTCTAACTGGGCCTAGAACCTCCCCCGAGGGGGAACTGATGGTTTTGTGGAGAATCTATATGGTTTATGTACATTGTAGCTGAAAATTCAGTTTTCAGTTTGGTTTTTAAAATACAGTTTGCAAACACATCTTTTTAGTTTGGTTTTTAAAATACTGTTTGCAAACCCATCTTTTGACCATAATCTTTATTTGCTGAAACTTGAATAGTAGTTTCAAAATTCAAATTGTTACCAACTTTTCTAATTTTGAAATTGGAAGGCTTGTCAACTTTTAGTTAATGTTATACTCCCTTCATAATTTGGTGGATGTCTGCCTCTTCTTACTGTGTTTGGCACAAATTTTAAGCCTTTTGGAAAGCACATTTTTATATTATTTTTTAATTATCTTTAATATCCAATATAATATAAACATGTATTGAAAATATAAAAATATTGAAATGTTTTAAGTATGATTTCGGTACTTCTAAAAACACGTGCCGAACACACCAAACTGAATGACATCCACTTAGGGACAAAGATCGTAATTTATATTTCTTATTCATTAGGTGGGATTAAAAGTTCATGACTTGATGTGTTATTGGAAACCGTGGAACGGGTTTCATCAATTTAACAATTGAATCCTATTTAGTCCACATGATTAAATTGCTAATTTGATATCCATGATGGTTGCTAACTCATTAGTATGTTTCATCTATATAGAGAATTTGAATTTTAATAATCTTGTGCAGAATTTTCAATCTTAACACAATTACCTAAAACCCTAAATACCTTAAAGATCTTATATATCAAGAATCACATTCTTCCTGGCACAATAAACTTTCTTGTCCACAAATTTGTGTGTATTTCTCCTTGCAGACTTCTTTTTCAGGAGAGAATCATTGAAATGGCTACACGTTACGTGGGATGTGTTTTTCACATGAAATGATATCTATTCCTTTCAGTTGTCTCCTCGTTGTAAGGAAACCGATTTTATACTAGTCACAAAAAGAATAAAAGTAAATGACTTGTGGGATTTAAAGCACTTAAAACATTATAAATAGGCATTTTTAACTTAACCTCTTCTCATACCATGTCTCAGAGTGCGAGACATACTCATTCTTCACTTCAACAGGTTTTAACAATTTTTTTAGATAATCATAACATTCATTTGCAACCTATTTTCTACATCCATGTTGGCTTTACTCTAGCTAGTATCTTTACTCTAGCTAGTGGTGCACTCATGTTGGCTTTTCTGTTCTCTGTTCTGTTGCAATCCCTAGCTATTCTTATTTCCCAGGGCATACATCTTGACAAGGTGAATAATCATTTTTGAAATTAGGAAATGGAAAAATCTGGGTGTCAGACATATGATCAGAAAAACCTTGCTGAGATCTTAAAGTCGCAAGGTATTTTTATAATAATATACTATTGAATGCACTGGTAGCTATCCATTTGTAACTCTGTAGTTGCGTCTTTATATTTTAATTACATGGTCCTAGGATACTTTTCTCTTCTTAAATCCAATGTTATTATGTTGTTATTTCTCGCTTCCACTCAATAATTTTGGTAAGCAGGTCCGTGAGGGCTTAGTTTCTAGTGATAGAGTTTTCCACATCACTACTATTCTATTTGTCTTTGTACTATTCAAGCAGTTTTTACTTTTAAGCTGCATCTCATGCTCAGCGAGTGTTATTATAGGTATTTGGTGATTTTTACGTAATTTATACTTTTGATTGTGTATTATTAACATATCTTGTAACTATTCACTATTCGTAGGTAACAAGGCCATGCAATCAAAGATGTACTCTGATGCAATTGAGCTATACACTTTTGCTATTGCACTATTTGAAGATAATGCTGTGTTCTACTGTAACAGGTTCACTACTTGGACATATGTTGATGTTTACAATTCAAGTTTGGATTTTATCTAGGTGAAATAAATTAGGCTCCAGAATAAGAAGCCTTTGTAATGAACTCATTAAAAAAAGAAAAATAAAAATGAATTCTTTGTATCAGTCGTGTTTTGTGATATACAGGGTTCAAATGTGTTCTCATAGTAGCTACTGTGAGGTATTACAAATGATAATTTACATTTAGGATTGCTATCGTTCTGTGTTTGTCCAATTCTAAAGTTATTTTTTATCTTTCTAAGTAGAAAATGAAATCTGTGCTGTCCTTCGCTACAACATCAATATCATTAATCATTTGTGGTATGTGAATGCAACTTTAACTATTTAAGTTCCCAACATATGGATATGTATACGGATTACAGGTAGTAGTTTTCAACAGTAAAAATCATTTAATATATAAGCCTGCTCAAAGCCATCAGTCTGAGTTTAGACTTGGGTTTCTACTTCACGAGGAAACATCATTCTGATCATAAAATAACTCTTCACAAAAACAAAAAACACAATACCGTACCTTACTGCTAATGCAGTGCAGGCGCGAACATGGTCAGACTGGGGGTGGGGTGCATCTGCCACTCCTATGTTTTTGCAGAATATGTTATTAGTACGTACTTAAATCCTAAAGAACAAATTTGCCTCCATAGTCCATACTCAGAAGAACTTAAACCTTTATCATCATAAGATGGGAGTTTCTTTAAGGAGAATATTAGGGTGGAAGTGTGGTCGTACATGGTTGGATAGGTCAGAAATGAGTATAGATGTGCCGGTGAGAAAAAGAATATTCTATCTGGAGGAAGATATATGAAGAGTGAGGGGGTTTGTCAAAAATTTACTTGGGAGAAGTAGTACAAAGTAACTAGAAGAAATGTAATATAACTAGGGACTTGACCTCTGGTAGGGTTACGTGGAGGAGTGCAATGCACATATCGTACGTGTTTTTATTGTATTTATTTCCTTATGTTACTATTCTTTTTTTTTTTTTATGTATTTTTTTTCTTATTTTTATCTGCCTATTTTTCTACTTGTCTTCTACATTTACCCTTGCATATGCCATTCATTTTGATGCTATCCAATTAGTTAGGGATAAAAAAACGTCGTTGAGTTGAGTTGAATCGAGTATCCTAGATAGATTTTCACATGATCCATTTGTTTCGACACTTGTTGGATTGTGAACGTCTAATATAAGTTTGTCAACACTTTTATCTATAACTATCCATCTCTCTCTCTCTCTCTCTATATATATATATATATAAACACACAAGCACACACATATATAGAAGAGATGATCTGTATTTCATAGCCAACGTTAAATCAATCTAATCGTTTGTTCAATTTTTGTGCGGATGTCTGGATGATGATTACTCACTCGTCCACAATATTATTTTCAGACGACAATTGTGCAGATGGTTTGATTTATCAAACATTGGCTATAAATTATACATACATACATACATATATATATATATATATATATATATATATATATACATATACATATATATATGTGTGTGTGTGTGTGTATTCATACTCCACCTCCACCTCTGGCAACCTGATTGTATGGCCCATCCGAATTTTTTTGGGTCATCTTAGCCCGTTACAGACTCACATAGAAGGTTATGATTAAAGGTACTATTTTTAGTAGTTTGGGACCTTGTATGCATATCAACACTAATAATTGGTATCAAGCTTATAGCCGATTTTAGGTTTTCCTTGGATTTTGTTTGTTGGTACTTGTATTGGTTTTAGGTTATCTTATGACTTGGAGTCAAAGGTAATTAAAGGGCATTTCAGCTTTTGGTAATAGTTATCATGAGTTGCTAAAGGTAAGTGAAAAGGACCTATAGGGTGGTTACAGGAGTCTTTTAATGTTTCAAGACAAACAAATAATGTTGCCGTCAGTCAGTTTATTTCCAAATGAGTCATGACCATTTGTGAAAGTTTCTCAGTTTTTCTTCAGCTTTATTAGCTTTATTTTTTGGATTAGATGTTGCATTGAATCTGTTTAAGGAGGTGGACTCCTCCCACACTCACTTCTGCCTGCAGATTCCTACCATTCATTATTCTTCTTTTTTCTATCTAATTGCATTGTCAGTATTTTGTAGAAATATTCTCATTGTCTGCTTCAGATAATGTGATTGATTAATAGTACATATTTGCTGTTATGTGTAATCTTATTTTGAATTGAGAAGCATTTTTAGGATTAAGATTCTTATGAGATATTAGCTTTTCCATGACTTGAATTTTAATTATACCCTTTCTACCTGTTTCGGTTGTCTCTTTTCGTTTATGTTCCAAAATTTCTGTGATTTATTCAAATACGAAGGTGGGGTTCATAAAGAGCTACAATGTTACGTGTTTTCTTTAATACCATTCTACCTTTAGTTGGTGGAGGACATTGTATTCCTCTTTTCTCTTATTAAATTTCTTCTTTTATCTAAAGAATAAAAATTGAGACAGAGGAGAACTCGTTCCATCTCATTTAGGTGAGCCTTGTTTTTCGGCCAGAGACGTGTCAAAAATAGATTCTATATCTATAACATAATTAACATGTTAAAAAATATAAAGTACTCCCTCCTTTCACTTTTGAAGGTCATGATTGGAGTGATGATCACGTGCTCACTTGTTGAATGCTTGGTTAAGGGGTTCAAATTCTTGAAATAACATCTCTATAAATAATGTTAAGGTTTCTACCAGGGCCCTGCTATTTGCGGGACAGTCGGTGAGGTCCATTGAGTACCAGATACTTCTACCTTTAGTTGGTGGAGGACATTGTATTCCTCTTTTCTCTTATTAAATTTCTTCTTTTATCTAAAGAATAAAAATCGAGACAGAGGAGAACTCGTTCCATCTCATTTAGGTGAGCCTTGTTTTTCGGCCAGGGACGTGTCAAAAATAGATTCTATATCTATAACATAATTAACATATTAAAAAATATAAAGTACTCCCTTCTTTCACTTTTGAAGGTCATGATTGGAGTGATGATCACGTGCTCACTTGTCGAATGCTTGGTTAAGGGGTTCAAATTCTTGAAATAACATCTCTATAAATAATGTTAAGGTTTCTACCAGGGCCCTGCTATTTGCGGGACAGTCGATGAGGTCCATTGAGTACCAGATACTTCTAAAAATGTCGCCAAAATCTCTACCTCAAGCTTTGATAATATTGACTATAGAGTTCTTTACGTGATTACCTGCCAAATGCCAACCATCATGCTTCACAGGAATCAGCCTTGACGTCTGAACACAGGTTGAAGTGATTAGGCAGAAACGTTTGTAATTTCTTCCAGCATTTGTAGGGACCAAGTCATGAGCTTGTTGAAGAAGATGGCATAGTTATAGGATATGGAAAATTTGTACCGGTCTGATAATTAGGCTGAAAAGTTTCTAAATGTTTGACTCCAGAAGACGAATGGAAGTAAGTGGGCTGAAAGTATGTAATAGTTTCTAGAATTTGCAGGGACTAAGATATGAGTTCCTTGAAGATGAGATACTTTAGAAGATAGATAATTTGGACCAAAACTTTAAATGGATTTGCTAGGATACTAATGATTGTTAAAGGAGGAACTATTCAGGAATTGTTCTCAAACATATAGCATTAAACACTTATAAGTGAATAAGCACAAGGGAAACTTGTTAGATAAGAGGGAGAAGGAAAAGGGGGGGGGGGGGGGGGGGTTCCATTTTCTTTGAGCCGTGAGGTATTAATGCATAAAAAATTATTTTTGCAACTTCACAGGCATATTGGTTTATTATCAAATATCAAAGAATAAGCTACTACATGCCTTTGTATAGCTACAGTGGAAACATTTTTTGGGGTTCATACCCTTGCTTCCCATGTACCTATACTAGTTATATTTTTCTGCTTATAGATTGGCATTTTAACAAGTTTCTAACATTAGGCAAAACGAAATATATGATGTAAATAAAAACTTGCATGAATTTTTTGACTAATATTGGCATATTTGCTTCTGTCATATCGGTTCTTTTATCTCTAATAGGAACAAGTCCTTAAAATATTTTCCTGGTAGTACGTGACCTTTTACATTCTTAGTTTCTGTTGGAATATTCAATTGGTTATCTGATGTACATCTACAGAGCAGCTGCATACACTCAGATCTACCAATATACAGAAGCAATTAGAGACTGTCTTAAATCCATTGAAATTGACCCAAATTACGGCAAAGCATACAGTCGTTTGGGATTTGCTTATTATGCTCAAGGAAACTACAGGGATGCTATTGATAAAGGATTTATGAAAGGTAGGTGTGATATCAACTTTTATGAATTCAAATGACTTCCAAGTCTGCAGTAATACCTGAATATCGTTTCTTTGGGTTATCCATTACAACCCATGGTAGTATGTAATGACACAGTAATGCATTTTCTAGGAGTTGGATAGTATATTCTAGTATGTAGATATTACCATGCTTGTAGTTCTGCTTCTTCGGTGCTAGTCTAATGTGAGCACTTGTCCAGCAAGTCGTAAAAATGATAATAAAAAGATTCACTTTCGTACGTGGTAGTAGTGGATTGTGTTTAATGCATAGGTAGTCTAGATCACATCACATCTTAACATTTCTTTGTTAGTGGCAGCAGACCTAGAAGGCAATCCACCTAAGAAAGGGTTAGGAATCTTTTGATTTATTTTCATGAAATTATATAGGTTTTTTTTTTACCTCGGCTTGACTCATCATTGAAGCAGAAAGAAAGGACTGGAAGTAAAAATTAGAAAAACTGAAAATAAAAAAATAAAAAATAAAAACCCTGAAGTGGGTTCGTGTTTACAATTAGCTTTCAGAATTAATGCAATAAACTAGGATAGACCATTATGTCAATTGATTGACTTGAAACTCCAAAAGACTCCTTCAACCATTCTAAAGGCTATTTCTAGGGAAACTGGACCGGACCGAACCGAACCGGTATCGAAAATGCACAAAATTCGGTAGCAAAACTGGAACCGGTTGAACCGGTTCGGTATCGGTTATACTGAATTTTATTATTATTATTATTATTATTATTATTATTTTTATTTTTATTTTTATTTTTATTTTTATCATTATTATTATTATTATTTTTATTAATAATAATAATATAAAAAAATATAGGAAACCGGTATAACTAGTATGTACCGAACCAAAAATTGCCGAACTGGTTGAACCGGTATACCAGACCGGTCATTTTTGTACCGAACCGACCAGTCCGGTATACCGGAAAAACCGGTTGGATCAGAAATTTTGAACAGCCCTAGCTATTTCCATTTATGTACAGTAATTTCTGATGATTTCCAGCACAAACTAATATTTGTATAATAACCGTAGTTTACAAATTATAAGAAATAAGAGATGCAATAAATACAGCAAAAACTAGTTTTAAGGGCAACCTACATAAATATTATTTGACTCAATACCCTTTACTAGAGCTTTCTTGTTTTCCCCACATTGAGCTTGAGCCAAAATACAAAATTTCTCTCTTTAAACTTGTTATTTCTATAGCTTTTAAAGGCCTCCATTAAGGGTGTTGGGATGGGGTGGAGAAAAGAGTTCAAAACATATTAGCATAAGCAGTAGGGATGGGGGTCTCAAGGAGAAACCAAGTACCACTGGGCGATAAGGCCCATGTTATCTCTTTGTAATGAAAATATCATTTTATTCAGTTTATGATTATCAGTTTGATTTAATCTTTAATCTGTTGACAATTAGAACTTCAAACAAAAGAGACGCAAAGAACGGAATTATGTGCAACCAAGAAGTGAACTTCTTTAGGTGGATATTAGTGAATTTAGGATAAGTTCTGGCATGTCACTGGTATTGTATTTTGGTTGATATTTGGTAATGTTGCTCTGGTGAATGCCAGTATCTGAAACTTACTCTTTTGTGGAAATTATATCATATAAAAATTTCCTTGTTTTAAATTTCATTATGCAGCTCTGCAATTGGATCCAAATAATGATTCTGTCAAAGAAAATATTCAAGTAAGCTTAATATTTTATAGAATCACTAGTGTTACTGTCATTGTTATTACTGTCATTAAGATTGTTGTTTCGTCGTGTTTTTCAGTTTTCACCTATCACTATTTGATTGACATTGTAAAATTTAGGTTGCAGAGCAAAAATTAAAAGAACAGCATCGGAGGACAGAGCACAATCAGGTAATGATGTGTAATTTGAGTGAGTTCTGTTGAGGAATAAAGTGCCAATTTGCTTTAAAAGGTCTAGATACTGCTTGATGCACATTATTAGACATGTCATAATAAAATTGATGGCCTGATACTATTTATTGGGTTCTTGTTTACATGAAATACGGAGAAAACATACTTTATATTTGAACCATTTACATAAAATATCACAATATTTGCTGGTGATTTTTTTATTGCTTTATGTATTTTAATTTGGATCGTGAAGTCTATTATGAATCTTCCCCAGCATTAATGAACACCTGTTGAGATCAACCCCCACCCCCCCTCTCCTCCCTTCCTTTTCTTACAGATGCATTCTACTTGTCTGTAGAATCTAATAAGCTTTTTATATTAATTAAAAGTAAATACCATTTACCAAAGGAGAATACTATATGTTCAGTGCTGGCTAGTATGACGATGTCTTGCATCTGTAAAAATGCGCACACAAATTAATATAGTTACTGCTTTCTTTGCTCACTGCTGAGTTGAAAATTGAGTGGTGGCATACGGTCGGTTTGCATATTGTACATGTAACATTGGAATACATATTTTCATAATGTGCAGTTAGAAATGTCATTTGTTCTAATTTGTTGTCCCTCAATATATTTTAGCATCTAGAAGATAATTGTAGTATTTCTTTTTCCTTGTTTGTTGTGTACAGAATTCAAGTTCCTCAAGCCATCAGAGACATTCAGATCAACAATTTCCACAGGTATCAAGGAGTCAAGCCATGCCTCCACATTTTACATCCATGCCATTCACTGCTAATGGTGTCTCTGCTGATATCACAAGCATGCTTAGGAACATGACTGCCAATGTATACCAAGGATCACATTCTCAAGATGAGCCACAAGGCAATCGTAGCAGCAGCGATGGTCCTTCTACTGAGCCAGAAATTAGAGTAGGTGGGAACATCAATGTCAATCTTGGCAATCAAATCCCTGAGGAACTTTCTGGGGCTTTGAGATCTGTGATGGAGATGTTATCAGGAGCAGCATCCCATGGTAATTCGCAAGACAACTTGAATGGGAGATGAGCGACAAGCCAAACTGCGTGATGGTGTTACAACTGTAGTCACTAATGATGTGTTTGCGAGTTTTATTTTGTGGGAAGGGAAGGGATGAAAAGGGATGAGAAGGTAAAGTTTAACACTTCGTTTCTAATTTTAGAAAACAAGCGTCCAACTTTTCATTCTTTTCTCTCCCTTTGAAAATAGAAATTACAAATACAGCATAAATCCTAGTGTAATAAAAGATGGCTTGCTTCCAATTGTATGAAGTACGGGGTGTTGTAACAGATGTTTAAATGGCTACAAGATTGTGGGTACTACACAGGCTTCCAATGGAATATTGATTGATAAACTACATAAATACGGGACCCTATAAATAAAGAGTATTTCTACCTCCTCCCCCCTGAGTTACACGTCATAGACGACAAGATAAAGCACATATGCTAAACAAACTGTGGGCTGGTAAGGACTCAAGAGCCCTTATGGACTGTGCTCCACTAAGTGGGCTGAATCCCAAATAGGCAAGCCAATTAGTTTTATGAAAATACGGCCCAAAAGTTTTTTTTACTTTATTTGATATCGAACAAGTCTAAGTATACTGTTTTGGAACACAATTTTAAACATAACATGCATTTTAACCATTAAAAAATAGAGTTAGAAATTTTTTAATGATTAAGATATATTTTGTGTTTGAAGTTGTGCTTTAAAATAGTGCATGTAGTAGTGTCCTTTGATATCTGGCATGGTAAGCGGTGCTAAACACGGGCTGCATTTGATTAAGATGTTAATTTTTTCTTTTAAAAAATATGAATGAAAAATATTATCAAATTATAGTTGGAAGCATATTTTATTGCAAAAATATCTTATACTTGATGGGTATCTAATAAATGTGAAAAAGGAGAACTAAAATAGCTTTTTCAAGTAGAAAAATGTAAATTATATATGTATTTATTAATTTATTATGTTACTTAAAGTGTATTCATGCAAGTTTAACTTAAAACTAATATTAATTGCAAGTAAATTATGATTAGAGATATATTTTTAGTTATTGTGAATAGCTTAATCAATGTAAGAGATATCTTCGCAATTTATGATTTATGTAAATAAAAAAAGAACTGCCTACAATATCTACTCTATAAGGCGTATATAGAATAATAAACATGATTATCGTATCCTAAATACATTGAGGGTGTATTTGGATAAATTATTTTGAAATTCAATTTAAATTATAACTCTATAAAATTGAAAATTATTAAAATTCAATACTAAAACATAACAATTCTATTGTTTAGTTAACATATTAAATTCATATTGTATTTGTGCTAAAATTCGAAAACTAATGTTTGTTTAATTATTATTTTCGTATTGTTTTTAATATTAAAAATAATAAACATAATTAAATATATTCATATAAAATAAAACACAACTAGTATCTATTATAAAAAATACACAAAAAACAAATTATAATTTTTTTTTAATTGTAAAGTCCTTTCTTAAATTTGTCTTTTTTACATGTTCTACTAAAACCTGCAAAAGAAAAACAAATAAAGCATTTAAACCTATTGATTAATTTTACATGTTTTTTATTGTCTTAAAAGACAATCCATATAAAATAAAACACAACTAATAATTGTACCTGTTATAAAGTATAAAGTATTTTAAGGCAATTAAAGTAAAACACAATTAATAATCATTTTAAGGCAACATATTCTTTCCATTTTTCTTGCAAGTCATTCAAACCCAAATTTCACTAGGAAAAACTAAAAAGTACAGTGGTTAGTTTTACATTTTTAATTTTTTTAGAAAAAAAAATTGTCAAGCACCCTGTTCTTTTAAATATACATAATTGTACCTGTTATAAATCAAAAACAACAAATAATTCTTCACTAACGCATACCAATAACCATCAAATATATATATTTAACCATTAAATGCGTACACAACGTAATCACATAAACCATAAGATGTAACTCGATACAAAATATAATCACTATACAACCCAACAACTACTTAGATACATAAAACTAAATAACCATCAACACGTATACAACTTAATCACATAAACCATCAAGCTAGCTAGATGCAAAATGTAATCTGTACAACCCAAAAACTAGCTAGTTAGATACATTAAAGTAAAAATATAATGAATATGCACTGTTACAAAGGAGCTGTCCAATTCGAAAATCAAATTCTCGGAGAGCCATAAGCTTTGAGATTGAATCCCAATACATGATCCTGAAATTTATAAGATGAATTTTGTTACTTCTTCATTTGAATGTCCATCTATTCAATGGGTTCACAATTGAGACATGAGAACTTAACAGAATGATGGAATTATAAGAGGTAAGAAGCCTTTAACATTAAATATATGACTAAATGTGCAACGTAAGACTAATAGTCAGTTTGCAACATGCTACTTCACCTTTTGACAGAACCATCAGGATGCAAACCAATGGCATCTAAAGTTCCCTTATCAATAACAAGCTGAAACTTTCTATCTAGCTTTGTTTCGAGAACATCATCCACCTGGGGACCAAATCAGAGATAAAATAGGTCATAATTGGACTTAGAATTAAGTTGAGTTTTTTTAACGTAATTGTTGTATAATAAAAACAAGGGGAAGAGAGAAGGAAGTGAATACAATGATGAAACTATCTCAAGAGTCAGACCTATGTGAAGGCACGTAAATTCGACACCATCGTGTACAAAGGCAAACAAGTCCTAAAGTCGACCATAAAATAGTAGTTAAAAGTGATGCAAAGTACTACTTCTTTTCAATACGGACCTATCATAATAGTTTATTTTCATTGTTTCGTGTGTAAGCACATAAAGCAATGAATTCTTAGAGGACTGCTTTCTGAATTGCAAAGATCAAAGTTTCTTCTACAAGTTCTCTTATATTTTTCCTTTTCTTTATATTTCGGATTGGTGTGTTCAATCTATTTTTAAAACACCAACCACCTGAAGGTCTGTGTATTCAGTTGATTTGAAATTACAATATCAAATTCAAAGTTTATATTCTACAAGAACTACAGTTTAAATTACTTTAAACCGCCAAGTACTCTTTCTAAAATTGTTAGCTTGAGTTCATTATAACTGAGAGAGAATCCAAAAATTTACATTTCTTATGGAACTTATTCAAACTAGTCCACCTGTAGCATGGCATTATTTAGAAAGGAAAAGGAAGCCTTTCACATTTTCGTATTCATTCAGTGTTTTATTTATTTATAGTATTCATAACCATTCATTATACACAATGCTTATGAGCACAATCTATCCCAGCCTATGTTATCAAGATACCTGGCGTATGCATAGATACATTATTAAAATCTTTATGCATTTCTAGTTCACATATATGGATATCAATTTTTTTTATAGACACTGGTATTAAAATGTTTGCATGGGCAAATAGTCGTGATCATCATCCATAGCCCTCCCTGGACAAAAACAGTACTTTCTTTCAATAGCAAATACCATCAATCTTTCTAACTTTCTAAGAAATAAAACTCCTCTATAAATTAAGTAGAAATTCAAGTTTTAAAAAAATCTACCTTATAAAAAAAGCCTACTGATCAAGTTCCTCAAACTAATTACATTATAAATCCAAAATGGAGAAAGGTAAGAGGAATAACTTCAAATATGTAAACACATTGACACAAACATTGAATTTGTATTGCATGTAGTAGGACAACTAAAACAAAATGAAGTACAACGCAATAAGGAAAAAACCATAACTATAAAACTCTGGTTGTGTGGAAAAGACTAAACATAATTTATAGAATAGAAAGTACTGCTTGGAGGACTTTCAAATGCTCCGACAATTTAACACTATAAAAACATTTAAATCTGATAGCAACCCTTTTGTGCAAATAATGCAAAATATTGGTTGTGCAACTTGTCTCCTTCACAATGCCTTGCATCAGAGAGACAGAGACTGGGACTGAATATGGGGTGTTAGTCTTAATATTTAAATAAAGAATATTTTCTTTTAAAATCTTGTCATTTCTGAAAAAGTAGTAAAATAAAAGGTATTTCTTAAACATAACCTCTGAGGGAAAAAAAATTCAATCATTCCAGCTCAATATCTATAAAATGAACTGAAATGCCTGCAACTATTGGTCAAATTAACAATTTGGGGGGAATACATACCTAAATCAAGTGGTCCAGCTATTTTGGGACAAAAACCCAATCATCATCAGCAGGTAAGAAGGAGGAGGATAAGTTATGACCTTGAGAGGCTTGAGCAGAGCAACAATGGCGTCATACCCTAACTTGGAACTTCGACAATCAATCACATTGCTGCAGAGTAACATATGAAACAAAAATTATTAAATTTGGGGGGAAAATAACATTTGGGGGAAAGCTAAGTCAAAAGAATTTTGAACTGAAAAAATACCATTTGGAGGAAAATGTTAATCTTAAAAATGAAACCCCGTCAGGAATTCAAATGTTTGCAGAAATCGAAAATGGCAGAAAATGGAATACAGGAATTGAAATTGCAGGAAAAGAAAATTAGAAAACAGAAAACTGATTCATTTCATCCATGCCCCTTCTTACAGACTGTTACAACATATATAGCTGCATTCTAACAATTCTGTTTGGCTATCTAACTGATCCACTATTCCTCTAACACGTGGCACTCCCAGCTCAATGACTAAAATGCTGCTTTTAACCATTTGGACTAAACGACTTCATTTAACCTTCGAAGCTAAACGACTGCGTTTTGTTATTATTATTACTCCTTAACTATTTAACGGATAACTCCTCTTTCCAGCTGCAGCAGAATACTTCCTCTGATCTTCAGTCATGACATTCCCCTTCCCTTGAAAATATCCTTGTCCCCAAGGATTATTTATTTCATACTGTTTAATAATTGCACGAAATTTCTTATCTACTTCCTTGGCTGTAACAATTACATTTTGAGAGTTTCCATTCTCAATTGCCAAGTTGAAATAAGTTTCATCATTACTCATAAAATGGTTATATTTCTTCTTTGTAGTGAACTTTCCAAATTCATCATCTCGTTCTAACGACAACCATTCAACTTCTCGTATCTGTTCGAAAAATTCCTTCCTCTCTTGGGTAAAGCGATTCACCTCAGCCCTCATGTCAGACTTGAGACGATTATTAGTAGCCTCAGATTTACACAGCCTTTGTGACAAAACAGCCTTGTCTTTCAGCATACTAGAAAACCCAGCTTTCTTTTCTTCATGAATGTGAAGAATTTCATCTTCACTGGCACACAACTGATGCCAAAGAGCTGTCCCATCAATATTTGCAAGTTCAACAACATCACCCACAAAATTGTCTCTAACAAACAGCTTATCATCATCCATGCTAGCAATTGTTATATTTTTTGTGTTGGTCAAATCCTCATCCTGACTGAGATTAATGAGAAAATTTCTTGTTAGATATGCTTGAACAATTCCTCGCGCACTCAGAAACAGTAACTGATACTCATTCTCCTCAATTACTGAGAAAAGTCGAGCTACCCCAGATTGTGTCCAATCCTTTCCCACTAAAGGCATGAATTGATCAAGAACATCAGACTTGGTATTTGTCCCATCGACGTCAGAATTTACAATTCTTGTATTCGACTTCCACAAATAAATATGAGCCTGAACCTCATTTGGCTTTCCTAGTACCCCTGCAGAGAAAATGAAATTCACTCTATTTTGCCCATTTTTCAGGTTTAAAGAAGTTATGTCTTCAGTGGTGGGGACATTTGTCCTAAGTAGTTGTCTGTGAGGAGACTCATTTCCATCACGTGATACTGGAGTTGGTTCTACAGGTTGATTTTGAGAACTAGATTCCGACTCAACAAACACCTCATCACTAGAGTCACTGACAGTATGCTCAAGTGTTTTAACCCTTCTGAACGGAATTGACCAGAGCCTCCACCTATGTCGAGAAGGAGTTGAACTGAGTCCAGACTCATCTTCTCTGGGCTTTGGTGCCACACCCAGTTCCATAGGATTTTCATCACTACGCTTAACCGGCAAAACTAAACCATAGGTTGTCATCCCGAGAACAACTGGTGCAGCTTTTTCCCAAGGCAAGTACATCTCTTGGAATTTGACAACTAGGTTCTCATTCTTAACTTGTGATGCTGCTGGAAGTTTAAATTCTTCATTGGAGATGCGATGAGTATTGATAGCTTCAGCATCCATACCCAAACCCATGCCACTAGAAAGTAAATTCCCACAAAGAGAGATTTCAAATCTTAAATCAGTTTTCGTTTCTTTATTAGAAGAACTTGTCTGGGTTCTCACCGTCTGGCTTTTACAGCATTCCCCCGTAGAAGTAGGTCCTTGTGCGTTAGTCTGTATCTGTTCGCTGCCACTATATTCCTCCAATTCTTGATCATTACTAAAAGAATGAACAGGAATGTTGTCAGGAAGATTTTGAGCTGTAGCCAAAGTATTCCTGTCAACAGGTTTGGCTTCAACCTGTATGTATATTGGAAGAAGCCAAGCTGCTTGGAGCATCAGACTCCAAAGGAGATGTTCTGCCTCTACTTATCAATACGCCATCACCTCCATCTTCAGCTTCGCCAACTGCTAAAATGCTTTGAGGAGACTTTTCCTGAGGATCTTCATCATCTCCCTGAATTTCCAATGAAGAACCCTTGTCTGGTTGATTAGCATTTCCAACCTGCAAGGCCAATTCATGCAGCTCTAAACAACTTTTAAAAATTGCATCCCTCTTAACACTAATAGATCCATTGTCTGAATTGTGAGGCACACATTGTTCTCTTTTCTTGTTTGCTATGTTCTGAGTTTCCTAAACTTGACCGACATCCTCCTCCTTATTTCCTTCATGAACTTCCAACCTGTGGTCAACCACATGTGCATTAGTATCACTGTTAATTTCGCAATAATTTGTAGAAACTTCGTGGCCAGACTTGTCCAGATCACCTAAATAATCAGCAGCCCAAGTATCCTTTGTATTGCATTCTGCATTGCGTTCACAAAACTCCGTCCCTTCACCCGGTCCCAGATGAAACTGAGGTATGCTCAATTGTATATTCTCAGTATTCCTTTCTGATGATGAGATGGGTGCTGTCAATATGTGACCATCTACCCAACCCAAAACCACTTCCGAATTTGAATTTTGTGATTCGACTAGAATATCCACATTATCTAGATTCTCATATCGACTAGATCCATATTCTGATAACTCGAGTGTATCTTCAAAAGAGGATTGCTCATCTTGAAATTCATGAAAAGCCCTTTCACTATCAGATTCCGTCCTCTCAATTCGGTCAACACCCAAAATAATGTGTTCATCATGCAAAACCTCAACAATACCGGAAACACTGCCCTCATGTGTATAACGATTAAGATTTTCTTTTCTGCCATCATCAGTATCATTATAATCAATACTACTGCAATCATCTCGCATACTTCCCTTACTTTGAGTGAAATCAGTTTGAAGAATATTGGTTAAATCATAAGAATTTAACCTTAAAAATTTAATCAACTGTGACAAATCTCAAGGATCAAAACCGAAATTTAAACCAATGCTTAACCAGTAATTCCAACGATGATGATCATACCTCCAAGCTTGGTGAAAATTTACATACTCCACAATTGTTGGTAAAAATTTGAAGTCGTGGTTGATTTCGGAAATGACCAACGTTTTCTGTTCAAGGATTTGATCTGTAACATTGGTTTGTTCAATCACTTCAGCAAACATGTTGTGCACAAGTTTGAAATGTTCAAAACCTTTTGTTTCAGGCCTTTCATCAAACACCTGGTGCTCAACCTTAGGAACTTGAAATTTTTGATACATCTCGGCAACAAAGTTTTCCCAACTGTCTGGAGTCCATGTCTCCAGGAAGTTTTTTTCAACATATTCATAGTACCACTCTAGTGCTTCTCCTTCAAAATCCTGCATGACATATTGAATCATATCTATTTCGTCCATAGGATTTACCTTGAAAAATTCTTCATAGCCACGAATAAATTTGCAAGGATCACCGCCGGAGAAGGGTACACTGTAATACTGAAGCAGGGAGTTTGGTGCTGGGGATGGTTGTGGTGGGTCTGGAAGAGCGACAGAATTCATAGATTGGGTAGTGATTGGGGTTACCTCAATCGGAGTAGTTTTCTCCTTCTCTGATCGACGGAAGGGATCAATGGCTTCCAGAACCTTCTGAGCTATTTCCTCACTGGTGGTCTGTAGCTTGTGGCTGAGCTGGGTGATCTGATCTCCCATGACCCTTATTTGTTCCTACGACCGTTCGAAGTTCCTGACCATCCTTCATTCCCAGGTTTTGAGATCCTCTTCATGCTTCTGTAAGCTAATTTTCGCAATGGAGTCAGCCATGGCTTTGGCCCAGGTTTGCTCTGATACCACTTTGTCAGGAATTCAAATGTTTGCAGAAATCGAAAATGGCAGAAAATGGAATACAGGAATTGAAATTGCAGGAAAAGAAAATTAGAAAACAGAAAACTGATTCATTTCATCCATGCCCCTTCTTACAGACTGTTACAACATATATAGCTGCATTCTAACAATTCTGTTTGGCTATCTAACTGATCCACTATTCCTCTAACACGTGGCACTCCCAGCTCAATGACTAAAATGCTGCTTTTAACCATTTGGACTAAACGACTTCATTTAACCTTCGAAGCTAAACGACTGCGTTTTGTTATTATTATTACTCCTTAACTATTTAACGGATAACTCCTCTTTCCAGCTGCAGCAGAATACTTCCTCTGATCTTCAGTCATGACAAACCCTTACGTTACAATTTGGGCAAAATCACAAAGGGAGGGAGGATATTAATTAATCAAAGACAGAGGACAAGGAAAAAAAAGGTCGGGGAAGAAGAGGACTAGCGGCAGCGACTAGAGGGCGGCGAAGACCGGAGGGACGACTGGTAATGGCAAAGTTTGTTACCGATTTGTTAACGGCAAGTTCAAGCAGGAGGGAAAAAAGAAAACAACGGAGGAAAAAATAAATGGGGAAGACGACGCGGAGACGAGAGAGACGAGAGAGACGAAGCCGAGATCAGAGAGAATATCGAAGAGGCGAACCGAATAGATTGGGGGAGAGAGAGATGACAGACGTGTGTGTTTCTAAGATCAGTTAGTGTGTGAACTCGATCAAAATGATGAGTTTTGGCATTTTAAACCCTATCCCTTATTTTGGTTTTTAATTTATGGTATTTACTTATTTAGTGATATAATACAATAATAATACTAAATCTTAAATTAGTACTCATACAATTGATTTAGTATTTGAGACTTCAATATCAATACTAAAGTATTGAATCGGTGTACCTTTGGATAATTTATTTTGAAATTCAATTTGACTTGTAACTTTATAGAGTTATTATTCATTGATTTACAAAATCAAAACAACACAATTTTACCGTTTGGTTAGCTTATTGAATTCATGTTGTATTTGTGTTAAAATTTAAAAATAATTGTTTGGATAGTTAGTATTTTTGTAATGTATTCAATATAAAAAATTCAACATAATTAAATATATTTATATAAAATAAAACACAACTAGTATTCATCATAAAGAAACACACACAAAAATGAATTATAAAAAGAAATAATTACTGTTAAGTCATTTAAAACAAAATAGATACAAGAGAATTGAATTAACAACACAACATCACATAAAACTCATATCGTATGTTGTATATAGTACCACTACTTGATCAATACACATTAAAAAAGAAGAAGAAATAAGTCAACTTAATTCAATCTATTTCCTAAGTTCCATATTTGAGTAAAGTATAATCATATTTCTTATGGTAAAAAGTATTAAAAAATAAATATCCAAACAAGCATATTCTTTTCATT
This sequence comes from Hedera helix, assembly GCA_947179155.2. Lineage (NCBI taxonomy): Eukaryota > Viridiplantae > Streptophyta > Magnoliopsida > Apiales > Araliaceae > Hedera > Hedera helix. Next base: position 19,568,080 of record OX359270.1, read on the forward strand.
TTATTTACATGTCATTCAATCCCAAATTTTACTAGAAAAATGTAAAAAGTACTAAAAAATAAATATTATATTTGACTTTGTCTATTTTGGTAATCTACAAACATTGATTGGGCTAGTGCATCCCTCATTTGCGTCCACTCATTGGTCGCGCACTATCCTAATTCTATTTGCATTTGTCAGAGTAGTTGCATCATTATTATTCACTAATCCATTGTCTTCACCATCATCATCCATTTGATCTTCAACTATATTTTCGGGTTATTCAATATGTAATTCAGTTTTCACTTCATTAAACAACGGATCATCTGATTGCTCATCTCGTACATAATTATGGAGGATGGCACATGCACTTACAATATTAATTTGAGTTTTCACATCAAAAAATAAAGTAGATCTAAGGATAGCCCATCGCTTCTTTAATAAGCAAAAAGCTCTTTTTATTACATTTCTTGTAATTGAATGACGAATATTAAATAATTTCTTATATGTTTGTGGATTGTTGCCTCTAGTTGCCCACTCGTTAAGATGATAACAAGTACCTCTATATGGAGCTAACAAAATCAGGCCCATTCGTATACCCTGTATCAACTAGATAGTATTTTTCTACTAAAGATAACTTGTTAGTTTTTCTCAAAAGATATAATCTTTGTGTATTACTAAAACAAGATAAGCATACGCACCATTGGGTACAATCAAAGGGTCGTGTCTTATCATTGCATCTCTTAGAATTCTACCATCGGCAGCCGATCCTTCACAACCAGGTAAAATGTAGGTGAACTTCAAGTTATGAGAACTAACTCCCAAAACATTAGTTGATATCAATTTTTTTCTATTTCGGTATCTTCCTTGATCTTGGATGGGGACAGTTATAGGAACATAAGTCTCATCTAATGCTCCAAGGCAACTTTAAAAAAACTAATTGTTAGTATCAATATAAAATATCATTAAATAGTTTAAAATATTAAATTATATTTGTTAGTTCCCAAAGGCACACAAGTGATCTAGAAGGGGGGGGGGGGGGGTTGAATAGATCTCTTAAAAACTTTTTAATTTGTTAACTTCAAAAGTTTATTACTAATTAATTCATTTAATCAAGATTTGTTTGCACAGCGAAATATTAGTTTGAAAACTCCCCTTAAAGATTTGTAAAGCTTCTCCGTTGAATTAAGACTGTATTGAAGATAGCCACTTGTCAAGTAAACTAATTTTAGCAGTTATATCTATATATATATATAACAAAATGTAAATGACTGAATGTAAAAGACACCAGAAAGTTTTAAGTGGTTCGGAGATGAATAACTCCTACTCCACTCTTCTACTACAATGAGTAGGTAATCCACTAAGAATGGTTCATATAAAACCCTTCAAGTTCATCACGCCTGGAAACTCTGGTTCACCAGGAACCTTTCAAACCCAGCAGGTTTGGCTCGTTTAGTCACTAGGACAAGGACACAACTGCCCTTTTCAAGTCCAGCAGACTTGGCTCCTTGCATGTTGATAGATGTTGGAGTTGCTACTGAGTTGCACTTTAAGTTCCATTGTCTTTAAATACTCAGTAGCAGGATGTGATCATTCCTGAAATGATATTGAGTTCGGCAATGATGCTTGACTTCTTTATATGCTCAATATCTTCTTGTGATCACCCATTGTGCTGCTAGGCTTTTGAACTTCAGCACCTTTGGTACTTGATAACTTCTCGAGACGAACTCCTGAGATGACTGTGAAGCTCTTTCCTTTAGGTACTCAGTTGTTCCTTCTTATCATAGACTGTCTATAGCTTCTCGAGATGGGCTTCTGAGATGACTGTAATGCTCCTTCCTTTTTGGTACTCAGTCGCTTCCATATCTGTATCAAGTTGGCGTTTAAGCCTCTCTCTACTATGTGTCTAGCAGCTCTGAACACTTCTCTTCTAATAGAGTTATTTCACTCTATGTCTTTCTCGGTTTAGTATTAGTGTTCTTGTGGATCGTAGAGTGTTCTTCAACATATTCTTCTTTGTTTTGCTCTACGATCTGTTGTTGTCCAGCATTATCTCTTTTTGTTTTTCAACAACCACTCCTCTTTGTTAATTAGCAAAGCCTTTATATCTTTGTTCATATTTTACAGTTGAAAGATCCGTTGGGTTACTTCGGCTTTGAGCAGATCCTTGATTTCTTCGATGTTGACTTTCTTGCTGCTTGTGTCAGTTCTTCTTCCCTTTTTTGACATGTTCTGAGATATCAAATTGTAGCTTAGCTTTCTCTGAATTTATAGTCGTTGCACTCCCAGAGTTGTTCAGTAAAGATTATTATATCCTTTGCTGATTAATCTTCTGATTCATCAATAAATACCTTCCTTGACTTTTAGAACCAACTGTTCTGATACATTCAGAGATGTCCCATTAGTCTGACTTTATTCACCATTTTCCTAAGCAGTGGGTCTTGACTTATAGTTGTTTAGGCACAAAGTCTTCTGTGACTCTGACATGCATCTGTATCTTAAAAGCACTTAATCTCTTTCGAATCTGGAAGACAAAAGCATTCTCTCCTCTCGCACCATATTGTAGTTATGATTCTTTGCTGCTTATTGAATTCGTAAAGTGATTGTCTGCTCATTTGGACTCTACGAATTCAGCTCCACTCGTTATTTGAAGTATGTCGGGCAAATGGTTGAGTTGGAGCGATCTTCTCTTTTACTCTGCGATCTTGCTGTTGTGTTCAGATCGTAGAGTTTGCCTGCAGTGCTTTGCATTATGATTCCGTTCTATTTAGCTTGTCCTTCTGCATTAGTCGTGAAGTTGCTGACTGTAGTGCTTTAGTGGAATCGTTGAGTTGTTGTCTCAGTTGGCACATCCTTTATTTCTACTCAACGATTGTTCTATGTGTAGAACAGTCTTCTGTATTGATTTTGACATCCAGTTTCACTCTATGATTTCTTCTAACTGTGCAAATCGTATAGTTCTCGTACGTGCTTGTTCTTCAAATTTACTCTACGATTTTGCAAGATTGATTGTATCGTAGAGTACATTTATTCTCTGATACGCATTAACTGCTGGCTAGCTTAGCTGACTGTTCAACGATCGTAGAGTTCAGCTCTACGATTTGTACCTGATCAGTTCTTTAAATTTAGCTTATAAATTCAGTAGACCTCTTGCACATCTGACTCTCTTTGAAGATCGTAGAGTTATCCTGGTAAGGAGTCGTATAGTTCACTCTACGATTTATATTGAATCGTTAAGTCTTCAGTGCTTGGAATCGTAGAGTCCGTTCTACGATCATATAGACTGATCAGATCTAACATAAGATCAACCTAACAGATTTGATCTTTTCTAACCAAGTCCTTTCTTATATTATTACATCATTATATATCGAAAGGACTTTACAGACTCTGTCATACATAAATACAGCAATGATACAATCTTAAGCTACTCTGCTTATATCATACATCTTTTATGCAGAGTGACTCCTACTGAAAGATCAACCTAACATTTCTGATCTTTAAAATCTAAGTCCTTTGTACACAAATATCTTTTAAAATGACTTTACAACATTTGAACCGGATAACTTTCATTTTCTTTTATAAGACAAGATAGTTTTCAGCAAGATCATATTTGTGTCAAACAAGTGTCTGGATTTATAGTATTTAGACATAGGTAAAATATCATACACACATGATCATGTAGACACATAATTTGATTAACATATAATCACTTTGTCACTTAAGCACATAAACACTTTCATAGTATCTACGCACATAATCACTTAAGCACATAAGCACATTAACACATAAGCACTTTGTCAGATACACATTGACAATCAACCATGTAAGCATATTTACCACAATCATTTTTGCACAATAGTTATCATCATCAAATCAAAACAACCTTCAACAATCTCCCCCTATTTGATGATGACAAAACTTCCAGACTTATTGATATGACATTCATGTAATGCATCTACTTGATAGGTAAAATATGTCTTACGATACAGTGAAATACTGTATGGCTAGTGCAAAGTAATGATTTCATTAAATGAACGTTTTTACATAAAGATTATACAAAAGGTTATACATACTTACAGCTGCTCTTCATGTTTCTCTTACTTAGTTTGCTGTCTCCCCTTCAGTTGAATGATTCTCCTTCTTCATAGATGTTGTTGCTCCCCCTTAGTTCCTTACTGTATGGAGCTGCTCTTCATGTTTCACTTTTCTCTTACTTAGTTTGCTGGCTGTTTTCTGTCTCCCCCTTAGACTCTCCCCCTTAGTTCTTTATATTCTCTCCCCCTTTTTGACATCATCAATATTGTATGGAGCTGACTAAAGATATCTTGAAGTCTAACACAGAGTTTTGAGACTCTACGAGACTGAGAATAAGTACTTTTTCATGGTCCATAGAATGTTGGGACTCTATGACTGGAAAGCTGGTATTTTGAAAAAAAATGTTTGCAAAGTTTTGGGACTTTACAATCGGGGAGGTGATGCTGGGTGACTGAGATTTTAGTGAGTCACAAGAGAGGACTACCAGATTTCTGCATTGTGATACCCCACAGACTGACTGGATGATTGAGAGCTGGACAGATTCCAGATGGATATTTCTTGGCAGCTTTGGTAGTGAGGATAGAAAAGCTCATTGCTTATCAGTGTGGTTGCAATGGTCATTGCCTTTGAGAAATGTTGGGCGACTAATGAAAGATTTGGAAATGTTGAGTAGCTCCAGCTGATAGACCTTTGATCATTCATGACAATAGCCCTTAGAAGTGGTAGCATGGGAATGAAGCTGAATAGATGATTGTGATCCCATGAAATAGAACATTTTTCCATCTGGCTTGTATGCTTCCTTCTTTCTCTACGTCTTCTTTTGATCTGCTTCAGTCGATATGCTTCAAATTTCTACCTTTCCAGATTCCTCAGTAGTCTCACTTTCTTCAGCTTCTTTTCAATTTTCATCCTTATTTGTCTCTCCTTAATACTTGTATTTGAACTCCTGCCTATTTTCTTCATAGAGCCACTTAAACCTCTTCTTCTTTTTGATCTTCTTGACCTTTCTTTTGATTCTTCTACTTCATGGGTGATGGTCTCTTCTTGAAGGTGACTATCTTCTTTCATCACAGTTTCTTGACAGTCTCCTTTCTCATCTGATTCAGTCTTTCCAGCTTCAGAATTTCCGAGCATTGTTCCCTTGGTACATCAACTTCTTCAGCTACATCATCATCTTTGTTGAACTCAGGTGTTGAGTCTTTTTCAACTAGTTCAATTTCCTGATCAGAATCCAATATGATTTCTTTTTCAGACAGACTATATTTATGACATTCTGATTTCTTCTCTGAGGAGTCTATAGAAGCTTCTTCTTTTGAACTATCAGAAGTTCTTTCTCCAGAATTTGAATTTTCTTCATCATCATCAATTTCTATAACCTGAGGTGGTCCTGTAGTGATTGAACTTCTCCACTGTTCTCTGATTCTCCAACTTCTCCTTGGAACAGTGTGAGTAATTTTCTTTTCTGTCTCCTTCTTCATCTTCTTCTTCTCAATCACAGATCCTTTGGGATTTGTCTTCACCTTCTTGGGTTTTCCTGTACTGACATCTTTCTCTTATGCAGTCTTCTATGCTCCATTGAATTTTCTGTTCTTCTTTGATTCCTGACAATCATAGATCACAAGAGATTTGTTCTAGACTGCTCATTACCCTCCTGTAATTTTTTCTCTGTCATTTCTTCCATTTCCCTTTTTCCTTTTCCTTTAGATTTTTCCTCCATCTTTTTGCTGATGCTTCTCGATCCTTGAGCCTTCTTACCCTTATTGGCATGAGGGTTCTTTTTCCAATCTTTAAATAATCTTGGAGTAATTCTTTTGTTGCAGTTTAGAATTTTTCCTTCATCTTCCCCAATTGCATTTGCCAGCAGTTTCTTCAAAATGATGCTTATGAATCTCCCATAGAGCATTTTGGGAGTGGGCTTTCCTGCTTCAGCTCTTGTCTTGGCATCATCTATCCATCTCTTTATCCATCCTAAGAGAACTGCTCCAAAGTTGATTTTCTTTCTTTGAGCAATGGCAGTCATAAGCTTTAATTGATCTTCACTGATAGTATCATATGCAGTGTCTTTGCACAGTATGCTCTTCCCAACAATGTCAGCCAGAAACTCGTACTGCTGAGGAAAATCTTTCTTCTTGATTCCTTTTAGAGGAGACTTCTTCTCATAGCCCATCAACTCCAGTCCAAGTTCAAAATTAATCTTGTCTAGAGAAGTAATTCCTCCGGTTGGAATACCTAGACAGAGATTGATTTCAGAAACCCCTATTTGCAATGAGATTTCCTTAACCTTTGTGATGAGGGTGTTTCCTCGATAATCAGCGGTTGAATAGAATTCTTTCACAAGCGAAGAGAAAATCCTGGTGCTTGTTTCCAAACACATGGTGAATCCTGCATTCTTGACCAGAAGAAGAATATCTTTAAATTTCTGCTCTGCATCTCAAAATTTTTCAAAACAAACAATATTTACAGGAATAACTTGAACAGATGCCATGAGATTAAAACAGATTTGAGAATAGCACTGGGAGAGAGATTTCGCTTTCTGAAGAATTTTCGATTTCTAGGGTTTTGATGAGTTTTGGGAGAATGACAATTGATGGGAAATGACAATGGATATTGATAACTGATGGGAAATGACCACCGTCAGTTTTAAAAATTGACTTATGTTAGTTCCCTCTTATTTTTGCAGAGGACACGTGTCAGATACTCATTTGTAGAACGTGGCCTTAACTTTTGCATTTTTCATAACTGTAGAACATTAAGTATTCTAACCCACTTGAGTTTAGAGGACGTGAGGTTCACCTTCCCTGTTAGAGTAAGCTTGAGCAGTTCGTAGAGCTGGCTGCCAACCACTCAACCATCATCCTTTCAATAGATGACCTTGATTACTTGATCTGCCTTCTGAAGATACAAAGCTGACTGTAGCGATCATACACCAATAATTTTCCTCAAATTTTGTCTTCTGAAGAGTTTTGTACTTCTGAGCTTGCTTTCTTACTCTACGTATTGGCTTTGCTACTTTACGATCTTTCCTGAAGTGCAATCGTAGAGTTAAGATTTGAACTGCTCTACGATCTCTGTTAAGTTTGAAGCTTTAGATGAACTCAGAGATCTTTGTTCAACTTGTTTTGGCAGCTCAAATATAGCTTTCTGAATGGACTTTGTAAGGATTGTTGTCATGGCTCTGACTGCTCATGTAGAGGTGGCTTGAAGACTGATTTTAGAGAGTCGTAGAGTGACTGACTGTGTTGACTTTACGATTTCGAGAAATTAGCCTTCTAATGCGGAGACAACTCTACGATCTTCCGAGAGAACATTCCAGTCTGCCAAGCCTTATTCTGTGATCACCTGACAGACTCTACGATCATTCTTTAAGAGATGAATTTCCTTCTGTCTTGAGAGATCTTTTACCTTACCATGATATTAGTGACAACAGATCCAACATGATTCACTAAATCAATAGGTGAGGTGAAAGATTAATAGATGCCTTCCTTAATAACCAACTTCTTTTTCTTATAGAGAATTTTAAGAATCAAATCTTCTTCTTGCACCAGTATTCAGATTTCATTCAATCTTTCATAGATTGACTTCCTTGAGGAATCCAACAAATTTTGTTGAGTATGGATCTCTACGATATTCATCGTTGAGTCAGTACAATTTTCTCTTGAGACTACAACATTGTTTCTTTCCTGTTGTTCTCCTTTGGTCATCTTTATCCAGAGTGATTTGTGAGGATATACACTATCAAAGGACTTTTTGTTCAGCTTTTTATAGATCTGACTTTTCCATAGAATATCAAGCGGATATTTCTTCAACCATTTCACGTTAAGAGATTCTTCTGAAGCATTGATGTTAGAGAGCCTACTGCCAATGGCTATGAGCATGAAATTATCTTGAGATGAACTTTTCCTTTTCTCACAGATTGGAAGGTGATTTCTTAAACTTAGAGTAAGTCATTCATGATTACTCCTTATTGCCTTGATCTTCTCACCTTTCTCATTCATAGATGGTTATGAAGAAATTTGACATTTTGAGAGCATCTGAGCATGTACACAGGGTGTGCCTTGTATGCACTTCTTCATTGAATGTGCTGCTTTGTACATGAATGAGTTTATTCAACTCTTTTCTGAACTTTAATGATCTGCAGAATGAATCTTAGATCCGGTGATCATAGATATACATATATATATATATATGTCCATTCATCTGTGCTGAGTTGATTTTCAGGTCTCGGGCCTGGTATCTGTGATTTAGAAAACTGTCTTTGATATTCATCACCAAGGACATTGCAGTGAGGTATACAACTGTAATTTGATCTACCTCCTAATTTCAGAGAAGTAGATTTAGAAGACCACTGAAGACTTTTTGAATTAGATTCCTTTAAAACCAGTCAAGCTAGAGATCATCCACTAGAAGAAATGAGAAATGCTACTTGTGGATTTCATCATTGATTATCATATGTTGTAGTTTGACAGAACTCCTGATACTGTTGTTTTAAATAAATGAAACACTTCCTTTGATACACATCTTCAGATAAGATCCTTAGAATATAAGTCCTTAAGCTTATCGTAAAGCTTAATGTTGAGCCCAACGAGTGAATACTCAGATTCGAGACTAATTTCAGCTGCTGACATTTGGTATAAAGAAAATCATTTAACACTTTAAGCATAGATTTCTGTTGGGCTTGCTTCTGCCATAAACTTTCTAACCGGTGAGAAGTAGTTTCACTAGTGCTTGGCACAGTGATGCTTCCTTTGAGAAGAACAGGAACCGATGTCCATTGGCATCAAGATTTAAACTTCCCAGTTTGTTTGAAGGCAGAAATACAAGTTATTGTACTTCTTCGAGTGAATCAATTCTTATCAACAGAACATCCTTTTGATTTCTTCATCTTGCAGCACCAGTTTAAATTTGAAAGTTCACTCGATAGCTTCTTTGCTGAAATCATCTGAATTTGTCTTAAAAAGGATTATTGTCAATGAATATGCAACATCAGACAGAGAATCAACAATCAACATTCGTATTTGTACCTGCATGAAAAGACACATTAATTTGTAAGCTTGTTCATAACTAATGGTTCACTTCAATTCTTAAATTCACAACCAGAGTTTTACTAGAGCCATAGGATCTACCCAAAACGTGAGCTTTCATGTTCGTGAGAACCTGCTCTGATACCAATTGTTAGTTCCCAGAGGCACACAAGTGATCTAGAGGGGGGGGGGGGGGTTGAATAGATCTCTTAAAAACTTTTTAATTTGTTAACTTCAAAAGTTTATTACCAATTAATTCATTTAATCAAGATTTGTTTGCACAACGGAATATTAGTTTGAAAACTCCCCTTAATGATTTGTAAAGCTTCTCCGTTGAATTAAGACTGTATTGAAGATAGCCACTTGTCAAGTAAACTAATTTTAGCAGTTATATCTATATATATATATATATATATAACAGAATGTAAATGACTGAATGTAAAAGACACCAGAGAGTTTTAAGTGGTTCGGAGATGAATAACTCCTACTTCACTCTTCTACTACAACGAGTAGGTAATCCACTAAGAATGATTCATACAGAACCCTTCAAGCTCATCACGCCTGGAAACTTTGGTTCACCAGGAACCCTTCAAACCCAGCAGGTTTGGCTCGTTTAGTCACTAGGACAAGGACACAACTGCCCTCTTCAAGTCCAGCAGACTTGGCTCCTTACATGTTGATAGATGTTGGAGTTGCTACTGAGTTGTACTTTAAGTTCCATTATCTTTAAATACTCAGTAGCAGGATGTGATCATTCCTGAAATGATATTGAGTTCGGCAATGGTGCTTGACTTCTTTATATGCTCAATATCTTCTTGTGATCACGCATTGTGCTGCTAGGCTTTTGAACTTCAGCTCCTTTGGTACTTGATAACTTCTCGAGACGAACTCCTGAGATGACTGTGAAGCTCTTTCCTTTAGGTACTCAGTTGTTCCTTCTTATCATAAACTGTTTATAGCTTCTCGAGATGGGCTTCTGAGATGACTGTAATGCTCCTTCCTTTTTGGTACTCAGTCGCTTCCATATCTGTATCAAGTTGGCGTTTAAGCTTCTCTCTACTATGTGCCTAGCAGCTCTGAACACTTCTCTTGTAATAGAGTTATTTCACTCTATGTCTTTCTCGGTTCAGTATTAGTGTTCTCGTGGATCGTAGAGTGTTCTTCAGCATATTCTTCTTTGTTTTGCTCTATGATCTGTTGTTGTCCAGCATTATCTCTTTTTGTTTTTCAATAACCACTCCTCTTTGTTAATTAGCAAAGCCTTTATATCTTTGTTCATATTTTACCGTTGAAAGATCCGTTGGGTTACTTCGGCTTTGAGCAGATCCTTGATTTCTTCGATGTTGATTTTCTTGCTGCTTGTGTCAGTTCTTCTTCCCTTTTTTGACATGTTCTGAGATATCAAATTGTAGCTTAGCTTTCTCTGAATTTATAGCCGTTGCACTCCCAGAGTTGTTCAGTAAAGATTATTATATCATTTGCTGATTAATCTTCTGATTCATCAATAAATACCTTCCTTGACTTTTAGAACCAACTGTTCTGATGCATTCAGAGATGTCCCATTAGTCTGACTTTATTCACCATTTTCCTAAGCAGTGGGTCCTGACTTATAGTTGTTTAGGCACAAAGTCTTCTGTGACTCTGACATGCATCTGTATCTTAAAAGCACTTAATCTCTTTCAAATCTGGAAGACAAAAGCATTCTCTCCTCTCGCACCATATTGCAGTTATGATTCTTTGTTGCTTATTGAATTCGTAGAGTGATTGTCTGCTCATTTGGACTCTACGAATTCAGCTCCACTCGTTATTTGAAGTATGTCGGGCAAATGGTTGAGTTGGAGCGATCTTCTCTTTTACTCTGCGATCTTGCTGTTGTGTTCAGATCGTAGAGTTTGCCTGCAGTGCTTTGCATTATGATTCCGTTCCATTTAGCTTGTCCTTCTGCGTTAGTCGTGAAGTTGCTGACTGCAGTGCTTTAGTGGAATCGTTGAGTTGTTGTCTCAGTTGGCACATCCTTTATTTCTACTCAACGATTGTTCTATGTGTAGAACAATCTTCTGTATTGATTTTGACATCCAGTTTCACTCTATGATTTCTGCTAAATATGCAAATCGTATAGTTCTCATATGTGCTTGTTCTTCAAATTTACTCTACGATTTTGCAAGATTGATTGTATCGTAGAGTACATTTATTCTCTGATACGCGTTAACTGCTGGCTAGCTTAGCTGACTGTTCAACGATCGTAGAGTTCAGCTCTACGATTTGTACCTGATCAGTTCTTTAAATTTAGCTTGTAAATTCAGTAGACCTCTTGCACATCTGACTCTCTTTGAAGATCGTAGAGTTATCCTGGTAAGGAGTCGTATAGTTCACTCTACGATTTATACTGAATCGTTGAGTCTTCATTGCTTGGAATCGTAGAGTCCGTTCTACGATCATATAGACTGATCAGATCTAACATAAGATCAACCTAACAGATTTGATCTTTTCTAACCAAGTCCTTTCTTACATTATTACATCATTATATATCGAAAGGACTTTACAGACTCTGTCATACATAAATACAGCAATGATACAATCTTATGCTACTCTGCTTATATCATACATCTTTTATGCAGAGTGACTCCTACTGAAAGATCAACCTAACATTTCTGATCTTTAAAATCTAAGTCCTTTGTACACAAATATCTTTTAAAATGACTTTACAACATTTGAACCGGATAACTTTCATTTTCTTTTATAAGACAAGATAGTTTTCAGCAAGATCATATTTGTGTCAAACAAGTGTCTGGATTTATAGTATTTAGACATAGGTAAAATATCATACACACATGATCATGTAGACACATAATTTGATTAACATATAATCACTTTGTCACTTAAGCACATAAGCACTTTCATAGTATCTACGCACATAATCACTTAAGCACATAAGCACATTAACACATAAGCACTTTGTCAGATACACATTGACAATCAACCATGTAAGCACGTTTACCACAATCATTTTTGCACAACAGTTATCATCATCAAATCAAAAGAACCTTCAACAATATTTAATTACCTCAAACCAATCCCATTTCTCATCTTCGAAACCTTCACTTTCTTTATCAGATTTGACCAAATAATATTTTCCTAATTTGATAACAGCCTTCAAAATTGCATTAAACTGTCAACTAACAGTCTCCCCTGAGCGCATAAATTGAAAGTTCACTACATGATTCTTCAAATTATGGCCAAGGATATATAAAAACATCGTCACAACTTCTTTAATCATAACACGACGTGTCTCACGCAACCCTCCAATTTCAGATAATTTTTTACACAAACTGTTAAAAGCGTCTTTACTAAGAAGTAGTTGTTCTCTATAAACTCGATCATTTCCATAATATAGTCGTCTTAAATAAAACTCCCTCGCATTTCTTAAATCTTGAAATGGCTCTTTTACCATGTGTCGCTCGTTCCACCATGCATCAACTATTGTCGAAGCAACCACGTAGTACCCCACCACAAATTTATGTTTGTTTCACTTGTTCTTCATTTTGATTTGAAATCATGTTGTGAGAACCCGACAAATTACCATCCATTTTTTCAAATGAATTGAGTTGCAAATTTTAGTTTACAACAGTCAAGTCAAGATGATATAACTTCACAAAGAAGAATCCGAATTAAAAGTAATAAAGTATTATGTTCACATAGTGAATGATATCTCCATGTATTAACATACATAGACCATACATAGATATATAACTTCCCACCTTAAGAATATGAGAGAGATTTAGACACGGTTTTATATACTCTATACAATCTATATCTTATTTTTAAGCAAGAATAGTGAAGTGGATCACTCAGACAAGAAAACCTAACATTGTCCGAGTAATAACATGCATGTATGACCTATGCCATTAAATTATATAAGATCAACTATAGTGCATTCATTTATGCACTAGAATTGCATCAGTGATTTCACAGTTATGCATATACACTTTCTCTAAAAATAACCTGAATCCCCATCCTAAGGTACCTAGTTCATCATATAATTACATTTTTTGGATCATTCACCATGAAAGTTGGGATGATCAGTGAAAAACACATGGGGAACTGCCTCAAATGTACTCTAATAATGAGGACACAAGTGTATATAAAAGTGCAAAATTATCAGAAATTATAATAAATTAATATAACAATTTAAAATTTCATAAATATAACAGTCCCATGTGACTCTTTTTTGTAGGAGTAATATCTCATCAGTCTCTATTTTCTCTAGTGACTTTGTATATTTATAGGATTCTTGAAGACAGAGAGGGAGATTGCAAAAAAGGAGCACCAAAGTCTCAAGTCTTCCATCAGACATGCAACAACCGTCTAAACAGTAGCCTTTTTTACTCTTGTCTAAAGCCCATCCATTAGCTTAGACCCCCCAAAAACCAGAAATTTCAGCACTAAAAAGGAGGAACTATAACCAAACAGACTAGCCTAGTATAAAGTCACACTTCAGAGTAATATTAGAGAACCAGATGAAAGAGTGCCTGTGCCCGAGACCTATGGGTTTATGTAGTCTAATAGCATTCCAGTTTGACGTGCACGATAATGTGAGGACCCGAATTTTCGGGATTACTCTAATAATATTAAATAAGAATTTAATTAACAAAAATTATCAAGGTTGTTTAAATTATTTATGATGGATATATTTTATGTGATTTAAAGTGTGTGATGAGATTTAATTGGTAAATTAAATCTGTATAGAGATAATGATAAATGGTGTTAAGTAAATATAATTGGAAAGTAAATAAATTGTTTAAGAATAATATATGAGGAATAAGAGAATTATATGAAATGGTACAATAAAATTGTACAATTAAATTTTTGATATTTAAAATTAGTTGTGGAAGGTGCATAATTATTATTTAAATGGTGTTACGTGATAACGTGAGGTATATGAATTAGATATGTATATATATATATATATATATATATATATATATATATATATATATATATATATATATATATATGTGCATGTTCAATTGTTATATTTATAAATTTTATTGATTATGGAGATAAAGGGATTAATAATTAAATTAATCAAAATTTAAATTAAAAGCTAATGAGGGAGTTAGTAAAATTATAATTATTGATTATAAAATTAATCAATAATTATGGAGGAAGTTTGGAAATTAGTTAAGAAGAAAAAGTAATTATATGAATTATATAATAGTAAATTATATAATTTATACAAGGAAATTTAAGTAAAATATTAAGGAAAAAATAATTATATAAGAATAATTATATAATTTATATAAGAGGATTAAATTAAATGAGGATGGAAGAAATTTTTATAAATTGTACAATATTTTATTGTATAAATTATATAAAAGGTAATGAATGATAAAGAAAATAAAAAATAAATGAAAAAGATGTTCGTTGTAATTTATTATGTTATGTTTTAGGTAAAATGGAATTATTTTCAATTTTATGGGAAATAATATTTTTGTGATTTAAATATGTGAAAGAATTTATTATAATACATAATATATATAATAATTGATATATGTATATATTATGTAGTGGGAAGAAATACATGGATGTTTATGTAATGTATATGTAACAAAGTGGAAATGCGCGAAAATTAAATTTTATAAGTTGTATGTGTTATTTAAGTAGTTTTGGAAGTATAAAATATTTCATGTAATTACATGCATGTAATTATGCATGTACAAAATTATTCAAATATGGTACTTTAAAAAGTGTATACAATGTTTATAAATCATGTTATGTATTTTAGTTAATTAAAATAAATATTTTAAGTATATTACTTAAATTATTTATTACACGAAATAACTACGTAAAGTATTAAAATATTTGTTATGTTTGATTTTTAGCCCAAAACCGTGCATGTAAGTCAGCGGATGTGGTGGGTGTTATCCAATTTGACTAAGTGTGTTATAAAAGAAAAGAAATAAAAAATATATAGATAGATATTAAAAAAAAGAAGGAAAAACAAAACCCTCTCTCTCTTTCTCTACCACCATAACCGTGAGCCATAAACAAGAAGAATGGAGGCTTTACAAATTATCTTGGTGCCATCAAAGGAATGTCAAGGTTCAATAAAGGAGTTCAAGCCTTTAAAAGGTATAAAAATCAATTAATTGTTCAATTTTTTTTGTTAATTATGGTATTAATTAAATTTTGTGCAAAATTAATAAATACTTAAGATAATTGTTGTTTATCATTTTTGGATGTGTATATGTGGATTATATGAGGTTTAGAGTAATTATTGTGGGAAAAGTTGGATAAAAAAACATGAAATTTGGAATTTAGACTGAGCAGTCTCGAGTAGGGACGATCTTGTCTATTTTGATGCAGAATTTGAAAATTTTTCCTTCTACAAAGTTGTAGCGAATTAAATTTCGTGTGGAATGGACTTAAAATTCGTAATTTTCTGATAAACGAGCTAATTTTTATAAATTTTGGAAGATTTAGCGCAGTGAAACATGATCTGTCCAAATCCTGTCCATTTTGGTACAGAATTTGAAATTTTTTCCTTCTAAAAAGTTGTATATAGTTAAATTTTATATTGAATGGACTTAAGATTCGTAATTTTTGGATGAACGTGCTAATTACTGTGAATTTCGGAAGTTTCATTGCATTAAAAATTAAAAATTAATTATTAAAAATATTTGTGCTGAAATCATTTCTGGACAGAAATATTGTAATATTATGTCTGATTTTTTTAAAAATTTTGGTGAATTAATGTGGAGCATGGGTATTTATTGTATTTTATGGCTATTTAAAGTTAATGTAAAAATAAGTGAAAATTCATAGAAAATTCTATGAATGTTGAAAAATTACGAAACTTGGTGAAATTTTTTATAATAATATAAGACAAATATTGATGGTGTTTGGGGGATACAAAAGTATGTTAAGTGATTATTTATATTTTAAAATCTATTAAATAATAGTTTTTATATATATTAATAATTACAGAAATTTGTCGGATAATCCAGAAATTATGAAAAATTGGTTCAAAAATGTAGAATAATATTCTAGAGACTTTAGAAGGTATAGTAGACTCATGAGATGTTGGAATATTATAGGTCGCATGTTGACTAACTAATAAATAAGCATAACAGTTTTTACACGAGGGTCGAAAATTGACTAAAAAAAATTGTTTATACTTTTATAGTATGATATTGGTAATTAGTGTTTAGATATCACTGAAATGTGAATTATGAATAAATGTTTTAGATACGAATAAGGTGGAGTGGCTTAACTCAGTAATTACAAGTTAAGCTGGGACATTGTGATACTCGAGACAAGTTCTTCAGTATTTGATGTTAATTGTTTATCTGTTAGTATATATTAACTTTTGTTCAAATGCATATAAAATTATGTGTTATGTGATTCATTGTTGATATGACTGCTATGTGCCTTCGGTGCAAATATGTGACTATATATGAAGTTGTTCAATGTTTTATTTAAGTAATTGTTAATTGGAAATTTATATGATGCACGTGAGTTATATTGCTTTAGTAGAAGCACAACACATGATGTATGATACACAAAGAGCATGTTATGTTATGTGCTATTTGCACACTGTTGAACTTGCTGAGCCCTAGTGCTTATTCTTGCATAACATAAATTTTATAGGTAAAAATGAAATTTCAGATGTATTAAATCATGACTAGAGATTATGTGCGACATCAAGGAAAGTTACAAATGCAATTGCTATATATATTTTATTTGTATATAGAAATTGGATATGGTTAAATTAGTGGAATGAGTGGTTATAATTCATGAGTTAAATATATGTCGAATTCTGATCGGATAAATAAGGTTTAGTTATGTATTTTGATTATTCAAGAGTACTTATCATGAAAGAAAAAAAAAAGTAAAGGTTGCGATTCAGGGACTAGGATCGAGATGCTAAGTTTTTAAATGTCAAAATATTTTAATACAATGATTAAAAAAAAAAATTATACAAAAAAATTCGGTAGTTGATGATGTAAAGTCAATGAATGGATTAATTAAGGTAATTAAAGATTTATTAACGGACTGAAATTTGAACGTTAGGAAGATAATGTATTACAAATATGAAATTTAAGGTAATAAGGTTTGTCGAATTTCGGGGTCGTTACAGATAAGGTAGTAATGCTGTTATCGATGTCTGTGTGCAATTTAATATGATGAATATGCTTCATGAAACAAGGGATGATTATTGTTCAGCAGGTGTAACTGGTTGCTTTAGTTAGCTTTTAATTTTAAGTTAAATTTGTAGGAATTTTGAATAGCAATAATTCTAATGTAAATTAAACAGAATGAAACAATTGAGAACCTGTATTCCATTTTTAGTAAAAAATTATAGTTTTAATATGTTATGCTTAGCTATGCCTATACTCGTATACAAATACAAATCATGATTATACTCTTTGCTAGTTTTGGTCACTACAATATACTCGGAATAATTGAATTTGAGATCACTTCTTGCGTTGTTATATATTAATAATGATATAATATATAGATATTAAATTTCAATTATTATATTTATACAGTTGATAAACAGTCGGATACAATTTAAAGTTTCCAACTCTTATAATATTACTTATAATTTTAAGGATAGTTGAAATAGGACCTGTAAATACGGATCATAAAAAGTTGACCAATGCTTTGTTGAATTAATAGTAGGCTCATCATCATTATTTTTCAAAAGACCGAAAAATAGGAGGAAAAGAGAGGAAGTAAAGGAAAACATGGAAACTACAAATGGAAAGTAGGAAAATTGGAAGGGGAGATATGTAGTGACATAAATTGTGGAATGGTTAATTGGGACGAAAGAGGCTAATAAAGTTCAGAGAAGACTTCATTATAAAGTTGAATATGAGAAGATACCCACATACTATTTGGGTCACAAGCCTACCAAAATGGAGACACACCCCTCTTTCCCCATGTGACCCTTGTCATCCTTTCTTCTCATCACTTTATTTTAACCTTTTAGGATGTTTCATAGACACTCACAATTACACTATTTTCTTAGTTTCCTTTTCTTTCATCACTTTAATCTAACCTTTTAGGATGCTTCATAACGCTATCTACTATCTCTCTCTTTTCTTTTTCAAAAAACTTAACATCTTGTAGCCAAGAAAAAAGGTTAAGTAATATATAAGAATTTATATTGACACAAAATAACGGTAATGTTAGGGTTTCTTAATTAATTTTTAAGAAAATAAATAACAAAATAATTCATGTTGACACTCCAAAATCAGCTTCCAAGTTCCACCAATTCATTCTTTATCATAAACGGGCCCAAAATATTTCATCTTGTATTGACTATAAGAAAATATTTTTATTTGTTTTGTCAATAGCACCTATATTTGACTATATAACTTGGTATATGCAACCAGCCTAGAAATAGTCGAAAAGAAAGTTCCATTCATTAATTGTCAATTTGTAGAATCCTTTAATGACCTAACTTGACCGGTATTGTATTGATCTCTGCTCACAAAATAAAAATACAGATACAAAATAGCATTGAAATGGTCAAATTCACACTCAAAGACTTCCCAGGAAAAGCTAGCAAAAATTTGTTGACCAACTCTAGAAGAACCTTTTCAGAGTAGAAATAGTAGGTTACATAGTGAAAACCTAACCATTTGATTGAGTAGAAATCGTAAACTGTTTTCCCATTATTGATACTGAATTTATAATACAGATGTTAATATTTTAATTTTTAAAATCTCATAACAAACATTTTAAGTTTTTATAAAATTATTCTCTGTGATTAATTAGTCAATTATATGTATATTATGTGAATGTTTAAAAGAAAAAATAATCAGTATTGTGTTGAAGGTTTTACCTCTCTATTTGGAGGAAATATATTTTAGTGTGTAAATTAACTATTTTTTCCATTAAATATTTGTGAAATATTCATATATTTGACTTATTTTTTTTTTATCAAAATTGATTAAAGTGGACAGTTTTATAAAAAAATTTAAGACATTAATTATAATTTTGCAAAAATTAAAAAATTAACGTCAATATTATAATTCTACGTTAACATAAAAGAACAATTTTATAATTTGCCCTTAGATCAAAAGATCTTCAAATAATTGAATTGGAAATTGTCTAGAAGTTTGTATAAAATTCTCTTAACCTTTTTAAGAAATATACACGTACCCAGTTATGGGTCATGGTTAAGAAATAAAATAATATATAAATAAAAATTATATCACATATTGACGCAATGCAATATCATTGATTAGTTTAATCCACTAACATAAGTATAGAATAAATCCTTAAATTCTCAGAAAGAGAATTTTTTTTAGGGAAAACTTAATTGTTCAAACCCTATGAAAATATATTTATAATATTTAACCACTTCTCAATCCTACTTATGAAAAATAAATAACAAAAGAATGAAAATTAAAAAAAAAATTCTAAAGTTTTTTTTTTATATATATATATTTATAATATTTAATCACACCTAATCTGATTTGACACGCTCTCTCTCTCTCTCGCGTGCATATATATATTCTCTTTCTCTCATAATCTCATCCCTTACTCTCTCTCTTGTTATTTGTTCTTGAATAAATATATACTTACTTCAGAAGAAGTCTCTTCAGTCTTTAGTTATCCCTCTTCTCTTCCCTCTTCTCTTTTGATAATATGATGAATGATTATAAAGAAGATAAGCCATGCTGTTACTTCCATCCCACCGAATTACTTATAGGGGTGTGCCCTTTATGCTTAAATGAAAGGCTCGTCATATTGGCTTGTCAAAATAATCAAAGTCCAACTCACCAGAAGCCTAAAATCTTTGCTCTAGCAGCTTCTTTACTCGGTCGTTTCGAATCCCGGCACCGAAAATCTGAAGACTGCAACAGTACTGATGCCTCCTCAAGTCATGAAGGTAGGCTTCTTTGATTTTAGTCTTTTTTATTTATTTATATATTATTATTTATTTATATTTTATTATTTTTATTTCTTTGATTTTACTCTTGTCAAAAATAAAATATTAATTATAATACTATAATTGAAACATTAACATTTATATTATAATTTAGTGTAAATATAATAACTATATACGTGTACAATTTTATAATTTATCCTTTTTTAATACCAGTTTTTATGACTCCATCAGAAAATATAAAAATAGTGCGTCTATGTATATTTGTACACATAGTAATTAAATCATCCTATTTAATTAGTGAAAGTATGCGATTTTTGATGTTAACATGAAGTTTTATTATTCATAAGTCAAACCATATGTAAATAAGATATATGCCAAGTCATCAGTATACGTATAGTACATATGGTCTATGTTTATCTTTAGAATTTCTTGAAATTTATTTATTTTGTGAACAACAGAAAATGAGCAGGCTATTCTACCTTTAATTTTTTAAATTCAACGTGTTGTTTTCTTGAATTCATCAAGATATAAACATTTTATATTTTTGTACAAGTACTTAATTACAAATTTAGTTAATTTAAAATTTAGCGAAATATTACATAATCATGTTTTATCATGTCTAAAAAGGAAAATAGCTAGGACGAAGAAGAAAAACATCACAAAAAGTTAAAAAAGAATACGTTAGGTGCTCATATAATTTCTCACCACTTTATATCCTTTTTACAAAGTTATTATATCTTTTTATTTAATTTTCTAAATTTTATAAAAAAATTTATTTTATCCTGCGTTAATTATACATGTAAATTTTGACTTATGCAGGTTCTTTCATATCTATTAGGTTTGGAGACGATGGTGTTGGCTCATGGGAGACGGCTAATGGAAAAGCCTCTAAGCGCCTAGGGCAATTTTGGTCAACCAAGACTGTGGTAGAGCATGTAAAATCCCATGCACCGTCATTGAGGTGGCGAAAGCGGATTGGTCACCTTTGTCAGTTTAGCAGATGGAAGAGGTCGAACAAAGGGAGTGTGTGCCACGTGGATAGCAATCTGGAGGGAGTCAAGGTGAGGAATAATGGATGGATAAGAAGTCTGACAAAAAAGAGGACTAAAGTTGTATAGAAAGAGACGCACTCAAAACTAATAAATTTAAGCTTTATAATTTCCTTTCTTGAAGCAAAGATATTCTAACTTCCACCACCCCATGTATATTTGAGTGTAGGGGATCAATGTGAATACTTAAATGTCACGTATTATTGAAGATTGAGATATCACTGTCAAATTTGCTTTATTTCTATATGAATTGGTATAAATATAAGATAATTAATTATTGTATTTATTTATATTATTAAAAAATAAAATATAATATTAAAATTTACATTATATTTTATTTTTTAATAATATAAATAAATATAATATTTAATTATTATATATATAGACTTGTCTTATATATATATAAAGTGAATTTGTTTGCATTTTTTTTGTCTTACAAATGTATGATATTTTATAAGTAAATCTTATGGTGAGACTGGGGCAGACCTACACTGGGACAGTGGGTCCGCACCCCAAGGGGAATTTTGAAATACATATATAAGTATTTATTTGCATATTTAAAAAATATAATGCATAATAATTAATATTTTATTTATTTTACTAAATGAGTTTTATTTTTGACTTTTTAAAGTTAATTTTAAAAATTATGAATTGATTTAATTTAGACAATACAACTATAAATATTACTTTCTATTCCACAAAATGAATATTCTTTGTAAATTTTATGAATTTGAAAGATATATATATATATATATATATATATATATATATATATATATATATATATATATATATATATTATGACCTAATCTATTACTATAAATGTAAGTACATACAACTCAACACTCATTTCTAAGTCTCACTGACTATGTACATCTTCTCATTTAATCGAGTTCGCTAGTATTAGTACTCGTCTAACATAGGTTCATATTATACTACCATTATAAGGCTTCCAACAGTTAACAATACTAAATATATTTATCCCAAAATATTATCTCTAAGGGATTTAAAACAAGTCAAATAACAAAGTTTTGTTATCAACACTTGACCTTAATCATTTCCTTTCCTTTCTTTTGTCCTTACCAGAATCTCCAGGTTTCTCGTATTTCGCTAAAAATATTAGTTTAAAGTGAAGGTGAGTACGACGACTCAACAAGTTTAACCGTTAACACCTTTCATGCATTGCATTTTATACATGCATCATACAATTCATGCGGTGCATTTTATATATACATCATACATTTCATGCTATACCCATTCCTCAAGTTATATGGTTCACATAGAACAATGATCTTAGATCATTAACTGAATACTAACAGTTATAATCACATAGTTGCACAAAGCACATTTTTTAAACATGCTCATAAGAAATTCACATAACACTGAAGATCTTGGACATAATTAAACAATTAGTTCACATATATCAACAAGTTAACACAACAACAAATTTTGAAAAACTTGCATGTTACCGTCTTGACCATTTACACTAATATCCGCATCCTTTATACGACTTAATGGTATGCGAGATCAACAACACAATATTAATTAAAGCTTGATCCTTAGCTTAATCTTATATTAAGAATCCTTATTTTAATTTATTATCCATCATAGGATCTATTCCATAAGTCGACCAACCACATAGTCTCTATTGGACCCAAATTGATTTATTTTTAAATAAATATTCTTCTTATATATCTTTGACCTTTTTTGGACATTTAATAATGCCTAAACATCGTAATTGGGACCCCCAAAATAATATTTTATTTTTGAAAAATCGACTCGACCCGACCTGACTAAATCTGGTCAACTTGTTGATTTGTAAAAATCTATAGACATACAATCAAATTACATAACAAAATCAGATTTTAAAATTTTTACAAACCATAAACTATGATCGACCTTTATGCGCAATCATTAATTAAACAAGAAGAAGTTAGAGATTCATGCACTTATAGACACTATGCTTCAACATGTACAAGTTTACCTCCAATTCCTTCGCGCTCTTCTTAAAATCCACCGATTAGATTCTTTAGATCAACGTTAGCTACCCAAGCGTGTAGCCTCTAGAGGTGATCCACTAAGAAAAATATAAATTTAAGAAGTAATTGATTCTACTAGATCTTGGGTGTTGGCAAATTCTAGTTTTCTCTTTCTTCTAGTTCCTTAGATATAGAGGATTATGTTAGTCACCTAATCCATAATAAGACTCATCTTATTTTTAAATATGATCAATCCTCCTAAACTCGCTAGGAATATGGTTTTAATTTAACACATATTCTAATTAGAAACTAAATTAATTTATTATAATAATTATAATTCCTAAACTATATTAGGAACTTAATTACTTATAATAAGAGTACTACTTATTAATTAATTTTTAAATCATTTAGGAACTAAATAATAATAATAGTACCAATAATAATAATAATAATAAGACTCCTCTTATTATTTTGGGACCCCCAAAATAATAAGAGGAGTCTTATTAATTTATAATTAGTATTTCTAAAATACTTAATTATAAATATTAAGCTATTTAATTTATTATATTACTATAGTATAAATTAAATATACTTAATTTATTATTACGATTATGCCACTTACTTCTTACATAAATACTTATCTTTTATGGTATGACCCTTTAGGTTCTCTATATTATACTTGGTTGTAGAATAAATAAATTAGAACAATTATAATCTTATTTATATAAATGAATTAAATTATTTAATTTATTTAAATAAATAAAATTTATTCCTCAATAAGGGTAAACCCCATTGGCGATCAACGACTTTTCAGATAATATCAATTTCAACATTTGATCACAAAATAACCTATTTCGCTAATAGTTACCGTACAATTCAATCATTCTACCATGCAGCATTCCAATCAAATATAAGATATGAAATTACTGTCGAGTCTTATTTTATTTGATCATATGCATTTCGATTATAAGATGCACAACTCTAATTAATGTAAATTAGAAACTCTTTTCTAATTTCCATTATGCTTTAGCCAAGGAATACTGAGTTGTTATTTATCGAATCACATAGGACATTCTCTCATTTTACTAGAAGTGGTAGATTTTTTGTTGATCATTCACCTATCTCTACGAACAACTTATTATACCTGAGCATACCCTTTGTTATACCCAAAAGGTCTTAAGAAATATGTCAAAGTATAACTCATCATACACAAGATACTATGATGATCTTAAGTCCAAGGATCACTTGTACTACTATCACAATAGAAACTTCTATTGATAGACAAGTTAAACTCTATTAGGTGTTCCATGAGCGAGTCATGTTCAGTGAACTTATTCTTTAAGAAGCACTTACATACTTGTTTTAGTATCTCCACACAAATGATTATGAGATCAATCATCATCTTTAAAAGAGAAAACATAGTATGTACTAATCTATTCGGATTCACTAATCCCCATTTTAGTGATCCCACGATTAGAAATAATTTTAGTTTTGAGCTATCTAGAATTTAAATCTCATTAGCATGATCATCATCATGATTCTAAAAGTATTGCTAAAAAATATGGGTTTATCACAATTAATTTAACAATTAAATATGGATAAAAAAATATCTTTAAATAAATAAATTCTTTTATTAATAAATGAATAAGATTATAAAGTATATGCTACATCACATCAAATGTGATTAGCTTATGTTCATACTACTTTCAATCTCTCACTTGCATTAAAGTCAATCGCAATGGTATCTAATACTCATATTCTCTAAGTGATGATCAAACTGTTGTTAAGTTAACACTTTAGTAAATGAATCTGCAATGTTGTCATGAGAGTCCACTCGCTCCACGGTGACGTCTTACCTTTCAATGATTTTTTTAATTAAATGAAACCACCACAACACGTGTTTGGATTTCTAATAAGACTTGAGTTCTTTGGCTTGTGCAAAAGCTCCCGTATTGTCACAAAATAAAGGTACTGGTCCATGAATGCTAAGAACCACCCCGAGTTCGATTACAGACTTCTTCATCCAAATAGCTTCCTATACAGCTTCACTTGCAGCTATGTACTCTGTCTTTGCCACTGAATCAACACCTATTTACTACTTGAAACTCTTTCAACTTATTGCGCTACCATTTAAGGTAAACACATAACCCAAAACGGATTTACTATTATCTTGATCAGTTTGAAAACTTGAGTCTGTATAGCCCACTAGTTTCAAATCAGACCCACTGTAGACAAGAAATTCATCCTTAGTTCTTCTTAAGTATTTTATGATATTTTTCACTGTATTTCAATATTCTTCTTCAGGATTTGAATGATATCTATTTGTTACATTAAGTCTATGAGCAACATCAGGTCTAGTACATATCATCTCGTACGTGATAGATTTTATTGCTGAGGTATAAGGAATCTTACTCACACAGTCTCTCTCTTCAGGTGTCTTTGGGGCTTATTTCTTAGAGAGATGTATTCCATGACCTATCGGTATGAGTCATCTTTTAGAATCTTCCATGCTAAGCTTCTTTAGCATCAAATCAATGTACGTTCTTTAGGATAAGCCAATCATCCTTTTAGATCTATCTCTATAGATCTTAATCCTCAAAATGTAGGATGCTTCTCCTAAGTCCTTTATGGAGAAGTGTTTAGATAACTATATCCTTGATCGATTGAAACATAGGAACATCATTCCCTATCAATAATATATCATCAACATATAATACTAGAAATGTTACAACACTCCCACTAATCTTCTTGTACACACATGGTTCATCCCTATTTTTGATAAAATCAAACTCTTTGATTGTCTCATCAAAACGGATATTCCATCTTCGAGAAACTTGCTTCAATCCATAAATGGATTTTGTAGCTTACAGACTTGATTTGTTCTAACTTTTGAAAAACCCTTCGACTGTATCATATATACATCATCTTCTAGTTTTCCATTGAGGAAGGTCGTTTTCGCCTGTCCATTTACCAGATTTCATAGTCATAATAACCTGCTATCGCAAGCAAAATCTGAATGGACTTGAGCATTGCTACTGGTGAGAATGTTTTATCATAGTCAACAATTTATCATTGTTTGAAACCTTTTGTAACCAGTCAGGCCTTATATGTCTCCACCTTGTCGTCTGCTCCAATATTTCTCTTAAAGATCCACTTATACCCAATAGGCTTAATAACCTCAGGTGGAGTAACTAAAGTCCATACTTGGTTCTCATACATGGAGTCCATCTTGGATTTCATGGTTGCTAGCCATTTCTTTGAATCCTTACTACTCATAGCCTCTTCGTAAGTCAATGGATCATCATCATCTATGATGCGTACTTCATCATCATCATCATCATCATCTTTTATGATGAATCTATACATATCAAGTATCTTTGGTACTCTTCCAGATTTACAAATAGGTTGTGGTACAGTAGATTCTTTTACTTGGTTAGATACCTCACTTTGACCCATAGTGTTTTGTGGTTCTTGAACTTTTTCAAGATCTATCTTACCTCCACTGACCCATTCAAGGATAAACTCTTTTTCCAAGAAGGTAACATGTTTCGTAACAAACACCTTTTGATTAGTTGGATGATAGAAGTAATATCCTAAACTTTCTTTACGATATCCCATAAATTTACATTTGTTGGATCTTGTCTCTAACTTATCATTCTCAAACCTTTTGATATAAGCTGCACAACCCCAAATCTTAACATACTTAAGACTTGGTTTCCTCCTTGTCCATATCTCATATGGGCCTTAGGGACGGATTTCGAAGGTACCATGTTAAGTAGGTATACAGTCGTTTCTAGGGCATAACCCCAGGAGAAAACTTGAAGATCGGTAAAACTCATCATGGAATGAAGCATGCCCAACAAGGATCGATTTGTCCTTTCAGATACACCATTTAATTGTGGCATGCCTAATGGAGTCCATTGTGAGACTATATACCATTTTCTTTGAAATAATCGAGAAACTCATTGCTTAAGTATTCACCCCTCGATCCGATCAAAGAATCTTAATACTCTTGCCAGTTTATTTCTCTACTTCACTTCTGAATTCTTTGAACTTTTCAAGCGGTTTAGGCTTATACTTCATCAAATACATATATCCAAATATAGAATGATCATCAGTGAAAGTGATAAAATATGAATACCCTCCTCGTGCATGCGTTGTCATAGGTCCACATATGTTTGTGTGTACCAACTCTAACAACTCTGTAACTCTTTCTCCTTTTCCACTAAATAGAGATTTAGTTATTTTTTCCATGAGACAAGATTTATAAGTTGGATATGATTCATAATCAGATAGCTCTAAAAGCCCATCTTTATGTAACTTATTTAATCTTATTTTATTAATATGACCGAGTATACAATGCCACATAAATGTATAATTTATATTATTTATTTCCTTTTCTTAGTTTGTTCAATTTAAAAAATATTTTCATGCAAGTCAAGTAAGTAAAGTCCATCACACAATTTGCCAATACCATATAAAATATTATCATTATAAATGGAACAACTGTCGAACATAAGAATCAAAATAATATTTTTAATCAGTATTGGAACGTAATAACAATTATTTAAGCTTATGGATTTGCCTGCAGGAAGTGTTAAACAATAAGTTCCTACGACTAATACAACAACCTTTTCTCCATTCCCTATGCTTAGGGTCCTTTGTTCAGCTTTCTAATTCTACTTAGTCCCTACATAGTATTACATATGTGAAAAACACAACCGATATCTAATACCCAAGTAGAACTTTGACTTACAAAAAGATTTATTTCAATCATGAATAAATCTTGATATGAAATTGAAGCTTCTCAAAGCTTCTTCTGCTTTGACTCTACAAGATACTCTTTATAGTTTCAACAGGTTAAGTAACTCAGACAAGCTGGTGTCCAGCTTATTCATGTGAAAGTTCATAACAAATTGTGAGAAAGTGTTAGGGAATGACTGCAAGATCAAATCTTGGCTTAGCTCCCCATCCATTACGAATCCTAACTGTCTAAGCTGTTTAATTAAATTAATCATCTTTAGGACATGAATCTCAACGGTAGTGCCCTCGATCATCTGAGATCGAAAGACCTGCTTAGATATTTGATATCTAGCATTCCTACTTTGCTCACCATAAAGATCTTTAAGGTACAACTGTATAGTAGGAACATCCATTTTCTCGTGTTGACGTTGAACCTCGTTACTCATGGATGCGAGCATGATGCATTGAGCCACAATTGCATCATCTTGCCTATTCTTAAAAGTAGTAATCTCTTCCTCAAAGGCTTCTTTTGTAATAGTTGTAGGAACAAACAAATTTAGGACTTAAGAAAGCTTTTCAGTAGTGAGGACTATTCTCAAATTCCTTAACCACTTCATATAATTCAGTTCAGTCAATTTGTTAGCATCAAGTATGCTACGCAGTGTGAGTGAGTTTGACATTTATAAAATTCTGCATGTGAAATAGATAACATTGAGCATACATTCATTTTATTAATTACTAAAATAAATTAGGTTTTTACTTAAATTGTTATCTTCCACTATTTTTATCAAACTATATTACCCTCCTTATATAGTTCGACAAACCTAGTTAAAAATTTGTTAGTGAGATAAGGATCCTATCAACATAAATACAGCCTTATGTGTTCACAATAAACTATATTTATTCAATAGGTAGACAACTTTTATCAATTACATCAACATGTAACTCCTTTCATCGTGCCTCTTAGATTATTATGATCAAGTGTGTGCACATCCGAATCAAAATTATCTAAGTTAAGTCCGACCTGACACTTCTATATAAGTGAAGAGAAAAATACCATCCTTGTGTGTGCACAAGTAAACAGTATCGTTAAATTCCTTATAAACATCTAATATAATAAAACATCTCAAATAATCAATATAAGTCTTGTGTGTGCACAACAAACGTATATTAAGTATTTGATGCTTTATCGTTTTATTATGCTAGAAGACGACGTTCGATATTCCAAATATTTTTGAACGTTACAACTTAATATATTTTACCTTGAGGGTTTTATTATTAATCGCCTCATCTTGTCTAGTGCGTGTCACGCCCCCAAATCCGAGCGCGTGTTACCTAGACTTGTAGCTGACTTGTACTTCTCTTTACTCGTAACTTAATCAATGATCTCATAATTATATTGGTTGTACTAGTCTATTATAAACAAATCATTTAAAAATTCTTTACTTAATTCCCAGATCTTAAATTAAAATTGCTATTGGTGACTTACATCCATTGCTAAAGATAACACTTTAATATTCGAGATTTGTTTCATTCTGAGTATTTTATAAACTCATAATCTACAAATGCTAAATTGTTAAGTTTATAGACATTACGTTTATCCATAAACCTTATTTAACTGAAATTCAGAGTATCAACAATAACTTGATCAGTCCATATTATCAGTACCCTCATTCAATCCAACAGTTTTATAAACAAAGTTCTCATATTAATTCTCAAAGATCTTTCATCAATTCATACTAAATCCTTGTACTTGATACAAGGGAATTAGTAATCATTTCTACTATTTTAACTTTATAGATTTAGATATTCTATAACTTTATATATCCAAAATTTACAGTATTAATAATAAATATTGGTCTTGGCAATAAAAGGACGTATTCCGATAATTATGGCATCTTACTGGCGCTCATTAGTGTAACCTCAGTGCTTACAGAACTCCTAATATCATTCAATATCCTTATTTAGACACATAACTTTTATAAAAATATCTCTTTATATCGATATTTCATATTTATCTAAAATTCACAATATTAATAATACATTTGTACTTGAAATAGAGGAACATTGCGATGAATTTAATTTCTTCATTGGTGCTAGATCTCTGTTCTTACAACACTTACACCATTATTTAATATCCTCATTTAGATATATAATTATTTATCAATATTATTTTAATGTTTAACAATTTTAAGTTATATCAAATTTAAAGACATAACACTCTTTGATGATAATATGATAATATCATTAAATAATATTCGATTACATGTTTGTTTCTTCATATTACAAAAGTCGTAATGACTTAATTCATAAATAAGTAAATAATCTAGTCTACACATTCTTCTTTACATCCATGATCTTCATATTATTCTTCCTTAACTGCAAATAGAATTTTATTTGCAAGAATAAGCACTACGGCTCAACAAGTTTGATAAGTAGCACATACACAATTTATGCTTTTATATAAACTTTAACTTATCAATATATCATTTCATAATCAATTAACATTCAATAGTTAATCAGCATATCAATTACTTCATAAATTGCATATAAATACAATTGCACATAAAGAATAACAATTTAAGCAAGGGTTAGAATTTGCACATAACATAATTTGAACAAGGTTAGAACTTGCCTGATTCGCTAATACAGTTTACGTTAACTTCTTCGTTCATTCGTACAGCCTACAAGATATATGAGTTTGACATAACCATAAGTCTCATAAAGACTCTCTTTCAATACTTCACTTTAATTCAAGTATCTAATTACGTTTCGTTAAGTTTTACAATGTCCGACAAGAGAAACTTTAAGTTCTAAACAAGTTCGAACAAAAACCTAGCAAAACGCTAGTTTTGGCCAAGTTTGGTAGTAGAGGCGCCCTTACTAGGCTTATTTTGGGTGTAGAGGCGCTCAAGGATAGATTCTTAAAAAGTGGCTTGGTGTAGAGGCGCCCTAACTAGTACAAATTTGGGCGTAGAGGCGCCCAAGACCAGAAAAACAAAAACCCTAATTTTGGCTGCCCGAACTTCCATCATTTAAATGGGCATAACTTCATCGTTTGAAAATATTGTTGGGTGATTCTTGAGTCCATTTTTATCATAATTTTCCCCTCTATAACTTTATTTTGGATTTCAAAAACATATTCTAACCACCACAAGGGGTCATAAAATGGAAGTCAAAGTCAGAATAAAAATTAAGTTCATCTTTCTTTGACCCGATTGGTAAAACATGATACCTCAAACATTAATTTGCTATGATAACATGTTTTATCACTCAATAACACTTAATAACATAAAATAACAAAATCATAAACCTACTTTGTGACGCCCCCAAATCTGGGCCCATACAGCCCAAACTTGAGTCGTCAAAAGATTACAACAAAATTATTACAAAGTAGAACAACGTTCAACAATACAGTGTATAATAATACACAACTAAATCTTCACTATTATTATCACACTATTTTACAACGCGTGAAGACTACGACAGCTATCCCTCGGACTCTCACTCTATTCCCCGGCTAGACCCAGCTACGTTCCCATCTCCTGTTGAAAAACAATGGAACAAAAGAAAGGGTGAGCTCAAATAGCTCAGTAAAGAATATCATGACTAAGATAATGACGAATAAATTATCATTAGTCTTCAACAGTTGAGTTCTTGATAGAATACAATAGACTACAAGGTTTATATCAAAAACTGCAGTTAAATTCTTAAACAATGTGCAGGTCAATAATAGCAGCGGAATAAGCAATCTATTAAAAGAATAATGCAGACTATAGTGTCCACTCGCTTCTCTTTTTAGAAAAAAACATCATCAACTTTTATCATCTGAAATACCATTAGTCAGATAATACAAATTCACAGTTACTGATCATAATCATACAGATCAACAGTTCATCTTTGCACTACGGGCCAAAGACATTCAAAATAATACCAACGGTTATGATTATACCAGATTCAGCCTTTGGTCATAATCATACCAACAACAGTTCATCTTTGCACTACGGGCCAAATGGAAAGCTGTCGCAAGCAACCAAAAATAAAATCTTACTTTTAAAAATATTAATGTAGTAGTGAAAGTAAGAGTCGAACCCACAGAGAGTGAATTGTTTTAATAAATCTAATGTTTTCAAAAATATCTAATTAAATGGGGGGTTTTGAATTATTAATTAACTAATTAAAATAAAACTAAATAATAAATAATAAAGATGAGAAAAATCAATTAAAAATAAACTTCAGTTCCTTAGTTCAGTATCCCCTTCTTTTAATCAACAAATTAATCAAGTTATTATTATATTTTCCTTCAATTGAAATTAATAATCCTAGATAACCGACAATCGCCAAGCTACCCGAAATCCTCCTTAAATTATAAATCTAATGCAGCAATCGCTCACAAAAGACCCTAACTATCATACAACCTAGAACTATCAGTCTAGATTTAATATAACAGTTGCATTAAAAATTAGAGAATTAGATTATTCCAAGCAACAATCTCAACATCGCGGACCATTTAACTTGCCATCTTGATAATCATAATAATATTCAAAAGTTTGTCCACAATCAAATATTATTAATTGCTACTTATGATCAGATAAAATATCGTTTGCTTAATATCAAATCTTAATCTAGCATATGATAAATTATTGATTAATCTAACAGGCCATTATCAAATTAATCAAGCAAATATCATAAAACAATTAAAACAGATTATCAAGAATAAATCTCATGCATGAAGGAATAAATAATAAAACTCAATTAAAACATTAATTAAAAATAAGGTTCAACATCCCTTTAGAACTGAAAATAAAAACTTAGCCTGACATTCTTCAAAATAATCTTCAAGAGTTGAAAAGCTCTATCCAAGAATGTAGAAGAAAGAACTCCTAAAAGCTTACTATCAATAATGAGAGGTTGATCCTCTATTTATAGGCCTCTAACTTGTCCAAAACCTAATAGGATTTACAATTAAAAATAAAAGAAAAACAAAAATAATTATTCTCCTAACCCTAGTTGGAATAAAAATCCAATTTGGAATCAAAAAGTAGCAAAAATCCCAAAAAATCTCGTTTTGCTCCAATTCTGCCCAGCCAAACAGCCCTTAAGACCGGCAGTTGACCAAGTCAACGCGGACACGCGTTTTGCTGACGTCACCACTCGCCCGCGCATTGCGCGGGCTTTTATTTTCGCTGATTTTATATCCAATGCGCGCATTGCGCGGAAAGCCGTAAGATTTATTTACGAAAATGCCACCGGTGCTGGTAAATTACGAAATCGCCATTAGACTTTTGCCAGATTTACAGATTTGCCCCCAAGCTTTATTTTTCCTACAAAATAAATTATAAAAATAAATAAAAATAATGTAAAAATACTAAAAATCCTAAAAACATATAATAATAAATAAAACACCTAAAATACTAAAAATTCATAAAAACACATAAATAAAAATAAATATAAAAATACTATAAAATTACCTAAATTAACATAAATTAACTAAAATCCTATAAAACCTATTAAAACCAAAATAAGCTAAATAATTAAACTTTTAAGCACACAATAAATATAAAAACTAAGTATTAGGGCATAAAAATATAGTATAATTTAGTCCTATCAAATACCCCCACACTTAGCTTTTGCTCGTCCTCGGGCAAAAAAAAATAAAAATAAACAAAAATAAAATAAATCTAACTAGCCCAACAGACTAAAGCGACTCAACTAACTTGACTTTTTACATGAGCAATAAATTAATATGAACTTCACATCATCCTCAAAGATTTTTTTAAAATGATAACTCAAAGAAAGTTTCAAAATCATGCAAAATCTAGAACTTTAACATATTTATTAATCTTACTATACTCAAGATCTTTTGTGAGTGTGTGAATCCAAATGTATTAAACTAATCAAAACTCAGATAAGTCTAGGTTATTAATTACCTTATAAAAGACATACAACAAAACTCAAAATACTTATTTTTCACATCACTTTTTGCTAATACAGACAAATATACATTAGAAGATCAAAAGGTTTTTAATCAATGAAACATACTAGGATTATCAATATCAAATTTTTCAAATATATATATTTTTTCAATTTTTTTTCTTTTAATGAGTGCATTTTATGCTCCTTCCCATTTTCTTTCTTTCTTCATTTTTTTTTTCCACGGTGAGTGCATTTTATGCTCCATCTCACCAGCGAGTGCGTTTTACGCTCCATCTCGCTTTTTCATGTGTTTATGAGTGAGTGCGTTTTACGCTCCATCTCAACCCACCACATAATTTTTTTCAATAATAATCCTAGAAAAATTACCTAAATCATCTCCTCCAAATTATATTTTGTCTTATATTTCACTTTAAATAATGATCAAATAAGATATAGAGCTCAAAAATATCTTTAATAAGCATTTAACCATTTAAACTTTCTCTTCATTAAAACTAGCTCAAACAAATGGATATACGTGCATAAAATTTTTAAAGAATCTCAAACAAAGTAATAATCAATAAAAAGTTAAAATTCAGATTAAGCAAAAATTTATCCTTTTTCCAAGAGTTATTAAATAAAAATCAAAATTTTATCATTGGCTAAAAATTTAAAATTCAATTAACTCATTGCTCAAGTGACACATCCTAAAAATAAAATTAAAAAAAAAAAACTATCTCATTTTCGTAGGAAACACGGTTACACTTAGCATGTGCAACAAGCCTTTAAACCCCAAGGTTACCCCAAGTGGACGAGTTTTGTCTCGTGAGGGTTTGCAGTGAATTTACCCACAAAATTCAAAAATCTAACATTTTTTTTTTAAAAAATTCCCTAAAAATAAAAAAAAATAAAACAAAAATTTTAAAATTTCCTAAAAATAAAACAAATATCCTAAATACCTTCCCCCACACTTAAAATTTACATTGTCCCCAATGTAAACTATAATGCAAAGAAATAGGCACAAATAAATATAAAAAGAAAAAGAGAAAGAAATGCAAATCTGATTTCTTGGGTTGCCTCCCAAGCAGCGCCTTTGTTTATGGTCATTGGCTCGACAATAGACCAAACCACTACGTCACTCCAATTTCATGTATTTTGAGTATCCCATCCATCACGTTATCTTTCATAGGTAGATTCAATCTCGCTTGCACGTGACATGAACGCTTTACTCCCTCTTCCACAAATAGGTACTTAAGATGATCGGTGAAAGTATTTATAGTTGGAATGAGATCCTGCAAAACAAAAGATAGAAAATTTTCGTGAGTAGCATGTAATGGAATGGAAATAATTGCATGATTATCTAAAATCATTGGAAAAGAATTGAATGCAGTTTCAGCGTCCTTCAAATCTTGTTTTAGCTCAATTTCTTCTTCCTCTTCCTCTAACTTCAAACTGTTTGTCCTTGCATCCTCTAAATTCTCTTTATTTACTTCCCCAAAAATTCCCTCCACCTTAGGCATGACATCACCACAAAGAATATCATTTTCTACATGAATATTGTCCGTTTCTACACTGATGTTGTCTGCTTCCTCTTGCATTGGCGATTGAAGGAATGACCTTTGAGAATCTAATTGACCAATTGTGGTAGCAAGCTGACTCAGTTGATTCTCCAAATTATATATGGAAGTTTTTGTCTCTTGTTGGAATTGTTGTGCTTGAGTCATGAAAGCTTTAAACATATCTTCTAAAGATATGTCAGAACTAGACGATTGGTCATGTTGTTGTTGGGGATATGGTTGCATGTACGGTGGATTATCATGCCAATTCACTGGTGAATTCTCATAGCTGAAATGCTCAAGGAAACCACCAGCTGCATTGACTTGTTCATAGGACTCCTCTCGAAGCATTGGGCACATATCAGTTGGGTGTCCTATTGTCGCACAAATCCTACAAGTACCTACAACCATTTGATAAACAAAAGAAGTTAGACTATCCGTTTGTTGCTCATGAGAAGAAATATTTACCTCATTAACATAATCACGCATGTCTTCCATCCTCAACCTGCAAAACTCAATTAAACTATGAAAAACAAAAATAAAATAAATAAATAAACTAGAAAAATAAACTACAAAGAAAACAAAGAATAAATTAAAGCAAAACACTCCCCGGCAACGGCGCCAAAATTTGGAAAGCTGTCGCAAGCAACCAAAAATAAAATCTTACTTTTAAAAATATTAATGTAGTAGTGAAAGTAAGAGTCGAACCCACAGAGAGTGAATTGTTTTAATAAATCTAATGTTTTCAAAAATATCCAATTAAATGGGGGGTTTTGAATTATTAATTAACTAATTAAAATAAAATTAAATAATAAATAATAAAGATGAGAAAAATCAATTAAAAACAAACTTCAGTTCCTTAGTTCAGTATCCCCTTCTTTTAATCAACAAATTAATCAAGTTATTATTATATTTTCCTTCAATTGAAATTAATAATCCTAGATAACCGACAATCGCCAAGCTACCCGAAATCCTCCTTAAATTATAAATCTAATGCAGCAATCGCTCACAAAAGACCCTAACTATCATACAACCTAGAACTATCAGTCTAGATTTAATATAACAGTTGCATTAAAAATTAGAGAATTAGATTATTCCAAGCAACAATCTCAACATCGCGAACCATTTAACTTGCCATCTTGATAATCATAATAATATTCAAAAGTTTGTCCACAATCAAATATTATTAATTGCTACTTATGATCAGATAAAATATCGTTTGCTTAATATCAAATCTTAATCTAGCATATGATAAATTATTGATTAATCTAACAGGCCATTATCAAATTAATCAAGCAAATATCATAAAACAATTAAAACAGATTATCAAGAATAAATCTCATGCATGAAGGAATAAATAATAAAACTCAATTAAAACATTAATTAAAAATAAGGTTCAACATCCCTTTAGAACTGAAAATAAAAACTTAGCCTGACATTCTTCAAAATAATCTTCAAGAGTTGAAAAGCTCTCTCCAAGAATGTAGAAGAAAGAACTCCTAAAAGCTTACTATCAATAATGAGAGGTTGATCCTCTATTTATAGGCCTCTAACTTGTCCAAAACCTAATAGGATTTACAATTAAAAATAAAAGAAAAATAAAAATAATTATTCTCCTAACCCTAGTTGGAATAAAAATCCAATTTGGAATCAAAAAGTAGCAAAAATCCCAAAAAATCTCGTTTTGCTCCAATTCTGCCCAGCCAAACAGCCCTTAAGACCGGCAGTTGACCAAGTCAACGCGGACACGCGTTTTGCTGACGTCACCACTCGCCCGCGCATTGCGCGGGCTTTTATTTTTTTCCGGAACCTTCAACAAAACGACGTCGTTTCTGTGTTCGCCAGTTTACTCGCACTCCGCGCATTGCGCGGTCGCTGTCCGTGCACGCCAAAACGGCGTCGTTTCAATTCCTCGCTGATTTTATATCCAATGCGCGCATTGCGCGGAAAGCCGTAAGATTTATTTACGAAAATGCCACCGGTGCTGGTAAATTACGAAATCGCCATTAGACTTTTGCCAGATTTACAGATTTGCCCCCAAGCTTTATTTTTCCTACAAAATAAATTATAAAAATAAATAAAAATAATGTAAAAATACTAAAAATCCTAAAAACATATAATAATAAATAAAACACCTAAAATACTAAAAATTCATAAAAACACATAAATAAAAATAAATATAAAAATACTATAAAATTACCTAAATTAACATAAATTAACTAAAATCCTATAAAACCTATTAAAACCAAAATAAGCTAAATAATTAAACTTTTAAGCACACAATAAATATAAAAACTAAGTATTAGGGCATAAAAATATCGTATAATTTAGTCCTATCACCAAAGAGAACATTCACCACGTGTCATAAAAGACACCGAACAGATGTATCGCCTTTAACCTATTATATCGCCTTTAACCTATCATCTGTTTAACAATTATATCGCATCTGTGCCCCCGGCCACAGATATTCACAACAACTTGATTTTGGATGATTAGAATGATATAAATGATGAACAGAAGAAACATGATAAACAATAAGTATCAGAAGTTTACTTTGTACAGATTCAAATAATGTCCAAATTGTCAACATGATGTGGAGTGAAATTTAAAAATGATATTCAAGATCCACAGTTCAGAATAACGGTTACAGTTCAATAGAAAGGTTCACGTAAATATGATGGTTCAATTGAAATGATGAAGTGCAACTATTATGGAACATATAATATTTTCAGGAATTATAGAAGCAATAGTTCCATAATAAGTTTCGATTTAGGTGTATGAAAGAAAATAATATCCCTTATCGTAGCAGGTTTGATTAACAAAAGGTGAAGGAAATTAATATCCCTTACCATAATAAGTTTGAATAATGGAAGATGAAAAAGATGGTATCCCTTATGAGTATAAAGGAAAATAATATCACTTACGAATATGAAAGAAAATGATATTATAAACAAATATGCAATAAAAGTGTCATGTGATAATTCGTGCAGACAAATTATTTCCACAAGAGACAAATAAGAAATGAATACAAAGAGTAATTCACCAAACATGCGGTAATCCGCGTAGTCAGGTTATTCTTAGAGATTAATAAGGAATGAATATAAAAGGTTATCACCAACAGGCGGTAATCCGCACCGTAAGGTTATTCCCACAATTTAATAAAAATTGAATACAAATAGTCATTCACCAAACAGGCGATAATCCGCGCAGTAAGGTTATTCTCAGAGATTAATAAGGAATGAATACAAAAGGTTATTCACCAACAGGTGGTAATCCGCGTCGTAAGGTTATTCCCACAATTTAATACATGAAAATAAATAGCACATCTTATGAGTAAGAAAGAAACGATATTATTTTCGAGAATCAAATAATGATAATCCCTTACCGTAGTAAGTTTAAATAATAGAATATGAAAGAAGATGATATTCCTTACCTTCATATTGTGAAACAAGTTTATAGCCGAACAAATCCTTCCTTGTTTGTAGCAGTAAAGAATCTGACTTTTGAGTCTTCTAGAGTTTTTAAAATCTCTTTATGTTTTTAAAATAATGTTACTCTCGGAAAGATAGACGGCATAGACTCAAGAATCACTCAATTCGGAGTTAATATGAATGAGTTATGAATTTTCAAAACTAAGACTGAAAATAGTGACGAAAATCAGAATAGGTTACGGTTTTTAGTATTTTAAGGCATGAAGATGATTTCAGATGACTTTTCTTCCTTCTTCAAAGTTGTAGAGGACGAAAAACTGAAGAGACAGGCTTTTAATTCATTAAATTCTGACAAATAATGAATTTACTATGATTTTTCGAAAGAGTTACTGTACATAAGAAAATTCCACTCGGGAATTCAAAGAAGAATGCAAAAGATTTCAAAACTAGGAATGACTTAAGAACACTTAGAGAGAACTTACACAAAGAAGTATTTAGAGAGTGGAAGAAAATGTATGTAAGAATGTTATGAAAAATCTCTTAAGTTAAGTCCTCTATTTATAGCCAAAAGTCTTATCATAACCAAAATTTCCTAATTTAATCCAAACCATTCATTTCAAGATAATGTTTAATCCATACCATTCATTTCATCTTTTAAGATTTCTTTAATTTAAACCATTCATTTAAAGAGTATCTTTAAACTACACCATTCATTTCAAATTATATATTATCTTTAATCTATACCATTCATTTTATCTAAACCATTCATTTAAATATCATTTTTAATCTACATCATCCATTTCAAATTCTATATTATCTTTAATCTATACCATTCATTTTACATCACCTAACTTTATATTATAAACAAATAACTTTATCAATTCAATTATTCAACAATAATTCACACTTATTCATTATTATGACTAATTGTTATAAATACAGTGTAGTTGACTCTCTGAGTTAGATATCAAGTCAATTAATTAATAAAATACAACTGTTTAAATAACATCATAATAGAGAGAACAATAATGCAGAAAACATGTAAAAGAAGGAATACGTTACTGTGTCATGACAATTATTGATCCAATAATGTGAATTACTGTGCATATTCTACTGTGACAATTATCAATTTAATAATATGAATTATTGTGGATATGACAATAAAGTCAAATATTGTACGATAACTACTTTATCAGTTCAATAATACGAAACACTGTGCAATGCCGTGTGCTACTGTGCAATATCGTGTGCTACTGTGCAATACCGTATGTTACTATTCTTTTACCACCGGATATTTTAATAATTAAAAGTAATAGTACCATTGACCAATTAAAAATTGTTTATGTCATTTTCTATATCCGACAATTATTCTTTGTGGGGTCCACCAATGATTGGTTCGTACGGCGCCGTCGTACGAATATTCCCCGACAAAACAAATATTCCCCGACCAAAAGAATATTGTCCGACATAATATAATTTACACATAACATCCTTAACTTTTAACTTTATCAATTTAACCACTTACTGTTTCATGAAAATATATATGAAGAAAAATTAAATTTTATATTTCATAAAATTCAGGGTCTTACATACTTAGGTATGATTTCATGTCTTTTACTTAAGAACACGAAGAACAAATGATGAAATAAGAATTAGTTTTATACGTACTTGTTTTAGCTTGGTAAAACTTGATGCCACTAGTATTTAAGGCTAGGCCATCTTGTTTTACAACTCTATAACACTAAATTATGAAATCATAAATCTATTTAGATATAATTTCATGCCTTTTACTCAAAAACATGAAGAATAAATGACGAAATAAAAACTAGTTTCATACGTACTTGTTTTAGCTTGCTAATACCATTAGCATTATAAAGACAGGCCATCTTGTTTTACAACTCTATAACACTAAATTATGAAATCATAAACCTACTTATGTAATAATTTATGACTTTTACTTAAGAACACGAAGAACGAATCGAACATGATAACAATTAGTGTTTACCATGTGTTCGATTTTATTCTTGAAATAAAATGGACATTATAACTGCTTGCGATTGTGATTATATCTACCTTAGACATAACATTAATCAAGCATTATAACTACTAGGATTATGCATATTTTTACTCTAAACATGAATCAAAATTAAGCATAATAATAACTAGAATTCTACCTTTTGGAGTGCAAGCTTTTCTAGAATTTCTTACTAGACTTTTTCCTATAACTTGCTAAGAAATCTCTCTCAATATTTCTCTAGAACTTCTTTGCTCTCAACTTACTTATGAAATGGTGAGATTTAACGAAGGATGAAGGGTCCTATTTATAGGCTTGGTAAGGTTAGGGTAAAATGGACATCAAGACAAGTCTTCTAGGTTAAGTCTTGTAAAATAACTAACAAAGGAAGCTACATATCTCCTTCCTTCACCAATTTTTTTCACTTCCCTTCATTAGGCCATAAATGCCATTTAATGCTTCTTTACTAAGTAGATAAAAGCACTTAAGTTTGCTCATTTAATGCTTGCAAGTGTTGGTTGATTAAAACACTAACCAAGCTTAATTTGCTTAGGTTAATCCTACTTAAGAGTAATTAACTTCCCTTAATGACTTAATTAGTGATTAATAGGTTCACTTAAGAACCCCAGGCTCACAACAAACCACATCTCATTCTTAACAACCATAGAAACCAACCAACCAAAGAAGCTAAGTCTCACTTTGTGTTGGTCAAAATCAGAACTGTTTATTAATATTTTATTTTACTAGATAAATCCCAATCTCAAATTCATTTGAAAGAATAACGTGCAAGTATACACGGTCAATAAGTAATAAAGTGAAAGTAAAGTATCGATCCTATGAGGAATTAGTTCTAACGAGTTCTAAATATCGAGCCTATCAAGTCAATCTTAGTTAAACGATTGATTGAGTGGAAGGAAAAGAAATGTAAATATGCAATTAACAATTAAACTATGAAAATAGTAAAGATAGATGAACCTATGATTACATTTTCTCCCAATGCTTTATTTAAATCTCCTAACTCTCCCTATTTGGTCTTACGGTCACGATGACTTGTTAACCGAGAATATAATAGTATTTAAACGCCTCTTTTGAAGGATATATAAACATACCAAATCTAAACCTATCCCATTCGATAGAATTCAGACAAGGACATCCAAGCTAAACATTTCACTATATGTCTATGAGAAATATCAAAACAAGGATTTGAAGTACAAATTCTCACATTGGTTACATGTGTCACATAGGTATATATCTATCATACGCACAAATTATGCGTATGCTCCTAAGAACACATAGCACAACAAATGTATCACATTTGGGTCAAAACACTATAATTCATTTTTCCATTTCATATAGGTTACCAAATTAACCACTTGGCCAAGCAATTAAACATGAAAAACTAAATGCTATCCAATTCATATGGTGCCATCCAAGAGACCACAAACCATAGCCAACGAAGCACAAAAATATGCAAATTACAAGATAAACTTCATTTGGACATTTTGTCGAACACTTGGCGTGCACAATGAAATTCTTCTTTCAAAGAACTCATATGTGAGGATCCGAATTTTCAGAATTTCTTTAATAATATCAAATGAGAATTTAATTGATTAAATTATTAAGATTGTTCAAATTAATTATTATTTTATGTGATTTAAGGTATGTGATAAGATTTAATTAGTAAATTAAATCTGTACATAGATCATGACAAATTGTGTTAATTTAAAATAATTGGAAAGTAAATAAATTATTTAAAAACAAATTATGAAGAGTAAGAGAAATTTCTTGTAAAGGCAATAAAATTATTATGGAAATGCAGAAATTATAATTTAATTGAGGTTATGTGGTAATGTGAAATACATGAAATTAGATATGTATATATCATACATTTGTATATATATATAAATGTATATGTTTAAGTGATAATTATAAATGTTATTAATTATGACAATTAAGGGATTAATAATTAAATTAATCCAAGTTTAAGTGAAAAACGAATGAGGAAGTTAATAAAATTGTAATTATTGATTTTAGATTTAATTAAGAATTATGGTGGAAATTTAGAAATTGATTGAGAAGAAATGTAATTATATAAATTATATAATAATAAGTTATATAATTTATATAAAAAAATTAAAGTGTTGTATAAAGGAAATTATAATTATATAAATTATATAAGGATAATTATATAATTTACGTAAGAGAATTAAAATAATGAGAGAGTTAATAAATGTGAAATTATTGATTAATTGACAATTATGGAGAAATTTAAGAAATTATTTAAGAAAGGCGAATGTAAATATTTAAATTATATAATATTAAATTATATAATTTATATATAAAGAAATTAATGTGAAATGTAAAGAAATGAAATTAAATAAGGAAAAAGGAAGGTTTTAATTTATTAAAAATTATATTTATGTAGAATTAAATTTTTATGACGTTTACGAAGGATAATATTTGAAAAACGTGAACATGTTAGTGTAACATGTTATCCAAGTAATGAAGTGAAAAATTATGGAAAATAATTTTTCTATGTCGTATGATTTATTTTATGAATTTTGGAGGAATAAATTACCTCATATAAGTACATGCATGTCGTTATGCGTGTACAAAATTTGTCAAGAAAAATATCGAAAAACGTGTTAATGTTATTTATAAATCATGTTATGATTTTTGGTAAATTAAAATAAATATTATATATATATATATATATATATATATATATATATATATATATATATATATATATTATATAAAATATTTATTACACAAAATAATTATGTAATGTATTTAAATTAAACCTTTGCTAGCAATTTTCTTGAAAAGTCCGGAAGTTTCATGCATAAATCGGTGGAAAGTTTTTTTTTTATTGCAAAATTGGTTAAGTGTTTTGCATATAAAGAAACAAAAAGTAGGGAATAAGGAGAAAAGGAAAAAGAAAAGCAAAACAAGCATACAAAACTCTCTCTCTTCCACCACCACTCCCACTGCCACCCATGACCACCTTGAACCACCTGGCCACCAAGAAAGGAAGGTTAAGAAGTGGAGTACAAGCTTTAAGAAAGAATTTTTAGAAGGTAAAAATTAATTTATTTGAGTTAATTATGTATTTATGAGGATAAATTAATTTTGTGAAAAATTAGTAAATAATTAGAATAATTATTCTAAATAATTTTAGGATGTATATTTATAAATTTTATGATTTTTAGAGTAGTTTTGTTGTGGAAATTTGTGAAGAAAATGGTTTTTTTTTTCCTTCTTGGTTGGTTACTGTTTCGGCTGGGAGGAAGGAGAAAAATTTGGCTGCTCGCGCAATGCGCGACAACCAAATTCTGTCTGAAGCGAGGCCAAAACGACGTCGTTTTTGGCCGCGCGGAAGAAAGGGCCGCGCAATGCGCGGAAGCCAATTCCTCGCCAGGCCAAACGACGTCGTTTGGCTGGCGAAAGGGGAGGCTGCGCGCCATGCGCGACCGACGCACGTGAGTGAAATTACGATTATGCCCCTGTCCTTTTTAGATAATACCCGGCGTGTTCTAGACGCGCGAAAATTACAGAAATGCCCCCAGATTTTCTAGGAAATGACGGTTGTGTCCCTAACGTTGCTGAATTTACAGAGATGTCCCTGAGCTTTCCGGGAAATACCGAATATGTCCCTAAAGCCGCAGAAATTACTAAATTGCTCTCAGAAATTAGTTTTA
Organism: Hedera helix; assembly: GCA_947179155.2. Lineage (NCBI taxonomy): Eukaryota > Viridiplantae > Streptophyta > Magnoliopsida > Apiales > Araliaceae > Hedera > Hedera helix. The sequence continues at coordinate 19,612,407 of OX359270.1, forward strand.
ATTGAAATAAATGTTTAAAAATTATTTAAAAATCATAGAAAATTATGGAAAAATAATAAAATATAGAAATGATATTTAGGCATTAAATTTAATATTTTTGATTAAATATTAAATATTGGGAATTAATATTTAAATGTTTAAATATTAATCTAATAAGGTTAAAAGCTAAAAAATGATTAAATAAATTTTTCGGACAACCGAATACGCTAAAATTTGTCCAATGAGCCGGGTTGTCCGTATTGAAGGTATATGATATTAAGTTAAATTAATTTATTAAGGAACGGGGTTAATATAATTAACCATATTATTAAATAATTAGCCTAGAAATGGTATTAATTAAGTAAATTAATATCATAAAGAGATAAATAATTATTGTTTGATTATTTTATGATCATAGGTTGATCGAGTTAAGGGTTTGAGCTATTAATTTAAATAATTGGACGACAGGCAAGTTCTTCAGTCCTTTAATGTTAATTGTTGGCTGTTATGATATGTAATTACTTGTTTAAATGCATATAAATTATGTGTTATGTGGTCTGTGGTTAACATGACAACTATGTGTACTTTGTGCAATAATGTGGGATATACTGCTATAATAGAAGCACAAACACATGAAGTATGACACACACTGAGTTTGTTAAGGTATGTGCTACGTGAAATATAAACTGTTGAACTTGCTGAGCCGTTGTGCTCATTACTTGCTTAAAATAAACTTTTGCAGGTTAAGAAATGAATTTCAGAAATATCGGATTATATTAGAGATGGATCAATCTAGAAGGTTGTAAATGAAATGGTCATATTCAATATGGTAAATTGCAAAGTTTATTTTGAGGTTTTTGTATATGCATATACGTTGGATCCTTATAGGATGAATAGAGTTAAATTGTGAACCGTGAATATTTATTAATTGTTACGATAGAAATTATTATATGTTTGATTTTGAATGACGCAACAAGGAATAATTGTATGAATGTAAATAATATTAGATTTTGAATGTGGAGCATTATGATACTAGCTACAGAAAGGAAAAGTAAAGGTTGCGATCCAGAGACTAGGATCTAGATATAAGAATTTTAAATCTCAAAATATTTTAATATAATGATTGAATTGAGAAAAAGAAAATAAAAAAAAATTATACCGAAAATTTGGTAATTGATGATTTTGAAATCAGCTAATGGATCAATTAAGATGATTAAAGATTTATTAACGGACCGAAATTTGGACATAAGAAATATGATGTATAAGAAATATAAGATTTAAGGTAATAAATTGGGTCAAATTGCGGGGTCGTTACATCATAAATGCAACAACAACCAAATAAGAAAGAGAGATTCAATGACACCGAACACAATCAAAGATTCCATGCTCAAACCATAGCAATTGAGTAAAATCACATCCAATAAGCATACAACATATACCTAGTTAAATGAGATCAAAACACAATTCACCATAGCCAAAACATGTTACAGATTTAATTCCTAACATAGATACAAGATCAATTGATAGATATTAATCCGTTTTTGTTCCAAAAAATAATCAACAACAATGGAAATACAAATTAAAGGAAAGTAGAAGAAGATAGTTGTCACCAATCTCCAAGCTCCAAACATTCAATCCATAGCTACCTTAAGTGTTGAATTCCATTCCTAACCTCCATGGAAGGTGACTCTCTTCATCCTTTGGCCTCCAAAATTGCCTCCAGCTGCCTCCCTAAGAAGAAGAAATGAAAATATGAAGTTAAGGCTGCTCTTTTTCACTTTAAAATTGATTTATGTGCGTAGGAACAGTGTACCGCTGTGCCAGTCAAAGGCAACGCTATGGCGGTCAAACATTCTGCTTGTTTTTGGTTTTGTACTACCGCTGCGGCAGTGGAAATCACCGCTGCGACGCTCATACAATCTGTCCAGAAATGCTCCCTTTTTGGACTGCTGCAGTCTCCTTTAGTGTTTTGGGCATAACTCTCTCATCCGACCTCCAATTGGGATGATTTAAGATGTTTTGGAAATCTGAGAAGTATATCTACAACTTTAATGTTGGACGAATTGAGAGATAATTGATGGATCAAGGTCCAAATTGAGCTGAAAGTGGCCAGCAAGCGAGAAATCCAAATCTAGCAACTTTAAGCTTTGATCTACCAAGTCCTTATTCCAAAATCCTACAAAACAAAGTAAAAACATAAAAAAGTAATATAAAACCTAAAATAGATTAAAACAAATAAAAACTAACATAAAATGCTAAAGAATTTATGAATTATCAAGTCTAAAAGTATCCAATAAATAGGTATAAAAACCAATCATCACTTTGCTTCTAAGATTGTAAGACAAAAAGTATACTTGCATAATTTGTAAGTATTACATACTTTCATAATGGCCAGAAGGCCTTCCAATTCTCTACACGAGTAGTTAAATCACCTTTAGTTTCCTTAGCCAAACTTGGTTTGGTTCATAGTTTGGTTTCTCCAACTTAGTTATATCAAACTTAGTTTGCTTTCTATTTTGATTCCCACCAAACTATCACATAACTTAGTTTATTACCAATTAATCTAGTTCATTTCCAACCAAACTAGTTAGTTTTTTAGTTTGATTTCAACTAGCCGCAATCATTGACTTTTACTATTCATCGATTGACTTTTCGTCTTTATACCGTATAATTTTCGTATTATTCTCATATTTTTTTATTATAGGCGTATTTGTGAATAGTAACTTTTCTAGGTTTTTTAAACCTTATGGTGTAACCCTTAGGTTTTAAGTTTTTAAACCTTTAGGGTTTAGGTTTTCTTAAACCCTAGTTAGGTTTTTTCTAAAAATAACTTTTTGATTTTAACAAGTGTTAAAGTTGAATACTTGAACCAAAAATCAAAATCTTACACATTGAAAATCACATAACACATAGTTTACGTTAAGAGTTTAACCTCTAATTATATATGATTGTATTTTGAAGTTGTATTTAGTCTTTAAGATAGCTCAATGTACACTCGAACAATAGTTCTTAGGTATTAGTTTTACACAAAACTAGGTTTTAAATTGACAACCTTTATATAGATCTTTTCAGATTATATTTACTAGCTTTGAAATATTTGAGACATTACAGCGCACACACATACACATATATAATACACATCATATTATTTAACATGCGAAACATGTTTAATAATATATAATATATATATAATTAGCATGCACGTATAGAATACTATATTCTACTTAGATTAATTATAGAATTTTATTATAGTTTGGTTCACTAGAGCCACCATGTAAACCAAAAGGTCAAACCTAAGGTGCAAGAATAAATACATACAAATGTAACTATTACATTTATAACCCGGACTCCATTATAAATGGGTCTTCAAGCGCTCCTTGTTCTTTGACTCTAATTCTTCAAAAAATTATATCTAATCTTATTACAAACTATTTTTATAAAATAGAAACCTTTATTAGCAGTCAAGGGGAATTACATTGGATGAAGATAGAAATTACACAAGAAAAATTAGAAAGACGAGTTACGCAGACTCTATTTATAAAAACTCATTCATTCATGCATCCACATAAAATAAATCTAATCTCATTGGTCAATGGTCCATAATCAATCTCTTAGTATTATTATACATATCATCATATGCATCAATATAACATATTCATCTCATGAAATAAAAGTATTCCATATATATATATATCGATATCATTTAATGAGCAATTTAAAGTTGTATAAAATCTAATTTCATGTTTAAAATAAAGTCTTTATTTTAATTATAAAATCATGTAAAATAACCCTTTATTTTAATTTCTCAAAAACTGCCCAAAACAGAAAAAACGAACAAAACAGCGAGGTTAATTTTTTCAATTCGCAATTTTTGCAGAAAAACATGATTTTTGATGATTGTTTTCAAAATTCATAATTTTATACAACATATTATGCCCAATAAATTAATCTAAACACATATCCACATATATATAGAATTAAAATAATTAGTAATTCACATAAAATTTGGCACTTAATGCCACTGTTGGTTTGCAAAAAATTCATAGACATACAATCAAATTACATAATAAAGCGGAAGCATGACAAAATCAGATTTTAAAATTTTTACAAACCATAAACCAAGATTGACCTTTATGCACAATCATTAATTAAATAAGAAGAAGTTAGAGATTTATGTCTTTGTAGACACCATGCTTCAACAAGTACAAGCTTACCTCCAATTAGTTCAGGCTCTTCTTAAAATTCACCGATTAGATTCTTTAGATCAACATTAGCTACCAAAGTGTGTAGTCTTTAGAGGTGATCTACCAAGAAAAATATGAATTTAAGAAATAATTGATTATACTAGATTTTTTGTGGTGGTAAAGCCTAGTTTTCTCTCTTTTTTAATTCTTTAGATGTAGAGAATTATGTTAGTCACCCTAATCCATAATAAGACTCATCTTATTTATAAATATGATCAACCCCCTAAACACTTTAGGAATAGGGTTTTAATTTAACACCAATTCTAATTAGGAACTAAATTAATTTATTATAATAATTATAATTTTTAAACTATTTAAGAACTTAATTACTTATAATAAAAGTACTACTTATTAATTAATTTCTAAATTATTTAGGAATTAAATAATAATAGTAACAATAATAATAATAAGACTCATCTTATTAATTTATAATTAGTATTTTTAAAATATTTAATTATAAACATTAAGGTATTTAATTTATTCTATCACCATAGTATAAATTAAATATACTTAATTTATTATTGTGATTATGCCACTTACTTCTTAAATAAATATTTATGTTTTACGGTGTGACTCTTTAGGTTCTCCATATTATATCAGTTGTAGAATAAATAAATTAGAACTATTCTAATCTTATTTATATAAATAAATTAAGCTATTTAATTTATTTTAATAAATAATATTTATTCCACAATAAGGGTAAGCCCCCTTAGCGATCAACGACTTTCCAGATAATATAAATTTTAACATTTGATCACAAAAGAACTTATTCTGTGAATAGTTACCGTATAATTCAATCATTCTACCATACAGTGCCCCAATTAAATATAAGACATAAAATTACTGTCAAGTCTTATTTTATTTAATCATATGCATTTTGATTTTAAAATGCAAAACTCTAATTAAGGTAAATTACAAACTCCTCTTTAATTTTTATTTTACCTTGACCAAGGACTACTGAGTTGTCATTTATCGAATTACATAAGACATTCTCTCATTTTACTAGAAGTGAAGATTCTTTGTTAATTAATCACCTATCTCTATATACAACTTATTATACCCTAGCATACCCTTTATTATACCTAAAAGGTTTTAAAAAATATGTCAAAGTATAACTCATCATACACAAGATACTATGACGATCTCAAATCCAATAATCACTTATACTACTATCACAATAGGAACTCCTATTGACAGACAAGTAAAACTCCATTAGGTGTTCCATGAGTGAGTCATGTTTAATGAAGTAATTCTCTAATAAATACCTACGTACTTGCTTTAGTGTCTCTACATAAATAATTATGAGATTAATCATCCTCTTCAAAAAAACAAGTATAGTATGTATTAATCTATCTGAATTCACTAATCCTAATTTTAGTGATCCCATGATTATGAAAATTTTTACTTTTGAGCTATCTAGAATTTAGATCTCATTAACATGATCATCATCATGATTTTAAAAGTATTGCTCAAAACTATGGGTTTATCACAATTAATTCAATAATTAAATATGGATAAATAAAATATCTTAAAATAAATGAATTCTTTTATTAAAAATAAATAAGATTTTAAAGTATATGTTATATCACCTTAAATGTGATTGGCTTGTGTTGTGTGCATACTACTTTCATAATTGACCTTACCCGGTGCTCCCCACGTCGGGTTTTAGCCTATATTGGTGTGCCTAGCGCTAGGGCGGCAAAAACAAAAAATAATGGTCCGGCGCGCCCCGCACCAATTTTAAAACTAGAACAACACGCGTGGGCCAACCCATCAGATCTTCAAAACTTATAAATTTTCTAGATTTCACATCTCATTTCTTCATAATGTTCATGACTTGTTTAAAATCAAAATTCTTATACATTTGAAATACTTTTTCAAGCTTAAATCAATATTCGATCTTCGAAACTTAGGGTTTTTCAACAAAAAACATTCTAAATTCATTTTCTTTCATTTTTCCAAAACACAACATTAACAGAACTTTAGATCTATGACAAGAACTTATAGATCTTCAACATTTTCAACCATATAAGTTGATTTCATTTGAAAACTCAAGTTTTAAATATAGAATTTTCATCAAAACAATAATCAATCTATGATTTCTTTACTTATTAATCATAAAATAGGATCTACCCACAAATCCACCATCAAACATTCCTTGTTCCTCCGGATTCACCATGATCCACCATTAAAACACCATTCTCCCATAACAAACAATCTCAAACATGTTATCTAACAACATTAATCAAAACATAATCAAAGTTAGGGTTTCAGGAACTTTTAAGCCTTTAATGGCTCCTTCCACTTCTTAAATAGATGGATGATAAACTTGATCACCATCTTCATCTTCGTCTTTAGTTCCTTAGGGTTTACCCACTTTCTTCTTTCTCTCTTTTCTAGCATTTCTCCTTTCTCTCTTTTTCTCCCTAATATTTCTATTAAGGAAAATTATACCAAAATGGCCAACTCTCTCTCTCTCTCTCTCTCTCTCTCTCTCTCTCTTCTCTTGTAATAATGTAGTATTATTACATACATATTTCTATATCTATACATTTAAGGGCAAAAGGGTCACCGTGCTCTAAAAATGAATTTTCCTAACTCTTTCCTTCCAAGGGAAATTTAGATATTAAACTTCACCTACCAAGGTTAGAATAATCATTAGGTTTTTGCTAGGAAATTTACTAGAAATTTTCTCCAGGACACCAAGGTCATTACATTAATTCATTAAGGGCAAAATAGGCACCAAGCTTACAAAATGAAGCTTTCTAGAAATTATCCTCTAAGGGTAACTTAGTCATTACTCCTCACCAACCAAGAATAAGATGGCCATTAGGTTAATATACAAACACGAAGGTCATTACTTATTTCTTCAAGGGCAAATTGTTCATCATCCATTTCTCCTTAACTTCTCATTTGCGGAAAGTTTTTCATAATCCTTTATTTTTTCTTTTTCCTTTCATTATATATATATATATATATATATATATATATATATATAGTCACCAACAAGTGGGTCCACCCCTTTCTTTCTCTTATATCCTAAACTTTTCATTTGTGAAAAGTTCCTAAACTTTCCATTTCTGAAAAGTTTCTAGCTCTATTTTGATCGGTCCATTCTAATTCACATGGATTGCCACATACCTAGTTAGATTGAAACTAGATTTTATTCTTATAACTAGGTTTTCTTTCGCTAGTTTGGCTTCTTGTAACTTAGTTAGCTTACCTAGTTCACTTTCAACCGGATTGACATAGTGACTAAGTTTTCTTCTCTAGTTCCATACCAACTAACATAGCTAGGTATTTAGTCAATTTTTGATTCTTGTATTTGTAAATAGTAAATAGCTCTTAATCCTTGTATAATCGCTATTCGTGAATGTGAAATTTTGAAAAAAAATAAAAAACGCTTTATGGGTGAATAGTGTTTTCCCCGTTATTTTTCTAGGAAAATAATTATTCTTTTACAATTCATTAACGCATATATTTCCTCACATAACACTTTGATTAGATAACATAAATCAATCTTTATTAATCACTTATGATCATATCTCAAGCTTTATAGAACTTCAGATCATTTTCTTCTTTCGTATTATATTCATATAATAGTTCTTATCACACTTGTATTGTTCCCGTATTCTACTTATATCTGTGAATATGTCTTCCTATATTCATACGTCGTATAAATACCTAGCTTATTATATACCTTAGTATACCTTTTAACCAATTCTAGGGTTTTAAACCTCATAACACATACCTCACATTTTAATCCCAAATACATAGATTATGTTTAAAATATTTAATTGACTCTTCACCATCATGTTCTTTAAAATAGGTTTTAGACTTCAATCTTTAAAATAATTTCATCATTGGAATCACTACAACCGTAACTTTCAAGTTCGGTTTACTTCTAAACACTTACAATATTTGTTTTTGAATAATCTCATCGAATTGCCTTATCTTTGGTACTATAATACATTTTATTTCATTTATTCTTTTTTAGCCTAAGTCTCATTTGACTTGTCTCAGCTCATTACTATATGTTCATGTTCAGGTATTATCAACTCTGTACTTCTTTCACTAGTATGCAAACTTTATTCTATATTAATCTACTTGGTTTTATTGACCTTATAACTTTGACTCATTATACTATCAGTCTATACACTTATATGCTACTATAGTCCTTAATCTTTGTCTTCATCGATTCAGACATATTACGTCCTACCTTCATCCTCGGAATTACCATTATCACCATTTGGTTCAAGTTAGGTACATTTCTAAACCCTTACAATATCTGTCTCTCCGAACAATCTCATCGATTTTCTTAACATAGGCATTGTTTTACAACACTGTCCTAGCCCCTTCGCGACAGGACTCTAATTCTTTTCCAGTGGTCGTGTATAACTTTACTAGGGTTATGTTTTATATCTTAACCTTTAATTTTCGCTCGAATCCTCGAAAGCTTAAAATTTTCCATAATCGACCATCCACCACTTCCTTATCCAAGGGTTAGCGTAACCTTAAATCACAATAATCAACTAAGACCATACTAATCAGTCTTATGAATTTTTGGGTCATTACATTTAATAAGAATATGAGAAATGAAGTCTAAGTGTTATAAATGGATTTTTATGTAAAGTTGATGAAAATTAAACTAAAAGGTGAAATTTTGAGTAATTAATGGTGAAAGGAGGTCAAATGAATAGGTTTTATGTTATTACACGTGTCTACGTTGATTTGGTAGTCAACAGATGAAAGTTAGAACGAAAATGCGATTCGAGCGATCGAAGTCGATCATTTCAACCTAAAAATGATTTTGACGGGAAAATCTCACCTCGTGAAAAATTAAGTTTTTTGAAAGGTCTAGACAAGTGTTATATGATGCATGTAAGCTAAATCAAGTGTCAAAATAAATGTTAAAAGTGAATGGCCAAAAATCACAAAGTTGACGAAAATGTTGAAAATTTTTCTAAGTATAAAAATGAGTTGAAATGCCCTTCTATGGGCTATTGCTTTGACAAATTTTAGAAGCCAAATGAGTCAAGTAGTATATTTTTAAAATACTAGGTAGTAATACCTAGCTATGGTTCAAATATGAGTTTAATTGGATGTAAGATGAAGGAGTTAAAAATCAACAAAGGTGATAATGGGTTTTTATACCTATTTATTTAATATTTTTAGGCTTAATTATTTGTTAGTTTTTTAAGTATTTTAATTGATTTTACATAATTTAATTAATTTTATGCATTATTATTATTTTTAGTATTTTTATATTATTTTTATTTATTTTATATTTTATTTTGTAGGAAAAATAAAGTGGAGTGGCAAAGTTGTAAATCTGCAGCTGTGAAGCGCAATTTCGTAAATATAGCATCAGGCCTGGCACGCAATGCACGCGGTAGGATTAGCAGAACAAGACAGACGACATCGTATAGAGCTGGGCGGAGCGGCAATACAGGACTTCGCGCAATGCGCGGGTTATGCTGACTTAAGCGATGACGTCACTAATGCGGTGATAGTCTGCTGACGTGGCGGAAGCGCGTTTGACTTTGGTCAAAGCGCGTAGGGGCTTGTTTGGGCAGCGCATTAATTATGGGAAACCAGATTATTCGCGCGATTTATTGCATTAATTTGATTCCAAATTGGATTTCTTTTCCACATTAACTTAGGATTATTATTGTACTCCTATAAATATACTATGTAGCTATTATATACAGTACTTTAACATAGATTAGAATATATTAACATAGAATAACAGATTATTAGAGTAATTTAGGAATAGTTTTAGGAACAAATATTCAACGCAAATGATTCAATAATTGAAGGCGGAGCTTGGGAATTGGAGATTGTGGTCCGAGTGACAGACGGATATCAACACAGATTTGATTTCTTTTCTTTCTCTTTTATTTTTGTAATTTTGAGATGTCGAATTATTTGTGGTTAATTAACTATTTAATTATGAACTAATATTTATTTGAGATTGCAATTGAACCCAATATGTAGTTTAATTTAATTTGTCTTAGTTTTAATTATTTGATCAATTGTTGGGTTGGTTGTTATATCTTGTGTGTGAATTATAATTGTCTGATCAACAATTATTTGATTTCTTAGATGGAATTGAAAGAGAAAATCTAGGAATAGATCTGAATATAATAGCGTGTGACTTACTATAGCATTATAAATTGGAGTAGATCTTTTTATTAATTATCGAAAGAGATTAGTAAATAGATAAGTGATCTCAGTTAACAATCCATATGATTAAGTAATTGAAATTAAGATGATGAGATTTAAATGAAGCATTGGGGGTTATTGTGATCTTAACTATTTTAATTTGATTTAATATTTTCATTAGTTTAATTTAGTTAGTAATTTTTATTAGTTTATTCTATAATTAAATTAATATTGTTTAAATAGAATTAATTTGATAATAAATTAGTGTTTGGTAATTATTATTATTTAATTCCCTGTGGGTTCGACACTCTACTTTATCACTTTATTACTTGTTGGCCGTGTATACTTGCACGCAAATATTTATATAGAAAATAACCCAACAAGTTTTTGGCGCCGTTGCCGGGGAATTAATTTAATAATTTTTACTAATATTAATTTTAGTCAAATTAGTTTTAATTTAAACTTGTATATTTTTATTTATTTAATTTTTATTTTATTTTATTTTTCTTTTCAGATACAATGGCTGGAATTAATTATCAATGGTATTTTGATAGGATGGATCCATCAAGTGCGGCAATACTTGAGCCATTGGTTAATCAAATTTCGGAGCTTGAAAGAAAAATTGACGCTCTTGGAAATCAATCCGTTCAGAATACTTATAATTAGCAGCCTAGTTACACCCAAGACTACTATCATCCGAGTTGGCAGGATCATCCGAGCAATTCATGGAATAACAATCAAGATCAATACTTTGCCCCAAGTTATTATCATCAGCCTAGTGTATGAATGTAATTTAAATAAATAGATTTATGAACTGTATTATGATTGAATGATGTGCTTTTAAGGATAAATGTTATGTTTTAACGAATGAGATCGCCATTAGCAAATGATGGATTTTCGTGGTTGTTACAGTTACCTTACAAAGATATATGTAAAGTTTCCAACTCAATTTAAAAAACAATATCCTTTTATTCGATATTTCAAAGTTTATTATAACTTACATCATTTTTTTACAATAAGTCATTCTAACTTAATATACAATCAACTAAGGAAAACAACAAATAATTGATTCCTATACGAACTTCAATTATGTGACGCTTCCAAATTCAGATACCTGTACCTCGAATCTGGTGCTTCATGATACAACAACTAAATACCGAATAATAGTAATATTTACATTGATGTTACATAAATATTTGTGTCCCAATCCTCACAACAATTACTAATACAAGATGCACTTAGATAAAAAGTTCTAATATAAGTCTTAATACAATACCAAAGAAAATCATTTATAACACTACACGAGGGCTACTAAGCAACCTTGCCTTTGCCCTTATCTTTTTCTAAGCCGATGTTTTGCTTAGCCTTAACTGTAATATTTAAGGAAAGTAAGAGTGAGTAACAAGTTTGCCCAACAAGTATATAACAATAAAATAAGTGTTCATGTATAATGTTTCATAATCATAAGGGATGTAACAATAATTAGTAACACATGAATTAAGAAATTGAATTATGAATAATGTATGTCTCAATAGCTCCAAATTTGATCGTTTCTATTATTGAAGAGTCACTATGGACCAAAGAAATTTAGTTAGAATCAAAGATTCAATATTTCTTAGTTAATGAATATTTTGTACTGAGAGGTCACTATGGACCGTTAACACATGTGAGAACTGATTGTATTTTACTGTCAATCCACAATATAAACGAAGTACAATAGGTGATCAGCCTAAAGTATCCTATGTTATGCATAACACTCAGACATACTGTTCGCGGTAGTGTCGATTCCCCGACATAAAGTAGTTGTTCGCTCAGCATAAGAGTCCACACCAAGACAATTGGTTTCAATAGCTTTCTCAAAGAAATATGATTAATTAACAATCAGTCTTATCATTAATCTAGCCGATACAAATGACATAGGCGAATTTCTCAACACAATTAGAAACATTTGATACGTTCAATATTCGCAACTAGAGTTCGAATAATCGTTCAAGAATATAGTGATGATTTAAAACATTTTTAGAATATATAATTTAATCTTCACTATACTGATAAACATAAATTATTCCATCAATTAATTGTACTTGTACGAATTTATAAAAGTACAAGTAAAAGTACTTGCCTGGATTGTCGACTCTATTCGACCTTGACTCCTTATCCTTTGAACAACCTATGTTCAACATATTCATCAAACGGTCAATCTCTATTAACTTTCACATAATGATTTAATCGATTTGACTCACTAGCTCTATACAACTAGGACTCACAAATTATTTTTATTATTCAATTATCACACATAAAATTATTTACTTTAACGTCATTGTCTCCCACTTCCTTTCATTAATCATCACAAATAAAATAATATTTAGTATTATTCTATTTGTTTCATTATCATTAATCATCATTTAATTATTCACACTTTAGGTTCATTGACTCACTCTATTTGTCTATGATTTATTATTATTCAATTATTTTTTTTCTTAAATTGCACTTTATTAATCCATAAATAAAATAAGTTAAGTTATTATTTTATTTGTTTAATTTTCAATTAGATTAACCTTTACTCCTATTTTAATTTAATTATACTTCGTTAATACACAATTAAAATGATTCTTAATGTTATTTTAATTGTTCATCCTTTATTAATTCACAATTAAAATATTTATTTCATATTACTTTAATTGTTTAAGTCTCTTTAATATTACTTTAATTATTCATACATTATTAATCCACAATTAAAATAATTTTTAATATTATTTTAATTGGTTAAAGTAATTAAAATAATTTTTAATATTATTTTAATTAACTCACAAATAAAATAATTTTTAATTATTATTTTATTTGTTTAATTTTAATTAACACACAAATAAAATAATTTTAATTATTATTTTATCTATTTAATATTATTTTATTTTATTTATTATTTTTATTATAAAAGTTTTTTTTTTTTGGATTGGGTCGAATTGGACCGGGTTAACCCACTGGTTTGACCAACACGGTCAACTGACTAAATGGCATAGCGCCCCAGTGCTGTCTTTGTACTGAGGGACAGTGCCCTAGCATTGTCTCCGATTATTTTAAAAATAAAGTCCCAGTGCCCCTGCGCTGGTAGGCAGAATGTTCTGTCCATTTTTTTTCTAGCTTTTGATTTTGTACCCTTTTTGATTCAACCTTCCATAACTTGTTCATTTTACATCTAAATAAGCTCAAATCAATTTTGTTATTTCACAAACTCATAACTCTATAATATTCCAATTTTTAAAAATATTTATCTAACCAAAATTATTGATTCTTCAAGCTAGGGTTTCATTTTGACATACTTTACAAGAAACTTCACTATAAATTCATTCTAACTCTATTTTTCTTCATTCCACTTGGAATATCTTCGTATTTCATAGATATACAATATACAATTTTTAGAACAATCAAATAGCTTAAATATTTGTTTTATTTATTTTTAAATCTCATGTTTTTACAAGCACACTTAGTGTTTTTATGTTCTCATGCATTCTTTTGGTTCATTTGAACATAAAACACTTATAAATGCATTCTAAGCACATAATCTCCTTCTCAATTCCTTTCTTAAACCTTCAGAATCCACCATGATTCCTACGCATAATTTCTCCCACAACCAATCATGCATTTCTACACTATTAACCATAAAATGCTATCCAAAGAAAACATTTAGAGTTAGAAATTATTTATACCTCATTGAAGCTCTTCTACTTCTAGAGATGAACCTTAGATAAGTCTCAACTTCTTCCTTCTTTGCTAGACCACACTTGAACCAATAATTTGCAAGAATTCCTCTAGGTTTTGTTATTTTTCTTTCAATTTCTCTCTATGCTAGCACTTGGTTAATTTTAAGCAAACCTTCAAGTATTATCAAGGAACTCCTATTTATAGGAGAATTCCTATACTCTCTACATTTCTACAAACATGTACAGATACATGTATTTATACTTTACCCACAAGGCATTAACCCATGGTAAAAGATAATTAGGTGAAAAGTTGACCTTAATTCCACATTTTAAGGGATTATATTAATGTCCATTGAGCTACTAGTTAAATTTAATTTGGGCCATGCACAATTTTCATATGGGCTAATTTATAATTCTAGCAACATTAATCATTTGGACCTTAATTCTTTAGCTTATTGAATGATGTCAGATTAATTATTTGACATTCATATTGGACTCAAATATTAATTCTCATTAATCCATGACATTCTTTAATCATTTCATAATTTAATTAATTAATTAATTCATTCATTCATTCATTCATTTCAATCATTATGCCACACAAGGCATGTTGCATAAGCTTAATTTAATTATAATTAAGTTCACCATCTTCATCAATTCAATTCTTACTTGTCACATAATTAATTTAATTTACTTGAATTATTAATTTCATAACACATGTAGACACATAAGCGCATATAATTATTTTAAAATAATTTTTTATTTTCATTAACATAAGTATTTACAAATTTCTTAGCTATTACAAATTATGTACTGTCATATTCATTCGAAAGTTCTTCCTGAATTGCAAATAAATATATTTGCAAGAATGAATAAGACTACTCAGCAAGTTTAACAGTTATCACATTACATGCTTCACATTCTTCCTTATAAGGATTCCGTCCCCGAAATCATATTTACCGAAATGTTTATGCTTAGTTTACTTCTAACCCCTTCCATAATCTCTATCGTCGAATAATTTCAAAGTACTGCTTTAACATATGTGTTACATTACCTATTTCTTCCATTTCCTCAATTAATTCTTATAGGTTTTACTTTTTAATCCTTTATCGTACTCGATTATATTCTTAGCATTATCTCTTTCTTTTAAATGACTACTTCTCTGTGACGCCCCCAAATTTGGGTCTGTAATATCCCGGATATTTAAATGAATTATAAATAAAATATTTAATATTTAATAAAGGTTGGAGTTTGATAACCTAGTAGTGGTAGATAAATAGATGTCCAAATTAAATTTAATGGACTAACTTAGATATGGTGATATCAAATTTTTGATAAGTTACCAAATAAAGTGATAATTCAATAAACTTGACTAATAGCAAGTCTAATTAAATTAAGAGAATTAATTAGTGGAGTTATGTAATTATGCGACGTGGTTGCGTGTAAATTAAATATGTATATATATATATATATATATATATATATATATATATATATATGCGTGCATATTTGGTAACATAATTTAATGGTTAATTAAATTGTGGTAAATAAATAGATTAATATTAAATTAATCTGAATTGAATTAAAAGGTTTATTGTGGAATTAATTTAGTTATTATATTGATTATACTCATTAATCAATATTTATGTAAATTATTGAAAAATTATTTGTGAGGAATAATTAGGTAATTTATATAATTATTAATTATATAAAATAGTTGAATTAATTAAGGGAGAGCAGTAATTATATATTTTGTACAATATTTAATTTCATATATATGTACATATATATATAAGGGATTAAATTAATTGAGTAATTTTAAATAGTAATTGAATATATTAAATGAATATATTCTATAATTATATAAATCATTGTAAATGATTTATGGGAGTGAGGAATTTAATTATACAATTTTTTTTGTGTAATATTAATTAAATAATTTAATAAATTATTTAAATAAGAAATTGAGTAAATATATTATTACTTTAATGTATTTTCGGGTAAATGGATTTATTTCCATAATTGATGAGAAATGAATTATGTGACGACCCCAAATCCGGGTTCCATAACCTCGAGTTTGGTTCTCACTATTCAACACATTACTAACAATTAAATACACACATTGCATTTAAATATCGCGGAATAATACATATTGGTTCCCTTACAAAAAGGTTACAATACCAGGGTCTATTAACCATAACATAAACAGTTCCTATCATAAGAAATTACAAAAGGTTTAACAACAGTAAACACAAATTTGAGCATCTAATTAGCATGCATAAACTAACTTAAGCTCTGGCCTTTCCTTTTCCCTTATCCTTCTTTGAGCAGTCAGGTCTATCTGAAAAATGGTTCATGATATAGCAAGAATGAGCAACTAGTTTGCTCAGCAAGTTAAGAACAATCATAGAGATTTAATATATCATGAATGAATGGGAATGCCATCAATGGTTTCATCAATAGATATAACAATTGTGAATGGAACAAGACTCAAATTTTAATAAACAGAATATTTGAATCTTAAAAATGCTGAGTGGTCACTAAGGACTCTGAACTAACGAGCGTATAATAGAGTTTCCTCTGACCCTTTGAGGAGTTTGGTTTTCAAGGGGAACAGCCTATTCAACCCGCTGTATATGCATTACATTTAGTCAACTGGCGCCAAAGTCGGTTTCCCGACATAAAATCCCCTAATTTAGGGTTGTTCAATTCTCAGACTTAATATAAGAAATCCGCACCCAACAATGATTTGGATAAGCTTTTAAAAGTATTCACGTTATTGAATTTATAAACGCAATGTCTAGATGAACTATTAGCTTTAGACATTTTTAATACAGTTCATGAATCAAGAACTAATAAGCTTCAAATGCACTAAGTGCGATTTTATAAACAATATGGATGTGGAATAATTTTAAATATTTAAACCACTTCAAACTTTGACAATAAATGCAAGTATAGAAACTTGTTCAACAATAATTGAGTAGGGTTAGAGAACTTGCCTCGCGTGTAGATTACAGCTTAACCAAATCAATTTAATTCTCTTTGAATAAACCTAACAATTTATCAAGTTGATCTTTAAATTAGTATCATAAATACATTCATATGATAACCTCTATACTTCTTATACCTCTAACACTTAGCCAAATAATCATATAGTTAAAGGTATATAAACACTTAGAGAATATTATCATTACTTGATAATATTTTAATCACATAAAATCTATATTAATTATTTAATATAGTTCATACACTTATTTAATATTATTAACAATTTAATAATATTTTATTAGTCTTATAATATTATTAATCATTTAATAATATTTTTTTACTTATGTAATATTATTGATCATTTAATAATATTTTATTCAATGTCTAATATTATTAATTATTTAATAATATTTTTTTACTTATGTAATATTATTAATCATTTAATAATATTTTATTATTTTATTAATATTATTAATCATTTAATAATATTTTATTCATTATCTAATATTATTAATCATTTAATAATATTTTATTCATCATGTAATATTATTAACTATTTAATAATATTTTATTACTTTATTAATATTATTAATCATTTAATAATATTTTATTTATTATCTAATATTATTAATCATTTAATAATATTTTATTCATTTACTAATATTATTACATATTTCATAATATTTAATTGACTTAATAATATTATTATCCATGTAGCAATATTTAATCATTTATCAATGTTAAAATTATTTAATAACCTTTTAATCACATATTAATATTATTTACTACTTAATAATATTTTGTTACAAACAATACCAATGGATAACGTTTTAATTGTGTTAAAGTTAGCCTTTATTATAAACATTTAGCTACCAATTAGTTACTAATAAACTCCATATATTGGTTTAATATTCAAACACATTCATTTTATACCTAGTTCAACTTAAATTTCCACAAAACAATTCGACCCGGACCGACCCAACCCAATCCGGACAAGAAAACAACACAAAAAAAAATCTGTGGGAGTGGCGAGGCCGCCCCGTAATGTGGCGCAGCCGCCCCACTCATGCAGCAAAATTACACAGTTTGGACTGCTCGACCCTCCGACGCTCCGACAGCCATAACTTCTTCATTTTAAAATATTTTGGAGTGATTCTTGAGTCAATTCTCATTCGCATTTCCCCCTCTACAATTTCTCTTTAGTACACAAATCCAAATTCCAACCGGAACTAGACCCAAAATGGCTAACAAAGACAGAGTGAAAACTAGCTTCACAAATCCTTGGTTTTATTGGTTCAAACTTGAATAAAATGTGATCTATATGTCCAAATGACACAAACTCAGTTTTGTTAGCCTTCTAACTTCTTGTTTTATAATATTTCATGGTTCAACCACACTTTTGAAAATGTTTGACTCGAAATTTCAAGATCGAACCACCTAGGGCTCAAAAACGACATCTTGTGCGGTAAACGCTATAACTTCTTTGTTATTCAATATTTTTGAAAGGTTCAAAAAGGGTTTCTCTTTAAAACTCATAGATCTATCTTTCTAGCCATAAAAATCAAATTTTCAAATTTTTACATTTTAAAATACAACATTAAACATAACATGTATCATTAGGGTTTACAGGTAAAACGTGTTATGAGTATTTCTACAACTTTTATGCATCTCTCACATACCAAATCATGTTATAAGCACATAGAGCTATGAATATACATATATTACATAGTTAAATACATCTAGACCATCAAAAAGAGTTTTGATCGGTTAAAAATAGATTTTAACCGTTCAAAAGCTATCTAGACTACAAAAATTGAATTTAAGAAGATTAGAGCACTTTTAAACCTTTGAGTTTTGAATGCTCTCTTCCTCTTGGCAATGAACTTCACTAGTGACTCCACCTTGGCTACTAGATGCACTCCTAGTGTATTCCTTCTCAATCTCTCTCTTGCTCTCTATTTTTCTCTCTCTAGGAAATGAACAAACTCTCTAACATTTACTCAAGGCTCTTATTTATAGCCAAAGGTTATCATCCAAATTGTATACATATACAATCTATATCTCTACTAAATCACCAATCTCATCTTATCTCTTATCTCCACTTAGCTAAATTTTAGGAATTTTCCTTACATAAAGGACTTGAGTTGGTAGGAGTTGGTAGCTTGCTCAACCACTCTCAAAATCAAGCAATAATAAAATTTGACATCCATCCAAGGGAGTCCCCCTTCAATCTCAACAAAATGGCCTTTTTCAAGTTTTTTTTCCTTTAATTTTTCTACTTTAATTATACATATATACATCTATATATGTATATTCATATATGTAACAATTTTGACCAATTTTGACTTCTTACTGGGCTTTACTTTGGACTCTAGGATTAAATATATTGGGCTCTTCCATTCAATTGGTTTGGGCTCAATTTAATTATTACATTGGACTAACATTTAATATATTATGTTACCTTTAATTAAAATAAGCATTGAGCTTGTTTAATTAATTACATGGACTGGTAATTAAATTAATTACATGGGCTACTAGGTTAATATCTTTGACCTAGTTTATCAACTCATTTGGATTTAAAATATAGTCCAATTAGATTTGCTTTAATTAATTATACACCTTGCTTTAATTCTTTAAATAAATATACGCATACACAAGTACATTTATTTAATTATCTAAAGTACAATTAATTAGTACAAAAAGTTTAAATTCATTGCTAAATATTTATTAAGTATATTTACAATGACTAATAAAATTCGTGGTCATTACATTCTCCCCCCTTATAAGAATTCCGTCCCCGGAATTACAAATTTAAACTACTCAAAAAGATTCGGGTAGTTAGCCCTCATCTTTTCTTCAAGCTCCCACGTAGCTTCCTCAGCGTTGTGGTTCCTCCAAAGGATTTTGACAGAATGTATAACCTTATTCCGTAATTTCTGCTCTTTCCTATCTAGTATCTGGGCAGGAATTTCCTCGTACGATAAGTCTTTATCGACTTGTATTGGCTCATAGGATATGACATGCTTGTAGTCTGGTTTGTATGGTCGCAACACTGACACGTGAAACACATTGTGAATATGCTCCAGTTCAGGAGGTAAAGCTACCTCGTACGCCACTTCACCCACTCTCTTTAATATCTCGAACGGTCCTATGAACCTTGGACTCAGTTTTCCCTTCTTCCCAAATCTGATCTTCCCTTTCCAGGGAGATACCTTCATGAACACAAAACTCCCCACTTCGAAGTCTCGTTTCTGTCGATGTAAATCGACGTATTTCTTCTGACGATCTTGAGCTGCTACTAGTCGAGCTCTTATTACCTTGATAATTTCTACCGTCTGTTGAACCAATTCTGGCCCCAACAGTCGGCGTTCTCCTACTTCATCCCAACATAGAGGTATTCTGCATTTTTTGCCATATAACGCTTCGTAAGGCGGCATGCCTATGCTCGCATGATAACTGTTGTTGTATGCAAACTCAACTAGTCGCAGATGGGTTTCCCAACTGCCCTTGAAATCCATCACGCAGGCCCTGAGCATATCTTCCAATGTCTGAATTGTTCTCTCACTTTGCCCATCGGTTTGCGGATGATATGCTGTACTCATTCTTAACTGTGTTCTCAATCTCTCCTGAAGACTTCTCCAAAACTTTAACGTGAAGCGCGGATCTCTGTCTGACACAATCGATACCGGCACCCCATGTCTTGAAACTATCTCTTTGATGTACAATTTGGCCAACTGATCCAAACTGAACCTAATCTTGATCGGCAAAAAGTGCGCCAACTTTGTTAGCCGATCCACAATCACCCAAATTGCGTCATATCCCTTCTGTGTTGCTGGAAGTCCTACCACAAAATCCATTGTTATATGCTCCCATTTTCACTCAGGAATTTCTAACGGCTGTAACAATCCACTTGGTCTCTGATGCTCGGCCTTTACCCTTTGACAAGTTAGGCATCGGCTGACACATTTTGCAACCTCCCTCTTTAAATTCGGCCACCAAAAATGCTGACGTAGATCTTGATATATTTTCATACTTCCCGGATGTATCGAGTATCTCGTACTGTGGGCCTCTTGCAAAATTTCCTCTCGTAATTCAAGCACTAGCGGTACCCAAACACGATTTTCAAATCTCAACAATCCCATGCTATCAATTTTAAACTTGACCTCTTCCCCATCGGCCATTCTCTCCCTTATTCTGACACATTCTCCATCCTTGTCTTGAGCCTCTTTTACCCTATCTAACAAGGTTGGGCTCGTCTCCACTTCTATTGACTCATTTGGATTTTTCACCTCAAACTCCATTCGAGCCATCTCTTGAACCAATTGTTCCTGGCCTGTCAATATGAACAATTTCTCCCGACTCTTTCTACTTAGAACATCTGTTACTACGTTGGCCTTGCCGGGATGGTATAGAATTTCACAATCATAGTCTTTGATCAATTCCAACCATCTCTGTTGCCTCATATTCAACTCCTTCTGTGTGAAGATATATTTCAAACTCTTATGGTCTGTGAATATCTCACATTTCTCTCCATACAAATAATGCCTCCAAATTTTAAGGGCAAACACTACCGCCGCCAACTCCAAGTCGTGGGTAGGGTATCCCTTCTCATAATCGTTTAATTGTCTGGACGCATACGCAACGACTTTGCCGTTTTGCATAAGCACACAACCAAGTCCCTTGTGCGATGCATCACTGTAGACCGTAAAACCTCCCGTATCGTCCGGTAAAGTCAATACAGGTGCTTCACTAAGTCTTTTCTTTAACTCCTGAAAACTTTCCTCACACTTCTCCGTCCATACATATTTCACCGTCTTTCTCGTTAAGTTAGTCAACGGTGTTGCTATCTTTGAAAAATCCAGAATGAATCTCCGATAGTAACCCGCTAACCCTAAGAAACTTCTTACCTCTGTCGGCGTCCTTGGTTGTTCCCAATTCATCACTGATTCAACCTTCGCTGGATCAACTGAAACTCCCTCCTTGTCAATTACATGACCTAAAAATTGAACTCTCTCCAACCAGAATTCACACTTTGCAAACTTAGCGTACAACTGTTCCTTCCGTAAAATCTCCAACACCAATCTTAGGTGTTCAGCATGCTCCTCCTCCGTTTTAGAATAAACCAAAATATCGTCAATGAACACGACTACAAATTTATCCAAGTATTGCTTGAATATTCTGTTCATCATGTCCACAAATGCGGCTGGCGCATTCTTTAGTCCAAACAACATCACCAGAAACTCATAGTGCCCGTATCGAGTTCTGAATGCCGTCTTGGGTATGTCTTCCTTCCTGACTTTCAACTGGTGATAACCAGTCCTTAAGTCAATCTTTGAAAAGTACTTCGCCCCTTTCAATTGATCAAAAAGATCGTCAATTCGTGGCAACGGGTACTTGTTCTTAATTGTTACTTTATTCAGCTCCCTGTAATCCATACACAGTCTCATCGATCCATCCTTCTTCTTTACAAACAGCACCGGTGCTCCCCATGGAGAAACACTTGGCTGAATGTACTTATTATCCAACAACTCCTGCAATTGCACCATCAACTCTTTTATTTCTACCGGAGTCATTCTATACGGTGCCTGTGATATCAGCGTTTTCCCCGGTACTAAATCAATCGCAAATTCTATTTCTCTGTCCGGCGATAAGCCTGGCAGTACATCTGGAAAAACATCCATAAACTTCCTAACTACTGGTATTTGCTCCATCTCGGGACTCACCACTTGTGTATCAACCACATGAGCCAAATACCCTACACAACCTTTCTTCAATAATTTCTCGGCTTGCATCATCGTCAGACAAGAAGACTGTCTTGACGATTTGCTGCCATAAAATAAGACCTTAGACTTATTCGGTGTCTTAAGATGTACGCACTTCTTCTGACAATCAATTATCGCCCCGTGGTTAAACAACCAATCCATCCCAAGTATTACATCGAATTCCCCCAGACATATTGGAATTAGATTCACATTTAACTTCTGACCCCTGATTTCAGCACAACAATTTCTATGTATGTACTCTACCGGAATTACTTCTTTATTAGCAACTTCTATGTTCATTGAGTTTTCTAGTTTGTCTCTAGGCAATTCTAACCGTCTAGCGAAATCATCAGACACAAATGAACAGGTAGCACCCGAATCAAACAATACATATGCATTTATATTATTGATCGGAATAATACCTGACACCACGTCTTTTGACCCCACAGCATCTTGCACCGTCATATTGAATGTCTGGGCTATCAGCTTGTTCTGTGGTACCGGTCCCCCGAGAGCCAATTTGCTGTTATTGCCCTTGTAGCCGCTACCCCTGTCATTCTTCTTTTTAGGGCAATCTTTTATCATGTGGTCAGATGCTCCGCAAGAAAAGCATCTCACTTTCTTTGGGAGGGGACAATTTGGAGAAATATGTCCCACATGACCGCAGTTATAGCATGTATTCTTCCCTTTCATGCACTCCCCGAAATGGTTCTTCCCACAA
Organism: Hedera helix; assembly: GCA_947179155.2. NCBI lineage: Eukaryota > Viridiplantae > Streptophyta > Magnoliopsida > Apiales > Araliaceae > Hedera > Hedera helix. The sequence goes on from OX359270.1 coordinate 19,635,967, forward strand.
ATATTACACGCCGTCTTCTTCTGGGTATTTCCTTGTTGATTCCCCGAGCTCTTGTCATTGTTGCCGTCCCATTTACGCTTGTTGCTATTATTATTGCCTCCACTGTTGCTGTTCTTGCTTCTCCCTTCATTTCTCTTCTTATTTCTCTCTTGGTTGTACTTGGTTAACGCGTCGCTTCCTCCTTCAGCAATGATTGACTTCTCTAGCAAAGTTGAGAACGAGTCAATCTGCAGTACCGCTACCTTGTTGAATATCCAAGGTCTCAATCCATTCTCGAACCTTCTGGCCTTGCGTTCCTCCGTGTCCACTTGATGTGGAACGAACCTGGCCAGCTCATTAAATTTTGCCGTGTACTCCGGTACTGACATGTTCTCCTGCTTTAGTTCTAGAAACTTTACCTCCATCCTACTTTTCATACTCTTCGGAAAATAATTCTCATCGAATATTTCCTTGAATCTTGTCCATGGCACCACACCATCGCCAGCCCTATTCTGATTGGCCTCCCACCAGAAATTGGCTTCTCCCTTCATCATGTAGGTAGCAAAAATCGTCTTTTGCTCCTCAGCCACTCTAGAGATAACAAATGCTTTCTCTATTTCCTTTACCCATGACTGGGCTTCTATCGGGTCCGACGTTCCCCTAAACTCTGGCGGTCCTACCGCTTTAAAGTCTTTGAAATTCGCCAACTGATTTGGTGGTGGTGGCGGATTTGCTACTACTGGGTGGCGGTTTTGCATTGCCTCAGCTAGCATGTCGACGAAGTTTTACATTGGGTCTACGTTGTGTCCCCCCTCGTCGTTGTTAATTGACTCTTCTACCCCTAGTTCCTTGGTGATTGTCTACGTGGCGGCATTTTCTGTTATAAACAAAAATTACATTATTATACTGGTTTCATCTTTTTCATTTCCTTATTTTGTATCTTAGGCAATATTTAGCTAAAATACAAATAATTATTTCAACACACATACAAACATAAATTTGACTGCATTTATATTCATATGCTAAAACAGTAGTGCATAGCACTTTACATCGAAAGCATACTGCTATAAATGCTTCTATCCCTGAGAAGCTACAAAAGATGGGATCTTACATATCCTACAACTTCCTAGAGTTGGGATTTAGTGACATATTAACCCTCTAATAAAACAAAAGTTGGGTTCTACTGCATCTATTTACATACGAAATTAGAAAACAACTACCACTACTGAATGCGCATCCCTCTACGGATCGCGTCATCATACTCCTCATCCCCGATGGCCATTACCACACTCCTGCTAATGGTGTGCATAGACTGACCCTCCTTAGCTGGGTAGTAGTGCACCCTGCTCTGAAGTCTACCATATGAAGATCGGTAGACGTAGCTAAGTCTATCCGTCCTCACCCGCTTCTCGCGGATCTTCTCATCTAGCTCAATCATCTGACCATGAGCGGCATCCCGCTGCGTCTCCATCTCCATACGATCCTCTATCGTCTCCTGCCAGTGTGCACGGATGGCGGCCTTCTCTGCCTGAACCTGCTGAACCTTCAGCTCAGCCTCGGCTAACCTAGTCTCAGCTACTGCTAACTTAGCCTGCAGCTCCACATCCTGATCTACCAGCTGACGTGTTAGCACTGCAAAGTGCTCCACCGAATCCTCATACTCCTGTACCTAATCCTCCAGTCCTACGATCCTCTCCTTCAGCTCTGTGTTCTTGCCAGAGAACTGGTAAGCCGCATCCCTATACAGATCCTCCATGTGCTGGTGGGTCATATTCTGCTCCTCTAAATGCCGGACCCTTGCCTCCAGCTCCTCGTTCCTAGTGGTCAGTCCCTCTATGATGTCAGCGGCAGTGGTGCCCATGCCATCAGCTGACTCCTCCTCCTCAGACTCCTCCGACTCTGCCTCATCCTCATTGTAAGGCCTCATGACTCCGCACCAGACGAGCTCCACATGACACCCCCTCCTCAGGATCTGACTCTGTCTCCTCTACAGGGGCAGCCACCAGCGGCTGTGCAGTATCCATATGGATATCAATATAGTCCTCCTCAGCAGTGCGACTTGACTGTCCGATCTCTGCCATCCTATATCATAAAAATAACACACGTTAGTACAGCAATAAAATATATTCATTGATGAAATGAAATGATATTTTATCATGTACATCTCGGCTCGATGGATTTTCTCAATCCATCTCCAAAAATACACAACATGATGAATCTCCCCGATTCATCTCCTAACGCACTCGATATGAGTTTAATACTAAGGTTATAACTTAGGTTTCGCAAATCCTAACGTTTCTAACCTACAACTCTGATACCAACCTGTGACGACCCCAAATCCGGGTTCCATAACCTCGAGTTTGGTTCTCACTATTCAACACATTACTAACAATTAAATACACACATTGCATTTAAATATCGCGGAATAATACATATTGGTTCCCTTACAAAAAGGTTACAATACCAGGGTCTATTAACCTTAACATAAACAGTTCCTATCATAAGGAATTACAAAAGGTTTAACAACAGTAAACACAAATTTAAGCATCTAATTAGCATGCATAAACTAACTTAAGCTCTGGCCTTTCCTTTTCCCTTATCCTTCTTTGAGCAGTCAGGTCTATCTGAAAAATGGTTCATGATATAGCAAGAATGAGCAACTAGTTTGCTCAGCAAGTTAAGAACAATCATAGAGATTTAATATATCATGAATGAATGGGAATGCCATCAATGGTTTCATCAATAGATATAACAATTGTGAATGGAACAAGACTCAAATTTTAATAAACAAAATATTTGAATCTTAAAAATGCTGAGTGGTCACTAAGGACTCTGAACTAACGAGCGTATAATAGAGTTTCCTCTGACCCTTTGAGGAGTTTGGTTTTCAAGGGGAACAGCCTATTCAACCCGCTGTATATGCATTACATTTAGTCAACTGGCGCCAAAGTCGGTTTCCCGACATAAAATCCCCTAATTTAGGGTTGTTCAATTCTCAGACTTAATATAAGAAATCCGCACCCAACAATGATTTGGATAAGCTTTTAAAAGTATTCACGTTATTGAATTTATAAACGCAATGTCTAGATGAACTATTAGCTTTAGACATTTTTAATACAGTTCATGAATCAAGAACTAATAAGCTTCAAATGCACTAAGTGCGATTTTATAAACAATATGGATGTGGAATAATTTTAAATAATTAAACCACTTCAAGCTTTGACAATAAATACAAGTATAGAAACTTGTTCAACAATAATTGAGTAAGGTTAGAGAACTTGCCTCGCGTGTAGATTACAGCTTAACCAAATCAATTTAATTCTCTCTGAATAAACCTAACAATTTATCAAGTTGATCTTTAAATTAGTATCATAAATACATTCATATGATAACCTCTATACTTCTTATACCTCTAACACTTAGCCAAATAATCATATAGTTAAAGGTATATAAACACTTAGAGAATATTATCATTACTTGATAATATTTTAATCACATAAAATCTATATTAATTATTTAATATAGTTCATACACTTATCTAATATTATTAACAATTTAATAATATTTTATTAGTCTTATAATATTATTAATCATTTAATAATATTTTATTACATTATTAATATTATTGATCATTTAATAATATTTTATTCAATGTCTAATATTATTAATTATTTAATAATATTTTTTTACTTATGTAATATTATTAATCATTTAATAATATTTTATTATTTTATTAATATTATTAATCATTTAATAATATTTTATTCATTATCTAATATTATTAATCATTTAATAATATTTTATTCATCATGTAATATTATTAACCATTTAATAATATTTTATTACTTTATTAATATTATTAATCATTTAATAATATTTTATTCATTTACTAATATTATTACATATTTCATAATATTTAATTGACTTATTAATATTATTATCCATGTAGCAATATTTAATCATTTATCAATGTTAAAATTATTTAATAACCTTTTAATCACATATTAATATTATTTACTACTTAATAATATTTGTTACAAACAATACCAATGGATAACGTTTTAATTGTGTTAAAGTTAGCCTTTATTATAAACATTTAGCTACCAATTAGTTACTAATAAACTCCATATATTGGTTTAATATTCAAACACATTCATTTTATACCTAGTTCAACTTAAATTTCCACAAAACAATTCGACCCGGACCGACCCAACCCAATCCGGACAAGAAAACAACACAAAAAAAAATCTGTGGGAGTGGCGAGGCCGCCCCGTAATGTGGCGCAGCCGCCCCACTCATGCAGCAAAATTACACAGTTTGGACTGCTCGACCCTCCGACAGCCATAAATTCTTCATTTTAAAATATTTTAGAGTGATTCTTGAGTCAATTCTCATTCGCATTTCCCCCTCTACAATTTCTCTTTAGTATACAAATCCAAATTCCAACCGGAACTAGACCCAAAATGGCTCACAAAGACAGAGTGAAAACTAGCTTCACAAATCCTTGGTTTTATTGGTTCAAACTTGAATAAAATGTGATCTATATGTCCAAATGACACAAACTCAGTTTTGTTAGCCTTCTAACTTCTTTTTTTATAATATTTCATGGTTCAACCACACTTTTGAAAATGTTTGACACGAAATTTCAAGATCGAACCACCTAGGGCTCAAAAACGACATCCTGTGCGGTAAACGCTATAACTTCTTTCTTATTCAATATTTTTGAAATGTTCAAAAAGGGTTTCTCTTTAAAACTCATAGATCTATCTTTCTAGCCATAAAAATCAAATTTCCAAATTGTACATTTTAAAATACAACATTAAACATAACATGTATCATTAGGGTTACAGGTAAAACGTGTTATGAGTATTTCTACAACTTTTATGCATCTCTCACATACCAAATCATGTTATAAACACATAGAGCTATGAATATACATATATTACATAGTTAAATACATCTAGACCATCAAAAAGAGTTTTGATCGGTTAGAAATAGATTTTAACCGTTCAAAAGCTATCTAGACTACAAAAATTGAATTTAAGAAGATTAGAGCACTTTTAAACCTTTGAGTTTTGAATGCTCTCTTTCTCTTGGCTATGAACTTCACTAGTGACTCCACCTTGGCTACTAGATGCACTCCTAGTGTATTCCTTCTCAATCTCTCTCTTGCTCTCTATTTTTCTCTCTCTAGGAAATGAACAAACTCTCTAACATTTACTCAAGGCTCTTATTTATAGCCAAAGGTTATCATCCAAATTGTATACATATACAATCTATATCTCTACTAAATCACCAATCTCATCTTATCTCTTATCTCCACTTAGCTAAATTTTAGGGATTTTCCTTACATAAAGGACTTGAGTTGGTAGGAGTTGGTAGCTTGCTCAACCACTCTCAAAATCAAGCAATAATAAAATTTGACATCCATCCAAGTGAGTCCCCCTTCAATCTCAACAAAATGGCCTTTTTCAAGTTTTTTTTCCTTTAATTTTTCTACTTTAATTATACATATATACATCTATATATGTATATTCATATATGTAACAATTTTGACCAATTTTGACTTCTTACTGGGCTCTACTTTGGACTCTAGGATTAAATATATTGGGCTCTTCCATTCAATTGGTTTGGGCTCAATTTAATTATTACATTGGACTAACATTTAATATATTATGTTACCTTTAATTAAAATAAGCATTGTGCTTGTTTAATTAATTACATGGACTGGTAATTAAATTAATTACATGGGCTACTAGGTTAATATCTTTGACCTAGTTTATCAACTCATTTGGATTTAAAATATAGTCCAATTAGATTTGCTTTAATTAATTATACACCTTGCTTTAATTCTTTAAATAAATATACGCATACACAAGTACATTTATTTAATTATCTAAAGTACAATTAATTAGTACAAAAAATTTAAATTTATTGCTAAATATTTATTAAGTATATTTACAATGACTAATAAAATTCGTGGTCATTACAAATTATTTAATGTAAATGTATTAAATAATTTAATTTATAACCTAAATAATATATATTGTATTTATTTTAATTTCATAATTTATTGTGAAATTGTTTTCGAAGTAAAGTAATGTGTATAAATAATATATATATATATATATATATATATATAGATTATATATATTATTATTAGTGAACAAACTCTAAAGTTTTAATATCAAAATAATTGATAAGTTGTCATTAATTAAATATTCAATTAAATTGAATATAATGAGTGAATTAAATTTTATAAATTAATTAATATGATAATTAATTAATGTAAATAATGTAAAATATTAATAATAATATTTATTAGTCCATTTAATAATTTAATACTAATGGGTTAGTGTATTTAATTATTTATTCAATCTAATTATTTATTTAATCATGGATTGAATAATTAATGTGTAAATTATTAAATTAGCCCAACATGGATCAATTAGTAGCCCAAGTGAAGAATAATAAAATTTGACAAACTAGTAGCCCAAACAATTTAATAGGAGCCCAATTGGTATTTTAAATAAAGCCCAAAGCTTAAGTCCATTTGGGAATTTAATTATGTAAATGATTATTCATTTTAAAAGTGAGCAAGTGACAATTATTATGGGGCAAAAAGTTGCATCAGCCGTGTGTGTGCTAGGAGAGAGAGGATTGATTGATTTTTATCTTATTTTATTTTTCCTTTATTTAATTAAGGTTGCTTGTATGGTTTTTTCTATTTCATGGACCATACCTCTTTTCACCAACTTAAGTCCTTAGCCTAAATTTATTGCACAAGTCTCCAACTACCTTCATGATGGAAATTTTACTAGATATAGATTTTATATCTATCCAAAATTTTAAATATACTTACAATTTAGGAATTTTTGGTAGTCATTTCTTCTTCTTCCACTTTTCAAGTTAGAGAGAGTTGAGAGAAATAGCTTGTGAGAGAAAATATTTGAGAGCAAGGATAAGGAAGGAGAAGGAGTTCTTGGTTCATGTCTTCAAGTTTCACAACCTATTTTGGAAGAAAAATGAAATTAGCCATTAAAACAAGGTAATGGTTATTTTAAATCCACCTTTGTTTTAAAGTAATTAAACCATCATGTTGGTATAAATATGCTAATATAGTTAGTAATGTGTATTAGTAATATTTATGTCATGCTTGAGTTTAATATGCTTGGTTTGTATTTTGGTATAATTTATATGCTAAAAATATGTGTTTGGTGATGTTAAATCAAGTCTCAAAATAATGACCAAAAATAATTTTTATAATACCTAAATTTAATGTTCTAATATTATAGAACATTAAATCACGAGAAAAACAAAGTTTGGATAACTCAAAATGGAGTTATACACAAAACGTTATGATTTGTAGTAATTTATGTGATATAATAATTTTTATGAAAAAATGGTATTAAATCATGGAAAATTAAATTTTCATATTATAAATTGATATTAAGTGATTGGTATTTTTTTTGGATTTTTATTGAGGAGTTAAAGATTTCTTGAAGTTATAATTTTAATTAAAGTATGCACTGTTCACAAGCTGTTGAAAGAGAAAAAAAAAAAAAAAAAGGGTGGCCGCGCAATGCGCGCCAGCCATTTATTTCAGCCGCCGCAGAGCCAAACGACGCCGTTTGACGTATAAAAAAAATAACCCGCGCGCAATGCGCGGAAGCCGTTTTCGGTTATTCAAAACGGTATCGTTTTGGGCCGTTTCTTTTGGTACGCGCACAATGTGTGATAATAAATTTTCGGCGAAATTACCAGATTGCCCCTCCGTCCGGTTTTTTAGGTTATTTACAATTTTGCCATTCTGGATAATTTAAATATTTAAAAATTAATTTAAAATTATAACAAAAATAATAATAATACAAAAATGATATTGGGGAGGATATTTTTCATTAAGTTTAATATTTAAATATTTTAAATATTAATCTAGTTAGCTAAATTTATGGTTAAGTTAAATAAATAAAGATTTCATTAATTATTTATTATTTAAAATGTTAATAATAAATAAAAGTGATAAATTAGAAATTATTATTTAATTCCTATTAAATAATAATAAAGGAGAGATAAATTTATAAATTAATTATTTATTATTTAAATATTATTAAATAATAAATAAGAATAATTAAGTAATTAATTATTATTTAATTAACATTAAATAATGATTAATGGAAATTAAGTTATTAGTTTCATAATTATTTAATTTAAATAATAAATAAGGATAAATAAATTGATTATTATTTAACCTTAAATAATAATTAAAATTAATTGAATAATTAATTATTATTTAACTGACATTAAATAATAATTAAAGAGGATTAAAATTAGTAAACTATTATTTAATTTCCTTAAATTAAATAATAAGTGAGGTTAATTACTTGGTTATGTATTAGTTGATTAATATTAAATTAAAGAAGGGTAAAATTGAATCAATAATTATTTATTATTTAATTATTATTAAATAATAAGTAAGTATAATTAGTTATTATTTATTTTAAGTAATAACTAAAGATAATGAATTAATTTTTATTTAATCAAGATTAAATAGTAATTAAATAGAGATTGAGTTAATAAATAATTTGAATTTAATTATGCTTCAATTAAACAATTGTAATAAGTTGTTTAAGGGTTTAATAAGTGTCCAACACTTAAGAAAATTATTTTCCAACTGATTAAATTATTAACCTAATATGATTGAGGGTCTATAAGGTTAATAATATTGTTTTGACTAATGTATATCATGTGTTAGTACTTATGTGGTAGATAAGTTCCTTAGTAAGCGTATAGTTGTGCAAATACGTCGTACTAATTATTAGACCAACTTTATTAATGTTAGGTCTTTCAAAGCCAGTTAGTTAAAGCTAAACATTTATTGTAACTGAGCAGACAGACAAGTTTCCTAAACCCTACTCAATTTATGTTCGAGCATGATATATTATTTTATTGTTCAAGTTCCTAACTCAAACTCAAGTTATTATGTTTCAAGCATGCTAGCGGTTTAATTCTGTATAATTATTCCACCTCTTTAAATTGTTGATTCGCACATAGTGCTTGTTGCATGTGTTCATCAGGTATGAAAGGCTGATCACATTCATTACCATAAGGTTCAGTTAAATTTGTTCATGGTCATTATTGACACTCAACATTAATTAATTCAGTCATTCAATTATTGAAATTATGATTCGTACTCTTTCACAATTATTATATTGTTGAAAATCCAAAAGCTTATTCTTTCTTTCAATCATGATATATCGTTATTGTATTTAAACTTGCTGAGCAAAGTCGTTGCTCACTCTTGCTATATCATGATAACAAATTTCAGAATAATACGAATGTCCGAGGAGAGACGGTGACAGAAGCAAAAGTCAAGATTATAGTATTATGCATGATAACTAAATTGTTATATGATGTAAGTAATTGTGTAAACCTTTTTATGAATCTAAAGGTATATATGTAGTTAAGGTTAGAAGCCTTGGGAAATGTTGTAGAATAAACAAATTTATGTTTATATATTCCGCATTAGTGGTAGAACATGTATGAAGATGATGTATCGTGACGTACCAAGTCTAGGGTTCAAGGAACCCGGATTTGGGGGCGTTACAGGGTCCATTGAACTCGGGTTCAGTGCTTCACGATATAACATAAACATCATTTCTTACTACCCATACATTATGCTAAAAATAAATAAATACAAATAACTTAACGTTCATACAATAAGCCTAGGTTTCTAACCTTTAGATACATCACTCAAAATCCAAAGGATTTATATAACAAATTAAATAAATACATAAACAACGATAATCTTCCAATTTTCCTTTCCCCTTATCCTTGATAGAACCTTCAACCACTTCGTTCTTAGCTGCAAATGTTTATTTTAAAAGCAAGGGTGAGCAACAAATTTGTTCAGTAAGTTTTTTTTAAAAAATCGCTCAAAGAAAAACATATCAAGAATAATAGAACTTAGCTTTAAAGAACTTCAACAATGTAAAATAATTGTGAAGTAACATGAATACACAAAAATAACAATTAACCATTTGATTATAAAACACAATTTTCACTACTAAGGGTTACTAAACCATGAACATACGTTTTCAGTATTAACAACACCCAAGGATATTAAAACTGTAATTACGTTTTGAATATTTACATCCATATCCATTGCAATATCCAAAGATATGTACTATATGTCATTATTTTATCATACGTATATATTATGCACAACATAACCACCTGCAATACGTTTCGAGTTTATACCCACAAATATATATATATATATATATATATATATATATATATATATATATATATATAGAGAGAGAGAGAGAGAGAGAGAGAGAGAGTCCGACTCTTCAATGGACTTGTTCATTCTTTGCTATAGCATAGAAAGCCGACGCCATAACTATGGCTACGGTTCTTACTGTCACTATAACTCAAAAACGTCGGTTTTCTATGATTTAGCGACGGACGAACTGTCGCTATAGCCAGTTCATTTTTGGTTCGTTTTTCTTGGTTCGCTGGAGCGATTTTAGATTATATATATATATATATATATATATATATATATATATATATATATATATATACAGTCTTCATTCTTCCTACTATGAAAGTTATTCATCACATCATTTACAATTGGATTCCATACCACAACAATATGGTTTGGACTAGCTTCAAAAGAATTTATGATTTCAATAATTTGCAATACGATTAGTCTAGCTGGTTCAAATAGCTTAGACTTTCATTTTCAACACAGTTTATGCAATATAAAAGTTTTAAAGGCTTAACAATTCAATGATAGAACAAAGGTTTTTAAAAGCACATAAATGCGAATCATGGCATACATATACAATAGATAGAATTTCAATAATTAGAATGAATAGAGCACTTGCCTATCGCGTTACTACCTTTAACCTTAATACCTCATTCTTTAAATATCCTACACATTTATAATGTTAGCATACAAATCAATTATACACAAAATATTCCACATACAAGTTTCACATTCTCTTTAACCTTAACTTCCTAAGACTCAATTACATATTCCACATAACATGACACAATTCACCCTTAAGACTCTAAGTGTGACTAAATCATCTTACTAATATTTATCTTAATCCTATGTCCTATGTATTATACCATATAAGATAAAACATCACCAAGCTAACTTACGCATTTCAAAACATATGTCATCAATTTAGACATTTAAACTAGGGTTTCACTTCAAATCATGCTTATATGCAACTTCTTCCCATCTTTTCACAGATCAACTATGTTAATACACATATCATGCTTCTTTTCCCATGAATCTTCCTAAATAGTCTAGATCTACCATCATAGAGTTTATAAAAATAGGTTTTGAAAATAGAACTATATATTATACTTCCAAAATAACGTTTTGACCATAAAACTCACATAAATATAAATATATATCATATATCACATAAATACCATCACAAATCCACCCTTATATCTTCGAAACTCACTATAGTTCATCCTCACATAATTTATCCCACAACAAACATGGCAAAAATTAAACTATAACCATTTAAATATAAAAATCATTAATGACCTAAATGATAGAAAACTTTTAAATCTTGAAGTTCTTTTTGCTCTTTTTCTTCTAGAGATGAACCTTAGAAAAACACTCCACTCTTCCTTCTTGAGCTCCACTCGAATATGACTAACACTATAAGTGCATCACACAAATTCTCATACAAAAGTTCATCATTCTCTCAGAAACTCTCTCACTTTCTATCTTCTTTTCTCTTTACACACTCGGTGAAAATGAACAAAACTCTAGCAACTAAACAAATATCCTTTATTTAAAGAAAACCAAAGTTAGGGCAAAATGGTCTTTATTCCACCAATAGGAATCTTTTTTAGAAATTTCCTACTAGGACACGTTAGCCATTAAATGGTTTTCACTAAGGGCAAGGTGGTCAGTAGGACATTACTAGGAACTATTTTAGCAATTTTCTTTAGGACATCAAAGTCATTCCTTTATTTCTTTAAGGATAATCTAGTCACCAAGCAACAATTGGGAAGCTTCCTAGCAATTTTTCTCATGGGCACAATAGTCATTTATTTTCACCAACCAAGGGAAACATGATAATTACGCATTCACTAGAAAATTTTCTAGCACTTAACTCATGTATAGTTAAAGCTCTAACTTTACTTACAACCTAGGGTTACCAAACTAACCCAACCATAATTAATTCTTTGCAAAACAAGATCCACAATTTAAGGAATGTGACATTGCACGGGGGAGGGTTTTAGGGGATGGTCACATTCCTAAATGTACACACACACACACACACACACACACACACACACACACACACACACACACACACACATATATATATATATATATGTAGACACCCAATTTTTGCACTTCCCTACTAACACTGGCAGGAGGGTAAAATCGTCATTTGACCCGACACGCGAAAAGGAAGGTGGACCCCAACACGAAGCCACCCCAACGATTTACGGTCAACGCCGCCACAACGGATAACGAGCATCCGGTCACTTGAGGCAAGGCAAATAGTAAATCCAGAAAAACCCGAGATGATCACGAAAGACGACTAACGGCCACTACGCTTACGATGTTCGGGTGGTAGGGGGCAGCGCCCCCTGGAAGCCAAGCACAAAGAACGATTTATGTATCAAGAAACAGCCTTCCAAAATAATACAGCAGAAATTGGCAATTTAAGACCGCGTGGCACAGAAATCGAGAAAAGGAAGCCAGACAGCCGCGGATGCATCTGCGGCCAACGACTTTCGGGGTATCGCACGGCTCGAGGAGGCGACATACGACAGCCGAGGAAACGGCGCAGGCGGCTTGCAGCCCAGCCGCAGATGCACCTGCGGCTGCCTGGAATTGCCTATAGAGCGGCCATTTCCACCCGAGAGAAAAAAAAAGAAGAAAAAAGAGGAAGAAGATAGAGTTTAGAGAGAGAAAGTGCGCGGGTGGAGAGCAAAAAACCTTTGTTCTTAGTGAGATTTGAGTGAAATCTTTGAAAATCTTGCTAGATAGTTGAGTGTTCTTGTGGTGTTGTCCGATTTGTGAAATAAGAGGCTTAAATCGGCATTTTGCAAGGTGAAAAGGGTGTGTTCTTGTGTTTTTATTGTTTGTATTGCTAGTATAGTTTTGTGATTGGTTTATTTTGATGTAGTGTGTTGTTGTGATAATGATGATAATGATCCGTGGATTAGGTGTTGTTAGTGAGGGTTCCATCGGAACGTAACTCCTCCTAACACCCCGATGACATCCGTACGGTGATATATCATCCGTTATGGTCATGAGTGGTTCGAAATGTTGAGTTTGTGATAGTGGAGTTATTTAATAATGTTCAATCTTGTAGATTTGGTTTAAAAATTGTTTGCGCAACGGTTGGGTGTCTGTGAGCCTAGGGAGGAGATCCTCGTGGTCAAATCCCGATGATGGACATTGTTGGGTGTATGTAATCGTTAAAAATGGTGCACGATTGTATATATGTAATTTTGGGCCTTAAAGCGATACCGAATCGGGATCGGGTTAAGGCCCCGTAATAATAAAGATATGTGATTGTGGGTGTTTGGGGTTGTCTAGATGGCTCACATGCCCATGGATAGCCCCGACACGTTTTTTGGAGTGCTTGTTTTGATTTACGACACAAAACGATTTTCCAAAAAATAAAGCAAACGATAAAGATCTTCTATAAAGAATCAAATTAGGATATTAGATACACGAGGTTTAAAAAGTAAAGAGTTTTGGCGAAATTTGATCCTCGTTTGACGAAAAGGCTATTTTGGTTTTGAAATGTCATGAAAGACGTTTTCGAAAAAATAAATAAACGTTTTCATTAAACTTTGTGCATAGGGTTAAAGAGTTCTAGAAGTTGCCCTCGTTTTATTTAAGCAAGCCCCCAAACTCTATGAATCTCGGTGTGCGGACCAATTGAATCGGAGTCACGTATGAGCCAGCGATTGCGAAAACAAAATTCGGATGAGTTGGTACATCCATTTCAAATATACCAACTGGCGACTCTGGTCAATTGACTCATCATAAAATCGATCTTTCAAAACCCGTCGACATTCAAGCCGACCCCTTTTCAAAACCACATCTCAATCCAAAGGCTAAAAATTGGAAAAGGGCTTTTAATAATAAAAAACGAGACGACGAAAATCCCGGCGTCGACAGATGGCGACTCCGCTGGGGACAGTAGAGGGCTTAAGCCGCATTTAAAATCTCGATGTTTTCCTATCCTTTAAAAAATCTAAAAAATATGTGGTTGCGTTGCTTGCGTTAATTTGTTTTTTTGCGTGTATGTGAATGGTGTGATTGCGATTTCTTTTCAAAAGCTTTACTTTATTAGCTTCATATGCATACGGTGAGGAACGATGAATGAATGATGAATGTATGTTGAGCAGTTCCTCCTCCTGAGGCGAACCCGTCGGATGTGGATTACTGGACTCAAAGGGGTGCTCCCCGGTGAGGCTCAGGAAAAGCATCCACTCAGATCCAATCCAATTGAAAGATCGGATTTATTCCCTTCGAGTATGTTGCGAAGATCTGGGAACCTTCATGCCAAAAAGCCCGCGAGAGTAACCTAGGGTAGGTCAGCCTCAGATAAACCCGTCGCGTGGAAAGTCTCTTCATACCCTTTTACACTTTACGCGCGTAATATCATACCGTAGTCAATCATTTTGTACCAACCACTTCTGTCCAAATAAAAGTACTAACCTCTGTTTTACAGGGACAACTTGGAGAGCATCATAAATTGCACAATGTCATTACTTTGGCTAAAATAAAAGGATACTGACCCTGTTTTGCAGGAAAAGATTACAAAACCCAAAAATACAAAAAATATTTGCTTTAGCATGCATCTGCCAATGTCATTTCCTGGAACTAAACCTTGGCGTATTTTATTTGTAGGATTGCTCCCCAAACCCGTCTCCGATCTAAGAAAGCCAGAGAATCAACAGTCGAGATGGCTGAGAACCCTAATCCTGACCTGGCTCCCGTATCTCGGGAAGAGTTCAATGCGGTGAGAAATCAAATGACAGAGCTGACTATGTTGCTCAAAGAGCATTTCAAACTAAAATCGGGGCCACAGCTCGAGGACCCACCAGGGCCATCATCTCAAGGGAACGTACTGACCCCCGAAACTCCAAAAGTTGAGCTACCAAAGCAAGTCATTATCATCCCAGAGGACGAGGTTGCCAGCGGTGTTAGTAAGAAGATAAAGCAGATGGAAGAGGCCATCAAAACTATGAAGGGGATTGGGTCATATGGCAGTGTAAACTACTCCGATTTGTGCATATTTCCGGGAACCAGATATCCCGAAAAGTTCAAACTCCCCGAATTTGAAAAGTATAACGGGTCAGGGGATCCTTATACGCATCTGAAAGTATACATCGGAGAGCTAGGAGGATATGCTGAGGACGAGTCATTAAGAATGCAACTATTCCAGAAAAGCCTGACAGGGGAGGCTAGTACATGGTATGCGAGATTGGATAATGCCAAGATCCACAACTGGGAGGAGCTGGCCCACACTTTCCTAACCCAATACAGCTTTCAATCCCAAATGGCCCCGGACCGATACCAGATGACGAAAATCAGGAAGCAGACCAATGAATCTTTCAGAGACTACGCTCAGCGGTGGAGGAGGATGGCAGCCCAAGTGAACCCACCCATGAGTGAGGCAGAAATGGTTATGACTTTCATTGATATCCAGGAGGCTCCTTATTATGAGAGAGTGATGGCTGGGATAGGGAAGCCTTTTGCGGAAATGATCAAGCATGGGGAGATGGCTGAGATGGGATTGAAGTCAGGAAAGATCCGAGATTTCACAGCTCTTGAAGCTGTCGCTGAGAAAATCCAGAGTGAAAACTACGACAGTTAATCTCGGAGACCCCAGAAGAGAAAGGAAGAGGATGTGTCCCTGGTACTGCAAGGACTATCTGGGAAAACAATGACCAGCCCCCCGGTCCGCATGCAAAGAAATGAGATCCCGCGTCCATCAAATTTCAACAATCAGAGATATGAGGGGCGTCAAAAATTCGAAAAGCCACCAGAGAGGGAGTTCACCCCATTGGGGGATTCGTTGGAACAAATATTGGCCATGTTGGTAGGCCAGAAAAAGATTACGGAGCTAGCACCTCCGTCAGACCCGAAGGGCAAGAGATATGACCCTAGCAAGAGATGCGCTTACCACTCGGCTTCCCCAGGGAATGACACCCAAGAATGCTGGTCACTAAAACATAAAATCCAAAACATGATCGACAGCGAAGAGATCGTGGTAGAGCAACCAGAATCCCCGAACGTAAAGGCCAACCCTCTTCCCGAGCACCACGGGGGAGGCGTGAACGTAGTGGAAGTCAGTGGGGCAGAAGGTCCCTTGAAATTGAAGTACATCAGAAAGATAGAAGAAGAGATTGCTATGACCCATGCCTAGGAGGGGGCGCAAAACGAGCCTATCAAGTTGGTTGGCGTGATTCGAGATACCAAAACAGAGCCTATCCGGTTATCAGCCCCAAGACCCCTTGTCATAGCCGCCATGTCACAATTGCCAATTACCAATCTGAAGGCTGTCCCGTGGAATTATGGGGGGAAAATCAAGGAGGAGGCCAGCTGTGCATCAGTTAGCTCGAAGGGAAATCCATTGTATCTACCCAGGCGGGTTTTTGAGAAAACGAAGAGGGAAAGCGGGAAAATATCGGAGAAGAAAACATTGGAGTTTTGGGAGAAAATGAATCACGACAAGGCAGATGTGGTTAAGGCATTGGAGGTGCAACCACCCCTGACATCTATCTTGGACCTGGTACTGGCGTCCACTGATCATCATCAGGTATTGAGCAAAGTCCTGGAAGAGGCTTATGTCCCCAAGTCAATTAATACAGAGAGATTTGGCCATTTGGTGGGTCACCTGTTGGACAGCAATGTAATCTCATTTACCGACGACGATATCCCCGAGGAAGGGAGAGGGCATCGGAGGCCATTACACATTGCAGTCGTCTCCTCCGAATACGTGATGAACGGAGTTTTGATTGATGGTGGGTCAGCCCTAAATATTTGCCCATATAGTACCCTTGAGAAGATGAAAATCAACCCTAAGCGCCTGCGGGCCAGCCAAGTGGTGGTGAGGGCGTTTGACGGATCTAGAAAGGATACAGTGGGAGAGATAGAGCTGCCGATAGAGATCGGGCCTTATACTTTTGACATTTCTTTCCAGGTGCTGGATATCACGGCCAGTTATAACATACTCTTAGGGAGGCCCTGGATTCATATAGCTGGGGAAGTTCCCTCCACACCCTGCATCAATAGATAAAGTTTATCGTTGAGGGGCACTTGGTAACAATCGCCGCAGAATCTGATTGACCCGTTCCCTCTGTAAAAGGCATGCCGGTGATCCATGTGGACGAGTCGGCTGAACCGATAAACTATCAAGCGTTTGAAATTAGCACCCCTCAGTACAAGCAGTTGGGAGCTCCGGAGTTAAAGCTTAAGATGTCCCCCGAGCTCACTTTTGTTGCCCGGGAAATGATGGCGATGAACTTCCAGCCGGGGCAAGGGCTGGGCAAGAACAGCAAGGGAATCACCGAGCCCATCCAGATACCGGCACAGTCGGGCAAAGCAGGGTTTGGATATCACAGAGGTGCAAGGTCGAGGAACACATACAAGGAAATTCCCGTTCGGATAATTGGAGTCCCACTACCGAGAGCCAATAATGAACACTCCTCGAAGGCAGTCATGCCCACATCTGAAGCAGAGGGTATGGTGGAGTTTCCCCCAGTCGAGGGAGTGGCCCAGCAGTTGAATTTCTTACAGGAAATTATGGAACAGTTCGAAAAAAAGTGCCATCTCCCGGGACAGGCGGGCCCCAGTGGAAAGGGGAAGGAGAAAATGACGGAAAGCAAGCAGGTTACGCCATTTATCAATTGGGTCGGGTTAGAAGTGCCCGAGGAGAATGTGAATGACAGTCGAAGCCAAGTCGCCGCAATCATTGAGGAGGTGCCAGATGCAGAAACCCCCTCCATCACTAGCTATAAAACCGAAGTGATCCCCAGGAATTGGACCGTGCAGCCAGTAGTATCCAGAAAAGGGTAAATGCAGGAGTGTCCGGGAATCTGATCCAGTAGGGGGATCAAGGGGTTTTTAAGACGGTGTTTTGTTTTATGTATTTGTACGTCTATTTCATATTTTTGTCATGATTATTGAAAAAGGAAGTCATGTACTTAATGTTTATATATATGACAAGTATTTTTGTTTCATGTCAGGTGTACCGATTTGAGTCATTCTAGCCTAACAAACGATTTTCCAAATTTGAAAGACGATTATGATTTTGATATAGAACTGGATTTCGATTTGATGGGAATTGAGCAGGACGAAGCAGGTGACGACGACGCTCCCGACGAGATCAAAGAGTGGGTCGAGGATAAACCCAAACCCAACCTAGAACAAACCATTACCATCAACATAGGAACCCCTGAAAATCCCAAAGAGCTGAAGATTGGGGCAGACCTGACTCCCGACCAGAAAACAGAAGTAGCTGAACTTTTAAGCCAATACAAGGATGTGTTTGCTTGGTCACATGAAGACATGGTCGGTTTGTCCACGGACATTGTGGTACATCGATTGCCTATCAAGGAGGGTTTCAGGCCAGTTAAACAGAAGCTGAGAAAATTGAAACCAGAGTGGAGCTTAAAGGTGAAGGAAGAGATAGTCAAGCAATTCAAGGCCGGGATCATCATGGTGTCCACTTACCCAGAGTGGCTTTCCAATATAGTTCCCGTGGCGAAGCCCGGAGGAAAGGTGAGAGTATGAGTCGACTATAGGGATCTGAACAAGGCGAGTCTTAAGGATAACTTCCCAGTGCCTTTTATACACATCTTGGTGGATAATACGGCTCAATATGAAATGTATTCATTTGTCGATTGTTTCGCGGAATATCACCAGATAATGGTGGCGGAAGAGGACCGAGAAAAGACTGCCTTCATCACCCCCTGGGGCACGTTTTGTTATAGACGACTTACTTTCGGCCTCACAAATGCAGGAGCCACTTATCAGAGGGCCATGATGGCCCTATTCCACGACATGATGCACAAGGAGATAGAGGTTTACGTGGATGACATTATAGTGAAGTCAAGGACGGAATCTGACCATGTGACTCACCTCAGGAAGCTATTTGAGCGGCTCAGGAAGTATAATTTGAAGCTCAATCCGGCAAAGTGTGCCTTCGGGGTTCAGTCAGG
This sequence comes from Hedera helix, assembly GCA_947179155.2. Lineage (NCBI taxonomy): Eukaryota > Viridiplantae > Streptophyta > Magnoliopsida > Apiales > Araliaceae > Hedera > Hedera helix. The sequence goes on from OX359270.1 coordinate 19,655,185, forward strand.
TAAGCTCCTTGGATTCTTGGTGAGCAATCGAGGCATCGAACTGGATCCGGCTAAGATCAAAGCCATTGTGGATATGTCAGCACCCCGTACAGAGAAGGAAATAAGGGGATTCTTGGGGAGGATAAACTTCATAAGTCGATTCATATCCCATCTAACCACCACTTGCGAACCAATCTTTAAACTGTTAAGGGAAGATGCCTCCCGAAAGTGGAACAGTCAATGCCAAAAGGCCTTTCAGACTATTAAGAAGCAATTGACAGAAGCGCCAGTGCTGGTACCTCCGAAGGACGGAATTCCCCTTTTCCTGTATATATCCGTAAATGATATGGCGATGGGTTGTATGCTGGGGCAAAAGAGTGAATCCGGTAAGGAGCATGCCATTTATTACCTCAACAAGAGATTCAGCAGTTGTGAACAGAATTACACGCCGATCGAGAGAACATGTTGCGCCTTGGCCTGGGCTGCTATGAGGTTACAGCACTACCTTTATGGACACACTAACTATTTAATCTCACGAGTCGACCCCTTGAAGTATATATTTGAAAGACCAATGCTGAATTGTCGATTGTCAAGGTGATCCAGCAATTCGACATCCTTTATGTTACCCAGAAAGCCATGAAGGGGCAGGGAATTGCAGATCAATTATCAGAGATGCCGACAGGGGGGATGGAGCCTTTAGAGACTTTCCTACCGGGTGAAGACATACTGTGGGTCCAACAGGCGAGGTGTGATGACGAATGGCAGTTTTGGAAAATGTATTTCGACGGTGCCATGAATGCTGAAGGGGCTGGAGCTGGAGCGGTCCTGGTCTCCGTTACGGGCGAGCAATACCCTGTTCTCACCAAATTAAAGTTCAGTAACTCAAACAATACGGCTGAATACGAAGGATGTATATTGGGACTGAGATTCGCCCGCAATATGGGAGTAAAAAGATTAGCCGTGTTCGGAGATTCAGAATTGGTAATCAGACAGGCGACAGGGGTGTATGGCACTAAGGAGCTTCGGTTACTTCCATACCACTGGTGTGTAATCCGGTTGATGCAAGAATTTGAAGACATAGCTTTCCGACACATTCCCCGGGGGCGGAATGACTTTGCCGATGCATTGGCCACCCTGGCTTCGTTAATCCATGTGCTCAAAAGCAAAGCCACTCCACAGATTGAAATAACAGTGCAAAATGCTCCCGCTTACGAAGAATATATATCGGAGTTATCAGAAGATGTGGTTCAGCCAAATCAGCCCTGGTATCATGACATACTGAAATATTTGAGGGATAGATCACTCCCCGACCAGGCGAACCGAACGGAAAGGCAGAGAATCCAGAAGATGGCGATGAAATTCTATTTAAGCGGAGATTCCCTGTATAAGAGGGATGTAGGCTTGGGACTATTGCGATGTGTGGACGAAACTCAAGCACAGAAAATCATGGGCGAGGTGCACGGTGGAGTATGTGGGCCGCATATGAGTGGACCGATGTTGGCCAAGAAAATTCTGAGGACGAGGCATTTCTGGCTATCAATTAAGGCTGACTGTGACGATCATGTCAAGCGATGTTTCCAATGCCAAGCGCACGGCAACGTGATGCACGCACCTCCAAATGAACTGCACTGTATGACTTCCCCTTGGCCTTTCTCCATGTGGGGTATGGATGTAATCGGACCCGTGGAGCCCAAAGCGAGCAACGGCCACCGGTTCATTTTCGTCATGATAGACTATTTCACTAAATGGGTAGAAGCAGCGTCTTTCCCCAAGGTAACGCAGGAAGTTATAGTCAGTTTCATCAGGAACAATGTCATTTGCCGGTACGGACAGCCTGAGATCTTGGTGTCCGACAATGCCAAGAATCTGAACAATGCCCTTATGAAGGAGTTGTGCGCCCAATTCAAGATCAAGCATCTCAATTCTGTCATTTACCGGCCCAAAATGAATGGGGCCGTGGAAGCGGCGAATAAGAATATAAAGAGAATTATGGCGAGAATGCCTGCCAATCATCGGGGATGGCCGGACTTGCTACCCCTCACACTGTTTGCATACTGGACATCAGTTCGTACGTCTACAGGGGCAACCCCTTACGCCTTGGTATATGGGATGGAGGCCGTTTTGCCAGTAGAGATGGAGATGGCATCCCTCCGAATTTTGCTCGATGCTCGGATTGACGAGGAGGATTGGATACAAAGTCGATACGACCAGTTAGCCTTGATAGATGAAAGAAGAGTGACGGCTATATTACACGGTCAGTTGTATCAGCAACGCATCTCTCGATCGTACGACAAAAAGATACGATCCCGAAAGTTCAGAGAAAATGATTTAGTGCTAAAGAGGGTCATGCCCTGTCAAGACGAAGCCAAAGAGAAATTCGCTCCAAATTGGGAAAGACCATTTGTGATCAAGAAAGTCCTATCTGGAGGGGCCCTCATCCTATAAGAAATGGATGGCGAGGTATTCCCGCAGCCCCTGAATTCTGACTCTGTGAAACGGTTCTATGCTTAAAAAAATAAAATTAAATAAAAAAAATAAAAATAAAAAAATAAAATAAAAAAATATATATAATTTATTTCCTATCTCCTCTGTAACTCAAACTACGTAGGACCTGATCTCCTGACTTTGTGGGAGTACGTAGGCAGCCATCATGGCGCGGTCTGTTCTATATAAAATAATAAACCTTGTCCCTATACCGAAACCACTTCCAGAAAACCCCGAAACCCTATTTTGACAAACACATTCCAAATCTTACCCAAACCTAGCCGCATAATTAGCCCAAAGTCCAAGACTCACTCCGATGAAATCAGAAGGGCATGCGGCAATATCTGTGGAGTTCCAATCAAGACTTGAAGAAAGAAATAAGGCAATATATCGAAATCATAATCGGCTGGATAAAATGAGGATCCGATGAAGGGCGACGATGCATCAAAAGGGAAATGACTAAACCATAAATATTTCTCTATATATACAAAACATTTTGATTACAAGTCTGTCTTTTAAATAAAAGTGATGAAACTGACATAGTCCGTGCAGGGAATAAAATCATCTACAGGCCGGAGATCAGCTGGAGCAGGATAGACAGAATAGTCGAGGCATCATAAGCCTCCGGCTCACCCGCAATCTGCTGTCCCATACTGTCAATCCGAGTCAAAAGCGCAGCAGCACTGGTAACAGTCGTGGAATGGCCCTCCATGACAACTCTGACTTGTTTGATAACACTATCTCTGGCAGATAGGGCGGCATCACGAGCTAGTACAGCAGCATCCCGCTCCGCGTGGGCGGTATCCCTCTCAGTCTCAGTAGTACGCAAAGCTGACCGGAGCCGGGTACCCTCAATCGTTAATCTCTGGATCCGATCCGCCAAGTCAAGGGAATGGGCATGTACCGAAGTAGAAATCTCCTCCACATCAGATCTGGGCGCTAATCCTGAAAGCTCCGGAGGAATGACCACATCTGAACCAGTCTCAACCGGGAAAGGTCCCCGAGGACCATCCAAGGCCCCAATCTGGTCAAAGTCGGCAATATCAGAATCTCCTCGCAACCATAGGAGATAAGCAGGTGTCTGACCAGAATGACTATCCCCGAACTCAGCTGAGACCCGATGTGACCAAAGATCATATACCCTCAGCAGCTCCCTCTCCGTCTGAGGCGATATGAGAAATCGATAGTCAGCTGCTCCTGCAAAGAGATGGAGATCCTGCATCTGGTCAAACTGCCCCATGATAGCTAAGGGATGATAAGTCGTTACCCCCCTCAAGCCGAGAAGAGGGAGGAAATCAAAAGGTGGCACATGAATCAGGAAACTCTGGAAGGAGCAATAACCCGAATAAATCAGAATATGGAAAGGCTCCTCAATGGCCGATAAGAACTCCCTCCAGGAAGCTGTATCAGTGCATCGCCGGGGACGAAATGAGAATTGCATGGCCAAGCTGTGGCTGAAACAAAACCCGTGCCGACGAAACTGCCCGATGGGTCTGAGATGGCTCATGAACCATACGTACAACAAAGTAGAGCTTCCCCTGAAAACACGACCGGGGAAGGAATGACAATATGAGGCCGACAGGTAAGTCTCTGCTAATATCATGGGAAGAATGGTATGATCCTCCTGGAGAGCATGAACCACTACGATAACCCGCATATCCAGGAGGTCATCCCCGGCAGGCAGATACAGAACAGATAGGACACAGGCCATCAAAACATCCACTCTCAAAGCACCCCAGCGCTCCTCAGACAATGAAAAATCCCTGGAGAATCGAGAAAAGCTATCCACCGAGCCGAATCTGTCAACCAAGAAGGATAGAGGAACAAGATGGGTCGAGGAGATCACAGATAACAGGGTTATCCTCTGCAAGCCTGTGAAAGTCAGGAACTGACGACGCATATGGCCTGAAGTAACCTGTGCGCAGGGACCATCCACCGACAAACCGGTAAAGCGAGCATACTCCTCAAGAGTGGGGGTCAGATACTCCAGTCCAAACCCGAAAACCTGTCTGTCCGGAATCCAACAACTGAGAATGCCATCAATAAAGCCCGGCGGCACCTGAAATGACAAAGAGCCAGGGAGTGTCCCAGAAGACCCTCTGCGATGATACGGTCAGAGGGTAGCAAACTATCCAACCACAAGCGGATCCTGCCAATGATCCCGGAGGGGGCGCAAGGGTCCACGCGAACCATGTCCAGGGATGACATCTGTAAAAAGCAGTATCAAAAGACTATACAGGGGTCAATTTTTCCTTTATCCACGTATATAATAAATCATGCATCATACAAGCTATAATGGAATAAATGGAGCATCAAAAGTAAAAGGTTTGTGCATAATATAAAGATAAATCTGTACATAATACAAGGAATGAAAAATGATGATGATAAATAAAACGAAACAGGTCCAAATACAGAGGTGATAGCCTATCAAAATCTAATCAGTAAACTCTATGCCATCAATGAAGGCATCATCCTCAAACTGATCTGCAGGCAAATCCGGGGGAATGGAAGCCTCATCTTCGAAGTTCAGGTCTGGACATGAATAAGGCGGAACTGGGGCATACGATGGACCGGAGCCCGCACCAGAATCGAATCCATGCGGATCTGCGACATAAGCCTCCTCTGGATCTCGGCCCAAGCTCCGAACAAAAAGGGATAACTTGTCCAGCTGCCGAGTGAGGGAAGCTATCTGGTCCGAATGGGTGGGGGCCCGGACACACTCCATCCAATCTGCCATCATCACCGACCCGTGAACCAGGTCTCCAAGGAAGAAGGTGGCCCGGGTCTGAGGCCCGATAGTGCGGGGTCTCCACCAGTCACTGAAGCTCTCGCTCGTATGAGGACCGACAGAAAGCATATATCCGTCCTCCCCGGCTATCAGGTCCTCTGGAAGGTGGGTATCCGCGAACCAAGCTCTCTGTGAGGGAGGGGCAAAAGGGATACGAGCCTCCCCAGACACACATCTGATGGCGCGCTCCCCTAGATACAGCTCCCATCCATCATAGGTCAGAAATGGAATACGACGAGTAGACAGGGCATGCTCCAGATCTGCGGCATAGCCACCGGCAAGGCCAGCCGCCAAATGATCCGCCGTGTAGGGAACCCAGGTCACATCCGTGGACGAGATCATCTCTAACTGCAGCCGACAATGAGCAAAGCTATCTGACACGGGGGTCTCCGCAAGAGTGCTATGATGCCATCGACGACCCCTGGGATAAGTCTCCGGACCGAGTGTAGTGACTGGCCGCAAGCAGGGCAGCCGCTCATAAGCCCAAAACTGACAGACGAGAAAGAAGGGACATAAATACCAGGAACGACAAAGGAATGAAACAAAATGAAAACCGGCACAATGAATAGGACTTACCAGCAAAAAGGGATAAAACCCCAGCCAAGCATCAGTCTGCCCCTCTGAGCGAAGGCGAAGACCCTGAAGGAAGTAAGCGAACGTGAAGGAGCCCCAATCATAATCCCCGATCCGGTCAACCTCCCGGGTAGCTCCAACGATACTGAAGTGAATAGTCGAGGAGTTGTTCCCCAGAAAACAGCCCCTCATAATGGTCAAAAATAAGCACCGAAGCAGGAAGTCACGAACGGATCGGTCCGCGGGAAACGGCTCAGAAAAGACCCCTCCAATGGCATCCACGGCCAATGAACAGGATCGGATACTGCGGGCCTTAAAGACCTTCTCCTGAGGAGTAAAACCCAACAAGGATCGAACAGCTGCAGGGGTAATGTCCGACTCCAAAGGGACCCGGGGTCCAGAGAACTCCATCCCGGTGATATAACGCCAATCTAGAGGGGTCAGCAGCAGCTCGTAGTCCAGAAGGTGAAGCGACTGTGTCTGGTGAAACCAGCGCTCGGATAAAGCCCTCATATAGCCCCACAGACACCGGCGAGGGGCGATAGTGAAGAAATGTCTGAAACCCTAAGAATCTACCATCCCCCTGTAGTCGGAATGCAGCGCATGGTAGAGAGTGTAGATGCTGAACCAATTGCCCCGAGGCTGGGTAAACTCAGGAACCTGTGACAGCCATCAAAAGTCAGGCAGGGTAACCATACGAGTTGAATGAGCTTAAATGACGGATATACCTCGTTAGCCGCCAGGTAGGCTGAGGGGTGATTACTGAGAACAGGACCGAGCAGATCCGGTATCCTGGCACGGGCCCCTGGTAAGGTCCGACGCGTGGGGGGAGGAGCCGTTGTGCCCGAAGGACCCGCCTCTGCCTCAGCTGGGGCATCCTCGTCAACATCAGGTTGAATGCGGCGAATGACAGACTCCGCCAATCTACGGGAATGACGGGTCAGGACGGGAGCTGGAGCTGGGGTGGCCGCTCTGCGACGTCGGACACCCGCGACCCGGGGCACTGCGGAGCCACTAGGAGCATCAGGATCCATGACTGAAACGGCATCACGAAAAGGAGGTACATCCTTAGCTCGTTAACTTTCAAAAGAAAAATCTTATTGCATATTGCTAAAAAAAAAATCATAGGGCAGCATGACATGTTTGAAATTTGAAAATGAATAAATGAATCCCTAGGGGTGCGCTAGATTTCCCGAAATTTCGGCAGAGTTTCGTTTGTAAAATGGGCATCCCATGCACGATCAGGCATGTTTAATCAAGTCAGGCAACCAACAAATCCCAAATGCAAGTGAAAATGATACATCATGTTTTTTAAAAGTAAATAAAGCATGACTGCAAGACCCATTTGTTTTCTATGCTACGTCCAACACGAATATCTCATATAGGCATGCATTGCTAAATCTAAAATATTTAAACAAGTAAATACATAGCCAAACGAAAGCGAAAATCAAAGAAAAAGGAGTTAAAACGTTACCCAAAGTGCGTAGACTGTTTTAATCGGAGCAGATTTTGCCAAAAGATGTCCAAAAGACAAAAAAGCCGGGTGGGGGACGAGGAAAACCGAAAACGAGAGAAAGAGAAGGCGGAAAAGTGAACAAATCGTGGGGGTCGCGATCTGAAATAGGATCCGATCCCAGCCGCAGGTGCATCTGCGGCTGGCCGCAGATGCACCTGCGGCTGATCCCGGTGCCCTTTTGCCTCCCGTTTTGTTATCCCGAGTCAACATGTAACTCATCCTACGTTAAGATACAAGATTCTGGAACCCCCTGACCATTTCAAAACGACAAGTCAGAAATGTTACCTGACCATTTCAAAACGACCAGTCAGAAACGATACCTGACCATTTCAAAAACAACCCGTCAGATACGATACCTGACCATTTCAAAAACAATCCGTCAGATACGATACCTGACCATTTCAAAAACAACCCGTCAGATACGATACCTGACCATTTCAAAACGACCAGTCAGAAACGATACCTGACCATTTCAGAAACAACCCGCCAGATACGATACCTGACCAATTCAAAAGCGACCCGTTGGCAAAAGATCCGACGATGACGAGACGACCCGGTGGCAAAAGATCCGACGATGACGAGACGACCCGTTGGCAAAAGATCCGACAATGACGATACCACCCGTTGGCAGAAGATCCGACGATGACGAGACGACCCGTTGGCAGAAGATCCGACGATGACGATATGACCCGTTGGCAGAAGATCCGACGATGGCGATACGACCCGTTGGCAAAAGATCCGACGATGAAGATCCGACCCGTTTGCTACGATATACGACCCGGTTGCTATAATATGCGATTTGATACTTGATATACGATGTGCGATATGCGATAAGCAAGAGAAATAGTTTCTTTAACGACAAGGTGATGCGAGTCCATTTGAGACGGTAACCGATGATATTAATGTTGCATCATTAAATATGTATATGTTGCATCATTGATGTATATGTCGCGTCATTAAAATAGGTACTGTCATTTTCATGCATTGTGTGCCTACTTCTTTATCAAGTTCATTTCATATTGCATTCCATAAACACGATAAAGAGGGGCAGCTGTAGACACCCAATTTTTGCACTTCCCTACTAACACTGGCAGGAGAGTAAAATCGTCATTTGACCCGACACGCGAAAAGGAAGGTGGACCCCAACACGAAGGCACCCCAACGATTTACGGTCAACGCCGCCACAACGGACAACGAGCATCCGGTCACTTGAGGCAAGGCAAATAGTAAATCCAGAAAAACCCGAGATGATCACGAAAGACGACTAACGGCCACTACGCTTACGATGTTCGGGTGGTAGGGGGCAGCGCCCCCTGGAAGCCAAGCACAAAGAACGATTTATGTATCAAGAAACAGCCTTCCAAAATAATACAGCAGAAATTGGCAATTTAAGACCGTGTGGCACATAAATCGAGAAAAGGAAGCCAGACAGCCGCGGATGCATCTGCGGCCAACGACTTTCGGGGTATCGCACGACTCGAAGAGACGGCACACGACAGCCGAGGAAACGGCGCAGGCGGCTTGCAGCCCAGCCGCAGATGCACCTGCGGCTGCCTGGAAATGCCTATAGAGCGGCCATTTCCACCCGAGAGAAAAAAAACAAGAAGAAAAAAGAGGAAGAAGATAGAGTTTAGAGAGAGAAAGTGCGCGGGTGGAGAGCAAAAAACCTTTGTTCTTGGTGAGATTTGAGTGAAATCTTTGTATTCTCTTGCTAGATAGTTGAGTGTTCTTGTGGTGTTGTCCGATTTGTGAAATAAGAGGCTTAAATCGGCATTTTGCAAGGTGAAAAGGGTGTGTTCTTGTGTTTTTATTGTTTGTATTGCTAGTATAGTTTTGTGATTGGTTTATTTTGATGTAGTGTGTTGTTGTGATAATGATGATGATGATCCGTGGATTAGGTGTTGTTAGTGAGGGTTCCATCGGAACGTAACTCCTCCTAACACCCCGATGACATCCGTACGGTGATATATCATCCGTTATGGTCATGAGTGGTTCGAAATGTTGAGTTTGTGATATTGGAGTTATTTAATAATGTTCAATCTTGTAGATTTGGTTTAAAAATTGTTTGCGCAACGGTTGGGTGTCTGTGAGCCTAGGGAGGAGATCCTCGTGGTCAAATCCCGATGATGGACATTGTTGGGTGTATGTAATCGTTAAAAATGGTGCACGATTGTATATATGTAATTTTGGGCCTTAAAGCGATACCGAATCGGGATCGGGTTAAGGCCCCGTAATAATAAAGATATGTGATTGTGGGTGTTTGGGGTTGTCTAGATGGCTCACATGCCCATGGATAGCCCCGACACGTTTTTTGGAGTGCTTGTTTTGATTTACGACACAAAACGATTTTCCAAAAAATAAAGCAAACGATAAAGATCTTCTAAAAAGAATCAAATTAGGATATTAGATACACGAGGTTTAAAAAGTAAAGAGTTTTGGCGAAATTTGATCCTCGTTTGACGAAAAGGCTATTTTGGTTTTGAAATGTCATGAAAGACGTTTTCGAAAAAATAAATAAACGTTTTCATTAAACTTTGTGCATAGGGTTAAAGAGTTCTAGAAGTTGCCCTCGTTTTATTTATATTTACTGTTAGAAGGCAATGTATAGTCTCGATTCCTATTTGACAAAAGTTTAAAAAACTATTGTTTTCTAAAATGACATCTAATAAAAGCCTTATCGTTTTCGAAATTAAAATTAATCTTTCTTCTAACAAACGAAGCCTCGTCATGTGGGTCAAAAGACGTCTAAAACAATTTCCCGACAAAGCACATTTTGACATATAAAATCAAAGCAACTTTATGAAAAAGGACACCATAAACCTCCATTTAGGCACACATACACACACGCGCGCACACACGCATTTTAGGATTTTAAAAGGATAGGAAAATATCAAGATAGCGGTAACCGTGTTTCACGGAAGTCGGGGGGTGCCTAACACCTTCCCCTCGCTTAAGCAAGCCCCCGAACTCTATGAATCTCGGTGTGCGGACCAATTGAATCGGAGTCACGTATGAGCCAGCGATTGCGAAAACAAAATTCGGATGAGTTGGTACATCCATTTCAAATATACCAACTGACGACTCTGGTCAATTGGCTCATCATAAAATCGATCTTTCAAAACCCGTCGACATTCAAGCCGACCCCTTTTCAAAACCACATCTCAATCCAAAGGCTAAAAATTGGAAAAGGGCTTTTAATAATAAAAAACGAGATGACGAAAATCCCGGCGTCGACAATATATATATATATATATATATATATATATATATATCACCAACATTTTCCATCATTTGGACTTCTTATTTAATTCCATTGGGGCTTCTAATTTACTTTGCCTGGCTCAATTAATTGAATCATTGGCTACTAGCTTATTCGTGTAAGCCTGCCACAATTTGGGCTTATTTAATATTTCATATATTCGAGACTTGAAATTAACAAGCATTGGACCATTAATACTAACATCTTAATTTAAACATATAATCTAATTTTTATTTGAACTTATACTTGATTAAGTTAATTCACTACCATAAATTCAACGACTAACATATTGAGGTTGATCGATTACACTCCTTAAACTCATTCCTTTATCAAACTTTTAAGGTTAACATTCCTTTTTTAACATAATCTTATATTTATCATCTTAACTTTTCTTTTCATCCTTTAATTCAGTCAACTTACCTAAATTAACTAGTTACACAATTTCAATCACATAACACTTAAAAAATTATATCATACATCACATATAAATAACACTTCCTATATTTTAATTTCATAATCAGGTATATTTTTTTTAATGTCATGCAAAATCTGAAAGTAGTATGCCCTTAAGCCAATCATATTTTATGTGATACGCATATACTATGTAATCTTATTCTTTTAGTAATAAAAGTATCAAATCATTTCTTTATTCATGATTAATTGACTGAATTAATTATATAAATAGACCCATAGTTTTGAGCAATACTTTTAGAATCATAATGTTGATTATACTAATGAAATTTAAATTTAAGATATCTCAAAACTAAAATATTCCTAATCTTGGGATCATTAAAATGAGAATTAGTGAATTCAGATAGATTAATACATACTATACTTATTCTTACGAATAAGATGATTGATTTCATAATCATTTGTGTAGAGGCACTAAAGCAAGTATGTAGGTGCTTATTAGAGACTAAGTTTACTGAACGTAACTCGCTAAATGAACACCTAATGGAGTTTTACTTGTCTGTCAATAAGGGTTCCTAATGTGATAGTAGTACAAGTAATCATTGCACTTGAGATCATCACAGTACCTTATGTATGATGGGTTATACGTTAACATATTTTTTAAGACCTTTAGAGTATATCAAAGCATATGATCGGGTATAATAAGTTATACATGGAGGTAGGTGGATGGTCAACAAAGAATCTACCACTTTCAGTAAAGGAGGAGAATGTCCTACGTAATTCGATAAATGACAACTTCGAAATCCTTGGCCAAGGTAGAATGAAAATTAGAAAGGAGTTTTTAATTTACATTAGAGTTGTACATTTGAGAATTGAAATGCATACTATCAAATAAAATAATATTTGACAGTAATTCCATGTCTTATATTTGATTGTGACATTGTGTGGTAGAGTGATTGAATTGTACAGTAACTATTTGAGGAATATGTTCTTTTATGATTAAAAGTTAAAATTTATATTATTTGAAAAGTAGTTACTCGCTAAGGGGGGCTTACCCTTATCGTGGAATAAATATTTTTTATTAATAAAGTAAATGGTTTAATTTATTTACATAAATAAGATTAGAATAGTTCTAATTAATTTATTCTACAACCAGTTTAATATAGAGAACTTAAAAGGTCACATCGCAAAAGTGTAATATTTATTTTAGAAGTGAATGACATAATTGTAATAATAAATTAAGTATATTTAATTTATACTATGGTGATAGAATAAATTACATAGCTTAATATTTATTATTTAGTATTTTGGAAATAGTAATTATAAATTAATAAGAGGAGTATTTCTATTATTATTATTACTAGGGATGTTTGGCGAAAAAAACCCGAACCGGTACCCAAAAAATCGAACCGGTACTGATTCCAAATTATCGAAAAATCAAGAACCGGCACCAGTACTGAATTACCAGTTTCGGTATCGGTTCAGTATATTATCGGTACCGGTTTTTCAGTTCAATTTTTTTGTTCGTACCAAATGATAATATATATATTTATAAATAATAATTAAATAAAAGAAAAATTATATATTTATGATTTTTTTATAAAAAAACTTATTTTTATATATTTAATTATTTATATTATTATTATTATATTATTAATTTCAATTTTTTTGGTTTTTTTTGTATTTACCGAATTCAAATTTTTTCATACCGCTATCGGTACCGAAAATTATAAAAATACCAAAAAATCGGTACCGCTTGTACCGATACTGATCGGTTCGGTAAAAAAAAATAAAAAAAATGAACTGGTTGAAAACCACTAATTATTACTATTATTATTATTATTTAGTTCCTAAATAGTTTATGAATTAAATAATAAATAATGGTATTATTATAAATAATTAAGTTCTTAAATAGTTTAGAAATTGTAATTATTATAGTAATTAATTTAGTTCCTAGAAATAGTTTAAGAATTAATTAATAAGTATTCTCATTATTAAATAATTAAGTTCCTAAATGGTTTAGAAATTATAAAAAATTAATTGAGTTCTTAATTTTATTGAGAATTAAATTAGAACCCTAATCCTAAATAATTTAGGAGTGTTGACTATATCTACAGATAAGAGGAGCATTATTATGGATTAATGTTACACACTCTTTTACCATAATTGAAAGAGTTACTTTATAATTCTCTACATCTAAAGAATTAGAGGGAGAGAGAGAGAGAATTAGGGCTAGCCACCCATGGTTTGGAGAAACTAAAATTCACTTTTTTAATTCATAGATCTCTTGGTGGATCACCTTTAGAGGCTTCACACATGGAGAATTGGCATTGATCCGTGGAATTTAATCGGTGAATTTGAAGAAAAATGTGAAGGATTAAATAGAGTTTAACTTATACCCGTGGAAGTTTGATTCTACAAATGTATAAATCTTTTATCATTACTCAATTAATAATAGTCGCATAAGAAAGATCCTGAATTTGGTTTGTAATTTTTTTAAAAAAATATGATTTTACCTTACTTTCATTGCAGTTGTATAATTTGATCATATGTATGTTATGTTTTTATAAATCAACAGTAGTATTAGAGCTAAATTTATACGAATTATTAATTATTTTGATTCTATATATATATATGGGTATCTGTCTAGAATAATTAATTGGGTATATTTTGTTATATAATTTTTTTTTTTTGTAAAATAAAATAACAAATCCCAAATTAATTATTGAATCCGCGAATTGATTATTTTATTAATTGAATTCGCTGGAATGATTTAAACTAAGAATGATTCCCGAAATTATATATTAGTTAATATGAATCATGGAATGTTAGATTGGTTAATAATAATATAATATATTATTATCCAAAGTTCCTGTGAATCATTCTAGTGACATTTGAAAAGGCGAATCAATGATCACCTTTGTTATTTTAAATAAACAATTTGCAATTCCACAGATTAACGCTTACAGTGTAGAACCGTAATATATCAATTCGATGTGGCTCATGGGATTGAAAACCGTTGCGGGTTTTGGAATAAAAATAAAAGTATTTATTTTCTTAAAAAAATTTATAATTAAAATAAAAAGTTTATTTTAAACATAAAATTAAATTTTATACAATTTAAATTGCCCATTAAATAATTTTGGTTTATATATAGAATGATTTATTTAATTTTATGAGATGAATATTATTTATTGATATATATGTTGATATGTATGAAATAAATATGATTGATTATAAACTATTGACCAATATGTGATTGTATTTATTTTATGTGGATGCATGAATGAATGAGTTTTTATAAATGAGGTCTGCATATATTGTCTTTCTTATTTTTCTTGTGTATAATTCTATATCCCTCATATGTACTTTCTCTCGACTGTTGATCAAGGTTTTTTTATTTTTATGAAAATAGTTTGTAATATTTTAGTTAAAATTATTTTGAAGAATTAGAGCCGAAGAGCAATGAGCGCTTGAAGACTCGTTTGTAATGGAGCTCATGTTAAATATAATAGTTACATTTATGTATTTATTTTTGTACCATAGGTTTGACTATTTGATTTATTTGGTGGCTTATATAAATCAAACTAGAATAAAAGTTCATAATCAATCTAAGTATAATATAGTATTCTATATATGCATGGTTATCTATATATATATATATTACATATTATCAAACATATTTTGCATGTTAAATAATACGATGCGTATTTTATATATATATATATATATGTGCATGCTAAACAAGATGAGACAATTAATAACAAACCCCTCAAAGTAAACTATAATAAGTTTTAACGTTCAAAGATATTTATAAAATATCGAACATCGTCTTCTAGCATGGTAAAACGATAGAGTATCAAATAATCATTATGAGTTTGTTGTGTCACACAATACTTGTATTAATTATTTGAGATATTATTTTATTACATAGTAGATGTTTATAAGGAATTGAACATTACTGTTTTATTGTGTCGCACAAAGACGGTATTTTTCTCTTCACTTATATAGAAATGCTAGGTCGGACTTAATTTGAATAATTTTGATTTGGATGTGTCGCACATGATCATAATAATTCAAGAGACAAAATACAAGGAGTTACATCTTAATATAATTAACAAGAAGTTGTCTACCTATTTATTTATATATAATTTGTTGTGTCGTAAAAGGCTATATACATTTCAAATAGGATCCTTAATCTCATTAGCAAATCTTTAATTAGATTTGTCGAAATATATATAGAGGGTAATATAGTTTGATGAAAAATAGTGGGAGACACTATTTTTAAATAAAGACAAAATTAACTTGGTAATTAATAAAATGAATGCATGTTAATGTTATTAATTCACTTAAAGAATATAGACTTTTGCTATGTTTAATTCACTAATACTGCATAACATGTTGGATGTTAATAATTTAATCGAATCGAATTGTTCGAATTGATTGAAAAAATTTGAGAATTGTTCTCAATACTGAAAAGTTAACAAATACCCTTAATTTGCTTATCACTACAAATGTTGGAGCCAAAGTCTCTGAGGAAGAAATTGTTACATATGAAGCGGCAAGATGATGCATTTGTGGCTCAATGCATCATGCTCGCATCCATGAGTATCGAGTTACATTGTCAACCCGAGAAAAATGGATGTGCCTACTGTATTGCTGCACCCTCATGAGGTATATGGTGAGCAAAGTAGATCAACTAGATATAAGATATCTAAGGAACTCTTTCGATCTATAACGACGAATGACACTACAATACAGACACATGTCCTAAAGATGATCAATTGGATTGATCAATTATGACAACTAGGTTTTGTCGTGGATGGATAGTAGAATCAAGATTTGATCTTGTAGTCACTCGCTGACTCATTTTCACAATTGTTGTGAACTTCAACATATATAACCTAGACTTCAGTTTAACTAATTTGGTTAACATGTTGAATACTGTTGAGAGTTACTTTCCTGTCAAGAAAGATCAAGTCTTACTAGTAGATGAATCTTCTAAGTGGAGGAAGAGGGCCAAAAGTGTTTGTGAAGAGTTAGAAAAGATAGCAGGCAATAGAAAGACACTAAACAAAGGACATAAATAAAGATGATCCCGAGGGCAAAGTAGTTTGCTTTTATTGCAATACGCTTGGAGACTGGAAGAACAACTGTAAAAGAGTTGAAGTAGCTAAGTAGAAGAAGCTTGATAAAGCTTCTACTATAGATATAGTTTGTTCATAATGAAATAGAAATTTATTTAAGTCAAATTTTACTTGGGTATTAGATACTGGGTGATGGTCTCATATATGTAAGTCATTGCAGAGACTAAGCAGAAGTAGAAGGCTAAACAAATGACAAGTAATCATATGCGTAGGGAATGGAGCAACAGTTGTTGTAGTAGCCATAGAAATATATAGTTTAGCATTGCCTACGGTCAAGTCTATTAAGTTAGTAAGTTGTTACGATATTTAAGTTTTTGTAGAAAACATTATGTCCGTTCCATGTATTGAAAATGAAGCTTTTGGCATTATAATAAATAACAATTGTTATTCTATTTATAATGATAATGTTTTGTTTAGAACTGGTTGATTACTTGATGGACTTTGTATACTTGACTTATATGAAAAATATTTCAAAACGAACAAACTAAAGACAAAGAGATGATATGAATCATACATTTATGCAGAACTGCAGACTTGATAATATTAATGAAACAAGATTAAACAAATTGTATAAAGATGGGTTTTAGAACCATTTGATTATGAATCAAATATAACTTATGAATCTTGTATCATGGATAATATGACTAAATCTCCATTTAGAAGACATGGAGAGAGAGTTACAGTTGTTAGAGTTGGTACACACAGTTATGTGTGGGACTTATGACAATAAATGCAAGATGAGGGTATTCATTCATTACATCTACTATGATTTTAAATTTTGATATGTGTATTTGATCAAATTCAAATCGAAATCATTTGAAACATTCAAAGAATTCAAAAGTGAAGTACATAAACAAATGGCCAAAAGTATTAAAGTTTTTCAATAAGATTGAGAAGTGAATACTTAATTAGTATGTTTTTAGATCATCTCAAGTACAATTGGTATTCTCTCACAATGGACATAGTGATAATCCATGATGAGTGTTACTGATCTTTCAGTATCCTTCTGGGGTTATGTCCTAGAAACGACATAACATCTACTAAATAAGATACCTTCTTAATCCGTCCTTAAGACTTTGTATGAGTTATGGATAGGGTGGGAACCAAGTCTTAATTATGTTAAGATTTGGATTATCCAAATTATATCAAAATGGTTTAAAACGATAAGCTTGGGACAATATCTAACAAGTCTAGATTTATGAAATATTCTAAAAAACGTTTAGGGTATCACTTCTATAATCCTACTAATTGAAAGGTGTTTGTTGAAACACGCTACCTTCTAGGAAAAAAAAGTTTATCATAGAAAGGGTTAGTGTGAGTAAGATAGATATTGAAGGAGTTTAAGAACCACAAAACAATACAAATCAAGTGAAGAAATTTGTACAACTAAATAAACCTATTGTACCACAACCAAGTCATAAATCTAGTTTAGTATTGAAGATACTTACGAGGTATGAATTCATCATAGGTACTGATGATAAGGTACACATCATAGTGAATAATGATCCAGTTACATACGATGAGGGATGAGTAGTAGAGACTCAAGAGAAATGGTTGTTAATCATAAAATTCAAAAATGGGCCTTTAGAGAAGACTAAAGCACATGGTAAGATGGAGACCTATAAGACCTGAATAATGACCAAATGTTTCAAACAAGGTCAATGAGTTGACTATAATGAAACTTTTCGCTAGTAAAAATGCTTATACCGATTCAGATTTTTCTTATAGTTACTGCTTATTTTACAAAGAGGATATATGTATGATATAAACAAGGAAATATATCTCCATATAGATGGAGTAAATCAAATATGTAAGCTACAACGATCTAATTATGGATTGAAGCAAGCTTCTCAAAGATGAAACATCAATTTTGATGAGATAATCAAAAGAGTTTGATTTTATTAAAAATGTGGATGAACCAAGTCTGTACAAAAGGGTTAGTGGGAGCACTATAACATTTTTAGTATTATATGATATATACTACTGATAAGGAATGACATAAGATGCTATAATCCATCAAGGATTTGGGAGAAGCATCTTAACATTCTATTAAGGATAAAGGTTTATAGAGATAGATTGTAAAAGATGCCCGGATTGACCCAATGAACGTACATTGATTCGATGATATGTACAAGACCCGAGGCTGCTTATGTATGCTAAACAATTACCAGTTCAATCCTAGAGAAGAATATTAGAAAAGAGTTTTTAACGGTTGGTCTAATTAAAGATAGAGGGTTTAATAGATTCCATTTTTTGGACTAACCAAGACGACAACAAATTAGTTTTAGGTTATATGATTACCTTGAATGGTGGGACAATGAGCTGAAAAAGTTCTAAACAATAAAGAGTTATTGATTTAGTAACAAGAACATAGTAAATAACTTTAAGTGAAACTACAAAGAAGATTGTTTGGTTGGACAAGTTTATTATAGAACTTGAATTGGTTCCTAGCAGTAAAGAAGTTTAACTCGCTAAGGAACTTATGTCTCATATTAGTTTTGAACATGTATTGTAGCACTTTTATATGATTAGAGGAATCATTGGAAAGAAGACGATACCATAGAGATGGTAGACTCTCAGAACAACATTACAGATTTATTAACTAAAGCATTTACTAAGAAGTTCGTACACCACGTAGAGAATAATGGTATAAGATACCAAATGGTGATTGAATTTAGTGCAATTGGGAGATTGAAAGTAGTATGCTCTCAAGCCAATCACATTTGATGTGATATGCATATACTTTGTAATCTTATTCGTTTATTAATAAAAGTATCAAGACATTTCTTTATTCATGATTAATTGGCCGAATTAATTATATGAATAAACTCATAGTTTTGAGCAATGCTTTTAGATTATTACATACTATGCTTGCTCTTATGAATAAACTCATAGATTATTACATACTATGCTTGCTCTTATGAAGAGGATGATTGATCTCATAATCATTTGTGTTAAGGCACTAAATCAAGTATGTATGTGCATATTAGAGAATAAGTTCACTGAACGTGACTCGCTAAAGAAACACCTAATAGAATTTTACTTATCTGTCAATAGGAGTTCCTAATGTGATAGTAGTACATGTGATCCTTGGACTTAAGATCATCACAGTACCTTGTGTATGATGAGTTATACATTGACATATTCCTTAAGACCTTTCAGGTATATCAAAGGGTACAAATAGGTATAATAAGTTGTACATGGAGGTAGGCGAATTGTTAACAAATGATCTACCACTTCCAATAAAGAAAGAGAATGTCCAATGTAATTCGATAAATGACAACTCAGAAAACCTTAGTCAAGGGGGAATGAAAATTAGAAAGGAGTTTCTAATTTATATTAGAGTTGTACATTTGAGAATTAAAATGCATATGATCAAATAAAATAAGACTTGATAGTAATTCCATATCTTATATTTAATTGGGAGATTGTATAGTAGAATGATTGAATTGTACGGTAACTATTCGCAGAATAGGTTCTTTTGTGATTAAATGTTGAAATCTATATTATCTGAAAAGTTTTTAATCACTAAAGAGACTTACCCTTATTATGGAATAAATATTATTTATTAATAAATTAAATGGTTTAATTTATTTATATAAATAAGATTATAATGGTTCTAATTAATTTCTTATACAACCGATTTAATATAGAGAACCTAAAGGGTCACACTGCAAAAGAGTAATATTTATTTTAGAAGTGGATGATATAATTGTAATAATAAATTAAGTATATTTAATTTATACTATGGTGATAGAATAAATTAAATAGTTTAATATTTATAATTTAGTATTTTAAAAATACTAATTATAAATTAATAAAAGGAGTCTTATTATTATTATTATGATTATTATTATTATTATTATTATTATTATTATTATTATTATTATTATTATTATTATTATTTAGTTCCTAAATGGTTTAGGACTTAATTAATAAATAATAGTATTATTAAAAATAATTAAGTTTCTAAATAGTTTAGGAATTGTAATTATTATAATAATTAATTTAGTTCGTAAATAGTTTAGAAATTATAATTAATTAATTTAGTTCTCAATTAGATTGAGAATTAAATTAAAATTCTAATCCTAAATAGTTTAGGAGGGTTGACTATATCTATAAATATGATGAGTCTTATCATAGATTAATGTTACACATTCTTTCACAAGAATTAAGAGATTACTTCATAATTCTATACATCTAAAGAGTTAGAGAAAGATATATATATATATATATATATATATATATATATATATATAGAGAGAGAGAGAGAGAGAGAGAGAATTAGGGTTAGCCACTAATAATTTGGAGAAATCAAAATCTATTTCTTTAATATATAGATCTTTTGGTGGATCACATTTAGATGCTTCATACTTGGGGAGCTGACATTGATCCGTAAAATCTAATCGGTGAATTTGAAGAAAAACGCGAATGACTAAAGGGTGTTGAACTTGTACATGGAAGCTTGGTTCTACAAAGGTATAAATATTTTATCATTCCTCAATTAATAATAATCGTATAAGAAATATCATAGAATTTGATTTGTGAAAATTTTTAAATCTTATTTTACCTTGCTTTTGTTGTGCCTTGTATAATTTGATTATATGTATGTCATATTTTTGCAAACCAACAAAATCCTCGGTCATTACACTGTTAATTTTCTTTGTCCATGGATCATCGTATGCTACAAGTAATCATAATTTACTAGCTTCATAAATATCTGGGATTAATTTGACCATCTTTGTTTTCATCCAACAATAGTAATCTTACACCTTTCATTAATTGTCTATCGATTTACTAACACTAGTTCTTATATCTTGGCCTTTAATCATATTCGATTATATTACAAGCCTTATTCTTACTGAAATGACTATCTTCCATTTCATTATCTAATGATTATTACATTCTACAATCATATTAATCATTCAAGATCATATTTATCAGTCTCATAAATATCCGGGATATCACAAGTTTGACGACTTAGATTTTTATTTTTATATTTTAAAGAAAGGAACAATTCTTTTGCAATAATATTTGTGCAATAACTTAAGTACGACAATACAACGTTATAAAAGAAGAAAATTACTAATTTTGAATTAATAGTAGGACAATTTTTCCCTAACGTCAAAAGTGTTGTGAAGGGCAATTTTTTATTTTTTATTTTTAAAATCCTAATCGTCAGATTTTGTAATATATGAAGTAAGATCTAGTGGCTAGCTGAGATCTAATATCCACCAATTGCCTTATATCAACTCGTGTGTGTGTGTGTGTGTGTGTAACCATAGTTGTAAGATTAGAATTATCTCTACAATAAATTGTGACCATCAAAATCTAGATCTAATGATGAAATATCTCATCCGTCTGCACTTTAGTTTTGGAGTTCGTCCACAAACTAAACTACGGATGAAAAAATGATCAAGTTGTACTCATTTTGTCTATAGTTTAGTTGTACAAATGACTAGTATTTTGTTTTAAAATTAATGGCATTTTTATAATATTTTCCATCCGCAAAACTAAACTACAGACGATAAATAATACTTAAGTGATTGCGTTTCTTTCTTATTCCTTATTTAAGATCTAAAGCCTACCATTGCATTGAGTGAGAAAGATCGCGACTAAGTAGCAGATTGGACATTGTTACCATTAAAGCTAACCGTTTTCTTTAGTACAAATCTTATAAATCTTATATATTTATAAATGTACTTGTTTGTTATATACAAAGTCCCAATAGTTGTATATAGACAGCCAAATTTTATGCTTTGAATTTAAAAATAACATTTCAGGGATTTAACTAGAAAAATAGGAACAAGGGTGAAGAGAGAGAAAATAATTGAAGATAGTCCCATGTATGGTACCTTGGAACATGCGCACCAAGCCGCCATCAAGATCATGGATTAGGTCAAAGCCACCATCCTGATGTTGGCTAACCCCTAGGATAAAAATTTTAGTTATTTATTTCCTTGTTCTGACAATACATGCGTCAAGAGAGCTTTCTTACAAGAGAGGAAAATGCATGAAAATTCACATTTAGAGAGAGAATTCCATACATTAAGAGGAAATACCCAAATTACTAAACATTCATCCAAATCTAAATCAAAACTCAAATTCCTCGAAGAAGTGAAGGCGATCTACTAAAATCTCCAACCAATTTTTTTTCTTTTAGTTTGTAAGGTATAATTCCAATCTCTTCAATTTACTAATTGAATTTTATTATTCATTACTCAATTATGTAGAATTATTCATTAGTGGTTGTTATACCTGCTAATTAATTATCTTTAGCTTGATAATTTGTGAGTTCTTAAGTAATTTAAGTTATTTTTATATGTTTATATGTGTTTTTGATATTATTTTGTAGGAAAAAGGCTAAGAGAGGCAATATAATCTTTACAACTATGGGCATGATAAGCAATAACAGGAAAGGAAAAAGGAATGACCTTTTGTGAAAAGTTTGACATGTTTTCTTAGCTTGAAGCTTAAATTTCATCATAGAGCTCGTCGAGAGCATTGATTTGATAGGTGGCACATCCTATAACTCTTTCCAGATTAAAAGTTGATTGTTTTACCAACAGTCATTTAACTATTCTCTGTGGGATCGACAACCTTCTTACCTCTTTATTACTTGATTGACCGTGTATTTGCCCATATTTGTGATTATATAAATTGGACAACAATCAATGATAAAAATTTGATTAATTATTTGATAACTTTTGGAAAAAGGGATAGATTTTATATAGTCTGAATTTTGGTTATCTGTTGGTTATTACTTTGTTTGAGATCCTTTAATTTTTATACACATATCCATTTGTTTGAGCTAGTGTTAACTTAAGAAAATTTATTTGGTTATATGCTTGTAAAAGATACGAGTAGCCTCTATAACTTATTTGATCATGTCTAAAATAATTAAATACATAAATGACTGTTTCAATGTCCATCGAGTGAAATATTGATTGTAAGACCCCGAATTTTATGAAATACAAAATTTAATTTTTTTTTTATATATATTTTTTTCTGAAACAGTAAGTGATTAAATTGACAAAGTTAAAAGTTAAGGATGTTATGTGAAAATTTTATTTTGTCAGACAATATTCATTTTGTCGGGGAATATTAGAGTCGTACGACGGCGCCGAAATAACTAATCATTGGTGGAACCCACAATGAAATATTTGTCGGAGATAGAAAACGATAGAAGTAACATTTTTAAATAAAAATAGTCATCGGTGTTATCACTTTTATTATTAGAATACCCAGTGATAAAAGAATAGTATCATACGGTGTTTCATGGTATTTTACTATAGCACACGGTGTTTTACAATAGCACACGATATTGTACAGTGTCTCATATTATTGATCTGATAACGTGGTCATTGCACAGTATTCTTCAATAATTGTTATTACACAGTATTTTGCATTATTGATTCAATAATTGTCATAACACTGTATTTCATATCATTGAGTCAATAATTATTGGTACACTAAATTTTAAAATTATGGAACTAAATAATTATCACAATAGCAAATACACAGTAATTTATATTATTAAATTAATAATAATCTGTAATGTGTTTTTTACATTATTGTTATAGCATTATTTTATTATATATGTTGGACCCATATGAAGAATTAAATAATAATAATAATAATAATAATAATAATAATAATAATAATAATAATTTTTATTATTATTTTGAATAGTAAATATGTGGGCCCTTTGTGGGGGCCACATGAGAAATAAGAATTGAATTGGTTGTTGGAGTTGGTGAAAAGGCTGTTAGCTGCTGCTGAAATTACTCAGGCTGACGTGCAGCACGCTAGCCACCCACCACGCATAGTAATTTTTTTCTCCTATAAATAGCTTGCTCAACTGAATAGAAAAATCACACCTAAAACATAAAAATTTTCTATAGGTATTTTGTGATTTTTCTCTGAGAATAGTAAGGTTATCTTGAATATTTGTAAATTAAAAGGAGTATAGGAATTTTTCAAGTAAGTATTTTATTAAAAAATAGTAATTTCACAAATACCTATTTCACACGGTATTAACAAATCTTCCTTTAGAAGACTCTTTTTTGAGAAGATTTATTTTGATATATTATTTCAAAAATTATTTTTAAAGTTATTATTTTACACTATAAAAAATTATATTATATAAATAATTTTAATAGTTCATAATATATGAGTTATCATACACCTTGAAATTTATATGTGGTAATTACTAATTATATTATAAATATATAGGTTGATCAACCACATTTTTTATTAATATCCAATCACGTGATAAGGTAAGGGGTATCATTATTTTCATCATCATAAATGGATATTATTTTCTTTCTTACTTGTAAGGGATACCATCTTTTTCATCTTCTATTATTCAAACTTATCACAGTAAGGGATATCATTTCTTTTATACTCTTAAACTTACCATGGTAAGTATTATTTGGTAAAACTCTTTGAAATGATTATATATTCCTTAATAGTTTGCGTTTCATTTAATATCATTTCAATTGCACCTTCCTATTTACGTGAACCTTTCTATTGAACTGTAACCGTTATTCTGAACTGTGGATCTTGAATATCATTTTTGAATTTCACTCCACATCATGTTGACAATTTGAACATTATTTGAATCTGCACAAAGTAAAAATTGTAAACTTTCGATATTTATTGTTTATCCTATTTCTTTTGTTCATTATTAATATATCTGTTATTATTCTAATAATCAAGAATCAAATTGTTGTGGATATCTGTGGCCTGGGCACAGATTGGATAAATGTGTTGATAGGTTAAAGGCGATATATTTGATAATGTATCTTCTAAGGCACGTGGTGAATGTTATTTTTGGCCTGGGGCAAAGATGAACTGTTGTTTGGTATGATTATGACCAAAGACTGTAGACTGGTATAATCATGACTGTTAGTGTTATATTGAATATCTTTGGCCCGTAGTGCAAAGACGAATTGTTGACTTGCATGATTATGATCAGGAACTGTAAAATTGTATTATCATGGCCAGTGGTGTTTCAGATGATAAAAGTAGATGATGTTTTTCTTAAAAAGAGAAGCAAGTGGACATCATGGTTCATATAATATTTCTAATGGTTGTTATTCTGCTGTAGTTATTAAATTGAACATTGTTTAAGAACTTAACTGTAGTTATTGAATTAAAACTTGCTATTTAAATTATTCTTTCAAAAACTCAACTGTTGAAGGCTAACGATTATTTATTTGTCATTATCTTAGTCATGATATTCTTTACTGGGCTATTAGAGCTCACCCTTTCCTTTTGTTCCATTGTTCTTCAACAGGAGATGAGAGAATAGCTGGGTCTAGTCCGGGGATGGAGTGAAGGTCCAAGTTGTAATTGTATTAATCTTCATAAGTTGTAAAATAGTGTGACAATAATAAAGAAGACTTAGTTGTATATTATTTGAATACTGTATTGTGGTACATTGTATTGTAATAGTTGTTGTGTATTTTGATAACTCAAGTTTGGGTTTAGTGGGCCCAGCTTTGGGAGTGTCATAGTTGGCATCAGAGCTTAGGGATATGATCTTTAATGGAGATATGGGGTAAAAGTAGGAGGAGAGAGACGAATAGAATACGTCACTAGTGTGTCTTACCTAAATTATATTTTGTTATCTAACGAGTCGATTTGAATGTAGGGACAGGAAGTGATGAGTCAGTTTGTTTAAACTAACATTTATTTTGTGACCACAGTTAAGTATGGCATCTGAAAATCAGGAAGTTAACTATGGAATGCACGAAACCAATGTAGCTGAGAATCAAGAGGCCATAAACAATCCTCCTACCAACTTAGGAAATAATGTTCTTGATAACATGATGAACGATGGATTCTTTAGGAACTTCATGCAATTCATGCAAAATCAGGCAGGAGGAAATCCAGTCAATAATAACGAAAGAAATGCTGGTAATTCGAGGACGATCACTGTCAAATAATTTAAAGAATTGGGACCACCTAAATTCCTCAGGAAGCCTGACCCACTCAGAGCATAGGCGTGACTGAAGCAAACGAAAAAAATATTTGATGTCTTATAATGCGCTGATGATCAGAAGGTGCCATTTGCCACTTTTATGTTACGAGGTGAGGCGGACCATTAGTGGGAAGCGGTAAAACGTATCCACCCTTTAGCACTCGAGATGTCTTGGAAAGAATTTCAAGAGCTATTTAACGAAAAGTACTTTCCATAAAGCATCCGCCATATGAAAGAGGTAGAATTCATTAAGCTGGAGTAGGGAAACATGACAGTTTCTCAATATGAAGTTAAGTTTGTTGAGTTATCTCGTTTTGCCACCCATATAGTGGATGACGAAGCACGAATGAGTCAGATGTTCCTACGAGGTTTGAGATTCAAAATTCGTTAACAACTTAGCTCTTATAAATTTAGTTAGTATTCAGATGTTGTGGATAGGGCTCAAAGGGTAGAGCAAACAGATGAAAAATTGCAGCCAAGAGTCAATGATCAACATAGGGAGGGAACAATTTCAAGAGGAGGAAATCCCATAATGATTATGGAAAGGCACCGGCACCAGTACCAGCACCGATACTAATTTCAAAGGGAGGAGATCGACTATTGGTAAGATGCTACAGGTGTGGTCAGGAGGGTCATATTAGCCCAAACTGTACTCAGCAGTCCAAGTTATGCTATAGTTGTGGGAAGGAGGGTTATGTTGCTCGATTTTATCCTATTACGAAAGCAAGTCCAGCTACAATGATGATACCAAAAGCTAGCACGGATAAGGGAAAATCGGTAGTTCATGGGAGAGCTTTTGTTGTGACATCTCAAATGGCACGAAACTCGAATAAAGTGATAACCGGTATGCTATTAATAAATTTTTATGAAGTCTATGCCCTGTTAGATACTGGTTCTACCCATTATTTTATCTCACCTACGTGTGCTCAACAATTAAACTTAACTCCTGAAAACTTAGACTTTGACTTATCAGTTGAAACCCCATTAAGAAAAATAGCCATTACATCTACTATATATAAATCTTACCTAGTTCAAATCAACAACCTCACATTACTCGTTGACCTTATTTCTTTGGAAATGCATGAATTTGATATGATTTTAGGAATTGATTGATTGACTACCCATCATGCTAAAGTTGATTGTTTTCATAAGATTATTAGTTTTCATATTCCTAATCAATCTATCATGCAAATTCAAGAAATTAAACCAATGAAATCTATAATTGCTATTTATAGCCATAAAGCCATTCATTTATTGAAAAACGGATGTCAAGCATTTTTAGCTTATGTCACTGATTTGAACAAAAACACGTCAAACTTGAATGATATTCCCATTGTTAATGAGTTTTCTGACTTTTTTTCTAAGGAACTTCCTGGCTTATCCCAAAATCGAGAAATTGAATTCTGTATTAATATTGAACCTGGTACTAAGCCCATTTCCAAAGCCCCATACTGAATGGTTCCCATTGAACTTCAAGAGTTAAAAGTCCAACTATAGGAATTGTTGGATACTGGTTTCATTCGTCTGAGTGCATCACATTGGGGTGCTCCTGTTGTATTTGTGAAGAAGAAAGACGGGAGTATAAGATTGTGCATTAACTACCGAGAATTGAATCATGCCACCATAAAAAATAGGTACCCGTTACCTCGGATTGATGACATGTTCGATCAATTGCAGGGTGCCCAACATTTCTCGAAAATTGATCTCCACTCTGGATATCATCATTTGAAGGTTAAAGTTGAGGACATTCCAAAGATTACTTTCGGAACTCGTTATGGACATTATGAGTTCTTAGTCATGCCTTTTGAACTAACCAATGCTCCTGCAGCTTTCATGGACATGATGAACCGAATATTCAAAGAATATTTGGATCATTTTGTGGTTGTCTTTATTGATGACATGTTAGTTTCCATAGTTTCTGATCGAGATCCTAGATTCACTTCACGCTTTTGGATCAGTCTACAAAAAGCTATGGGTGTAACACCTCGAATTTTGACAGGATTTTCAATTGAGGATTTTGGTTAATTAAGTAAAGGTTAGCAGCTAAAACCTAGTGTTGAATGACAGAAAGTGTAAGAAAGATTAAATATGATTTATTACGTGAGCAATGTGCTATAAGTGACCTATGTGGTTGAAATGCTTAAGAGGGACTCTTGGTTTAATAAGGGTCTATTGAACATATGAGGACTAGTTATGTATTTAACGTATATCAGCAACGTAGCAGATAATGCAATTATTACGTGTATGAATTTCTATAATGAAATGGAAATAGAATGGACTTAAGATGAATGATTAATGGTAATACCTACATTAAGGTAATTTGAAAGGAAATATGATAAGACATTATGTAGTGTTAGCAGGTGATAAAACGAATGTATGAATATGTGTTTATGTATGTATTTGAGCAGATAGAGAAAGAAGAGTTCAAATTAGAGAATTATGAAAATGAGGAAAGCATAATAATTGATGTTTGGTTAAGGATATTAAAGACGAGCTTAATGAATAGGCATGAAGAGGCAAGGATATGAAAATGGTAAGGTAGGTATATATGTGCAGTGAAGAATGAACTGTATGCCCTAATCGGTCTATTAAAGAATAAAGGAATGATACGATTAACGATCGTTGAATGTTTGACGCTATTAAGAAACTTGATAATGTGGAATGATTGAAATAAGATAATCATGTATATGATGTACAGATACAGAAAGAAATACCCCTGAGAATGTACAGGAATAATGTAGTATGCAAGTGTGTTGCAAATTGGTATTATGTGTGCTAAGTAAACAAGTAAAAGGATGTAAAAGTCATATAATGACTATATGAGCGTAAAAAGGATAAATGGTGTTGGATTTTGAAAATTCGGTCGAGGTTTGCTTCTCGAGGAAGCGATTTAAGGAAAAGTTGAACAATTCAATTATATTGAGATATCGAAAATTGAGATTAATTGAATATGAAACCAAAAGGGTTTTTTAGAGGATTTAGAATGTAATAATATGTAATATTGGCAAATGTTGTGAATTATTATAATTAAGTCATAAAATTGATATTTCGAAGTACGACAAGTATTATGGGACAAACAAATTATGGATTATTTAATGATGGATTAAAATTTAAGCTTGATGAAACAAGTTTGGAGTAAAATGGAATTGAAACGAATTGAAAATAAATAAGTTATGATTAATGAGAGATTAATTCTCTAGATTTTAGTGGTAATGACCAAAATGCCCTTGGTATGTTGAGAAATGACTATTGTGTCCTAAGTGGTTCAATGACTATTATGCTCATATTTGGTGATGAGAAATGGCATGAATGCCCCTTAACCATGCATGAGTTAAAATTAACCAAGGATGGTTAGTTGTTGGACATATAGATATAAGAGATATATGTATATTTTCAGTATATATCAAGCCAGCTTTGTTCATTTCTATTCATTCGAAAGTTACAAGTAAAGTGAGAGCATAAGAGAAAGAGAGAAGAAGAGAAAGTAAGCTAGGGTTGCCCAAAGCATGGAAGATTTGCTTGTACGATGTCCAAGAAAGAAGAAGCTAGCCATCAAAGTAAAGATTTAAGTTCTAGCAAGTTTTGTTGCATGAAGAAAGAAGAGCTCATGAAGGTATAACCATGTTTTTACCATAGGAGTTTGTATTTATGAGTTTAAATGGAAGTTTAGGTATAGTCATGCATGAATCCTTGAAATAAAAAAGGGTTGATTATGTGATGTATGTGAGTTACATGCTATTTGATTAATAATTCATGAAATCCTAAGCTTAAGTTTGCTAGAACAAAGGTGGTGCACTATTCATGTATGATTACAAGCTAGAAATCATGATTTAAGGCATGGTCATGTGTTACATGTTAGAATTGATGAAAACCCAATTAGAAGGGTTGAAATGTTTGAAGTATAAGAAAATTCATGTTAAATAGCTTATAAGCTGCTTTGATGGTTGAAAAACATGATATGGTATGACGGATCACAATATTAGGCTATAAATTGCCATTAAACCAAATTATAATTTGTAAAGTGCATTAGAATGTGCAGTTAGAAGTTATGTGGACTTATATAGTTGTTAAATGTGTATGTGAATGCCTATGTGGTGTGTTGAGTTTAGGAAGTCAAATTGAGTTCAAGTTTGGAAATTAAAAAATTGACAAATTACCGTCAAAGTGTGATTTTTGACAATTTTGAGTAATTGAAGGTAAAAATAAAGTCAAATGACCAGGTTGATGTTATAACACGTGTTAAGGTTGATTTGGAAATCAACGGATTTGAATTTGAATGAATTAGCGATTCAAATGATCGAAATCAATCGATTCGATTCAAAATGGATTTTAACGGACAAATATCGTCACGTGCAAAGTTTTATGATTTTGAAAGTTTGAACATATCATATATGACGTAAGTGAGCTATGTCAAGTGTTAGAATGAATTTTGGAAGCAAATGGCCAAAAATCACAAAGTTGGAAAAATTGAGTTTTGAAAGTTAGAAAATGTTCTAAGTTAGAAAATGTGTTGAACAACCCTTCTACGGGCTAATGTATCACTTATTTCGAGAAGCCAAATGAGGCAAGTAAATTTTTTGTAAAATACTATGTAGTGAGGTCTAGCACTGTACCAAATTTGGACTTAATTGGATGTATGGTGAAGGAGTTAAAAATCACCAAAGCAACAGCTAAAATCAGATTCTGTTTCTGCAGGACTGCGTGGCCAGCACAGTGTTTAACACTGAACATTGCGCCGGGGAGCAGTGTACTATTCATGAGCCGAGAGGAATGCGCGGCTAGCGAGGTTTGAAGGCGTCGGGGCGAAATGTTACTGTATCAGAAGAATATTTAAGTGTCCAAAATGTGAGTTTTGATACAAAATGATAAAGATGGGTTATGTAAACCCTAGGTAGTTAAAGAATGACCAATATAGAGGGTCTTAAGGTATAATAAAATGATTAATGGCATAAGGTAGCATGCCTAAAGCTAATCCAAATCATGATATGGGTTATGAAAAATGTCGTTAACGAGTTAGGATATATTTTTGACCTATATAAGGTATAATACATCATATGTGAAATGATTAGAGACAAATGGTCATGTAATTATAAGATATGTTTGATGAGTTATATTAAGTTTTATGATCCTATATTGATGTATAGCTTATGTATTAACAGATTACACTCAATGTAGCAACCTGAGTTAAGGAATGATAGAAGGGCCAAGCGAGGCGACAAAGGTTAAGTAAAATAAATGCAGACAAATAAGTTTTTTAGATTTAAGTGTAATAGATGTTATATGTGAACTATGTGATAGTAATAGAGTTGAAATGTGCCCTAGGTGCAACTATGTGGTTTAATTGCTAAATGAATTATGTGACATTAAGCATAGCATGTTAAGGTAAAGGATGCATGACACATTTTATGAACTGTGAGCATGAAAGGTGTTATCTAATTGACTTATTGAGCCTATGTGCTCACTCTTGCTATGAACTAACTTTTTCAGGTAAAGTACGAGAAGGCCGGAGGTTCCGGTGCAGTTAAATGTAAATAATGATGAATACTTAGATAAGCGTGAGGAAATTTGTTATATGTATTTATGTGTAATGCAGATAAATGTAAACCTATAATGGTATATGTAATTAACGTCTAGATTTTAATTATAAACTTGGTCGTTAACAAGGGAATGAATGTGTTGTAAATTTGTAGAGATTGAATGGTATGTATGTATTATACAGTGAGAGGATGTAAAGAGATAATTTATTATACTGTTGTTAATTGAGTTGTATATGTAATAAACTTGTACGTATGGATCAGTTATAAGTAGGCAGGGTTATGTATGGTGCAGAGATATGTGAACAGGATCAGGTATGAAACAGGTACGATATAAACAGGGCCATGTATGAATAGTTCATGAAAAATTTTTATTTACAGGTTATGAAATCATGAATATATATATGATTATGAAATGAAATAGACTCAGTTGCAATTAATAAGTGTCGACCTAAATGTTAATGAATAGTAAACTGAAGGTTATGATCTTGAGACATGTAAGGAATGTAAGATAAAAAAAAATATGGACTACATTATGGTCAAACAAATGGTTTTAAAGGTTAAGTTTTAATGCATGATATTCCAGTTAATATGATTTAAAGTTAATGATTATCTTATCCAGACATAATTGAATTAATTAAGGGAATGTGGGATCTCGGTGCGTTACATTTGGTATCAGAGCAGTTAGGTTATAAACCTTAGGTAAGAGTACCTTAGGCTATGACTTTTATGTGGAAGAAGGAAATAGTAAGGAAATGAACTCTAGATGAGTTGAGTCAGTAATAAATGAATTTTTGGAATTTAGGACTAAGAAATGATAAAGATATGTTAAGATAAGATAATGAGAAAGGGCAAAAGGGCCTTGAGATCCTAGGCGATCACAGATATAAAGGGACTCTTGATGAGTTATGAACAATAAGATATGAATTAATGAAAATCATATCAGATCAAAGAAAGGTAATGGAAAAGCTGAGTAAAGGAAAGTGAGGAATGTTAGGGTATGTGGGATTTTTCATTGAGGACTCATGGTAGTGGCTGAGTTGTGCACTTCCTTGTATGGGTGGGGATTTGTACTTGGTTTCACAACTACTTAGCTTCCTATCGTGATAATCAGTGGAGATCTAGCGTTACGGTATTGGTTATGTATGTTGAGAAGGTAATTCTTTTCTTCTACATGTACCAAATATACATAGGAAGTGAGAAGGATTAAGTGAGAAAAAGTAAGGTTAGTTACGTGTTCTGAAAACCCAAGTGTATGGCAAGTTCGTGACTCATGATCGTGTGATGGAGCCCCTCAGCGAATGGACGACTTTGGCCTGACTAAGACAAGCTCCTCAAACCATATGATTGTGGTAAGTTCCTGAGCCCAAGTACGTGGCAAGTTTGATGAACAGTGGGGGATTAGAAAGAGAGCCATAAGTTGAGAGAAATAGTTCTCAAAGATTGGCTAAGGTTAAAGAAATAAGAAAGTGATAGAAGTATAAGAAAGGATTATATTAGTTAAGAAAGCAAGAGAAGAGATTATTAGGATTGGGTAGACAATCCACTCTTTTAGCTATGCTAGACCATCGAAATGTTTTGTTCAAGTATTAAAAAGTGATTTTTAAAATTCCGTAATTCATGGGTTTATGCCAATTGATTCAGCTAGACCAAAGTTATTTAAAATTTTCAAAATATATTTATGAAATCATTGCCACACTGTTAAATATGGTGCGGAATAACAAAATGGTGGAATTCTCAACGAACTTATGTTATGGTACAGTATTAAGAGGTCTTGAATGATTGAATTCTCAACGTACTGCTAAGAGAGTGTGGTATTATGAAGCCTTTTTAAAAGTTTTTTTTTGGGTTCAAGTTTTAAGCCAATGACAGCATTCTTGAAAAGTTCAAGTTGAAATGAATCAACAATTTAATGATGTGGGTCTATACCATTTGTTTCGGTTAGACCGTTTTGAAAAAGAAATGAATAAAGAAAAATATTTTGAAAGTCTGAGATGAACAACCCTGAAAATGGGATATGATATGTGGGTTGGTTAACGTGGTTCAACCTAAAAGCAAAGGAAAAAAAGATACAATAGGCTGATCACCTCGCGTACCAATAGGCCAGGGAAAAAGAGTGGCGTGATTGCATCGTAACTCATGTTCCTGGTGTTTATGACCCATGGATATTTTCAGTCTTCGTGATTGTTAATGTTTTTAATGTGTTCATGGTCGGTGTCACCCCTTAGCAAAAGCAAAAGTTTGTTTGAAAGCAAAAAGGTTTTATGTTTAAAGGAAAAGTTCACTCCTATTTATTCATACTGCTTCACAGTTATTGAACAATTGTGAAGATTCCTAAAAGACATTCCAACCTTCTGGAATGAATGGTAGAAAGGGATAAGATGGGTAGAGAGAGGAGAGAATGTAAAAGTTAGTTAAAAACCTAACTATGATGAATAAAATGGGAGAAGATATGCATGTTATAAATGAATAAGGAATGAGTAACACAACAATTTCGAGGACAAATTTTTTTGAAGGAGGGGTGAAATGTGACACCCCGAATTTTTACAGGATTTCCAATTGAGGATTTTGGTTAATTAAGAAAAGATTAGCAGCTAAAACCTAGTATTGTATGACAGAAAGTGTAAGAAAGATTAAATATGATTTATTACGTGAGCAATGTGCTATAAGTGACCTATGTAATGACCACGAATTTGATTAGACATTGTGATTATGATTATTAAATAATTAGCAATGAATTACATTTTTTTTGTATTAATTAATTGTGCATTAGCTAATTAAATAAATATATTTGTGTATGTGTATATTTATTTAAAGCAATGAAGTAAAATGTTATAATTAACTAAAACAAATCTAATTGGATTATATTTTAAATCCAAATGGGGTATTAAACTAGGTCAATTAAATTAACCTAGTAGCCTATGTAATTAATTAAACCATAGCCCATGTAATTAATTAAATAAGCCCAATGCTTGATTTAATTAAATGTGATATAGATTATTTAATGTTAGCCCAATGTGTTATTTAAATTGAGCCTAACCAAATTAAATGGAGGAGCCTAATAGGAAGTCAAAATTGGTCAACAATTGAACACATGTATATATATATATATATATATATATATGCATGATTTAGCTATAAAAAAATAAAGGAAAAATAGGCCAAAAATGGCCATTTTGTTGAGATTTGAGGGGGCCCACATGGGTTGCTTGATTTTGCAATGTTGCTTCTTCCACACTTCTTTCCATAGTTGGCCAACCACCCTAGTCATTCCAATTGGTCATTCATGCAATAGTAATCTCACTTAAGCTCCTAATTTCACCAACACAAGATGATTAGTAGGTTGATGATGGATTAGTGAAGTATTATAAATAGAGTACTCCACACACTTATATAGGTTCGTTAGTTCATTTGTAGCATTTCCTAGAGAATACAAGAGAAAAAGTAGAGAGCATTTGAGAGAAAATAGAAAATACATTTGTGTGTTGTGTGAAATAGCTAGAGGAAGGTCTTAGTGAATGTTCATAAGCATCATCACATACTTTGGTAGGAGAAGAAGAAGAGCACACAAGTCACAGGTTTAAAAGTGCTCTAACCTTTCTTTATTTCATTTTTATAGTCTAGAACGATTTTGAATGGTTAAAATCTATTTTTAATCAATCAAAACTTATTTTGATGGTATAGAAGTCTTCATCTATGTTATATATGTATATTCATAGTTGGATGTGTTTATATCATGATTTGGTATGTGTGGAACGCATAAAAATGGTAGAAATGTTCATATCGAACTTTATCGATAAAATTCTAACGTACTATGAAATGTTTAATGTTGTAGTTTGAAATGTACAAGCTAAAAAAATGATTTATATGGCTAAAAAGTTACCTCTATGAGTTCTTAAAGAAAACTCAACTTGAATCTTTCAAAAATGTAGAAAAACAAAGAAGTTATGGATTTTTCCTCAAAACATGTTGATTTTAAAACCCTAGGTTGCCTTGTGAGCAGTTTTGAGTCTAGTTCCGTTTGGAATTTGGATTGGTGATCTAAAGAGAAGTTGTAGCTGGAGAAATTTTGATGAGAATGGACTCAATAATAACCTCAAAATATTTTAAAATGATGAAGTTATGGCTGTTGGAGCGTCGGAGGGTCAAGCAGTCAAGAAAATTAACTTCCAGACAGAATGTCCTGACACACCTGCGTCAGAATTGGCGCAGCTGTGCTAGAACAATCTGCCTAGCAGATTTTGGTCGGTCTGGGTCGGGTCGGGTCGGTCCGGGTCGAGTTTTCTATGATAAATTAAGTTAAAATAAGTGTAAAATTAATGTGTTTGGATATTAAACCAATATATGGAGTTTATTAGTAACTAATTGGTATCTAAATGCTTAAAATAAAGGCTAACATTAACACAATTAAAGAGTTATCTATTGGTATTGTTTGTGATAGAATATTATTAAGTGATTAATAATATTAATAAGTGATTAAAAGATTATTAAATGATTGTAACATTTGTAAATGATTCAATATTACTACATTGGTAATAATTTTAATAAGTCAATGAAATATTATTAAATGATTAATAATATTAGATAATGAATAAAATATTATTAAATAATTAATAATATTAGATGATTAATAAAATACTATTAAATGATTAATAATATTAGATAATGAATAAAATATTATTAAATGATTCATAATATTAGATAATGAATAAAATATTATTAAATAATTAATAATATTAGATAAAGAATAAAATATTATTAAATGATTAATAATATTCAATAATGATTAAAATATTATTAAAAGATTAATAATATTAATAAGATAATAAAATATTATTAAATGATTCATAATATTAGATAATGAATAAAATATTATTAATGATTAGTAATATTAATAATGTGATAAAGTATTATTAAATGGTTAATAATATTAAAAGATTAATAAAATATTATTAAGGGATTATTAATATTAGAAGGATAATAGAATATTATTAAATAATTAATAATATTATAAGACTAATAGATCATTAGTAATTGTTAATAATGTTAGATAAGAATGTGAACTATATTAAGTAATTAATATAGGTTTTATGTGATTGAAATATTATCAAGTAATGATAATATTTCCTAAGTGTTTAATATACCCTTAATTATTTAATTATGTGGTTAGGTATAACATGTATAGATGTTATCATATGAATGCATATATGATATTAATTCGAAGATCAACTTGATTAATTGTTAGGTCTATCTAAGGAGAATTAAATTGAATTGGTTAGCAGTAGACCACGTATAAGGCAATTTTCTTCTTAACCTTAACTTGTATTTATTGTTGCAAGTATTCTTCAACCGTATTTACATTGAGCAATTCAATTATTGTTGAGCAAGTAACTACACTCGTAGTTATTTGATAGACCTTTGAGCGAATTAATTATCGAAAATTACTTCACATCATTATTGTATTGTATTCGCACATAGTGCCTTTGTAAATGTTATAGTTCAGTAATTTAAGAACTGTTTAAGAATGTCTAAGCTAATTGTTTCAGCTAGACAATGCATGTTGAAATTCATCCAATTGAATATTATAAAAGCTTATCCAAACCATTGGTTGGTGCAGATTCTGATAGTAAGACTGAGAATGTACAACCCTAGTTAAAGGGGATTTTTATTTGTCGGAAAACCGAATTTGCGCAAGAAATCTAAATGTTATGCATATACATAGGACATAAGAGGAGTGATCCCTTCAAGTGTCCTGTTTTTCGAGGTGTCAGATATATATACATGTCTGTTCTACCTTAGTAGCATTTCATGGTCATTAAAGATCACTCAGCAGTAAAGAGTCAATCCATTCTTATATTGAAACATTGATTCTTGATTTCTTTCACAATTGTTATTCATTGTTGAAAGCCCTGATGTTATTTCCCTTTTCATCACGATATATCTTATGTTGTTGTTTATAAACTTGCTGAGCCATTTAGTTGCTCATTCTTGCTATATCATGACTTAATTTCAGCTAAACCCGAATGTTCTAAACAAGACCAATGCAAGGGAAAAGCAAACGCGTAGATTAGTAAATGCATGCTAGATTTAAATTATTGTTATGTAATTTTCTTGTAAATATTTTATATTCCCTCAAGATATGTAATGTTTATGTTATGGTTAATCGACCTTGGGAAGTGTAGCCTTTTTTATAAGGAACCTTTTGTATTATTCCGCGAAGTTTAAATGCAATTTATGTATTTAATTGTTAGTAAGTATTGTACAGTGGAGAACCAAACCCGAGGTTATGGAATCCGGATTTGGGGTCGTCACAGGTTGGTATCAGAGCTGTAGGTTAGAAACGTTAGGATTGCGAAACCTAGGTTATAACCTTAGTATTAAACTCATATCGAGTGCGTTAGGAGATAAATCGGGGATATTCATCATGTTGGGTATTTTTGGAGGTGGATTGAGAAAATCCATCGAGCTGAGATGTACATGATAAAATATCATTTCATTTCATCAATGAATATATTTTATTACTGTACTAACATGTGTTATTTTTATAATATATGATGGCGGAGATTGGACAATCTAGTAATGCTGTGGAGGTGGTGATCTACACGGATATCCATATGGATACCGTACAGCCACTGGTGGCTGCACCTAACGAGGAGCCTGAGTCAGATCCCGAAGAGGGAGACCGCGAGGAGCCCATCTGGGGTGGAGTGATGAGGCCATACAGTGAGGAATGAGGCTGAGGAGTTTGAGGAGTTTAAGGACGAGGAGCCAGTAGAGTACGCTGATGCCATGGGCACTATTGCCAGTGACCTCATTGATACGCTGACTACGGCGAATGACGAGTTAGAGGATAGGGTTTAGCACCTGGAGGAGCAGAACCAGATCCATCAGCAGACAGAAGACCAGTATAGGGACACAGCTTACATGTTCTCTGGTGAGAACATGAAGCTGAAGGCGAGGATGGCCAAGATGGAGGCCAAATTAGTAGCAGCCGAGCTGAAGATTCAGCAGTCACAGGTAGAGAAGGAGGCCATGAGAGGCCAGTTACAGTAGGCAGTGGATGCGAGGATTGATATGGAAATCCAGAGAGATGAAGCTCACAGGCAGATTCTGGAGCTGGAGGATGAGATGAGAGAGAAGAAGGTGAGGATAGATAAACTTAGCTATGTCTATCGTTCTTCTTATGGCAGACTATAGAGTATGGTGTACTATTACCCAGTTGAGGAGGGCTAGACCATGCATATTATCAGCAGGAGTGTGGTGATGGCTATGGGAGATGAGGAGTACGATGACGCTATGCGTCGAGGGATGCGCAGTCAGTAGTAGTAGTTTCCTTATGTATTGTATATAGATGTAGTAGAAACCCATCTTTTGTTTTGACAGAGGGTTAGTATGATGTAAATCCCAACTCTATGAAGTTATGGGATATGTTTTCAGTTAGATCCCGTCTTTTGTAGTATTTAAGGGATAAAAGCATTTATAACAATATGCTTATGATGTAAAAGTGTTATGCACTATAGTTTTAACATATGAATATAAATGCATTTCCGTTTATGTTTATATCTGTCGAGATGATTAATTGTACTTTAGTTTAAATTGCTTAAGCTACAAAACAAAAGTGAAAAGATGAAACAACTTTAATAATTAAATTTTCTTTATACAAAAAATGCCGCCACGTAGACAACTACGGGAAAACCAAGGAGTGGAAGAGTCAGTTAACCACGATGGTGGGGCACAACCAAACCCTGTTCAAGAGTTTGTGAAGATGCTAATGAGAGTATTTCGCGGACGAAACGCAGAAGCTGCTGGAGCACCAAACCCTACCGCTCCACTAGCTAACTTTAAAGATTTCAAATTGATAAGACCACCCGAATTCTGAAGGACCACGGATCCTATAGAAGCGCAGACCTGATTAGAGGAGATGGAAAACGTTTTTGAGGTCGCACGTGTAGCAGAGGAGCAAATGACCTCATTTGCTACCTTTATGATGAAGGGGAGGCCAACCACTGGTGGAAGGCAAACAAGAGTAGAGCCGGAGAGGGAACTATCGCATGGACGCGATTCAAGGAATTGTTCTTGGAGAACTACTGTCCAGAAAGCACGCAAGCCAGGATGGAGGTCAAATTCTAGGAACTCAAGCATGGTAATATGTCCGTATTTGAATACGCCGCCAAGTTTAATGAATTGGCAAGATTTGCTCCACATCAGGTGGACACTGAAGCAAGGCGTGCAAGGAGATTCGAACAGGGACTGAAGCTATGGGTTTACAGTCGGATAGCCATTCTCCATATTACCAACTTCGCAACGTTGCTGGAGAAATCTATAATAGCAGAAGGGGGAAATGAAGCCTTAAACAAACACAGTCAGGAACAGAAGAAGAAAAGGAATGAAGGAGGAAGTTGATAAGGTAGCAGCGGGGGTAGTAACTCGAACAAATGCAAATGGAACAACAACAACAACAGTTCGGGGACACCTCAAGGGAGTGAATCGATGAAAGCAAATAAATGAAATCAGTGAGGGAAGAACCACACGGGGGAGTGTATGAGGGGAATGAATGTCTGCTACAATTGTGGACAAGAAGGGCACATCGCTCCCAATTGTCCCACACCTAAGAGGAAGGGTTGTTTCTCATGCAAAGCCATGGACCATCAGTTCAAGGATTGTCCGAAGAAG
The DNA here is from genome assembly GCA_947179155.2 of Hedera helix. NCBI lineage: Eukaryota > Viridiplantae > Streptophyta > Magnoliopsida > Apiales > Araliaceae > Hedera > Hedera helix. Next base: position 19,695,537 of record OX359270.1, read on the forward strand.
AAGAATAGTGGAGGAAGTACTGGCTTTAAGGGAAACAACAACAAGCTCACCATTGGAGGCCCAGTGCAACAGAACAAACCAACAACACAGATTTTCAACGTGACGGTGCAAGAAGCCGTTGAATCAAAAGACGTGGTGTCAGGTACTATTTCGATCAATGATATAAATGCATATGTATTTTTTGATTCGGGTGCTACCTGTTCATTTGTGTCTGATGAATTCGCTACACGGTTAGAATTACCTAGAGAAAAACTAGAGAACCCAATGAACATAGAAGTTGCAAATAAAGAAGTGATTCCTGTAGGGTATATACATAGAAATTGTTGTGCTGAAATCAGGGGTCAGAAATTGAATGTGAATCTTATTCCGATACGTTTGGGGGAGTTTGACGTTATTCTTGGAATGGATTTGTTGTTTAACCACGGAGTGATTATTTATTGTAAGAAGAAGTGTATACACCTTAAGACACCAAACAAGTCTAACGTCGTATTTTATGGCAGCAAGTCGTCAAGACAATCTTATTATCTGACAATGATACAGGCCAAGAAACTGTTAAAGAAAGGTTGTGTAGGGTATTTGGCTCATGTGGTGGATACACAAATGGTGAATCCCGAGATGGAGCATATACCAGTAGTTAAAGAGTTCATGGATTTTTTTAGATGAACTGCCAGGTTTACCACAGGATAGAGAGATAGAATTTATGATTGATTTAGTACCGGGGGCAGCACCGATATCAAAGGCACCATATATATAGGATGGCTCTGGTAGAAATGAAGGAGTTGATGGTTCAGTTGCAAGAGTTATTGGATAAGAAGTACATTCAGCCGAGTGTTTCTTTATGGGGAGCACCTATACTGTTTGTAAAGAAGAAGGATGGATCAATGAGACTTTGTATGGATTATAGGGAGCTGAATAAAGCGACGATTAAGAACAAGTACCCGTTACCACGAATTTACGATCTTTTTGATCAGTTGAAAGGGGCGAAGTACTTTTCAAAGATTGAATTAAGGACTGGTTATCATCAGTTGGAAGTCAGGAAGGAGGATGTACCCAAGACGACATTCAGAACTCGATATGGGCATTATGAGTTTCTGGTGATGTCGTTTAGACTAACGAATGCGCCAACCACATTTATGGACATGATGAATAGAATATTCAAGCAATACTTGGATAAATTTGTAGTTGTGTTCATTGACGATATTTTGGTGTATTCCAAGACGGAGGAGGAACATGCCGAACATTTAAGATTGATGTTGGAGATATTACGAAAAGAGCAGTTGTATGCTAAATTTTCAAAGTGTGAATTCTGGTTGGAGAGAGTTCAATTTTTAGGTCATGTTATTGATAATGAGGGAGTTTCAGTGGATCCAGCAAAGGTAGAAGTGGTGATGAATTAGGAACAACCAAGGACGCCGACAGAGGTTAGGAGTTTCTTAAGTTTAGTGGGTTACTATCGGAGATTCATCAAAGACTTTTCAAAGATAGCAACGCCGTTAACCAATTTGACAAGGAAGACAGTGAAATATGTATGGACGGAGAAGTGCGAAGAAAGTTTTCAAGAGCTAAAGAAAAGACTTAGTGAAACACCTGTATTGACTTTACCAGTCGAAACAGGAGGTTTTACGGTCTACAGTGATGCATCGCACAAGGGAGTTGGCTGTGTGCTTATGCAGAACAGCAACGTCGTTGCATATGCAGCAAGACAATTAAAGGATTATGAGAAGGGATACCCTATCCACGACTTAGAGTTAGCAGTGGTAGTGTTTGCCCTTAAGATTTGGAGGCATTATTTATACGGAGAAAAGTGTGAGATATTCATAGATCATAAAAGTCTGAAGTATATCTTCACCCAAAAGGAGTTGAACATGAGGCAGTGGAGATGGTTGGAGTTGATCAAAGATTATGATTGTGAAATTCTATACCATCTCGGTAAGGCCAACGTAGTAGCAGATGCTCTAAGTAGAAAGAGTAGGGAGAAATTATTCATATTAACAGAACAAGAACAATTGGTTCAAGAGATGGCTCAAATGGAGTTGGAGGTGAGAAATCCAAATGAGTCAATGGAAGTGGAAGCGACCCCAACCTTGTTAGATAAGGTGAAAGTGGCTCAAGACAAAGATGAGGAATATGACAGAATCAGAAAGAGGATGACCGATGGGGAAGAGGTCAAGTTTAAAATTGATAGCATGAGATTGCTAAGATTTGAAAATCGTGTTTGGGTACCGCTAGTGCCTGAATTACGAGAGGAGATTTTGCAAGAGGCTCAAAGTACGAGATACTCGATACATCTGGGTAGCACGAAGATGTATCAAGATCTACGTCATCATTTTTGGTGGCCGAATATGAAAAGGGAGGTTACAGAATGTGTCAGTCGATGCCTAACTTGTCAAAGGGTAAAAGCCGAACATCAGAGACCACGTGGATTATTACAACCATTAGAAATTCTTGAGTGGAAATGGGAGCATATCACAATGGATTTTGTGGTAGGACTTCCAGCAACACAGAAGGGATATGACGTAATATGTGTGATTGTGGATCGACTAACAAAGTCAGCGCACTTTTTGCCAATCAAGATTAAGTTCAGTTTGGATCAGTTGGCAAAACTGTACATCAAGGAAATAGTTTCAAGACATGGAGTGCCGATATTGATTATGTCAGACAGAGATCCGCGCTTCACGTCAAAATTTTGGAGGAGTCTTCAAGAAAGATTAGGGACATAACTAAGAATGAGTACCGCGTATCATCCGCAGACTGATGGACAAAGTGAGAGAACAATTCAGACATTGGAAGATATGCTCAGAGCCTGTGTGATGGATTTCAAGGGCAGTTGGGAAGACCATCTACCGTTAGTGGAATTTGCATATAATAACAGTTATCATGCGAGCATAGACATGTCGCCTTACAAAGCCTTGTATGGAATGAAATATAGAACGCCTCTATGTTGGGATGAGGTAGGAGAACGTCGACTATTGGGGCCAAAATTGGTTACACAGACAGTGGAGATTATCAAAGTAATAAGAGCTCGGCTAGTAGCAGCTCAAGACTGTCAGAAGAAATATGCAGATGTACATCGACAGAAACGAGATTTTGAAGTGGGAAGTTTTGTGTTCATGAAAGTATCTCCCTGGAAAGGGAGGATCAAATTTGGAAAGAAGGGAAAACTGAGTCCGAGGTTCATAGGACCATTCGAGATATTGAAGAAAGTGGGTGATGTGGCGTACGAGGTAGCTCTACCTCCTGAACTGGAGCATATTCACAATGTATTCCACGTGTCAATGTTGCGGCCATATAAACCAGACTACAAGTCCTTTGAGCCAATACAAGTTGAAAAAGACTTATCATATGAAGAAGTTCCTGTCCATATATTAAATAGGAAAGAGCAGAAATTGCGAAGTAAGGTTATACATTCTGTCAAAGTCTTTTAGAGGAACCACGAATCTTTTTGAGTAGTTTAAATTGTAATTCTGGGGACATAATTCTTATAAGGGGGGGGGGGGGTGAGAATGTAATGACCACGAATTTAATTAGACATTGTGATTATGATTATTAAATAATTAGCAATGAATTAAAAAAATGTATTAATTAATTGTGCATTAGATAATTAAATAGATATATTTGTGTATGTGTATATTTATTTAAAGCAATGAAGAAAAAGGTTATAATTAACTAAAGCAAATCTAATTGGATTATATTTTAAATCCAAATGGGGTATTAGACTAGGTCAATTAAATTACCTTAGTAGCCCATGTAATTAATTAAAACTTAGCCCATGTAATTAATTAAACAAGCTCAATGCTTGATTTAATTAAATGTATCATAGATTATTTAATGTTAGCCTAATGTGTTATTTAAATTGAGCCAAACCAAATTAAATGGAGGAGTCCAATATATTTAATCCTAGAGTTCAATGTGGAGCACAATAGGAAGTCAAAATTGGTCAACATTTGAACACATGTATATATATATATATATATATATATATATAAAGATATATATATATATTGTCGACGCCGAGATTTTCGTTTCGTTTTTTAATATTAAAATAAAGCCCTTTCCAATTTTAGCCTTTGGATTGAGATGTGGTTTTGAAAAGGGGTCGACTTGAATGTCGACGGGGTTTGAAAGATCGATTTTATGATGAGCCAATTGACCAGAGTCGCCAGTTGGTATATTTGAAGTGGATGTACCAACTCATCCGAATTTTGTTTTTGCAATCGCTGGCTCATATGTGACTCCGATTCAATTGGTCCGCGAACCGAGATTCATAGAGTTCGGGGGCTTGCTTAAGCGAGGGGAAGGTGTTAGGCACCCCCCGACTTCCGTGAAACACGGTTACCGCAATCTCGATGTTTTCCTATCCTCTTAAATCCTAAAATGTGGGTGTGCGCATATGTGTGCGTGTGTGCCTAAATGAATGTTTGTGGTGAATTTTTGCATAAAGGTTGCTTTGATTTTATATGGCAAATGTGTTTTGTCGGGAAAGCGTTTAGACGTCTTTTGACCCAAATGACTAGGCTTCACTTTTTATAATAAATATTGATTTTTATTTCAAAAACGATGAGGTTTTTTATTAGATGTCATTTTTAGAAAACAATAGTTTTTAAACTTTTGCCAAATAAGAATCGAGACTATACATTGCCTTCTAACAGTAAATTCAAATAAAATGAAGGCAACTTCTAGAACTCTTTAACCCTATGCACAAAGTTTAATGAAAACGTTTATTTATTTTTACGAAAACATCTTTTATGACATTTCAAAACCAAATGGAGCCTTTTCGTCAAACAAGGATCAAAGTTCTCCAAAACTCTTAACTTTTTTAAACCTCGTGTATCTAATATCCTAATTTGATTGATTTTATGAAAATCTTCATCGTTTGCCTTATTTTGGAAAACCGTTTTTTTTGTGTCGTAAATTTTACAAGCATTCAAAACGTGTCGGGGCTATCCATGGGCATGTGAGCCGTCTAAATAACCCCAAACACCGATAATCACATATTTTTAGTATTACGGGGCCTTCACCTGATCGCGGTTTGGGATCGCTTTAAGGCCTAATATTACATATGTACAACCATGAATCCTATCTAGTGATTACATACACCAAAAAATGTCCATCATCGGCATTTGATCACGAGGATCTCCTCCCTAGGCTCACAGCTACCCAAATCACTGTATAACCGATACTACGGCAAATCTAACAATACCAAACTCGTTATTACATTACACAACTCAAAAATCATAAACCCAACATTACGAGCTATTCATTACCACAACAAAAGATATATCATCGTACGGATGTCATCGGGGCATTAGGAGGAAGTTACGTTCCGATGGAACCCTCGCTAACAACCCCTAATCCACGGATCATCGTCATCATAACAACATACTACATCAAGCAATCCAAAACACGAAATTATACTAGCAATACAAGCAATAAAAACTTCGTATTTCACGACTCGAACAATACCACACGAACACCTGACTAATTAGCAAAAGGAGATGAATTTTTCACTCAAATCTAACCAAGAACCGAGCTTTTCTCTCTCCTCCCGCGAACTCTCTCTCTCTCTAAAACTCTCAAAATCTTTCTCCCTCTTTTTCTTCTCGGGTGGAAATGGCCGCTGTATAGTGCTCCGCAGGTAGCCGCAGGTGCATCTGCGACTGGCCGCAGGTGCATCTGCGGTTGGGCCTGCTAGCCGCCCGCGCCGAATCCTCGGCCGCCTGGTTGTCTCCTCGAGCCGCGCACTGTCCCCTTTGTCGGTGGCCGCAGGTGCATCCGCGGCTGTCCGGCTCGCTTTTCTCGATTTCCGTGTCACGCGGTCTTAATTCGCCAATTTCTGCAGTATTATTTTGGAAGGCTGTTACCTTATGTATAAATTACTCTTTGTGCTTGGCTTCCAGGGGGCGCTGCCCCCTTCCACCCCCGGTGAGCGAGACCCCCGAACCTCGTAAGCGTAGTGGCCATTAGTCGTCTTTTGTGATCAAATCAGGTTCTTCTGGATCAACTGTTTGCCTTGACTCAAGTAACCTGATGCTCGTTGTTCGTTGTGGCGGCTTTTACCGTAAGTCGTTGGGGTGGCTTCGTGCTGGGTCCACCTTCCTTTTCGCATGTCGGGTCAAGTGACGACTTTGCCCTCCTGCCAGGGTTAGTAGAGAAGTGCAAAATTTGGGTGTCTACAGCTGCCCCCCTTTATCATGTTTATGGAATGCAATATGAAATGAACATGATAAAGAAGTAGGCACCCAATGCATGAAAATGACAGTACATATTTTAATGATACAACATATATATCAATGATGCAACATATACATATTAATGATGCAACACCAATATCACCGGTTACTGTCTCAAATGGACTCGCATAGTATATTCGTCAAAGAAACTACTTCTCTTGCTTATCGCATATCGCATATCGCATATTAAGTATCAAATCGCATATGAAATCGCATATCACACTGCTTCTCATATGATGTATCGCAAATCGCATATCGCATCGCACATCGCCTCACACATCGCATCGCATCGCATTGTTTTAGTCATCGTCAGATCTTTCTCCAACGGTCATCGCATTGTCATCGTCAGATCTTTCTCCAACGGGTCGTCTCGTCATCGTTAAATATTTCTACAACGGTCCTCGTCGGATCTTTCTCCAACGGTCATCGTTGGATCTCTTTCTAACGGGTCGCTTTGGACGGTAAGGAGTTTGCATAGACGGGTCATTTTTGGACGGTCAGGAATTTTCACTGACGGGTCATGCTTGGACGTCAGGTATTTTCACTGACGGGTCATGTTTGGACGGTCAGGGGTTTTCACTGACGGGTCATTTTAGACGGTCAAGGGTTTTCACTGTTGGGTCATTTTGGACTGTCAGGTGTTTCCACTAACGGGTCATTTTGGACGGTCAGGGGTTTTCACTGACGGGTCATTTTAGACGGTCAGGGGTTTTCACTGACGGGTCATTTTGGACGGTCAGGGGTTTTCACTGACTGGTCATTTTGGACGGTCAGGGGTTTTCACTGACGAGTCATTTTGGACGGTCAGGTGTTTTCACTGACGGGTCATTTTGGACGGTCCGGGGTTTTTTCACTGACGGGTCATTTTGGACGGTCAGGGGTTTTCACTGACTGGTCATTTTGGACGGTCAGGGGTTTTCACTGACGGGTCATTTTGGACGGTCAAGGGTTTTCACTGACGGGTCATTTTGGGACTATCAGGTATCGTCTCTGACGAGTCGTTTTTTGAGTTTGTCAGATATTTTCACTGACGGGTCATTTTTGTAATTGTCGGGTCTCGTCTTCGGGATCGCTATGTATTGCCCCAGATGGACTCGCATCGTATTGTACATCATAAAAAAAAATGCAATAATTCTTGAGGAAATTTAAAAGGAAAGCGTACCTGATTAGTTTGTGGGGGCCCCTTGGGATTCGTCCTCGTAAATCGCTTTTGTCATCCACTTCTTCTGGTTTTGACTTGTCATTCTTGTTGATTAGCTGAAGGTGCTTCAGACAGTCGTTTTCCAATTCCTTGATGTTCCATAGATTCTGGGTGCATCAGATCGTGGAAGTTTCCCGCTGCCATGTTCTTCCGATAAATGGCACCGGTATTCGTGACGCCGACAGTCTCGTACCTGTGATATTTCTTTCATGTATATTTTATTTTGATATATACATGGATGCGCAGATGTTATGCATGGATCAATAGATATGCTTGGAAGGAAATGACCCCTGTTTAGTCAAATGATACAATTTTTCACGTGTCGTTCTTTTTTTTTTTTTTTGACCACTCAGTTGTGTCATGCCCTATTTGGGAGGACATGTTCTAGACTTCAAGGTTGGTTCGTTGAATTGTATGCCCCTGATCATTTCTCTGTTGGGGAATTGTATCTGTCGTTTTGAATGCCCAATCGACTTATCCAGGGTTCCTCATCCTGCTCACAGATCGTCATGTCTTTGAATTTGGGGTACAGGGACTTCCTCTTATGCTAGAGGATTATGCCTAGATTCTGGGTTGATATCTAGGTGATCCCCTGGTCCGTTGGTCGTATGCTTTGATAGCTCTTGACTTTCATCTGATTGAGGCAGTCCACTTGGCTTCTCTTTTTCATGATGACCGACGGCCATGTTGCCCTTCCTCGCCTTTTAATTGATCAGCTCTTACGTCAGGAATTATATCGCTCTTGCATACGCTCGCTTGAATATCGATGTAATGTCAGCGTGCATCATGCTGAGTTTGTCAAAATCCATTGATGGTCGTGGGGGAAAGTTCGTTGAGGAGGAGTCTGATCCAAATCTGGGCTTCCTTCGTTTCCGTAATTTCCAACATGCCCCAGCCTTTACTCGTGTTCTTGTCGAGGATTCGTATGGGAAGTCGTTTCGTTGGTCATGCCAAGTTACCCACACCGATTCATATCCTGCACAAGTAACAAACGCTAAATGCTCGATGGTTCGGGTCGGCGGGGTTAACTCCGATATTACTAAACATCTCAACAGTATAGCAGATAAAATGGAATGCTCATGATTATGCAATTTAACTCGTGTCTGTGATGTTTTCGTTTTATCGTTAGAAAATTTGACATCGAGATGGATCTCGTGAATCGTGAGTGTATTGACTAAATTGTGAATGTATTAAGTCACCCTCGATTGCATTTTTTTTCTCTTTTTTTTTTTCTTTCATCTGACGAGTTATGAAATCGTAATAAAACATTTGAGCATTCATGGTCAATATACGTGAGTATGATTAAATTCAAAAACCTACCTTCCTTTATCAAAGGTATTCCGTTTTCATTCTCGCTATCGTTCTTCGCAGGATTTACGTCATATGGCAAGTGCACTGTGCGATGCATCCTTCATTTAGGGGCTTTTTTTCCGTGACTTTAGATGAGCTTTTTCTCTCTTGGTCGAACATTTTCTCTCTTTTTTTTTTCTTTTTTTTTTCTTTTTTTTTCCGACTCCGCATTTCCCTTTTCATGTCCACTTAACTTGTCTCATTTTCTTAGGCTATTCAGAGTTACCCATTTAACGAGTTTTGGACCAATGATTCCCAAACCAGGCGGCTTTAGGGCATTAGGTGTAAAGACACCCCTTCGGGTTTACTTGCTCGAGTAACAAAGGCCACACTTCAATACAAGTTAGGTGGTTTATTGCATTTATTCCTCGTCTGACCCTGTGCAAGATTCGTTTTCTTAGGTTTGAGTTATCCATGTAACGAGCGTTGGGCCGGTGACTCCCAAATCGGACGACTTTAGGGCACCAGGTGTATAGACACCCTTCAGACTTAATTACTCGAATAACCCGTGCCACAATTCGAATCTGCTCAGGTCTCGGCAGCTGTAATGCTCATCTTCTTAGGCTCTGAGTTACCCATGTAACGAGCGTTGGGCCGGCGACTCCCAAATCAGACGACTTTAGCGCGCCAGGTGTAAAGACACCCCTCAGGCTTAATTACTCGAATAACCCAGGCCACGATTCGAGACATTTGATTCACTTTTATTTACCCTCTGACTTTGCATCAACTGTCATCATTATCGTCATAGCTTTATACCCCACATCTGAAAGTTGGCGCAAACGCAAAGTGCAGACTTGCCTATGAGGTGGATTCTGCTTCGAACGACACTTCAAAATCAGGTCTTTGTTGAACAAATTTAATCATCTAATCATACTCATGAGTCTGCTCCATGGATGCTTGTCAGAATTAATTCGATTCCTAACAAGTTAAATAAAAATTTCTCTTTCCAAAAGTAATGTTAGAGTTGAACTACGTGCAGTCTTAATATATGTACAGGGAGATAGGAAAGAAATAAAAGATGGGAAAAAGTTATGCCTTACCTGCGGGTCATCGTATTCTGAAAAGACTCTGATTGGAAGAAAGCAATTGATCGTACAACTCTGATGATGCTGTCATACGCAGACGGGATCGCACCATAGATGTCGCGTTGTGCACTATCCTTCCATGGATGGTTAATGAATGCCCCAGTGTCGAGTCGTCATCGATTTCGAAACTGCCCCAGCCTTGATTGTTCGTCAGGGCCATCGTTTCGTGGTGTCTTTGACAGGGGGGCTGATGAGATGCTGGGAACCCAAGAATCCTCTGCCTTTGATCAGGTAGGAAATGTACTCCGATGAGTTGACAGGAGGACAGGTCGTCTGAGTCATTGATCGTTGATTGTAAAACTATCGAAGGGTTCTATAGATTTTGCAAGGATTTGACCGCGCCAAAGTGGCTGCCTACGTACTCTTATAGGAAGAGGAGATCAGGTCTTACGTAGTTCAGGTTCTCAATAGCACACAAGATTGCTTTTTTTCCTTTTTTTTTTTTTTTTTTTTTACAAGAAAACATAACATAATAATGCATAGAAAAATAAAACAAGATATAACACCAACCAGCCAAGATCGTCCCCACTCTTTTTGGGACTCGCAATCGTCTTCTTTGAATTTACCATTTCATGGTCCGCTGAGGCTTGACAATCCGTTCGTCAGTGTTCAGATTTCCCATTGCGGTGATCTCAATGTCGTTTGCTGTTTTTAGTTCTCCTCTTTCAATAAGGTTTTGGATTTTGTGTCGCAACGCCCAACACTCTTCAGTGTCATGCCCTAGTGAGTTGGAATGATAGAGGCATATTTGTGTAAGATTGTATCTTTTAGATTTGGGGTCTGTTGGTGGCAGCAACTCCGTAATCTTTCCCCGGCTGATCAGAAGATGCAATATTTCCGCCTTTAATTTGCTTAAAGGGGTGAACTTTTGATCTCTTGGGAATGCTGCTTGATCTTTCCCTTTTGAGGGTTCACACTCGTCCAAGCGGTTATGAAGGCTCCACTGGTGGGATCGTCTAACATCTTTATTATTTTGTTTTTCCTGCCCTTTCAGTCTGCTTTTATCTTCTTGAGTCAGTTGGTTTTCCTGGGAGGGATCCTGGTTTGAAATTTGTTTGTCCTCTTCTTCCTTTTGGTCTTTCAGTAAGTGGGTGAAGAGTTGCCTTGTAAGATTATGATGGTGTACCACCAGGTCTGTCAATTGCTTCACTTGATGCCTGACCATCTTCAATTCTTGCTTAATGACCTTAACCTCCTCCAGACACTCCCATCTAAGGACATTTGTTTCGCTCATTTGGGGGTACTCTTCGATCTTTCGTATGTATTTGCGATAGGGGTCCACCCCGATATTTCCTGACCCAATCATACTTACCTCATCTGTTTCGTATTGTGTCAAATGGCTGGCGTTGACATCTGGTCGTTCAACTACAATGTCCCCCCTATCGATTAAGTTCTGTATCTTATGTTTCAACGCCCAGCATTCCTGAGTGTAATGCCCCGGGGACCCGGAATGATAGACACATTTCTTGTTTGGGTCTTACTTTCTCCCCTTTGGGTCAGTCGGTGGTGCTAGCTCCGTAATCTTCTTTTGGGTGATTAACATGGCCAAAATTTTCTCTAATGGACCTCCCAACGGGGTGAATTCCCTATCTCGGGCATTTTCAAATCTCCTCCGCCCCTCAAATCTTTAATTGTTAAAAGTTGGCTGACGCGGGGGCTCGCTTCTTGGCATGCGGACAGGACGGCTACTCATTGCTTTCCCAGATAGCCCTTGCAAGACCAGGGACACATCCTCCTCCTTCCTCTTCTCTGGTCTCCGGGACGTACTGCCATAGTTCCCGCTTTGTATTTGTTAGGCAACGACCTCGAGAGCTGTGAAGTCTCGGATTTTTCCCGACTTTAAACCCATCTTAGCCATCTCCCCGTGCTTAATCATTTCAGCAAAAGGCTTCCCTATCCCCGCTATCACCCTCTCATAATAAGGGGCCTCTTGGATGTCAATGAATGTCATCACCATTTCTGCCTCACTCATGGGTGGGTTTACTTGTGTGGCCATCCTTTTCCACCGTTGAGCGTAATCTCTAAAGGATTCATTGGTCTGCTTCCTGATCTTTGTCATCTGGTATCGGTCCGGGGCCATTTGGGACTGAAAGCTGTATTGCGTCAGAAAGGTGTGGGCCAGCTCCTCCCAATTGTGAATTTTAGCATTATCCAGCCTCGCGTACCAGGTCCTAGCCTCCCCTGTCAGGCTTTTCTGAAATAACTGCATTCTCAACGACTCGTCCTCAGCATATGCCCCTAGTTCTCCGATGTAGACTTTCAGATGCGTGTAAGGATCCCCCGACCCGTTATACTTTTCAAATTCGGGGAGTTTGAACTTCTCGGGATATCTAGTTCCTGGAAAAATGCATAAGTCGGAGTAGTTAACACTGCCATACGACCCGATCCCCTTCATAGTTTTGATGGCCTCTTCCATCTGCTTTATCTTCTTGCTGACACTGCTGGCAACTTCATTTTCTGGGATGAGAATAATTTGTTTGGGCTGTTCAACCTTCGGGGTTTCTGGGGTCACACCGTTCCCTTGGGATGAAGGCTCCGGTGGGTCCTCGATTTGTGACTTCGATTTCAACTTGAAGGGCTCTTTTAGCATCATGGTCAATTCCGTCATCTGATTATTTACTGCATCAAACTCCTCCCGAGATATAGGAGCCGGGTTCGGATTGGGATTCTCGGCCATTTCGACTGCAGACTCTCGGGCTTTTCTGGATCAAAGACGAGTTTGGGGAGCAATCCTACAAATACAATAACTCAAATTTAGTTTCGAGGAATGACATTATTGGATGCATGCTAAAGCGAAAAATCTCAGTAAAACTTTTTTTTTTTTTTTTTTGTTGAGTTTTTTAATCTTTGTCTGCAAAACAGGGTCAGTGTTCCTTCATTTTGACCAAGGCATTTTAATGTAAAATCATGATGTTCTCCCAACTATCCCTGTAAAACAGAGGTTAGTACTTTTGTTTTGACAAAGCGGTTGGTACAAAATGATTGACTACAGTATGATATCATGCGCGTAAAGTGTAAAAGGGTATGAAGAGACTTCCCATGCGTCAGGTTTATCTGAGGCTGACCTACCCTAAGTTACTCTCGCGGGCTTTTCGTCATGAAGGTTCCCAGATCTTCGCAACATACTAGAAGGGAATAAATCCGATCTTTCAATTGGATTGAATCTGAGTGGATGCTTTTCCTGAGCCTTGCCGGGGAGCGCCCCTTTGAGTCCAGTAATCTACATCCGACGGGTTTGCCTCAAGAGGAGGTATCGCTCAATCATACATTCATCATTCATTCATCGTTCCTCACCGTATACATATGATGCTAATAAAGTAAAGCTTTTAAAAGAAAACGCAATCACACCATTCGTATACACTTACAAAAAAGTAACTTAACGTAAGTAATGCAACCACATATTTTAGATTTTTAAAGGATAGGAAAACATCGAGATTTTAAACGCAGCTTAAGCCCTCTAACGTCCCCAGCGGAGTCGCCAGCTGTCGACGCCGGGATTTTCGTTTCGTTTTTTAATATTAAAATAAAGCCAATTCCAATTTTAGCCTTTGGATTGAGATGTGATTTTGAAAAGGGGTCGGCTTGAATGTCGACGGGGTTTGAAAGATCGATTTTATGATGAGCCAATTGACCAGAGTCGCCAGTTGGTATATTTGAAGTGGATGTACCAACTCATCCGAATTTTGTTTTCGCAATCGCTGGGTCATATGTGACTCCGATTCAATTGGTCCGCGAACCGAGATTCATAGAGTTCGAGGGCTTGCTTAAGCGAGGGGAAGGTGTTAGGCACCCCCCGACTTCCGTGAAACACGGTTACCGCAATCTCGATGTTTTCCTATCCTCTTAAATTTTAAAATGTGGGTGTGCGCATATGTGTGCGTGTGTGCCTAAATGAATGTTTGTGGTGAATTTTTGCATAAAGGTTGCTTTGATTTTATATGGCAAATGTGTTTTGTCGGGAAAGCGTTTAGACGTCTTTTGACCCAAATGACTAGGCTTCGCTTTTTATAATAAATATTGATTTTTATTTCAAAAACGATGAGGTTTTTTATTAGATGTCATTTTTAGAAAACAATAGTTTTTAAACTTTTGTCAAATAAGAATCGAGACTATACATTGCCTTCTAACAGTAAATTCAAATAAAATGAAGGCAACTTCTAGAACTCTTTAACCCTATGCACAAAGTTTAATGAAAACATTTATTTATTTTTACGAAAACATTTTTTATGACATTTCAAAACCAAATGGAGCCTTTTCGTCAAACAAGGTTCAAAGTTCGCCAAAACTCTTAACTTTTTTAAACCTCGTGTATCTAATATCCTAATTTGATTGATTTTATGAAAATCTTCATCGTTTGCCTTATTTTGGAAAACCGTTTTTTTTGTGTCGTAAATTTTACAAGCATTCAAAACGTGTCGGGGCTATCCATGGGCATGTGAGCCGTCTAAATAACCCCAAACACCCATAATCACATATTTTTAGTATTACGGGGCTTTCACCTGATCGCGGTTTGGGATCGCTTTAAGGCCCGATATTACATATGTACAACCATGAATCCTATCTAGTGATTACATACACAAAAAAATGTCCATCATCGGGATTTGATCACGAGGATCTCCTCCCTAGGCTCACAGCTACCCAAATCACTGCATAACCGATACTATGGCAAATCTAACAATACCAAACTCGTTATTACTTTACACAACTCAAAAATCGTAAACCCAACATTACGAGCTATTCATTACCACAACAAAAGATATATCACCGTACGGATGTCATCGGGGCATTAGGAGGAAGTTACGTTCCGATGGAACCCTCGCTAACAACCCCTAATCCACGGATCATCGTCATCATAACAACATACTACATCAAGCAATCCAAAACACGAAATTATACTAGCAATACAAGCAATAAAAACTAAGAAAACACCCTTTTCACCTTGCAAAAAATGTCGATTAAAGCTTCGTATTTCACGACTCGAACAACACCACATGAACACCTGACTAATTAGCAAAAGGAGATGAATTTTTCACTCAAATCTAACCAAGAACCGAGCTTTTCTCTCTCCTCCCGCGAACTCTCTCTCTCTCTAAAACTCTCAAAATCTTTCTCCCTCTTTTTCTTCTCGGGTGGAAATGGCCGCTGTATAGTGCTCCGCAGGCAGCCGCAGGTGCATCTGCGACTGGCCGCAGGTGCATCTGCGGTTGGGCCTGCTAGCCGCCCGCGCTGAATCCTCGGCTGCCGGGTTGTCTCCTCGAGCCGCGCACTGTCCCCTTTGTCGGTGGCCGCAGGTGCATCCGCGGCTGTCCGGCTCGCTTTTCTCGATTTCTGTGCCACACGGTCTTAATTCGCCAATTTCTGCAGTATTATTTTGGAAGGCTGTTACCTTATGTATAAATTACTCTTTGTGCTTGGCTTCCAGGGGGCGCTGCCCCCTTCCACCCCCGGTGAGCGAGACCCCCGAACCTCGTAAGCGTAGTGGCCATTAGTCGTCTTTTGTGATCAAATCAGGTTCTTATGGATCAACTGTTTGCCTTGACTCAAGTAACCTGATGCTCGTTGTTCGTTGGGGTGGCTTCGTGTTGGGGTCCACATTCATTTTCGCATGTCGGGTCAAGTGACGACTTTGCCCTCCTGCCAGGGTTATTAGAGAAGTGCAAATTTTGGGTGTCTACATATATATATATATATATATATATATATATATATATATATATATATATATATATATATATATATATATATATATGTATGTATGTATGTATGTATGTATGTATGCATGATTTAGCTATAAAAAAAATAAAGGAAAAATAGGCCAAAAATGACCATTTTGCTGAGATATGAGGGGGCCCACATGGGTTTCTTGATTTTGCAATGTTGCTTCTTCCACACTTCTTTCCATAGTTGGCCAACCACCCTAGTCATTCCAATTGGTCATTCATGCAATAATAATCTCACTTAAGCTCCTAATTTCACAAACACAAAATGATTAGTAGGTTGATGATGGATTAGTGATGTACTATAAATAGAGTACTCCCCACACTTGTGTATGTTTGTTAGTTCATTTGTAGCATTTCCTAGAGAATACAAGGGAAAAAGTAGAGAGCATTTGAGAGAAAATAGAAAATACACTTGTGTGTTGTGTGAAATAGCTAGAGGAAGGTCTTGGTGAGTGTACACAAGCATCATCACATACTTTGGTAGGAGAATAAGAAGAGCACACAAGTCACAAAGGTTTAAAAGTGCTCTAACTTTTTGTAGTCTAGTACGATTTTGAACGGTTAAAATCTATTTTTAACCAATCAAAACTTATTTTGATGGTCTAGAAGTCTTCATCTATGTTATATATGTATATTCATAGTTGGATGTGTTTATATCATGATTTGGTATGAGTGGAACGCATAAAAATGGTAGATATGTTCATATCGAACTTTACCGGTAAAACTCTAACGTAGCATGAAATGTTTAATGTTGTAGTTTGAAATGTACAAGTTAAAAAAATGATTTATATGGCTAAAAAGTTACCTCTATGAGTTCTTAAGAAAACCCAACTTGAATCTTTCAAAAATGTGAAAAAACAAAGAAGTTATGGATTTTTCCTCAAAGCATATTGATTTTAAAACCCTAGGTTACCTTGTGATCAGTTTTGAGTCTAGTTCCATTTGGAATTTGGATTCGTGACCTAAAGAGAAGTTGTAGAGGGGGAAATTTTGATGAGAATGGACTCAATAATCACCTCAAAATGTTTTAAAAAAAAGAAGTTATGGCTATTGGAGCGTCGGAGGGTTGAGCAGTCAAAAAATTGACTTCCGGACAGAATGTCCTTACGCACCTGCGTCAGAACTGGCGCAGCTGCGCCAGAACAATCTGCCTAGCAGATTTTGGTCGGTCCGGGTCGGGTCGGGTCGGTCCGGGTCGAGTTTTATTTGATAAATTAAGTTAAAATAAGTGTAAAATGAATGTGTTTGGATATTAAACCAATATATAGAGTTTATTAGTAACTAATTGGTAGCTAAATGCTTAAAATAAAGGCTAACATTAACACAATTAAAGAGTTAACTATTGATATTATTTGTAATAGAATATTATTAAGTGGTTAATAATATTAATAAGTGATTAAAAGATTATTACTACATTGGTAATAATTTTAATAAGTCAATGAAATATTATTAAATGATTAATAATATTAGATAATGAATAAAATATTATTAAATGGTTAATAATATTAGATGATGAATAAAATATTATTAAATGATTAATAATATTAGATAATTAAATAAATATTATTAAATGATTAATAATATTAGATAATGTATAAAATATTATTAAATAATTAATAATATTAAAAGACGAATAAAATATTATTAAATGATTAATAATATTATAAGGTTAATAAAATATTATTAAATAATTAATAATATTAGATGAAGAATAAAATATTATTAAATGATTAATAATATTAGATAATGATTAAAATATTATTAAATGATTAATAATATTAATAAGATAATAACATATTATTAAATGATTAATAATATTAGATAATGAATAAAATATTATTAAATGATTAATAATATTAATAATGTGATAAAGTATTATTAAATGGTTAATAATATTAAAAGATTAATAAAATATTATCAAGGGATTAATAATATTAGAA
This sequence comes from Hedera helix, assembly GCA_947179155.2. Classification (NCBI taxonomy): domain Eukaryota; kingdom Viridiplantae; phylum Streptophyta; class Magnoliopsida; order Apiales; family Araliaceae; genus Hedera; species Hedera helix. The sequence continues at coordinate 19,713,063 of OX359270.1, forward strand.
GGATAATAGAATATTATTAAATGATTAATAATATTATAACACTAATGGAATATTATTAGTTGTAAATAATGTTAGATAAGAATGTGAACTATATTAAGTAATTAATATAGGTTTTATGTAATTGAAATATTATCAAGTAATAATAATATTTTCTAAGTGTTTAATATACCTTTAATTATTTAATTATGTGGTTAGGTGTAATATGTATAGATGTTATCATATGAATGCATATATGATACTAATTCAAAGATCAACTTGATTAATTATTAGGTCTATCTAAAGAGAATTAAATTGAATTGGTTAGCAGTAGACCACGCACAAGACAAGTTTCTTCTTAACCCTAACTTGTATTTATTGTTGCAAGTATTCTTCAACCTTATTTACATTGAGCAATTCAATTATTGTTGAGCAAGTATCTACACTCGTAGTTATTTGACAGACTTTTGAGCGAATTAATTATCAAAAATTACTTCACATAATTATTGTATTGTATTCGCACATAGTGCCTTTGTAAATGTTATAGTTCAATAATTTAAGAACTGTTTAAGAATGTATAAGCTAATTGTTTCAGCTAGACAATGCATGTTGAAATTCATCCAATTGAATATTATAAAAGCTTATCCAAACCATTGGTTGGTGCAGATTCTGATAGTAAGACTGAGAATGTACAACCCTAGTTAAAGGGGATTTTTATTTGTCGGAAAACCGAATTTGCGCAAGAAATCTAAATGTTATGCATATACATAGGACATAAGAGGAGTGATCCCTTCAAATGTCCTGTTTTTTGAGGTGTCAGATAGATATACATGTCTGTTCTACCTTAGTAGCAGTTCATGGTCATTAAAGATCACTCAACAGTAAAGAGTCAATCCATTCTTATATTGAAACATTGATTCTTGATTTCTTTCACAATTGTTATTCATTGTTGAAAGCCCTGATGTTATTTCCCTTTTCATCATGATATATCTTATGTTGTTGTTTATAAACTTGCTGAGCCATTTAGTTGCTTATTCTTGCTATATCATGACTTAATTTCAGCTAAACCCGAATGTTCTAAACAAGACCAAGGCAAGGGAAAAGCAAATGCATAGATTAATAGATGCATGCTAGATTTAAATTACTGTTATGTAATTTTCTTGTACATATTTTGTATTTCCTTAAGATATATAATGTCTATGTTAAGGTTAATCGACATTGGGAAGTGTAGCCTTTTTATAAGGAACCTTTTGTATTATTCCCCGAAGTTTAAATGCAATTTATGTATTTAATTGTTAGTAAGTATTGTACAGTGGAGAACCAAACCCGAGGTTATGGAACCCGAATTTGGGGTCGTCACAACCTATGTGGTTGAATTGCTTAAGAGGGACTCTTGGTTTAATAAGGGTCTATTAAACGTTTAAGGACTAGTTATGTATTTAACGTATATTAGCAACGTAGCAGATAATGCAATTATTACATGTATGAATTTCTATAATGAAATGAAAATAGAATGAATTTAAGATGAATGATTAATGGTAATACCTACAATAAGGTAGTTTGAAAGAAAATATGATAAGACACTATATCGTGTCAGCAGGTGATAGAGCGAATGTATAAATATGTGTTTATGTATGTATTTAAGCAGATAGAGAAAGAAGAGTTCAAATTTGAGAATTATGAAATGAGGAAAGCATAATAATTGATGTTTGGTTATGGATATTAAAGACAAGCTTAATGAATAGGTCTGGAGATGCGAGGATATGAAAATAGTAAGGTAGGTATGTATGTACAGTTAATAATGAATTGTATGACCTAATCGGTCTATTAAGGAATAAATGAATGATACGATTAACGATCGTTGAATGTTTGAGGATATTAACAAACTTGATAGTGTGGAATGATTGAAATAAAATAATCATGTAAATGATGTATAGATACAGAAAGAAATACCCCTGAGAATGTACAGGAATAATGTAGTATGCAAGTGTGTTGCAAATTGGTATTATGTGTGCTAAGTAAACAAGTAAGAGGACGTAAAAGTCGTATAATGGCTATATGAGCGTAAAAAGGATAAATGGTGATGAATTTTGATAATCCGGTCGAGGTTTGCTTCTCAAGGAAGCGATTTAAGGAAAAGTTGTACAATTCGGTTATATTGAGATATCGAAAATTGAGATTGATTGAATGTGAAACCAAAAGGGTTTTCTAAAGGATTTAGAATGAAATAATATAGAATATTGGCAAATGTTATGAATTATTATAATTAATTCATAAAATTGATATTTTGAAGTACGACAAGTATTATGGGACAAGCAAATTATGGATTATTTAATGATGGATTAAAATTTAAGCTTGATGAAACAAGTTTGGAGTAAAATGGAATTGAAATGGATTAAAAATAAATAAGTTATGATTAATGATAGATTAATTCTCTACATTTTAGTGGCAATGACCATTGTGTCCTATGTGGTTCAATGACTATTATGCCCATATTTGGTGGTGAGAAATGGGGATTATTTAATGATGGATTAAAATTTAAGCTTGATGAAACAAGTTTGGAGTAAAATGGAATTGAAATGGATTAAAAATAAATAAGTTATGATTAATGATAGATTAATTATCTAGATTTTAGTGGCAATGACCAAAATGCCCTTGGTGTGTTGAGAAATGACCATTGTGTCCTATGTGGTTCAATGACTATTATGCCCATATTTGGTGGTGAGAAATGGCATGAATGCCCCTTAACCATGCATGAGTTAAAACTAACCAAGGATGGTTAGTTGTTGGACATATAGATATAAGAGATATATGTATATATTTGGTATATATCAAGCCAACTTTGTTCATTTCTATTCATTCGAAAGTTACAAGTAAAGTGAAAGCATAAGAGAAAGAGAAAAGAAGAGAAAGTAAGCTAGGGTTGCCCAAAGCATGGAAGATTTTCTTGTAAGATGTCTAAGAAAGAAGAAGCTAGCCATCAAAGTAAAGATTTAAGTTCTAGCAAGTTTTGTTGCATGAAGAAAGAAGAGCTTATGAAGGTATAACTATGTTTTTACTATAGGAGTTTGTATTTATGAGTTTAAATGGAAGTTTAGGTATAGTCATGCGTGAATCCTTGAAATAAAAAGGGTTGATTATGTGATGTATGTGAGTTACATGCTATTTAATTAGTAATTCAAGAAACCCTAAGCTTAAGTTTGCTAGAACAAAGGTGGTGCACTATTCATGTATGATTACAAGCTAGAAATCATGATTTAAGGCATGGGCATGTGTTAAATGTTGTTAGAATTGATGAAAACCCTATTATAAAGGTTGACATGTTTGAAGTATAAGAAAATTGATGTTAAATAGCTTACAATATGCTTTGATGGTTGAAAAACATGATATGGTATGAAGGATCACAATATTAGGCTATAAATTGCCATTAAACTAAATTATAATCTGTAAAGTGCATTAGAATGTGCAGTTAGAAGTTATGTGGACTTATGTATTTGTTAAATGTGTATGTGAATGCCTATGTGGTGTGTTGAGTTTAAGAAGTCAAATTGAGTTCAAGTTTGGAAATTAAAAAGTAGACAAATTACCGTTAAAGTGTATTTTTGGCAATTTTGAGTAATTGAAGGTAAAAATGAATTCAATTGGCCTAATTGATGTTATTACACGTGTTACGGTTGAATTGAAAATCAACGGATTTGAATTTGAATGAATTGGTGATTCGAACGATCGAAATCGATCGATTCGATTCAAAATGGATTTTAACGGACAATAATCGTGATGTGCGAAGTTTTATGGTTTTGAAAGTTTGAACATGTCATATATGACGTAAGTGAGCTATGTCAAGTGTTAGAATGAATTTTGGAAGCAAATGGCCAAAAATCACAAAGTTGGAAAAGTTGAGTTTATAAAGTTAGAAAATGTTCTAAGTTATAAAATATGGCAAAGATCCCCTCTACGGGATAATATATCATTGAATTCGAGAAGCCAAATGAGTCAAGTAAAATTTTTGTAAAATACTATGTAGTGAGGTCTAGCACTATTCCAAATTTGGACTTAATTGGATGTATGGTGAAGGAGTTAAAAATCACCAAAGCAGCAGCTAAAATCAGATTTTATTTCCGCAGGACTGCGTGACCAGCGCATTGTTTAACACTGAACACTGCGCCGGGGCACCGTGTACTGTTCATGGGCCAAGAGGAATGCGTGGCCAACGAGGTCTGAAGGCGCCGGGGTGAAATGTTACTGTAGCAGAAAAATATTTAAGTGTCCAAAATGTGACGTTTTAATATAAAATATTAAAGATGGGTTATGTATACCCTAGAGAGTTAAAGAATGGCCAATATAGTGGGTGTCAATGTATAATAAAATGATTAATGACATAAGGTAACATGCCTAAAGCTAAGCCAAATCATGATATGGGTTATGAAAAATGTCGTTAACGAGTTATGATGTATTATTGACCTACAAAAGGTATAATACATCATATGTGAAATGATTATAGACAAATGGTCGTGTAATTATGAGATAAGTTTGATGAGTTATATTATGTTTTATGATCCTATATTGATGTATAGGTTATGTATTGACAGATGACACTCAATGTAGCAACCTGAGTTAAGGAAGGATAACAGGGTCAAGTAAGGCGATAAATGTTAAGTAAAATAAATGTAGACATACAAGTTTTTTAGATTTAAGTGTAATAGATGTTCTATGTGAAATATGTGATAGTAATAGAGTTGAAATGTCCCCTAGGTGAAACTATGTGCTTTAATTGCCAAATGAATTACGTGACATTAAGCATAACATGTTAAGGTAAATGATGCATAATGCATTTTATGAACTGTGAGTATGAAATGTGTTATCTGATTGACTTGTTGAGCCTATGTGCTCGCTCTTGCTATGAACTAACTTTTTCAGGTAAAGTACCAGAAGGCCGGAGGTTCCGGTGAAGCTAAAGGTAAAAAGTGATGAATACTTAGATAAGCGTGAGGAAATTTGTTATATGTATTTGTGTGTAATGCAGATAAATGTAAACATATAATGGTATATGTAATTAACGTCTAGGTTTTAATTATAACTTGGTAGTTAACAAGGGAATGAATGTTTTGTAAATCCGTAGAGATTGAATGGTATCTATGAATTATACACCAAGAGGATGTAAAGAGATAGTTTGTTATATTGTTGTTAATCGAGTTGTATATGTAATAAACTCCTATGTATGGATAAGCTATAAGCAGACAGGGTTATGTGTGGTACAGAGATATGTGAACAGGATCAGGTATGAAATAGGTACGATATAAACAGGGCCATGTATGAATAGTTCATGACAAAATTTTATTTACAGGTTATGAAATCATGAATATATATATGATTATGAAATGAAATAGACTCGGTCACAATTAATAAGTGTCGACCTAAATGCTAATGAATAGTAAACTGAAGGTTGTAACCCTGAGACAGTTAAGGAATGTAAGATAAAAAAAATATGGACCGTATTATGGTCAAACAAATGGTTTTAAAGGTTAAATGTTAAGTTTTAACGCACGAGATTCTAGTTAATATGATTTAAAGTTAATGATTATCTTATCCAGACATAATTGGATTAATTAAGGAAATGTGGGATCTCGGTGCATTACAATGGGCACTAAACTATGTTTTAGTTCTGTATACCATCCTCAAACGGACGGACAATCAGAAAGGACGATCCAGACCCACGAAGATCTTTTGAGACTTTGCGTACTAGACTTTAAAGGAAGTTGGGATAAGTACTTGTCATTGGTTGAATTTTCCTACAACAACAATTACCAAGCAAGTATAGGCATGACTCCATTCGATGCTTTATATGGTTGTAAATGTCGCTCTCCAGTATGTGGGAATGAGGTAGAGAAGCAAAACTGTTGGGACCTGAATTAGTACGCTTGATAACATAAAAGATCCAAATGATCCGACAACGAATACATACCACACAAGAATGACAAAAGAGTTATGCTGATCTTCATTGAAGGGATGAAAGTTTCAACATCGGAGTTACAATATTCGGAAAGAAAGGAAAGCTCAACCCTCTATTTATTGGCCCATTTGAAATCCTCGATCGAGTAGTAACCGTGGCCTACAGACTAGCTTTACCACCAAGTATGTCCTGCATTCATAACGTTTTTCACATATATTTGTTACGTAAATATGGGAAGGACCCAAACCACGTAATTGAGTTAGAACTGGACGTTTTAGCAGAGGATTTAACGTACGAGGAGGTACCTGTTAAGATCCTAGATAAGAAGGAACAGATCTTACGCTCAAAGGTTATACCTCAAGTCAAGGTTTTATGGAAGAACCAAGATACTCAGGAAATGACCTGAGAGCTAGAATTTGAGATGAAATCTAAGTATCATTATCTCTTCGAAATGCCAGGTACGTCAATTTTGGGGACGAAATTTCATAAGGAGGGGAGGTTGTAAGACCCCAAATTTTATGAAATACAAAATTAAAATTTTCTTCATATATATTTTTTCCTGAAACAGTAAGTGATTAAATTGACAAAATTATAAGTTAAGGATGTTATGTGTAAATTTTATTTTGTCGGATAATATTCGTTTTGTCAGGGAATATTCATTTTGTCGGAGAATATTCGGGTCGTACGACGGTGCCTAAATAACTAATCATTAGTGAACCCCATAACAGAATATTTGTCGAATATAGAAAACGATAGAAGTAACATTTTTAAATAAAAATAGTTAACAATGTTATTACTTTTAACTATTAGAATACCCGGTGATAAAAGAATAGTATCATACGATGTTTCATGGTATTTTACTATAGCACACAGTGTTTACAGTAGCACACGGTATTGCACAATGTCTCATATTATTGATCTGATAACGTGGTCATTGCACAGTATTCTTCAATAATTGTTGTTACACAGTATTTTGCATTATTGATTCAATAATTGTTGGTACACAAAATTTTTAAATTATGGAATCAAATAATTGTCACAGTAGCAAATACACAATAATTTATATTATTAAATTAATAATAATTTGTAACGTGTTTCTTACATTATTGTTGAGTTATTGTTGTAGCATTATTTTATTATATATGTTAGACCCACAGGAAGAAATTAAAAAAAATATATTTTTTATTATTATTTTGAATAGTAAATATATGGGCCTTTTGTGGTGGCTACATGAGAAATGAGAATTGAATTGGTTGCTGGAGTTGGTGCAAAGGCTGTTCGCTACTGTTGAAATTTCTCAGGCTGGCGTGTAGCACGCCAGCCACCTACCGCGCATAGTAACTTCTTTTCTCTTATAAATAGCTTGCTCAGCTGAATAGAAAAATCAAACCTAAAACATAAAAATTTTCTACAGGTATTTTGTGAATTTTCTCTGAGAATAGTAAGGTTATCTTGAGTATTTGCAAATTAAAAGGAGTGCAGGAATTTTTCAAGTAAGTATTTTATTAAAGAGTAGTAATTATACAAATACCTATTTCACACGGTATTCACAAATTTTTCTTTAGAAGTCTCTTCTTTGAGAAGATTTATTTTGATATATTATTTCAAAAATTATTTTTGAAGTTATTATTTTACACTACAAAAATTTATATTATATAAATAATTTTGATAGTTCATAATATATGAGTTATCATACACCTTGAAATTTATATATGGTAATTACTAATTATATTATAAATATATAGGTTGATCAACCTCATTTTTATCAATATCTAGTCATGTGATAAGGTAAGGGGTATCATTATTTTCATCATCATAAATAAATATTATTTTGTTTCTTACTTGTAAGGGATACTATCTTTTTCATCTTTCATTATTAAAACTTACCACGGTAAAGTATATCATTTCTTTTATACTCTTAAACTTACTATGGTAAATATTATTTGGTAAAACTCTTTGAAATGATTAGATGTTCCTTAATAGTTTGCGCTTTATTTAATATCATTTCAACTGCACCTTCCTATTTACGTGAACCTTTCTATTGAACTGTAACCATTATATTGAACTATGGATCTTGAATATCATTTTTGAATTTCACTCCACATCATGTTGACAATTTGAACATTATTTGAATTTGCACAAAGTAAAAATTATAAACTTTTGATATTTATTGTTTATCCTATTTCTTCTGTTCATTATTAATATCTCTGTTATTATTCTAATAATCAAGAATTAAATTATTGTTGATATCTGTGGCCTGGGGCATAGATTGGATAAAGGTGTTGATAGGTTAAAGGCGATATATTTGATGATGTGTCTTTTAAGGCATGTGGTGAATGTTCTCTTTGGCTTAGGGCAAAGATGAACTGTTGTTTGGTATGATTATGACTAAAGGCTGTAGACTGGTATAATTATGACCGTTTGTGATATATTGAATATCTTTGGCCCGTAGTGCAAAGATGAATTGTTGACTTGCATGATTATGACCAGGAACTGTAAAATTGTATTGTCATGGCTAGTGGCGTTTCAAATGATAAAATTTGATGGTATTTTTCTTAAAAGGAGAAGCGAGTGGACATTATGGTCCATATAATTTTTCTAATGGTTGTTATTCTGCTGTAGTTATTGATCTAAACTTTGTTTAAGAACTTAACTGCAGTTGTTGAATTAAAACTTGCTGTTTAAATTATTCTATCAAAAACTCAATTGTTGAAGGTTAACGATAATTTATTTCTCATTATCTTAGTCATGATATTCTTTACTGGGCTATTTGAGCTCACCCTCTCCTTTTGTTCCATTGTTCTTCAACAGGAGATGAGAGAATAGATGGGTCTAGTCGGGGGATGGAGTGAAGGTCCGAGTTGTAGCTGTATTAGTCTTCATAAGTTGTAAAATAGTGCGACAATAATAATGTAGACTTAGTTGTGTATTATTTGAATACTGTATTGTGGTACGTTGTACGTTGTATTGTAATAATTGTTGTGTATTTTGACAACTCAAGTTTGGGCTGAGTGGACCCAGATTTGGGGGTGTCACATTGATAATTGTGCTGAAAAGTATGATGGTTATAAGCAGCTAAACTATTCTATTTTTGTGACCTTTGTCTCTCGAATGAGTAAGCTCTTAGGGCTACACTTAGTGCCCTAAAGCTAACTAGTTTAGGAGTCATTGGTCAAAAGTTCGATACATAGGTAATTATAAAAAGCCTAAGAAAAATAAACATTGCACAAGTAAAAAGAAAAAGAAAGAAAAATAAATTTAAAAAGGATAAAGAAAAAATATGAATGAAGCGAGATGGAGCATAAAACACACTCGCTAGATTGAAAGAATAGAAGAGATGTGTGAAAAGTAAGTATATAGAGGTTTGCACTATAATTCTTTTATGAGGCATTTGATTATATGAGCTTAATTGAGTTTTGTTGTGTTAGTTTGATTCATTTGAATTCACACACACGCAAAGGGCCAAAGGTTAAGTAATACTAATAAACATGTTGAAATTTTGAGCGATGCATTGTTTTAAATTTTTCTTTGATTTGTCATTTAAATGAATCTTTGAGGCCAAAGTTGAGTTCAATTGGTTCATTGTTCGAGCGGTTCAGGTTAGTTGATTGTTTGAGTTTTAATTTTATAGTGTTTATTTTTGTTTTACTTGAAGGCAATCAAATGTTTAGGTTTGAGGGTATTTGATAAGTGGTTTTTATACCTGCTAATTGATTATCTTTAGCTTGATAATTTGTGAGCTCTTTAGTATTTTAAGTTATTTTTATATGTGTTTTTGATGTTATTTTGTAGGAAAAAGGCTAATAGAGGCAATTCAATCTTTACAGCTACGGGTAGGATAAGCAACAACAGGAAAGGAAAAAGTAAAAGTAGAACGCCCTCAGGGCATGCACATTTAACGTAATAGCATTTACTTTGTAATCTTATTCAATTTATTAATAAAAGAATTTAATTTAATTAAAGGTATTTATTATCCATGTTTAATTAGTATAATTAATTATTGGATAAATCCATAGTTTTTTAGCAATGCTTTTATTTATTCTACAACTGGTATAATATTGTACATAAAAGGTCACACCATAAAAGAAAAATATTTATTTTAGTAGTAGATGGTTTGATAGTATTAATAAATTAAGTATATTTAATTTATACTATGGTGATAGAATAAATTAAATATCTTAATATTTATAATTAAGTATTTTTAAAATGCCAATTATAAATTAATAAGAGGAGTATTATTATTTTATTATTATTATTATTATTATTATTATTATTATTATTATTAATATAAATAATTAAGTTCCTAAATGGTTTAGAAATTTAAATTATTATAATAATTAATTTAGTTTCTAATTAGATTGAGAATTAAATTAAAATCCTATTCCTGAAAAGTTTAGGAGAGTTGAACAAGTCTATAAATAAGAGAGGTATTATTATAGACGGGGTTATTAAAAATATTATTACAGAATACTTACCACTAAAGCGTTGAATCTAAATTCTACTTCTTTAATTGATATCCTCTTAATGGATTACCACTAAAGCGTTGCACACACTAAGTAGTAAGCATTTAATCAGTGGAATTGAAGAATCTTGGACGATCAAGGGAGGTGAACTTGAATTAATAATATAGCATAAAGGTAGATCCTGGGATTGGATGTTGTAAATTTTTTAAATATGTTATATGCTTACTTCCACTGCGTTACATCAATTAGATTGTATGTATGTATGTATGTATGTATGTATGTATGCATGCATATTTTTTGCAAACCAACAAAAAGGAAGGGCCTCTGGAGAAAAGTTTGACATGTTTTCTTGACTTGAAGTTTGGATTTTATTGTATAGCTTGTCAAGAGCTTCGATTTGATAGGTGGCTTGCCACGTACACTTCCCAAATCAAAAGTTATGGCCATTTTACCAACAGTAGTCGAACCAGAAAATAGGGTAGCGCCGGGGCGCTCCAAATAAGCCTAGACGCAGTGTCGGGGCACTCTAATTACAAAGGGGGATAGCACCGAGGTGCTGGTCTTGGGCTAGAACTTGGTTTTTACACGTTTTTGTATCTTTTTGACTCTAAATTGGATTTGTTTGTCCAAGTATGCTAGGAATTTATTATGTAATCTATAAATACATGTCAAAACTCATATTTTAGAGAGAGTTAGACATATTTAAAAGTAGAATTTACATATAGAAACAAGGTTTAATCAAATCTAAAGGAGGATTCACACAAGGATTCAAGGATTCAATGAAGAATTGTAGACCGCGCTTTAAGAATAAGATCTTTTCTCTCTAACTCTTTTCTTTTAATTATTGTAATTCTTGGGATGATGATATTTATATTTATGGATTTGATTTCCTCTTTAGTTATGGGCTAACTTTTAATTAAGATTACAATTGAACCCACTGTGTAATTTGAATTAAATTTCTTTCTATTTGATTGACACTATATGAAATTTTTATCATATTTTGTGCGTTCATGTATTAATTAATGACAGTAATTAGTGTGATAATATATATGAAATTTGGAGATGGATTATAGATTTAGATCGGAATATGAGAACATATGTTAGTGTATTCTACATCGCATGGGATACATGATTTATGTATAGGATATGAATATACCTATATGCCATATGTAATCATATTGGGGAATTGGATTTTAATGAGTATGTTCGAATTTAAATTGCATAGGAATATAGTAATTTAATTTGAATGGATAAATTTTTATTTGTAATCAGAAGAGGCTTATAAATAATTAAGAATTCCTGGTTAACAATTTATCGTGACCATATAATTAAATAGAAAGATAGAAAATTTAAATGAAACATTATGGGATATTGTAATATTAAGTCTTTAAAATCTGGTTCTATCCTTGTTCTTAGATTAGTTTAATTATTATTTTAGTGAAGTTTTATTTTATAGTTTAATTTAATCGTTTAAATAAACTTAATTTGGTTAAAAGTCAGTAATTGGTAATTATTATTAAATAATTCGTTGTGGGTTCGACACTCTACTTATCGTTATATTATGTTGTATCCCAGAGATACAAAAAAGATCTAGGGGGGTTGAATAGGTCTTTTAAAAAATATTTGATTTTATGTAGTTTAATATTAATTGATAATTTGTAAAACAAAATCAATTATGCGTAACGGAATATACTTTTAAATCCCCCTAAGATATAAGGTTCTATCAAATATAGTTATGAGATTTGAAACTTGAAAATAATAAGCACTCACAATCACAAGTAAATACAAGACAGAAAGTAAATGCAGAAAGCAAGAGTGAGACAACAAATTTTAAGTGGTTCGGAGACATAATAACTCCTACTCCACTTTTTTACTCCACCAGTAGGAAATCCACCAATGATATTGATCACAAAGATCAGCTACCACTGAACCACTAAGGTTCATTTGAGTCACTTAGTCATGGTATACAAGGACATTTAGTCCAAATCACTTAGATCTCTTCAAGTCATTAGAACTTTGAAAAATGTCACCAAGACACAAGATGTAATTGATTAGATGATGTGAGTTGCTACTAAGTTGGCAATTCGATCGTCTTCTCAGGTACTTAGTAGCTTGAGTGAGAAGTTCAGCTTTTCGTAGAGTAGGCTTTTGAGGTTTGCAGAATTTTGACTTTTTGATCAATGTCACTCCACTTTTTTTTATTGTTTGGATTATGCTTTTCCTTATATAGATTTCTTCAAATCTTTCCGCTACAAGATAACCGTTTCTCATTAAATGCCTTGAGTCTTGAGATATTTGCTACGGGCATTTTGGTGTTAGGCAAGACAACTTTCTGCCATGTCGATTTCTCAAAGTTTCAAATATAGTAATTATTTAACTGACTTTTCAACATCAAACTAGCCAGTAGACACAAGCAGCTCTGATTTTTAGATTTTAACCTTCGACTTGAAAAAATTGCATTGGCCTTTTCAATTTGTAACATGTCCATTGATAGGTAGATTTTTTTTTAATCTATTTATTAGGTATTTTATTCTTAATTGTGAGATTTTAATTATTTTAGGTCTTTTTTGTATTATTATGTGGTTTTATTATTTTTATTATTTTTTTTTTTTTTTTTTTTATTTTGTAGAAAAATAGAAGTTTGATGGCATTTCGGTATTTATACTGTCAAGGCATGTTAGGCACTGTGTGTGCAAAGTAAAGGAATAAGCCACACGAAATAGGATGACGTCATTTTCGCTTTAGAAGGAATTAGGACCACGAGCCATGTGTGGTCGGTCAGAAGAGGAATCAAAAGCAAGCACAATGCGTGGCAGTGAATGTAAAGAAAAAGCTAGTGCGTGAGTGTCAGGCGCCTGGCAGATTGATTACATTATATGGGTGACCCCGCCACGTGCCAACATCTAAGCAATTTCTTATTCTTTAATTCCAATTAACTTTAGCAAATTATAATGTTTTTCTAGTGGGTCCAGCTATAGAATAAATTATATTTAAAGACACCAATTATAATTTGGAATAGGAACATTAATTAATTAATTATAATTAGTATTATACTTCCTATTAGGTTTTGGGATACATTATATAGTCTATAAGTAGAGACTTTTAGACATAATTAGAGACAAGCACATACATATATACACACACATTCATTCATAGAGATTATTGTGCAGAACATGTTATGTTAGTTTTTCTTATTCAGTTCTAATAGATGTTGATTATTTATTACATTTGATGGTTTAATTGAGTTAATATTATCTACTCCTACTTATATGAGATTTATTCTTTATGATCTGTTTTAACTAATTGAATGATATTTGTTTGGATTGATTTGATTATGGCCAGTTAAATTGACCGAGGAACTATCATATGCTAGATTAAGTTATACTATTAAGTAAATGATGTTGTATTTGATCATAGGTAGCAGTTAGTGATACATGATTGTGATCAAGCTTTTGAGTATTGCTATAATTATCATTAGGCAAGTTAAATAATCTGCGATTGTGTGATTGTTGCTAGGAATAACCTAATTCCCCAATTCTTAATGCTACTGTTATATTAAATCTAGATTGATAGTTCTAGGTTGTATGATAGTTAGGATTGTTATTATCTAGGATTATTAATTTTATTGAAGGGGTGAATATGATTAACTTGATTATATTATCATTACAAAAAAGTGATATTGTACTGAAGAACTGAAGTTTTTATTTTATTGGTTTATGTTATTAAATTACTTTTGTTTATTTAGTTAATTATAATTAATTTAAATCTCATTTTAGTTTACATTGTATAAAATTAAATTAATCATTATCTTTGGACTCGACTCTTACTTGCACTACTACATAAATATTTTTTCAAAGTAAGATTTTTTTTTGGGTGCCTGCGACAACACACCATCTATTGTCACGGCTTTCACTCAACAAAATGAATTGATTGTATAGTATAGATTTTGTAATATGATTAGAGCTTAAATACGATTAATGTTCTTATACGATCTTCCTTCTTCTATACGATTATGTCTTCACAATACGAACATAATCTTTCTATACTAAGCGAACTAAGTTTGCAATACGATCTGAAGTTGCAATACGATTCGGCTTCTACTATGATATGGCCTTGGAATATAATTCAACACTTGAAATACAATTCAGTTACTACTATGCAATATTGTACTTGTAATACGATTCTGACTTGGCTCCATGATCTGGATTTCTTTCAATATGATCTTTATGAGTCTTATATTCTATACAACACTTTTCTTAGAAGATCAATGTAACAAGTTTGATCTTTTCTAAACTAAGTCCTTGTACAATACGAATCGGATAAGGAATTTATAAATATACATATATCAATCATCGTCAAATTCAATAACCATGTTATAAACAAATCAAACATGCAGACACTAACAATTTCCCCTTATTTGATGATGACAAAAGCAGTAGTTTTAAATCAAATCATCAATTTACTAATGCAGTACTAAACGAAATTAAACATGATTTAGAATACAGTGAGAAACTGTATTGATAGATCAAAACATAAATTTATTAATAATTTAAGGATCAGTTCAAAAAGTTTTATAACTTAACACATACACTTATCTTCTTCCTCTTTTTCTGCTGGGAGGGTCTCTTTTTTCAAATTCCACTCTACCATTGTAGATATATCTTCCTTTTACTTCTCTTCTTCTCAACTCAGTAATTTCTTCAATAGTATCCCTTAGACCAAGATCATGCATACTAAATTGTTGTTCTTATGGAATGTGAACACCTTGAGACATCATGTTAACAAACATAGGGTCATCATTTGGAAGTCTCACACTAGAGTTGGTTACAATTTTCGATGATCCTCTTTGAAAAGATGATTACCCTCTTGAAGATTGACCTTCCAGTGGTAAAGCTTGAGCAAGTAGAGGAGATGAATGCCTTATTCTTCTTTCATCTTGACTTCTCTGTTCCCCCTAAATTGATGATTTTCTTCTCTCCCATTGACTACCTCTTTTCTCCCGTTGTCATCAGTCAGGATAAAGACTTCATGGGATAGCTGTTGTACTCAAAGAACAAGTTCTTTTAGTTGTTGTTGAGCGGAGACTATATCATTCATGTTTTCCTTCAACCTTTCTTTTTCTTTTTCTTTCTCCTGATGTACCATAGCCATTGCATTGTTGGTGCTTTCAAGAACTCTATCAGGTTACTCCATTTACTTTGAATTCACTGATAGATGAGTGAAGAGAAACAAGATCATTAGAAATGATTTTTCACAACATTGTCATGTGACTTCTAGATTTCCAGAATAGCTTCCTTCTGCTCTAAGATTTGCTTAAAGAATAGTTGATATTTGTTACGAGGACTATCCACCATATCATTGAACATCTTATGCATTTGCTTGGCAAACTCTTTTCCTAATTCTCTAGGGTTCTTTTCTGCAGTAGATGTTATTTTCTTCAAACTGTCCCTAAGTTCATTGGTGTTGTCTTTAAGCTCTTGACTTATATCCACATACACAAAAGCCACGAGATCAACAACTTGATTCTTGGATGGAATCACAGACACTTGTTCTAGGATTTAATTTAGGAGAGGCTATTATCTAGGAGTGTCAGGTTGAGGGGCATTGACTAGAGCAAGAGTTAAGTTAAAGTACTCATTTTAGGATGAAGACGGGATATTTGAAGGAGGGGCTGATGAGGTAATTAGCTTTTCATTGTCTTGGAAAGAGATAGGAGAATTTTTAGGGGTTCTAATCAGAGATGAAATATTGATTGGTGAGGGAGAGTTTGAAAATTTATGAACATGAGAAGTTGGGGGTGTATCTTCAATGAGCGAGTGGTTTAGGGACTTTTCAATCGGAGATGGTATGGATTGGTCATCGATCGTGGGGTTCGAGACTCTATAACCGGGATTGTATGTATTGGATCGGTACTTTGGGTATCAATCGTATGGTCTTGAAGTCAATAGAAAAACATAAAATATTTGAAGATTGCTCTGAGGTCATAGAGCATAACTCTAAGATCTCATCATAACAGGAGCTGAATGATAAAAAGAGATTGGAACATAAGTTACCTTATGAAAAGAATGACAAAAAGAATCAAAGGGTTCATTGTACAGAAGCTGAATGACATAGGATAGTACCCTTTAGAAGTTTTGTGATACAAGCTTCAGGTTTGGAAAAGTAGAGTTGTTCCACTTTATGAAACTGCGATCTCCTAAGGTCAAAGCTTTCAACATTAACATCAAAGGCAGAAAGTACATCAGTTGTTCATTTTCTAGATCTTACAGTGTGGTCCTTCTGTCTAAATCTAGGTTGATGAAGCCTTCAAACAGCTCATCTGCACTTATCCCCATAACACACACCTACCCAACTACAGATCTAATGATCTTGTTAAGTAATTGTGCATTTGGATCTTCTACTCCTTCAAGCACTAAACGAGTTATCAATCCTAGTGGTGCTGCTGTAGCTTGAGGAGGTCCTTGATGAGTAGGTAGAGGCTCCCCCTCAGTGTTTGGATCCTCTGGCTTTACCACTACTGGCTCAGTACTTTTGTTGATCTCTTCAGTGACCTTGATAATAATATTTGGGATCTTCAAGGAGTCATCAGACAAAGTTGTATGATCCTCTCTTCTTTTACTTCTGATCTATGTATTCTTCTTATTCTTCTTTTTTAGTATTTTCCTTAATTTTCTTCTTAGTTTATTTGGCTTAGGATTTGTATCCTTCACAACCATTTGTTCAACATCCTGGGGCTCAGACTTATAAGCCTTCTCAGCCATCTCTTAGTCAACTACTTCCTGTACATCTACGATTGGGGCATGCTCTACGATCAGAGTCTGTTCTACAATCGAAGTCTTCTATACGATTGACTATTCACATTGTTCTTCAAGATTAATTGATTTTACAAATGTCCTTCTCTGTATCTTGGCTCCCCATCCTTTCTTCATCTTTAAAATATGAGAGATTGAGGCAATCTCTTCTTCAATTTCTTCAGAGTCAAATGGAACATTCTTCGCCAGTTCTTCTTCTTCCTCTCAGAGGTTCTTGTTCAAAGGCTTGATGTGTAACAAATCATTGAGACTCATCTTCTTGAATTTTAGATATCTTCCTTTTTGCTTGCACCTTAACTAGTTTTTGCACTTCATTGATGGCCTGTTCACTTTCTTCAAACATCCTAGATCGATGCAGTTTAATTGGGTTCTTCTTCCAATTTTTATACAGCTTTGGATTTATTTTCTTGTTCATATTAAAAGCCTCACCTTCTCTATCTCCAATAAGCCTTTTCATCATCTTCTTTAGAACGTAGCTCAAAATTCACCTATAATACATTTTGGGGTCTGGCTTGTTAGGCTTCCTTTTTGCAGCATCCTTTAGCCATTTGGCTATCCACCTCATCTGAATAGAACAAAAATCAATTTACATCTTGTTTACTATAGCAGTCAAGATTTTCAGTTGCAGTTCAATGACTGAATCATGTGCAGAGTCTTTGTACAAAATACACTTCCTAACAATATCAACAAAGAACTCATATTCATAGGGAAACTCTTTCTTTTTCATCCCCTTAAGTTAAGGATTCTTCTGGTAATTCATCAGCTGCATGCCTTCTTCACTATCAACATCATCAAATAAAGTAATACCTTTCCTTACAAAACCTATGTAGTGGTTTAGCTCTTGCAACGTTATCTTTAGAGTGTGACCTTTCACCTTCGTCGTAAGAACATCATCAGTAATAATGGCATTAATATAAAATTCTTCAATGAACTAGGCGTAGATTTTGGTGTTGGCTTCCAAAATCTTCCTAAATCTAGCCTTTTGAACGAGAGAAAGAATATCTTTAAATTTCTTTTCTGCTGTATCGAACTTCTCAAAACAGAGTTAATTTCCAACAATAACTTGATAACTAGCCATTTTATCTTGGAATCAAACTGAAATGAATAACAGAGTGCTTAGATTTTCTAGATTAAATGAGAGTTCGAATTCCAGGGCCTAGACGTAAGTTTCAGAATAGTAAAGTGTAAATGAAATTTTAAAAAGACTTTTAAAACACTTCCCTTTATTTTGTCGTTGTAGGATATGTGTCAAAAGGTAAATGGGTTGCACGTTACATCAATTATAGTTGTAACGTAGTAACTTGATCTAGTTACTCGCGTCCTTGGGTAGTGAGGAGTAAGCGCCTAGTGAAGACATCTTTAACTTCTTCTAATCGTATAGTAACTTTTTGTTGAGCACTATGCAATTTAAAAGTCACTTAGAGTGCTCTACGAATTGAATTGCTTTTCAATTATTTACTTTCCACTATCAGATAGTCATTTTGCTCTACAAACTTTTTCACACTACGATCGATAGCTTCCTCCACTGTTAGTAATATCCGAAGCATAAAATCTAAGATTGTAAATTTAGCATGCCTAACTCATTAATTAATTTATTAAATCTAGATTCATATAAAGGTTTAGTAATCACATTTGCAAGTTGAATTTCAGTTAGAGTGAAATGTTAAGATATGTTCCCATTTTATATATGACCTCTTATAAAATGATATCTAATGTCTATATGCTTAGTTCTAGAATGCATGACAAAATTATATGTAATTAAAATAGCACTAGTATTATCACAGAATATAGGGACAGATTTGAAATCAAACCCATAGTGAGCTAATTGGTTTTTCATCCACAAAATTTGAGCACAGTAGCTACCAGCAGCAATGTAATCAACTTCTGCAGTTGAAGTGGACACAACATTCTGCTTCTTGTTGAGCCAGGAAACAAGTTTGTTTCCAATCATTTGACATGTGTCACTAGTGCTTTTCCTATCAATCTCACATCCTATAAAATCAGTATCTGAATAACCAATTAGATCAAAAGGAGACTCATTAGGATACTATAATCCCAAATAATGAGTACCCTTAAGATATCTAAACATACTTTTAATAGCAATTAAGTGAGATTTCTTAGTGTTAGATTGAAACCTAGCACACATACTAGTAGAGAATAAGTCTGACCTACTAGCAGTTAAGTGTAGGAGATATCCAATCACACCTCTGTATTGGGTGCCATCAATATTTTTACCTTGTTCATCCTTGTCAAGCTTAGCTTTATAGGCCATATGAGTTTTCATGTGAGTAGATGATTCTAAGCCATACTTATTAAGTAAATCCTTGATGTACTTGGCTTGACTTATGAAGATTCATTCCTCAGTTTGTTTAACTTGAAGTATAAGGAAAACGCTTAATTCTCCCATCATACTTATCTCAAATTTATTCTGTATTAACTTGGCAAATCTCTCACATACTTTTTCATTAATAGAATAAAAAATAATATCATCTACATATATTTGAAATAATAAGGTGTTATCTTTATGCATTTTAAGGAATAAGGTTGTATCTACCCTATCGCTAGTGAATCAATTTTTAATTAAAAATGTAGTAAGTGTTTTATACCACGCTTTAGGTGCTTGTTTTAATCCATATAGTGCTTTATCTAATTTATAAAAATAATTTGATAGAGTTGGAATGACAAAACCTGGGGGTTGCTCCACAAAGACTTCCCCTTACAGTTCTTTATTTAGGATTACACTATTGACATCCATTTGAAAAATTTTGAACTTCATGTGGGCTGCATAAGCAAGAAACATTCCGATTGCCTCAAATCTTGCAACTAGTTCAAAAGTCTCATTATAATCAATTCATTTCTCTTGTGAATATACTTTAGTAACCAACCTAGCCTTGATTCTTGTTATTATGCCAGCTTCATCCATCTTGTTTTCGAAGACCCATTTAGTGCCAATGACTGGGTGATTTTCAGGTCTTGGAACTAATCTCCAAATTTATTCCTCTCAAACTGATTTAGTTCTTATTGCATGGCTTCAATCCATCTTGAATCTTCCAATGCTTCTTCAATCTTCTTGGGTTCCATTTGAGATAGAAAACTAAAATAAATACATTCATTTTGAGTGAATGACCTTGTTCTAACTCTAGCATTTGAATTCCCAATGATTAGATCTTGAGTGTGATCCTTGACCCATCTTCTTCCTGTAGGGATGTCAGTCATTGTGCCTTTTAGTCTAAGTCCTTCAAGATTAAGTTCTAGATCAGCAACGTCATCAATTCGTAATGTTTCTATTTCAGGAGTTACAGTCTCTACGATTTCCTTATCTGGCATCATGATCATGGGATCCGGTTCTATGATTTCATCATCTGCGATAGTGTGGCTATCCTGCTGAACGATCGGAGGGTCAGGCTCTACGATCTCATCAAGTTAAATAGCTTTACTTGGTTCGCTTTGATTAGTTTAATCAAAAGTGAGATGGATGGAAATTTCAACAGTCAATGAGTTCTTGTTGAATACTCTTTAGGCCTTACTTTTCATAGAGTATCCAAGAAAGATTCATTTATCTGCTTTGGGTTGAAACTTTGTCTGATATATCTTGTCATTATTTAGAATATAGCAAGTACAACCAAATGCATGGAAGCAACTGATGTTTAGTTTTCTTCTTTTTCATAACTCATAGGGTGTTTGCTTATATGAAGGATGAATCAAGGATCTATTATGTGTGTAGCAAGTAATGTTAACTGCTTTAGCCCAAAAGTACTCAAGAAGATGTGCTACTGCTAGGAGTGTTTTTCCTGCTTTAATTAATGTTCTATTCTTTCTTTTTGCTACTCCATTCTGTCATGGAGTTCTTGGAGCTAAAAAATTGTGCTTGATTCTATTTTTTTCACATAACTTGTTCATCGCAAAATAATCAAATTCTCGACCATGATCACTTCTTATTAACTTGATTTTCACACCCTTCTTATTCATGATCAACTTGAAAAGATTGATAAGTTGTGGAAGGGTTAAATCTTTTAAGCTCAGAAAGAAAACTCAAGCGAATCTGGTGTATTCATCTACTACCACCAGTGTGTACTTATTTCCTCCAAGACTATCTGTTGGAACTAGTCCAAACAAATCCATATGCAGCAACTGTAAAGGATTTTCATTTGAGTTTGCCTATTTGGTTTTGAATGAACTTCTGGCTTGTTCCCCAAGTTGATAGGCTTGCATGGTTTTTCTTTGATAAAGTATAGTTTAGACAATCCTTTAACTAGATCTTCAGAGGCTAATTTTGATATACTCTTGAAGTTTAGATGAGACAATCTTCTATGCCACAACCAACTGACATATTTTAAAGCTTTAGCAAATAAGTAGGCTCCTGCTGAGGAGTTAAGCTTTGAAAGATTGATTACAAGACAAAAGGGGCAGGCTTAGAGAAAGGAAGTTAAAAGCTTGTTTGAACAACAGTCCGTATCTTCCGTCAAATACATATCGCTAGCCTTTTAAAGCCAATGACCACTAAAGCCATTTAAGAAAGAGAGAAAAAATGTACCCAATTAAAGAATTTTAAATTTTAATGGGGAATGAATGACCAAGTTTAGAGGGAGTAAGAAGCATTGAAAAGATGAAGACCAAGTTTGAATATAGGAGGAGTAATCGGTCTCTCAACTATATATATATATATATATACTTTTAGTTTTAAAAGTAGAAGATATCTTCCTCTTTGCTAGCACCTTGACTGGTTTTTGCACTTCACTGATGGTTCATTCACTTCCTTTAGACATCTTAGATTGATGCAGTTCAATTGGGTTCTTCTTTCAATTCTCAAACAGCTTTGGAGTTATCTTGTTGTTCACATTCAAAGCCTCACCTTTATTATCTCCGATAAGCTTCTTCAGAACGTGACTTAGAATTTGCCCATAATATATTTTGGGGCCCGACTTGTTAGGCTTCCTTTTTGCAGCATCCTTTAACCATTTGGCTAGCCACTTCATCATAATAGAACCAAAATCAATCTCCATCTTGTTGACTATAGCAGTCTTGAATTTCAGTTGTAGTTTAATGACTAAATCATGCGCAGAGTCTTTGCACTAAATACACTTCCTAACGATATCAACCAAGAACTTATATTTAGAGGGAAACTCCTTTTTCATCCACTTAAGTTGAAAATTCTTCTGGTAATTCATTAGTTGCATGCCTTCTTCACCATTAACATCATCAAATAAAGTAATACCTTTCCTTACGAAACCCATGTGGTGGTTTAGCTCATCCAATGTTATCTTTAGAGTGTAACCTTTCACATTCATCGCAAGAACATCATCAATAATAACGGCATTAATATAAAATTCTTCAACGAACTTAGTGTATATTTTGGTGTTGGCTTCTAGAATCTCCCTAGAGCCTTTTGAATGAGAGAAAAAACATCTCTAAATTTCTTTTCTGCTGCACTGAACTTCTCAAAATAGTGTTGACTTCCAACGATAACTTGATAACCAACCATCTTATCTTGGAATAAAACTAAAACGAACAACCTTAGATTTTCTAGATTGAATGAGATCTCAAATTCTGGGGCTTAGATGTAAGTTTTAGAATAGTAAAGAGTAAATAAAATTTCAACAAGACTTTTAAAACACTTCCGTCTATTTTGCTGTAGTGGAACACATGTCAAAAGGTAAATAGGTTGCACGTTAAATCAGTTACAGCTATAATGTAGTAACTTGATATGGTTACTCGCGTCCTTAAACAATGTGGAGTACGCATCGGGTGAAAACCTCTTTAACTTCATCTAATTGTATTGTAACTTTTTGCTGAGTACTATGAAATTTAAAAGTCACATAGAGTGCTCTACGAATTGAGTTTCTCATCAACGATTTACTTTCCACTATCAGATCATCACTTTGTTCTACAATTTTTTTCACACTACGATCGATAGCTTCCTACACTGTTAGTAATATCCAGAGTATAGAATCTAAGATTGTAAATTTAGCATGCCTAACTTACTAATTAATTTATTGAATCTAGATTTATCAAAAGGTCTAGTAAACACATCTGTAAGTTGATTTTAGCTGGAATGAAATGTAAAAATATGTTCCCATTTTGCACATGATCTCTTGTAAATTGATATCAAATGTTTATATGCTTAGTTCTTAAATGCATGATAGGATTATGTGTAATTGAAATAGCACTAGTATTATCACATAATATAGGGACAGATTTGAAATCAAACCCATTGTTAGCTAATTAATTTTTCAACGACAAAATTTGAGCATAGCAACTACTCATCTTCTATAGTTGAAATGGACACATAATTTTGCTTCTTGCTGTGCTAGGAAACAAGTTTGGTTCCAATCATTTGACATATGTCACTAGTGCTTTTCTTATCAATCTTACATCCTATAAAATTAGCATCTGAATAACCAATTAAATCAAAAAGAGACTCATTGGGATACTATAATCCTAAAAGGAGTATTCTTGAGATCTCTAGAAATCCTTTTAACAATAATTAAGTGAGATTCCTTAGGGTTAAATTGAAACCTAACACAAATACCAGTAAAGAAAAAGATATTTGGCCTACTAGCGGTTAAGTATAGGAGAGATCTAATCATACATTTGTATTGAGTAGCATCAATACTTTTACCTTGTTCATCCTTACTAAGTTTAGTTATAGAGGCCATAGGAGTTTTATAATGCCCCAAAATCCCCGTACTTGCTACAGCGGACTTTGTGTATTAAATTTATCTTTTCTCTTACGTTAACCAGTGATCTCATAATCATATTTGTTGTACTAGTCAATGTGATGCCCCAAATTCAGGCACCTATACCTCAAATCTTGTGCTTTGCGATACAATTTATCCAACATGTTAATATCAACTAAATGCAGAATAGTAAAAATATTTACATTGATATAACACAAATATTTCTGTTCCATGTCTCGCAACCATAACTAATACACAACATAACTAAAATATAATTCTTAATACAAATACCTAATATCATTGTCTTAAAACATAACAAAATAAAGCTACCTTAGAGCCTTGCCTTTTCCTTTAAGCTTTCATTAACCATTGCTATGTTCAGTCTTAATTGTAATATTCAAGGTAAATAAAGAATGAGCGATAAGTTAGCTCAGCAAGTATATAGACAATAATAGTAAGTGAACATGCTTAAAGTTTCATAATATAAAGGGTTATAACAATAGGAATTAGTTTAAGAAATAAGTTATGTGAATTATGAACAAAGTAAGTCTCAATAGTTCTAAGCCTGAACATTTTATTTAATGAAGAGTCACTATGGACCAATGACTTTATTTAATGAAGAGTCACTATAGACCAATGAACTTTTAGAAGGATCGAATATTTTAATACTTTACAAGTTAAAGAGTATTCAATACTGAGTAGTCACTATGAACCTTGAACATTCGGAAAGATCATCAGTATTTTATTAAGAACCTTTAAAATTAAGTACCTTAGGTGATCAACCCCGTCGTACCTAGCAGTTATACATAACATTCACTTTCAACAATTGTGCACACAGCAGTTTCCTGACATAAAAGAATTTTCCTTTTATAAGGGTTGTTTGTCTTAGCATATTATAAGAATTTGCACCAAGGTAATTGGTTTGGATCACTTTCTAAAACATGGATATTTGTCTAGTCGAACCAAATGGTTTAGACACTATTCTCAACACATTTAGGAACGATTGAGGATAAATTTATGATTTTAATCAAATTTTAGAGTTAATATAATACTCTTCATGAATATAGATAAAACAAGAATCATGTTATCAGTTAATTTACTTGTATGATCAATAAGAGTACAAGTCTTTATTATTATTTTAATTGTTTTTAAGTCTCCGTAATATTATTTTAATTGCTTATGCATTATCAATTCACAATTAAAATAATTCTTTAATATTATTTCAATTGTTTAAAGAAATATTTCATGTTAATTAAAATAATCTTTATTATTATTTTAATTAACTCATAAATAAAATAATTTTTAATTATTATTTTATTTATTTAATATTATTTTAATTAACTCACAATAAAATAATTTTTTTTATAATTTTTTTACTTGTTTATTATTATTTATTCTTATTATTATTAAAAAAATTAAAAATTCGGATCAGGTCAGGTCAGACCTGATCAACCCAACAGGTTTGACCGACCCGATCAAACCAGTTTCTCGAACCGGCACTGCAGTGCCCCAAATAACACTGCGTGAGGCACTGCAGTGCCCCTTAGCAGAATAGTCTCCAATGTTTTATTTTTTTACCATTTTTGATTCAATCGTTCATAACTTGCACATTTTACATCCAAATGAGCTCAAATCAGATTTTTTATTTCACAAACTTGTAACTCTACAATATTCTAATTTTTAAATTATTTTTAAAAATATTTAATTAATCAAATTTATTAGTTCTTTAAGCTAGGGTTTCATTTGATATGTTTTACAAAAAAAATCACCATAAATTCATTTTAGCTCCGTTTTTGTTCGTCCCATTTTGAATATTTTTGTATCTCATAGATCTACAATAAACAAATTTTAGATTATGCAAATAACATACACATTTTATTTTATTTTGTACCAAATTTCATGTTTTCACTAGTACACTTAGGGTTTTAAGTTTACATGCATTTCTTTTGTTCATTTAGACATCAAACACCTATAAACACATATCAATCACACATTCTCCTTCACAAGTCATTTCTTGTACCTTCGGAATCCATCATGACTCTCACATACAAAATCCTCCCATAATCAAGCATACATAATCAACTAATAATTTAATTTACACTAGTTAAACTTATAAAATTATGTTTAAGAAGAATTATACCTCCTTGATGCACATTTACTCTTTGATATAAAGTTTGCTAGAGCCTCCACTTTTCCTTCCCTAGAACTCAATTATTCAAAAGTTCCACTAGGTTTCTCACTTTTCTCTCTATATTACTAAATTTCACTAATGTCGGCAAACTTTAGAAAATGACTTAGGAGCTCCTATTTATGGGAGAATTCATATACACATACACTCCATATACATGTATAAATACATGTATTTATCTATTCCAACATTATATTATCCAAAGGTTAAACAAGATTAGGTAAAAAGTATTTACCTAATACTACCTAATCTTTTTATAACTTAATTGTTACCTTCAACTGAGATTTTTATTTTTTTTATTCATTTTACTAACTTCTAGAAAATGGACTTCTTTCTTGGATCAAAAATGGGCCATGCATTGGACTTTCCATTGGGCTTATTTAAACTCCATCATAATCTAAACTTGGAGTCCCTTGTTTCTCCTAACAATCTTATATCCATGAAAATGTTGGGCCACTAATTACTTCCTTATGCACATATACATTGGGCCAATTATCCCACTATAACTACATATGTATTGGACTAATTAATATTAATTGTCCACTAACTTATTTTCTTAATACATAAACTTTATAAGCCATTATCATAAATTTCTTTGATAATTCACTTCATTAATCACCTTTCATGAATTAATTAAATATTTAATTAATTCATCATTTCAATTATATCACACAAGACTTATCTCATAAGCTTAATTACTTATAAATTAAGTTCATCATCAACATTACTAAATTTCTCATTTGTTTCATACTTATCTGAATCATTAATCCCATAACACATAAGTGCACACAATTGATTTTTAATAATTCCTCATTTCCAATCATAATGTTATTTATAAATTTGTGGTTATTACATTCCCCCCCCCCCCCCTCCCCTTCTCCCTATTATAAAGATTTCGTCCTCGGAATCATTACAACGTTATACAAAAAGATGGGGTTAATCTCTTTTCACTATATCTTCTAGTTACCACATAGCTTCATGTTTCGCTATACTACCTTAACTGAAGGTATTACCTTATTAATTAATATATGTTCCTTTATATCCATTATCTGTATTGGGATTTCTTCATATATCAAATCCTTTTCGACTTGTATAGGCCAATTGGATGATAACGTGCTTAGGATATCACGTGTTTATAATCAGGCTTATATGGTCGCAACACTGAAACATAGAATACATTATGGATATGTTCAAGTTTAGGAGGTGAAGCTACCTCGTACACCACTTCTCTTATCTTTTTTAACACTTCAAAAGGTCCTATATACCTAAGGCTCGATTTTCCTTTCTTACCGAATCTTATCTTCCCTTTTCAAGGATATACTTTCAAAAACACAAAATTACTGACTTCAAAATCTTAATTTTGACGATGTAAGTCTATATATTTCTTCCGCCGATCTTGAGCTGCTACTAGTTGAGCTTTTAGTGTCTTCACAACATCTGCTATTTGTTGAACCAATTTTGACCCCAAAGGTGATGGCTTTCTAACTTCATCCCAACATAATGGCGTTCTGCACTTCCTCCCGTAAGGAGCTTCATATGGCGTTATACCAATACTCGCATGATAACTATTATTATAAGAGAATTCCACTAAAGGTATGTGATCATCCTAATTTCCTTTAAAATCCACCACACAAGCTTTAAGCAGGTCTTTTAGCATTTGAATTATTCGCTCACTTTGTCCATCAGTTTGAGGATGGTAAGCAATGCTCAGTCTCAGTTGCATCCCCATTCTTTCTTGCAGACTCTTCCATAAATTCGATGTGAAGCTTGGGTTTCAGTCGGAACAATTGTCACCAACACTTCATGTTGCGAAACGATTTTCTTTATATACAACTTCACTAATTGATCTATGTTAAATTTGACCTTAATAGGTAAGAAGTGCACAAATTTCGTTAATCGGTTCACAAAAAACCAAATGGCATTATAACCTTTCTAAGTGATTGGAAATCCTGCCACAAAGTCCATCGTAATGTGGTCCCACTTCCATTTTTGGTATTTTCAACGGTTGAAGTAAACCACTTGGTCTTTGATAATCTACTTTCACCTTTTTGACAGGTAAAACACTTACTAACATACTCTTTAACTTCCCACTTCATGTTAGGCTACCAAAAAAATAATATTGGCGAAGTCCTCGGTACATTTTTTTGCTGCTTGGGTGGATCGAATATACCGAATTGTGGGCCTTTTATAAAATTTCTTCTTTTACCTTGGCTCTGTTAGCACCCACATACGCCTTTCAAATCTTAAAATATCATCCTTGTCTAATTGTATTTTTTTCTTCTTTGTTTTATGTAATTCTTCTCTTTATTCGTTCACATTCCTCATTCTTGTCCTGAGCTTCCTTTATTTTGTCCAACAATGTTGGACGAGCATTTATCACAAATAATTTATCCGCAGGCTCTCTGGGTCTTTTAACCTCTATTTCTATTCTTGTCATTTGTCTAATTAGCTCCTCTTGAGCTGTCAATAATAACAATTTCTCTTTTCCTTTTCTACTTAATGCATCTGCTACTATTACCTTCCCTTGATGTGAAAGGATTTCACAATTATAATCCTTGATCAACTCCAACTATCTCCTTTGGCGATATTCAACTCCTTCCACATGAAGATATATTTTAGACTTTTACAGTCTGTATATATTTCATATTTCTCTTCATAAAAATAGTGCCTCAAAATTTTTAACGCAAAAAAATAAAATTACCACCGCTATCTCCAAATTATTGGCGGAGTATCTCTTTTCATAGTCCTTTAACTGACGTGATGCGTACGCAATGACTTTATCATGCTGAATTAACACACAACTAAGACCTTTGTGTAACGCATCACTGTACACCATAAAACCTCTTGCATTATCTGGTAAGGACAACACAGGCGCTTCGCTCAACCTCTTCTTGAACTTCTTAAAACTCTATTCGCATTTCTCTGTCCACACGAACTTCACCATTTTCCTGGTTAAATTCGTCAACTATGTCACTATCTTTGAGAAGTCTTGTAAGAATCTTCGATAATATCCAGCTAACCCTAAAAAAAAAACTTCGCACCTCCATCGGCATATTCGACTGCTCCCAGTTAATTGTCGCCTCTAACTTTGTAGGATCCAAAGATATTCCTTCTTTACCAATCACATATCCTACAACTATACCCTCTCTAATCAAAACTCACACATAGAAAACCTTGCATACAACTTGTCTCTCCTTAATGTCTCCAAGACCACTCTCAAATGCTCCACGTGCTCCTTGTTAATCTTCAAATAGATCAAATATCATTAATAAAAATTACCACAAACTTGTCCAAAGATGGCTTGAAAACTCGGTTCATCAAGTCCATAAACGCTATCGGTGCATTAGTCAAATTGAATGAAATCACAAAAAACTCATAGTGCCCTTATCGGGTTATAAATGTTGTCTTTAATACAGCTTCTTTTCGTACTTTTAACTGATGATATCTCATTCTCAAATTATATTTGAGAATATATCGCTCCCTTTAGTTGATTCAAATAAGTCATCTATTCTGGGTAATGGATATTTATTCTTGATCATTACTTTGTTCAACTCTCGGTAGTCGATACAAAGTCTCAATGATCCATCATTCTTTTTAACAAATAACACTGGTGCTCCCCATAAAGACACACTCGGCTAAATATATCATCTACCTAGCAACTCTTGTAATTTTATCAACAATTCCCTTATCTTAACTGGCATCAAACGATATGGAGCCCTTGAAATCGGTGTCGTTCCTAACACTAAATCTATCACTTATTCAATTTTTCTATCTGGCGAAAGACTAGACAAATCATCCGAAAACACATTTGGAAATCTTTTCACTACAAG
This sequence comes from Hedera helix, assembly GCA_947179155.2. Lineage (NCBI taxonomy): Eukaryota > Viridiplantae > Streptophyta > Magnoliopsida > Apiales > Araliaceae > Hedera > Hedera helix. Next base: position 19,742,959 of record OX359270.1, read on the forward strand.
TATACTATTCATTTTCACTCTCACTCCTTGGATATCTACAATGTGTGCTAAATAGCCTACACATTCATTTCTTAATAACTTTCTGACCTACATCATCGTCAGACAACACTATTGTCTAGGCGATGTGCTACAATAAAATACTACCTTAATCCCATTTGAGGTCTAAAAGTTCGCGTTTTTCTTCTGGCAGTCAATTACTGCCCCCATGGTTATATAACCAATCCACTCCTAATATCACATCAAACTCGCCCAATCTTATTGGGATTACATCTATACTCAACTTATATCCTATAGTTTCAGTACAACACTTTCGGTGTATAAATTCTACGGGAATCATCTCTTATTTGCAATTTCTTTATTTAAAGGATTTTTTTAATTGTTCTTGGGAAAAATCCAGTCGTCTAGCAAATTCTTTAGATATAAAAGAATGGGTAGCACCCGAATCAAACAATACATAAGCATTTATATCGTTAATCGGGATAATACATGACACCACATCTTTTAAGGATATTACATCTTAGACTATCACCTTGAACGTTCTTGTGTTTGATCGACTCGATTATGCAGGTCCTCCTATCATCAACTTATTGCTTCCACCTTTAATGACACGTCCTATTTTAATTCCTTTCTTAGGGAAATCCTTGATCTGGTTCACTATCGATCCGCAAGCAAAACATCTATGGAACTTCTTCGGGTTTGGGAAATGGGGTGACATATGCCCTTCCTGACCACAATTGTAGCAAACACCTCTTCCTTTCCACCATTCTCCTAAGTGTTTCTTCCCACATTTTAAACAAGCTTATCCCCTCTTCTTGAATCATTCCTGCCTATTACCAAACTGATTGTTCTTGTTACTGTTCCATTTTCTTTTCCCCAAATTTCTTCCACCAATGCTGCTCCCCCCTAGATTATCACCTCCACTCTTCTTATTCTCCTTATTATATTTTTTAAAAGCCTCACTTTTTCCCTCAGCAATGATAGCCTTCTCCAACATCGTACCAAAAGAATTGATATGTAAAACGGATACCTTGCTATATAACCATGACTTCAATCCTTGCTCGAAATGTCAAGCCTTTTGTTCTTCAGTGTCCACTTGGTGTGGAGCGAAATGTGCACGTTCATTGGATTTGGCACCATACTACGCCACTAACATTTTCCCTTGCTTCAATTCTAAAAACTTCACCTCCATAGTATGATCCCTTCTCCAGCTCTCTATTGATTCGCATCCGACCAGAAGTTTGCTTCACCTTTAAGCATATAAGTAATAAATGTTGTCTTCTAATCTTTCTCCACATGTGTAATAACAAAAGCATTCTCTATTTCTTTAACCCAAAATTGGGCTTCAATCTGATCAGTCATGCCCCTAAACTCCAAGGGTCCTACATTCTTAAAATATTTAAAGCTTGTTACCAGAACTGCTGGGGAATTTGGATTTGGGTTAATAGGCTCTTGGTTCCTTCCTTGGAATGTTCCCTCTAATAATTCTACCAATCTTTGCATCGGGTCTATCTGACCTCTCTCATTGTTTACAAATTCTTCTTGAGTTGATGGTATTGGTTGTCGACGTCTCAACGACATTTTCTATTTAATAGAATTTAATGTTATCATCTCTTTATATTCTTTAAATATATAGCTCTAGTCCAATACATAATATACAAATAGCACATTTAAATAAAAGCATTTATCTTCACATGTCATCGATTAGTACATCATACGTAATCATCCTATAGCATACTGCTATAAACGTCATCATCTGTCCCTTGTCTCACATACTTGAGTTTGGGATTTACAATACATAACAAGCAAAAGTAAATACCAGCGTACTATATATACATAACGACGCGTAATATCAAATACATCAATAGTTTATTAGTGCAGACCTCGCTCCAAAGCATTCTCATACTCCAGTTGACCCATATAGATCACTAAATCCCTGCTCATGGTGCGGTGAGTCTGCCCCATACTGCTGGATAGTGACGTATACCATCCATCCACCTACCAAAATGTTGTGTCGAAAGCATAGCTCATCCTTTTCATCCTCATCCTCTGAAATTTCATCTTCTCCTCGAGGTCTTCTACTTGGTCACGTGCATCCTCCCACATCTCATAGAGCTGAATACCATAAACTACCTCCTTTTCTAATTGAGCCAGTAGGGCTTTATTCTTTGATCTCTCGACCTGTACCTAGTGCTCAATTTGCTTCAATTTACCTACCAACTCCACGTTACGAGCCAACAAATACTGTAGTGTGGCCCCAATCTGTGTCCCAGCCTTTTGGCACCCCTGACCTTGGATTCCAACTCCTGGATCCTCTCTTGGTGCTCCTGAGTGTCACCCTCAAGCTCATGAATCCTATGTTTCTGCTCTATAATGCGATCAACATACTCCCGCATCAAATCATCCTCAAATATATGGAACACTGGGATCCTCCATCGGACTCCTCAGCGGCATCACCCTCTGTAGATTGTTCCTCCGGATCCTCTTCTGTCTCCGACTCTATCGCAACTATAGGCTCAACTACAACTAATGACTCCAGATCTATATGGATGTCCCTCGGCCCATCCTCCATCAATCTACTTGTCTCGCCTAACTCTGGAACCTTACAACCACAAACACCAAAATAAATAAACTCTATCAATATCTCAAAATAAAATATAAATTCATCGTATGAAATGAAAATATATTTTATGACACTACTGACTCTCTATGACAAGTCTACTATCGCGTAAAATACTACATAAGTTTTATCTCCTTCCATTCTAACTCTCTTTTCTAAGGTTATAGCCTAAAGATTCTCTTCTTTTGAGATTTATAACTTACAGCTCTGATACCAACCTGTGAAGCCCCCAAATTCAGGTACCTGTACCTCGAGTCCAGTACTTCACGATACAATTCATACAACATGCTAATATCAACTAAATGCGAAATAGTAGAAATATTTATATTGATATAACATAAATATTCTTGTCCTAAGTCTCGCAACCATAACTAATACACAAAATAACTAAAATATAAGTCTTAATAAAAATACTAATATCATTGTCTTAAAACATAACAAAACAAAGCTACTTCAGAGCCTTGCATTTTCCTTTATCCTTTTTTGAACCACTGCTCTGTTTGGTCTTAACTGCAGTATTTAAGGTAAAGCAAGAATGAGCAACAAGACTGAACATTTTATTTAATAAAGAATCACTATGGACCAATGACTTTATTTAATGAAGAGTCACAATGGACCAATGAACTTTTAGAATGATCGAATATTTTAATACTTTGCAAGGTAAAAAGTATTCAATACTGAGTAGTCACTATGGACCTTGAACATCCGGAAAGATCATCAGTATTTTAATGAGAACCTTCAAAATCAAGTACATTAGGTGGTAAACCCTGTCATACCTAAGCAGTAATGCATAACATTCACTTTCAACAATTGTGCGTACTGTCAGTCTCCCGACATAAAAGAATTTTCCTTTTATAACGATTGTTTGTCTTAGCATATTACAAGAGTCCGTACCAAGGGAATTAGTTCAGATCGCTTTCTAAAACATAGATATTTGTCTAGCTAAACCAAATGGCTTAAACACTCTTCTCAACACATTTAGGAACGATTGATACATTCAATGTTCGTAAAATAGGTTCGAATAATTGTTTGAGGATAAATTTACGATTTTAATCAAATTTTAGAGTTAATATAATACCCTTCATGAATATAGATAAAACAAGAATTATGCTATCAGTTAATTTACTTGTACGATCAATAAGAGTACAAGTTAAGGTACATACAACAGATAAAACATCTAATTACTTGTACGAACAAAAAGGTACAAGTTAGGGTACTTGCCTGGATCGTCGACTCTATTCGACTTTGACTTCTTATCCATAAAACAATATTTGTTCAACATATTCATCTAACGGTTAATCTCTATAACCTTCATATAATGATCTAATCGATCTGACCACTAGTTCTATAAAACTAGGACTCACAAATCATTTTAATTATTAAACTATAACACATATAATCTCAAATAAACTTATTTGTTTAAATATTATTGCATCTCATTTATTTATTTAATTCATTCTTTAATATTTACAAATAAAATAATATTTAGTATTATTTTATTTGTTTCATTATCCTTAATCATCATTTTATTATTTTCAAATAAAATGTTTACAACTTATTATTATTTTCTTTAATCATACCTTATTAATCCACAAATAAAATAATTTAACTTATTATTTTATTTGTTTAATTCCCAATTAGAGCAACCTTTATTCTTATTTTAAATTAACTATGCTTCATTAGTACACAATTAAAATAATCTTTAATATTATTTTAATTGTTCATCCTTTATTAATTCACAATTAAAATAATTTGTAATATTATTTTCATTGCTGATTCTTTATTGATTCAAAATTAAAATAATTTTTAATATTATTTTAATTGTTTACGTCTCCATAATACTATTTTAATTGCTTATGCATTATCAATTCACAATAAAAATAATTCTTTAATATTATTTTAATTGTTTAAATAAATATTTAATGTTAATTAAAATAATATTTATTATTATTTTAATTAACACATAAATAAAATAATTTTTAATTATTATTTTATTTGTTTAATATTATTTTAATTAACTCATAAATAAAATAATTTTTTTAATTTTCTTATTTGTTTATTTTATTTATTAATATTATTAATTTCTTTTCAAAATTCGGATCGGGTCGGGTCAGACGGGGTCAACGCAATTGGTTTGACCCGGGTTTGATTGACCCAATCAAATAAGTTTTTCAGACCGGCACTTCAACACCCCAAATAACACTAGGGGCGGCGTTGCAGCGCCCCTTAGCAGAATAGTCTCCAACTTTTTATTTTTCTGCCCTTTTTGATTCAATCATTCATAAATTGCTCATTTTACGTCTAAATGAACTCAAATCAGATTTGTTATTTACAATCGCATAACTCTACAATATTCAAAATTTTAAATTATTTTAAAAAATATGTATTTAATTAAATTTATTGGTTCTTCAAGCTAGGGTTTCATATGACATGTTATACAAGCAAATTTATCATAAATTCATTTTAACTCCGTTTTTGTTCGTTCCACTTGGAATATTTCCGTATCTCATAGATCTAAAAAAAAAATAGATTATGCAAATAACATACACATTTTATTTTATTTTGTACCAAATTTCACATTTTCACTAGTATACTTAGGGTTTTAAGCTTACATGCATTTCTTTTGTTCATTTAGACATCAAACACCTATAAACACATATCAATCATATATTCTCCTTCACAAATCATTCCTTACACCTTCAGAATCCATGATAATTTTCACACACAAAATCCTCCAACTAATAACTTAATTTACACTAGTTGAACTTATAAAATTAAGTTTAACGAATTATATCTCCTTGATGCTCTTTTCCTCTTTGATATGAAGTTTTCTAGAGCCTCCACTATAATGACCACGAATTTCATTAAACATCGTAATTATAATTATTATATAATTAGTAATGAATTAAAATTTTTGTACTAATTAATTGTGCATTAGATAATTAAATAGATATACTTGTGTATGTGTATATTTATTTAACGTAATGAAGTAAGAGGGTATAATTAACTAAAGCAAATCTAATTGGATTATATTTTAAATCCAAATGAGTTGTTAAACTAGGTCAATTACATTTACCTAGTAGCCCGTGTAATTAATTTAACTACTAGTCCATGTAATTAATTAAACAAGCCCAATGCTTAATTTAATTAAATGTAACCTAGAATATTTAATGTTAGCCCAATGTGTTATTTAAATTGAGTCCAACCAAATTAAATGGAGGAGCCCAATATATTTAATCCTAGAGTCCAATATGGAGCCCAATAGAAAGTCAAAATTGGTCAACAATTTAACACATGTATGTGTATATATATATATATATATATATATATATATGTATATGCACATTAAAGCTAGCAAAAATAAATGAAAAATGGCCAGATAAATGCCATATGGCCGGCACATGTGGAGCCCCCTTGGGGTGAAATATATATATATATATATATATATATATATATATATATATATATATATATATATATATATATATATATATATATATATATATATGTATATGCACATTAAAGCTAGCAAAAATAAATGAAAAATGGCCAGATAAATGCCATATGGCCGGCACATGTGGAGCCCCCTTGGGGTGACTTGTGAAGCTTCATGTTGCTTAGATTTTACTCCTTGCCATGGTTGGTTACAAACCCTAGTCAATCACTTGTCATTCCACAAATCAATCCATGAAATAGTAAGCATAATTAGGCTTTAATTTCACCAACATTGGTGAATTAGAGATGTTAATGAAGGCTTGACACTTGGCTATAAATAAGATGCTCCACACATGGTTCAAGTTTGTTGATTCATTTGTTATACATTTCCAAAGAGAAAAGAGAGCATTTGTTAGCTAGAGAGAAAAATATACTTGTGAGTTGTGAGAAAAAGCTAGAGAAGGTCCTAGTGAATGTCCTCAAGCTACACAACATACTTTGGTAGGGGGAGAAGGAGAGCAAACAAATCTCAAAGGTTTAAAAGTGCTCTAGACTTTTTCTTATTTCATTTTTTATAGTCTAAAACGATTTTGAACGGTTAAAATCTATTTTTAACCGATCAAAACTCGTTTTGATGGTCTAGAAGTATTTATCTATGTAATATATGTATATGCATAGTTTGATGTGTTTATATCATGTTTTGGTATGTGTGTAAAGCCTGAAATTAGTATAAATGTTCATATCACACTTTACCGATAAAACCCTAAGTAGCTATGTGCTATGTTTTGTGTCATTTCGAAATGTACAAGTTAAATACTTGATTTATATGGCTAGAAAGTTTTATGAGTGAGTTATAAATCCAACACAACTTGAATCTCACAAAAATATGGAATAACAAAGAAGTTATGATTTTTACCGCAAAGGATGTTGTTTTTAAACTCTAAGTGGTTCGATCCGTAAATTTCGTGTATAATGTTTTCAAAAAGACGATCGAACCATGAAATATTGTAAAACAAGAAGTTAGGAACACATCAACACTGATTTGGTGTCATTTGGATGTATAGATATCATTTTATCAATGTTAGAACCAAATAGATCAAAATAAGAAAATTAGGGTTTTAAAATCAGTGTCACCGCCGCAGCGGTGAAACACACTGTAATGAAAAATTTTGCACTACCGCCGCAGCGATGAAACGTTCTGTTTGAAAAATAATAACTCCGAACTGGGTCGGGTCGGGCCGGGTCAGGTTAGGTCAGGTTTGAGCCAGAAAATGAAAAATGTTCCATAAAGTATTTTATTATTTTTAGACTTAATAAATATATTTTTAAAATTTAATATAATTGAATTAATATGTAAAAGAGGGTAAATATTATTAAGGAGTTAATAATATAATTAAATCAATAAAATATTATTATTAATATAATAATATTAGAAAATTATTAAAATATTATTGAATGTATAATAATATTATAAAGTGAGTAAAATATTATTAAAGGATTAATAATATTAATAAGATAATAAAATATTATTAAATGATTAATAATAGTAGATAACTAATAAAATATTATTAAATGATTAATAATATTCATAAGGTAATAAAATATTATTAAATGATTAATAATATTAGATAACAAATAAAATATTATTAAATGATTAATAATATTAGATAATTAATAAAATATTATTAAGTGATTAATAATATTAGAAGATGAATAACATATTATTAAATGATTAATAATATTATAAGGTTAATAAAATATTATTAAATGGTTAATAATATTATAGAGTTGTTAATATATTATTAGATGATTAATAATATAAAAATATTAATAACGTATTGTTAAATGATTAATAATACTACAAGACTAATAAAATATTATTAAGTTGTTAATAATATTAAATAAGTGTATGGATTATATTAAATATTAATATAGGTTCTTGTGTTTGAAATATTATCAAATAGTGATAATAACGCCTATGTGTTTATATACCCATAATTAGATAATTATGTGGATCGTAAAAGTTATAAAGGTCATCATACTAATGTGTATACGATACTAATTTAAGATCAATATGTAGTCTGAGAACATATCAAAGACTATCCATATGCTGAGGGACTCAAAACATACCATACGATTATGAGTCATGGACTTACCACATGCATGAGTTTTAAGAACTCGTGCCTAAACTTAATATTATCTATCTATCAAACTCTTAACGCGACTCTAACATTTCAATGATTATCATATAGTAATTAAGTAAACACAAATCCCCCGCCCATACAAAGGATTGTGCAACTCAGTCACCACATGAGTTCTCAATTGAAATTTCGTACCCAAGCTTCCTGCCCCCTTATCATAACCTTTCTGTCATTCATGTCTCATCATTCTCTGAATTCTTCTTGTACTATTTCATAGTACCATATTTCTTTATAGCATTAAGCTATACTTTGTTGACCATTAATAGGTCTCTCTATTATTTCACATTCTCATTTGATCCCATCATGACCTTGCTTTATAATCCATTCATTTCTCGCTTTCCTTATCTCGTGATCGTATCGTATTACGATCCTCTTACCATTTCTGATCATGTTATTATGATCTCTTTTTATGCTTTTTGGATTACCTTGTATTTTTTATTGCTTGAATCAGGTGTCTCCTGATTTTCTTTGAGATTCATCTTTGAATCATTTCAAATATTCTTTTTCAATTATGTTCTTAATTGAACTTATAAATTTTCTCAATTCGTTATTTTCAATCAAATCTTTCTTAATATATTCATCTCTTTCTTATATTCTTATAAGTTTCATATTTCCTTCGCTTTAGCCAACATCTGAGAACATCTTTATCAACTTACATCTTTTCCATCCTAATTCCCCCATGTTCATCAAACTTATCACGTATTTGGGCTCAGGAACTTACCATAATCATATGGTTGAGGAGCTTGTCCTAGTCAGGCCTTAGTCGCCCATTCGCTAAAGGGGCTCCACCATACAATCATGAGTCACGAGCTTACTATACGCTTGAGTTTTCAGAACACTCAACTAACCGTACTCTTTCTTACTTTAGGTTATAGCCTAAGGTATCATTTACCTAAGGTTTATAACCTCTAGCTCTGATACCAACTGTAACGACCCCGAAATTCGACCCACTTTATTCCCTTAAATCTTGTATTTAATAAACATTATTTTTATTACGTCCAAATTTCGGTCCGTTAATAAATCTTTCATCACCTAAATTAATCCATTATTTAATATCAATATCATCAATTACCAAATTTTTGGTATAAATTTTTCTTTTTCTCAACTTAATCATTGCAATAAAACATTTGGATATTTAAAATCCTTACATTTCAATCCTAGTCCCAGGGATCGTAACCTTTACTTTTCTTTCTCTTACAATTATCATAATACTCTACATACAAACTTAATATAATTCATATCCATACAATGTTCTTTGTATCATCATTCATAGTTAAACTTATAATAATTTCTGTCATAACATTTACCTTGTACAATTACAACCCATAATTTAACTGTGCTCGTCCTATCTGGATCCCATTTATAGACTCATACAACACGTCAAGGTAACATTGGCAAATTATCCACATTGCATTATAACGTAACAATCACGTTTTCTACCTTCTAGGCAATTCATCTCTAACATAATCCAATATTCTTGAATTTCATTTCTTTCCTGCAAAAATGTTTATTAAGCAAGTAATGAGCACAACGGCTCAGCAAGTTTAACAGTTATACTTCACGTAGCACATACCTTAACATGCTTGGTGTGTGTCATATATCATGTGCTTGTGCTTCAAATATAGCAATATATCTCATATCGTTGCACAAAGAACACATTGTGGTCATATTAAACACGTATCACATAGCACATAATTTGTATGCATTTAAAACAAGAATTTCATATCATAATAGTTCAACATTTAACATAAAAGGGACTGAAGAACTTGCCTGACGTCCAGTTATTTAAATTGTTAGCTCAAACCCTTAACTTGATCAACCTATGATCATAAAATAATCAAATAATAATTATTTAACTCCTTGTGATATTAATTTAATTAATTAATATCATCTCTAGGCCAATTATTAATTTATATGACCAATTATATTCACCTCGTTCTTTAAAATATTTGTTTAACTTAATATCCAATACCTCTAATACGGACAACCCGACTCATTGGATAAAATTTAGCATTTTCGGTTGTCCGAAAATTTTATTTAATCATTTTTCTAACTTGTAACCTTATTAGATTAATATTTAAATATTTAAATATTAATCCCCAATATTTAATATTTTTACAAAAATATTAAATTTAATGCCCAAATATCATTTCTATATTTTTAATATTTTTCTATAATTTTCTAGAATTTTTAAACAATTTTTAAACATTTATTTCTTTAAAAATCACTTTCTAGGGGCATTTTGGTAATTTCCGCGCCCTTAAGGACATAACCGGAATTTTCCGGAAAGTCCAGGGGTAATTCTGTAACTTCCGCGGCCTTGGGGACACGTTGGGTATTTCTGGAAAAGTGGAGGGGCACGGCTGTAATTTTACAGGGCCAGGGGACACGGTCGGTATAAACCGAAAAGAGCAGGGGCACGCTGGTAATTAACCAGCCGTGCCATCCGCGCAATGCGCGACGTCTGCCCCCGCTTCCTCCAAACGACGTCGTTTGGCCTCAGTACTCGGAGAATCGGTGGCCGCGCATGGCGCGGCCCTCACCCTTATCCCCAAAACGGCGTCGTTTTGGTTCGGTTTCCGATAAACTCCTTCGCGCAATGCGCGGAATACCCTCTTTTTCCTTCTCCAGTTTTTTTTTTACCGCGAACAGTGTACCAACTTTCAACAAATATCCATTTTTAATCCAAATTTTTCACACAAAACTACTCCAAAAATCATATAAATCATAGATATACATCCTAAAATTATTTAGAATAATTATACTAATTATTTTCTATTTTTTCACAAAATTTAATTAATACCATAAATACACAATTAAATCAAATAAATTGATTTATACCTTTCAAAAACTCAAAAATCTTTCCTTGAAGCTTGGTATTTCCTCCCCTTGGTGGCTATGGTGGTCTTGGATGGCATGGTAGCAGCGGGTGGTGGTGTTCGGATGGAAGAGCAAAGAGAGAGAGAATGTTTTCTTTTCTTTTCTTTTCTTTTGTTCCTTCTTGTTTTCCTTTTCTTGCTTTTGCTTTCTTTTATAGCCAAACAAAACTTAACAATTTTTTAAAACAAATTCACTTCCGCCGCCTTTAACCCACGCAATCCAGCTTTCTCTCTCGAATTTTCCATGCATAAATAATTATTTAAATACATTACGTAATTATATCGTGTAATAAATATTTTATATATTAAATATAAAATATTTATTTTAATTTATCAAAATTCATAATATGATTTATGAATAATATTTAGACCCTTTTTGGGTACTTTTATTGACAAATTTTGTACACTCATAACGACATGCATGTACTTATTTGAGGTAATTTATACTTCCAAAAATCATAAAATAATTCATATAAAAATTATTTTTCGTAATTTTTCACTCCGTTACTTAGACAACATGTTACATTAACATGTTCACATTTCCGAAATATTATCTTTCATAAAAGTCATAATAATTCCATTATACATAAATATAATTTTTAATAACTTAAAACATTCCTTTTTCTTATTTATTATTCAATTTCTTTAATAAACATATTAATTTCTTTATATATAAATTATATAATTTAATATAATTTATATAATTACATTCTTCTTTTAAATAATTTCTTAATTTCCTCCAACTTTATTCCATTTAATCACTTAGATAAATTACATAATTATTCTTATATAATTTATATAATTATTATTTTCTTCATACCTTATTTTAATTTCCTTATATAAATTATATAATTTATTATTATATAATTTATATAATTACCTTTCTTTCTCAATTAATTTCTAAACTTTCTCCATAAATCTTAATTAAATCTAAAATTCATCATTACAATTTTACTAACTCCCTCATTCACTTTTTATTTAAATTTGGATTAATTTAATTATTAATCCCTTTATTTCCATAATTAATGAAATTTAAGATTATCAATTAAACATTCACATATATAATATACAAATGTATATATATAAATATATATACATATTTAATTCATACATTTTACATTATCATATAACCTCATTTAATTTCCGTACCTCCACAACAATTTCTCAATATTAAAATTTCTCTTATTCTTAATAAATTGTCTTTAAACAATTTATTTACTTTTTAATTACTTAAATTCAATTCCATTTATCATAATCTCTGTACAGATTTAATTTACTAATTAAATCTCATCACATACCTTAAATCACATAAAATAATAATTAATTTGAACAATCTTGATAATTTAATCAATTAAATTCTCATTTGATATTATTAAAGAAATCCTAAAATTCGGATCCTCACATTCTTCCTTCCTTAACAGGATTCCGTCCTCGGAATCATAATTGCCGTACTAATCATACGTATTTTATTCATAGCACATTAGTATTCATTTATCTTGATAAATAACAATTTAATTCGTAATAATCATATCTTTCCTCATTAATTTTCATAGCTCACATGGATAACATCATAATAATCATGACTGTCCCAGTATTCAACTCTTAACTCAATTCACAATTTCTTTGATTTCTTATTCTCCGAAAACTTTCATTTCTTTAATCATACTTACCCTTACACAATCCACTTACGACATTCTTATATCGCACATCATTCATACTCTGCACATTCATCTTTCTCTTCTTAGTTCATATAATTCTTCTTCATATTTCATAATTCATTTCTTAACACCTTCTATCATTCAACTCTAGGTTTTAAATGCTAACCTTTGCTTAATTTTATCATAATCTTTATTTGGAATTATTTTTAAAATCCTGGGTGTCACACAAAGCTTTCCTACATTCCCTAAAACTCAATTTTACAAAAGTTCGACTAGGTTTCTCTATTTTCTCTCTATATTAGTAAACTTCACCAATGTTGGCAAATTTTAGAAAATGACTTAGGAGCTCCTATTTATAGGAGAATTCATCAACACATACATTCCATATACATGTATAAATAAATGTATTTATCAATTCTAACATTACATTATCCAATGGTTAAACAAGATTAGGTAAAAAGTATTTACCTAATGTTACCTAATCTTTTCCTAACTTAATTATTACCTTCACATGGGATTTTTATTTTTTATTTTTTCGTTTTACCAACTTCTAGAAAATGGACTTCCTTTTTGGATAAAAAATTTGGGCCATGCATTGGACTTTCCATTGGGCTTATTTAAAGTCTATCATAATCTAAACTTGGGATCCCTTGTTTCTCCTAGCTATCTTATATCCATGTAAAAGGTTGGGCCAATAATTACTTCCTTATGCACATATAAATTGGGCCAATTATCCCACTATAACTACACATGTATTAGACTAATTAATATTAATTGTCCACTAACTTATTTTCTTAATACATAAAATTTATAAACCATTATCAAATATTTTATTTCATAATTCACTTCATTAACATATTAAATTTTCTTTAATTACCTTTCATGAATTAATTAAATATTTAATTAATTCATCATTTAAATTATGCCACACAAGACTTATCTCATAAGCTTAATTACTTATAAATTAAGTTCATCATCAACATTACTAAATTTCTCACTTGTCTCATACTTATTTCAATTATTAATCCCATAACACATAAGACACATAAGTGCAAAGAATTGTTTTTTAATAATTCCTCAATTGTAATAATAATATTATTTATAAATTTGTGTTTATAACAATCTATTTTAGACAATTCTTAAAAAAATTCTTTTATTTAATCCCTAGATCTTAACTTGGTCTCAATCTCATCCTTTTTACAAGTATCAACTTGTAGATCATCCGAATATATGGTTAACACCATATATACCGGTCAATTTTTAACATTAAGATTTAGACATTCTATACTTCTACATATCCAAGGTTCACAACATTAATAATAGGATAGTTTTTGGAACAGAAGAATCTTGTAATAAATATTTGCATCTTTATCCATGATAAGATTCATTTCTTACAAAATTTCTCATATTATTTAATACTCTTACTTAGATACATATCTTCATAGAGATATCTCTTCATATTATTATTTCCTATTTATCTGAAGTTCACAATATTATTAACACATTTATACTTGGAACGGAGAAACCTTGCAATGAATTTGGTTTCATCATCGGTGCTAAATTTCTAGTCTTACAGCACTCACAATGTTAATCAATATCCTCATTCAGATATATAGTTCTTTATCAACATTATTTTAATGATTTAACAATTCTAAGTTGTATCAAATTTAAAGAAATAATACTCTTTGATGATAATATAATAATATCATTGAATAATATTCGGTAACATGATTTACTTGTTCGTATTACAACAGTCTTCATGACTACAAATAAAAGACAAGTAAATAATCTAGTCTACGCATTCTTCTTTACATTCATGATCTTCTTATCATTCTCCTTCACTGCAAATAAAGTTTTATTCGCAAAAATGAGCACAACAGCTCAACAAGTCTAACAGATAGCACATGCACAGTTTATGCCATTATATAAACTTTAACATGCTTTGACTTAACATATCTCTCAATTTAATATTACAAAAAAGTTCATTTCAAGAATTTATATCACGTAGTCACACAAAGCCTATAAAACATGTATATAACTTGTAACATAACACATGAAGTTAGAAGACTTGCCTGATTCGATAATACAGTTTACGTTAACTTGTGCGTTTAAGCATACGGCCTACAACGTATGTGAGGTTGACATAACCATTAGTCCTATTAAGACTCCATACTCTAGTTAATAATAACTAGTTTATTTATATTTTTCTTGCTTTAATAATATATGAACATAAACTAGACATTCAAAACTAGTTTCTTTGTTCATTGTTTTGATTAATTACAACTTGATGTCACAGGCATATAAGCTAGGACATCATATTTTACTCAAGAGTATTCAAATTAAATTGAACATAATAACAACAAGTATTTTTTGTTTTTTTTATTCTTCATGCATAGACTAAAATTGGACATTATATCCGCTTATAAATAGAATTTCTTCTACTATATTTGAAAATGAATTGAGCATTATAACTGCTTATAAAATGAATATTCATTTACTATATTTGAAATAATTTGAGCATTATAACTGATTATAAAATAAATATTCTTACTAAATACTTGAAGAAACTAGAACATAGCAACTACTTGTAAAATGGGTATTTCTTCTTTATAATAGAAATCAATTGAAAATTATAACTGCTTGTAAATAGAACTTTTGTACTATATATCTAAAATAATTTGGACATTATAACTGCTTGTAAAAGTATATTTATACTAAATATAAGAAGAAATTTGAACAGAATAACTACTAGAGTATACCTTTTGAAGTAGCTTACTTTACCTCCTAATTGAGCAGAATTTTGATACTCAAAATATGAATTTTTTTTCTCACTATAACTCTTAGAATATATGTAGACAATATATTTTTGTTCTTGAAAGGCTTGTGAACTAGTGAAAAAATTGAAGAGGGGAGCTCCTTATTTATAGGATTTTGGAAGTTTCATTAATTGCATTTTTACCCCGACTTATTACACTTTGCACCCTAGCAAATGCTTGAAATATTCTTTCAAAATATCTACCCTACAAAATGAATAGTGACTATTTTTGGATAAAATTTTATTGGTGAAAATTTATTTATTCTCCGAAAAAATCTCGTATAATCTTTCATATTATTCTTCGTATGATTTTCATATTTATACCTTCCATTTATACTTGTATTATTCTTTGTATTTCTTACATATTCGTTCTGGCTTAATTGACCTTTATTGGTTAAAAGTTTGAAATTACTAAGTTTTGTTTTGTATAAACATTATTTTGATAAGTGAAAGGCCCAAAAGACTTGACACGTTTTTTGATAAATAGTGTTTTTGGCAACCATTCCTTAAAAAATGGTTAGATGGTCAAAAAGTCAAAAAAATATTTATTTTCATCTAATCACTGTTTTGTCTTATTTTTGTGCACGTTTTTTGAGAAAAACTTTTATTAATTATTATGTATCTGTGTTCCATTCAAACATTATATCTTTAAACGAAACGGCTAAAAATGAAAAACGTTTCTATATGAATAGTAATTTTTACATTTTTCTACAAAAAAAAAAAACTTTTATTAGATAATACATGTTTTCACATCGTATTACCTGTTGATCTTAAAATGGAATGTCATTACGACATATACGTTTCTCTCAAAAGCCTAGATTATTTCCTAGGGTTTATCTATTAGGATTTAAGATGTAGGTTTTAACTTATTTCCAGTTTAGATTTTTGCCTTAACATAACTTCTTGCTTTTAATAAGTATTAAGGTTAACTACTTGAACAGAAACACAAAATCCTAGACATAGAAAATTATATAACACATGGATTAGAACACAGTTCAATCTTTATTAATCACATAACACATAGCTTAGGTTTAAAGTTTAACCTCTAGTCTTATATGATCGTATCTACGAGTTGTTTTAGGTCTTTACTGAACTTAACGGATACCCGAACAATCGTTCTAAGGAAGTCGTTTTAGTCATAGCTAGATTTTTAATTAACAACCTTTATATAATCGTTTAAGATTATATTATCTAGTTTTGAAATATTTGGGATATTACATTCAACCCAACTTATAAGAATTTCATCCACAAAATTACAATATAATTATTTCCTATCAATTAATATCATATTTATAAGTTTTATAACTATTCAGGATATTACATTCACTTCTCCTTATAAGAATTTTATCATCGAAATTATAATTATCTCCAATTTAGTCTTTAAGATGAATTTTCTTAATTCATCTTTACTCACATCAAATTCCTAATACTTATATTAGGTCAAAAATGTTCAATCTAAACCTTTCTTACATTAGGTTTTAAACCTTTAATCAAACTCTATCTTTTCCTATTGAGATGATTACTCTAATTGCTATTGATGGTCCATAAGTCCTTGAACCTTTTTCATATTCTGTGGGTTCTATATGACCCACAAGTTTAACAATCATCAGGATTGAAAAATACCTTTTGTATAACAATTAAATAAGATAGAGAACACACTCCATGTTTAACAATCATGAAGACTGAAAAAATTAATAATAGTACTTCAGGTGATCATCCTTTAGCACCACATGTCTTGCATGACATTTAGAATATCCGTATTCGTCAAATTACTGACATCTCGAACTTCATAACAGGATTTTCTAGCCAAAACAACTGGCATTGACTAATCTTTAAACCTTTCAAAACTTTTAAAAATTAATTTTATGACTATATACCGTACATTGCAAAGTGCGTTGATGACTCATCATTTTTATTATATCCACATAAGGTTCTATGGTGTGTTGATGAAAAAATTATTTTTATTTTTCAATTCAATTATGTTTAGCTTGACCAATTAGCATAGACATAAGAATAACATAGCTCTTAAAAAAAATTATTTTAAAAATTATTTTAGATTTTATCATATCACAATAAGTAACGATGTGTTGATAATAAATTCATTTATCATTTCAAAGGCACCTAAGTACGAATATATACGTATAAAGATCTAGCATAGCCAAAAGATTTGAATACCCTTAATCCTCTATTTCTTCTACTATTTTCTAACCCTAACATAAGTTTTGCAAATATATAGTAGTATAGTAAAATGGTTGGTTGTTTAAACCATAAGAATAAATATATCAGTTCCCCTTCTTATCAACACGGGGATGAAAATGTCTCAGTTCGTATTAATGTGTTTCAACACCTCCCCAGATGTGAAAATTTCGCAACCGCATCTCATAAGTTGATTTGATTAACATATTATAGCCCCTGTCCATACAAGAGTTCGTTCACTCAGTAGTTAACATACAAATATCTTTAAAACTATAGTTTTGTCGTAACAACTAATAACTATTCAATATACATATGAAAAAAGAATCAACTTATTAGAATATATACAAAGATAGTTTGACACAAGATTTTAATTTATTTATCAATATAGTAAACCGAGTGTTTCCTCCACCCAAGAACTGATGAATCAATTCCCTGTCTTATCCACACTATCCTTAAATGATCTCATTCAGCGTGTAACCCACTTTGTAAACACTTACCATGAATCATTCGTACCAACATTGTAGTTAGATCGGTTTCGTAACACATATTAAACTCATGCCCACACAAGAGAATCGTTCAGCTCGATTTGTTAATATGAGTTTTCAATTGAAATTCATACTCATTCTCTAGCTAAGAATTTTAATTTCTTACTTTTCATTTACATTTCTCTATGAGTTTACTTCTTTACTTTGTCAGATCTTTATACATTAATAATATAATTATACATAATACCAAACACATTATTTTAATCACATAAAACTTGATTTAATTCAAACATTACCCTTTATTAAAATCAAAAGATTACATTACCATACACAGTACAACATAATCTATTTATCTCTAAACTTCCTAAACTTCTTTCTTGGGACATCTCTTAGCCAGATGTCCCTAGATTCCACAGTTAAAGCATATATCATTCTTTGGTTTTGGGCAGTTTGTCGCTAAGTGCCCCTCTTATCTGTAATTATAACAGGCATTCTTGCCTTTTTAATATACATATGGCCCGTGCCACATATTTTGCAGGTTTAATTTTCTTTTTGTTCTCTCCCTCTTTTGGTTTATTCCCTTCAGTGTTATTCCATTTTCTTCTGTTTAGAGCTTTCTTTGATGTAGTGCATCCTTTGGCTACTATTTCTGTAAGTTGTGCCTGCAAAATATTACGCTCTTCTTTCACTTTGCCTAATGAAATTTGTAACTCATTGTTTAATACTATCTCAACTTCCTATAATTTCATCCAGATATCTATGTTGCCATCCATCATATGTAATTCAGATGGTGGTTCTACGGCCATTTGACTCTCCCTAGAGTCTTTATCTGTGTGAATGTTCTCTTGGGTGAATTCTATTAACTCCTTTTCAAGATCTTTAAATATTCTTCGAGATTATGTTCAAGCTTTAGAATAGACTCATTCATAATCTCCTTAATATTCCTCAAAATTTGTTCTTCTGCCATCCTCTTCCTCGGGCAGTCTTTTGCTTGGTGATCTTGGGCTCCATAGGTGAAGTAATCACACTCCTTAGAATTTAGACAATTGGTAGTGAGATGCCACTTTTGTCTGCAGTCATAACAAACTTTTTTCCCTTGTAAGCATACTTCTTCTTTTTGTTTTTATTCATCTTCATTAAATTCTTACTGATGTTCCTCATTTTTCTTCCTCTTGAAAAAGAGTTCATTTTGTTTAATATATTTTTTTTACATAATATTTTATTCATTAAGCTTTAATAAGATTTATGAATATCTTTTAATTATCTACAGACTCTTTACAAGTCTATTTACTCATATCCTCAGATTATATACTAAGGTACTCGTTATCTTAGAGCTATAATGCATTACTTTGATACCAATTGTAACGCTCCAAAATCCCCGTATTTGCTATAGCGGACTTTGTGCATTAAACTTTTCTTTACTCGTAACTTAACAAATGATCCCATAATCATATTAGTTGTACTAGTCTATTTCAAACAATTCTTAAAAACCATTCTTTTACTTCATCTTCATATCTTAACTTGGTCTCGATCAAATCCTTTTTACAAGTATCAACTTGTAGTTCATCCGAATATATGGGTAACACCATATATACCGGTCAATTTTTAATCTTAAGATTTAGACATTCATGCTTCTATATATCCAATGTTCACAACATTAATAATTGGATTGTTCTTGGAGTAAAGGAATCTTGCGATAAATGTTTACATCTTTATCCATGGCAAGATTCGTTTTCTTACAGAACTCCTCATATTATTCAATACCCTTAGTTAGATACATATCTTTATAGAGATATCTCTTTATATCGATATTTTCTATTTATTTGAAGTTCACAATATTATTAACATATTTATACTTGGAACAGAGAAACCTTGCAATAAATTTGGTTTCTTCATCAATGCTAAATCTCTAGTCTTTTATTCATGATAACGGGGTTTTATACTTATTTATTTAATATTTTTAGGCTTAATTATTATTTAGTTTTTAAGCATTTCAATTGATTTTAGGTAATTTATTTAATTTTATGTGTTTTTATTATTTTTATATTATTTTTATTTATTTAATATTTTATTTTTTAGGAAATAAAGAATGAATGAAAAATCTGTAAAAAAAATACAAAGTTCAATGGCAAAATGGTAATTTAATAACATGTAGTGGCAATTCTATAATTCCAAGCTGATGGAAGAACCGTAAATAACTTGAAATCAGTTGGGTGTGCACGGAGCATACGGGGAATCAATCGAGAAGAGAAACGTCGCCGTTTTATTTGGGCAGAACAAGTCAGCCTCCGCATAATGCGCGGATGGCTATTTATTAGATTTTTATGAGCAGAATGACGTCGTTTAACTTGTACGAAGGATCATGTCTCACGTCGTGCGCGTGGTGCTGTTTGACCGGTGAAAAAAGTGACAGGGGCACGTTTGGCTGAAGCAAAATTGTATCAAAATGGGATTATTCGCGATTTCTGTATTAATTTGATTCCAAATTGGATTTCTTTTCTACATTAGCTTAGGATTATTATTGTACTCCTATAAATGCACTATTGGAGTCTTATTCTGAGAACATTAACATATATTAGCAGATTATTTATATAGATTAACATAGTTATGAGTAGAATTAGAAGCAAGTATTCAACGCGAAGGATTAAAGAATTAAAGGCGAAGCTTGGGAATTTAAGACTGTGATCCAAGTGATAGACGGATATCAAAACATAGATTTAATTTTTTTTTCTTTCTCTTTTATTTTTGTAATTTTGAGATATTGAATTATTTGTTGATAATTTATTATTTAGTTATGTGCTAATTTATTATTGAGATTGCAATTAAACTCAATGTGTAGTTTAAATTAATTTATTTTCTTATTTAATTATTATGCTTATATATGAATTAATTATCATATTTTATGCATTCATGTATAGTTATTTACGCAATAATTAATGCGATAATCTCTATGAAATCAAAAGTGAAGTATAGGTTTAGATTCAGATATGATAACATGTGAATTTGTTTATTTTTTTTAGGAAGAGTGTCATGATAGTGTATATGATGAATATATCTATATGTTGCATGTAACATATTGAGAGTTTATTTTTAATGAGTCTATTTTAAGTTGTTTGCATGAACATAGCAAAATAACTGAAATAAGTCTTTTTATTAATTTTTAATAAAGATTAATAAATAGTTAAGCATTCTCAGTTAACAATTCTATATAATTAATTAATTAAAAAGGAAGTAAAGAGATTTAAATGAAGCATTAGGAGAGATTGTAATCTTAAGTATTTTTTAATCTAATTTATTTTTTGTATTTAAATTAATTTAGTTAATAATTTTAATTAGATTTTATTTTATAATTAAATTGCGTTTATTTAAATAAGTTTAATTTGATATAAAATTAGTGTTTGGTAATAATTATTTTTAATTCCATGTGGGTTCGACACTCGACTTAATCATTATATTACTTATGGGTCGCGTATACTTACGTGTAATGTCTTATTTAAAATAAGGCAAATAATTCACAATGTTAATCAATATACTCATTCAAATATATTGTTCTTTATCAGTATTGTTTTAATATTTTAACAATTCTAAGTTTTATCAAACTTAAAGACATAATACTCTTTGATGATAATATAATAATATCATTGAATAATATCAGGTAACATTATTTACTTGTTCGTATTATAATTCATGACTATAAATAAAAGACAAGTAAATAATTAAGTTTACGCCTTCTTCTTTACTTCCATGATCTTATCATCATTCTCCTTAACTATAAATAATATTTTATTCATAAAAATAAGCACGACATCTTAGCAAGTCTAACAAATAGTACATACACAATTTATGCCTTCATATAAACTTTAACATGCTTTGACTTAACATATCTCTCAATATAATATCATAAATAAATTTCATTTCAACAACTTATATCACGTTGTCGCACAAAGCATATAAAACATGTATATAACTTGTAACATAACACATAAGAGTTAGAAGACTTGCCTGATTCGATAATACAGTTTAAGTTAATTTTTAACGTTTAATCATATGGCCTACAAGGTATGTGAGGTTGACATAACCATTAGTCCTATTACGACTCCATACTTTAGTTAATAATAAGTAGCTTATTTATATTTTCTTGTTTCAGTAACATATGAACATAAGCTAAACATTCAAAACTAGTTTCTTTGTTTATTGTTTTGATTAATTACAACTTGATGTCACAAGCATATCAGGCCAGGACATCATGTTTTACTCAAGAATATTTAAATTAAATTGAACATAATAATAGCTAATATTTTTTTTATCTTTTATTCTTTACACTTGGAATAAAATCGGACATTATATCCGCCTATAAATAGAATTTCTTCTACTATTTTTGAAAATGAATTGAGCATTATAACTACTTGTAAAATAAATATTTATCTACTTTATTTGAAATAATTTGATCATTATAATTGCTTATAAAATGAATATTCTTACTAAATACTTGAAAAAAATTGAACATAGTAACTGCTTGTAAAATGAGTATTTCGTCTTTATAATAAAAATAAATTGGACATTATAACTTCTTATAAATAGGGCTTTTGTAAAGTTATTTGTACTATATATCTAACATTATAACGTTTAAAAATGAAAAATATTTCTGTTGTCGACGCCGGGATTTTCGTCGTCTCGTTTTTTAATATTAAAAAATGTCCCTTTCCAATTTTAGCCTTTTGATGGAGATGTGATTTTTGAAAAGGGTCGGCTTAATGTCGACGGGTTTTGAAAGATCGATTTCTATGAGCCAATTGACCAGAGTCGCCAGTTGGTATATTTGAAATGGATGTACCAACTCATCCGAGTTTGTTTTCGTAATTCCTGGCTCATATGTGACTCCGAGTTAATTGGTCCGCAAACCGAGATTCATAGAGTTCGGGGGCTTGCTTAAGCGAGGGGAAGGTGTTAGGCACCCCCCGACTTCCGTGAAACACGGTTACCGCTATCTTGATGTTTTCCTATCCTTTTAAATCCTAAAATGTGTGAGTTGCGTGTGTGTGCATGTGTGCCTAGGTGAATGCTTGTGGTGAATTTTGTTTGGATTTTTGTATGGCAAATGTGCTTTATCTGGAAAGTGTTTTAACGTCTTTTGACCCAAATGACGAGGTTTTGCTTTTTTTATAAGAAAGATTGATTTTTAATTTCGAAAACTTTTGAGGGTTTTTTATTAGATGTCATTTTAGAAAACAAACAATTTTAAACTTTTGTCAAATAGGAATCGAGACTATACATTGCCTTCTAACAATTAATATAAATAAAACGAGGGCAACTTCTAGAACTCTTTAACCCTATGCACAAAGTTTAATGAAAACACTTATTTATTTACAAAATCGTTTTTTATGACGTTTTAAAAACCAATTAAAGCCTATTCATCAATCATGGATTAAAGTTTGCCAAAACACTTAACCTTTAAACCTCGTGACTCTAATATCCTGAAATTGATCATTTTTTACAAAATCTTCATTATTTTCCTTATTTAAAAACCATTTTTTGTGTCGTAAATTAAACAAGCACTCACAACGTGTCGGGGCTATCCACGGGCATATAAGCCATCCAGACAACCCCAAACACCCACAATCACATATTTTATTATTATTACGGGGCCTTAACCCGAACACGACTTTGTATCGCTTTAAGGCCGGATATTACAAAATACACATCCATGGACCCTATACCATGATTACATACACCAAAATGTCCATCATCGGGATTTGACCGCGAGGATCTCCTCCCTAGGCCCACATTCACCCAAATCATGGCACAACCAACCCTAAACCAAATCTAACGAGATTTAACATTGCTATCACATTACATAACCCAAATATCACAACTTAATCACTAAAAACTATCCATTACCACAACGAACGAGATATCACCGTACGGATGTCATCGGGGCGTTAGGAGGAGTTACTTTCCGATGGAAACCTCGCTAACAACCCCTAATCCACGGATCCTTTATCAACATAACAACATATTACATCACATAACCCAAAACATAAGCTATATTAACAATACAAGCGATAGAATACCAAAAAGACAATCTTTTCACCTTGCAAAACGCGGATTCAAGCTTCTATATCACGAAATAGATTACACCACAAGATTGCTAACTAATGGATACAACAAATGGGATATATTGCTTGAATCTAACAAGCAAAACGACCCCTCTCTCTCTCCCCCGCGAGCTCTCTCTCTCCTCTTTTCTTTTTTTTTCTTTTTTTTCTTTCTCTCCTCCTGGTTCTCGGGTTGAAAATGGCGATCTATAGTGCTTCAGCAGGCAGCCGCAGCTGCATCTGCGGCCAGCCGCAGATGCATCTGCGGCCAGCCGCAGATGCATCTGCGGCTGCCTGCTGTGGCCGTCTCCTCGGCTGCCGTGTGCCGCCCTCGAGCCACGCGAAAGTCTTTTTGTCGGCAGCCGCGACTGCATCCGCGGCTGTCCGGCGCATTTTTCTCGAATTTCGTGCCACGCGGTATTAATTTGCCACTTTCTGCTGTATTATTTTGGAAAGTTGTTCTTTGATACCTGAATCAATTCTGGGAATGGTTTCCCGACACCGAGACCCCACCCTAATGCTGTAATTGCAGTGTCCTTGGCCCTTTTTGGCGATTCGCATCGGGCTCTGTCTGGATTGCCCGTAGGCCTCGCCTCAGATGCCTCAATTCTCGTTTTGCGTTTGACAGTCTTGATCGTAAGCCGTGGTGGGAACTGCATTTTGGCGCCCACCTCTCCTTGTCGTATATTGGGTCACTTGACGATTTTGCCCTCCTGTCAGGGTTAGTAGAGAAATGCAAAATTTGGGTGTCTACATCTGTATGAATAGTAATTCCCGCATTTTTTTGCAAAAAAAAATAAACTTTTATTGGATAATACGTGTTTTCACATTGTATTATCGATAGATCTTGAAACAGAATGTCATTACGACATACACGTTTCTCTTGGAAGACTAGGATATTTCCTAGGCTTTATCCCTTAGGCTTTAGGTTTTAACTTATTTTCAGTTTCAATTTTTGCTTTAACATAACTTCTTACTTTTAATAAGTGTTAAGGTTAACTACTTGAACCAAAATACAAAATTCTACACATAGAAAATCACGTAACACATAGATTGGAACACAATTTAATATTTATTAATCACATAACACATAGCTTAGGTTAAAAGTTTAACCTCTAGTCATATACGATAGTATCTACGAGTCGTTTTAGGTCTTTACTTAACTTAACAGATACCCGAACAATCGTTCTAAGGAAGTCATTTTAGTCATAGCTTAGTTTTTAATTAATAACCTTTATATAATTGTTCGCCTTTTTCCGTTTCAGAAAAGACTCCACGCAAGTGCAGGTGGTCTACTCGTAGTATAAAGCTAGCAAGGTATCGTTCCCACGAGGAATTGCAAATAAAGCTCAGAATTACTAGTTAATAATTGAAATAACACCAATTGAATTTTGTGAATTGAAAATATTGTTAAGTTCTGAAGTTAAAATTCAACAATTAAATTACTCCAAACTAAGATCTCTAAATTAAACGACGTTTAGGGTTTACAAGTTAATTATATGTCATCAACTGAACCTAGTTATCACTGTCAAGTTAGAATACACGCAATGAGTTGCTAATTAAGAACTCTCAAATAACTAAATAATATCTCTCGATTATTAAACAACAAATCTTCCCCAATTCTACCGATTATGGAATAGACTGAAGAAAAACATCACTTCTAAACCAACAACCTATATTTCTATGATTGCTGAATTTAAAAAGATAATAAGCTCAGGTTCTCTACCAATTACACGTGGCAATTGAGTATATTTCTATCTCAATTACAATTTACGTTAACAACGAAGTTCACATGCTACCATGCAAGGGTTTAATTTCATACATCCTCTCTTGATTCTATATGAAATACTAGGTTAAATCACTGGCCAAGTAATTAGAACAATCAATCAGACATGGTAGTCAACCCCACATGTATGTAACAATCACAAGTAATAACTCATTTCAGATCATACAGATAATTGCATTACAAACCCTAAACAACAAAAATTAGCTCATATTCAAATTAAGACGAAATACATAGGAACAACGTCTAGCCATAATAAATGTCAACAATTAAGGTACAAGGAGTTCAGAGATAAACAAATAATGTGTTCTTGCCCTTCTCTACACCACGTCTTAGAATTTCTTCCGTCAAACTGCAGATTTATTTGTTTTTCTCCTCTCCCGTCCCTCTGTCTGTGTCTTTCTCTCTATCGCTCTTTATCTCTCTTGTCTCTCTATCCAACTCCTTTTAACTGGCCTTCTTTTTTTCTTTCAAATCCCCCGCTCCTCAACAAGTTAACTGCCCATCTCAAAACTGACTTGGCAACCGCTCAACAACATGGGGGAAAAAACACTAAATTGACCGTGGCAACTACGTTGAAAACCCTTGACGCAACTGCCTCATACATCACGCAGCTGTGTTAAAATCCCCCGACGCAGCTGCTTTAGAAATCACGCAGCTGCGTTGAGGTCACGTAGCTGCTTCATATCTCACGCAGCTGCGTCTAACTATTCTGGAATGGACTGCTTCTGTGACGTAGGTGCTTCACATTGTGACGCAACTGCGTGAACCTTGCTTCTAAATCACTAAAATGCCATTACAAGCTATTTTCTCTGCAAACCTAAAACAAATACACAAAAATGCATAAAATTGAAATGAAAATGCCTAAGAACTAACAATATATAAGTTAAGAAGCAATTACTTTGAACGTACAACAGCGACTCAACAATAATCGTTTAAGATTATATTATCTAGTTTTGAAATATTTGGGATATTATAAGTTTTCATGGGAGTAGATGATTATAAGTTGTACTTCTTAAGCAAATCCTTGATGTACTTGGCTTGACTTATAAAGATTTCTTCATCAGTTTTTTTAACTTGAAGTCCAAGGAAAAAGCTTAATTCTCTCATCATACTCATCTCAAATTTACTCTACATTAACTTGGCAAATCTCTCACATAATTTTTTGTCAGCAGAACCAAAAATAATATCATTTACATAGATTTGAGCTAATAAGGTGTTATCTTTATGCTTTCTAAGGAATAGAGTTGTATCTACCGTACCTCAAGTGAATCCATTTTCAATCAAAAATATAGTGAGTGTTTCATATCATGCTCTAGGTGTTTGTTTTAATCCATACAATGCTTTATCTAATTTATAAAAATAATTTGATAGAGTTGGAATGACAAACATAGGGGTTGCTCCACAAAGGCTTTCTCTTGCAGTTCTCCATTTAGGAATGCACTATTGACATTCATTTGAAAAACTTTGAACTTCATTTGGGCTTCATGGGCTATAAACATTATGATTGCCTCCAATCTTGCAATTGGTGTAAATGTCTAATCGAAATCAATTCCTTCCTCTTGTGAATATCCTTTACAACCAACCTAGCCTTGTTTCTTGTTATTATGACAGCTTCATCCATCTTATTTCTGAAGACCCATTTAGTACTAATGATTTGGTGATTTTTAGGTCTTGGAACTAATCTCCAAACTTTATTCCTCTCAAACTGATTCAGATCTTCTTGGATGACTTCTATCCAGCTTGAATCTTCCAATGCTTCTTTAATCCTCTTGGGTTCCATTTTAGATAGAAAGCTTTGATAAAGACATTCATTTTGAGTGGCTGGCCTTGTTCTAACTCTAGAATTTGGATCACCAATGATTAGATATTGAGTGTGATCCCTGACCCATCTTCTTCCTGTAGGGATGTTAGTCCTTATTCCTTCTTGTCTAAGTCCTTCAAGATTAGGTCCTGGATCAGCAGCTTCATCAATTTGTAATGTTTCTATTTTAGGAGTTACAGTCTGTACAATCTCCTTATCTAGCATCACAATCATGAGGTTTGATTCTACGATTTTATCTTCTGCGATCGTGTGGCTTTCATGTTGAACGATCGGAGGGTCAAGCTCTATGATCTCATCAAGTTGAGTAGCTTTAATTGGTTCACTTTGATCAGTTTCATCAAAAGTGACATGGATAAAGATTTCAACAGTCAATGAGTTCTTGTTGAATACTCTATAGGCCTTGCTTTTCGCAGAGTATCCAAGAAAGACTCCTTCATTTACTTTGGATTAAAACTTTATCAGATATTTCTTGCCATTATTTATAATATAATAAGTACATCCAAATGCATGGAAGTAACTAATATTTAGCTCTCTTCCTTTCCATAACTCATAGGGTATTTTCTTGTATGAAGCATGAATCAAGGATCTATTTTGTGTGTAGCAAGCAGAGTTGACTGCTTTAGCTTAAAAGTACTTAAGAACATGTGTTACTGCTAGGAGTGTTCTTCCTGCTTCAATCAGTGTTTTGTTCCTTCTTTTTGCTACTCAATTTTGCTATGGAGTTCTTAGAGCTGAAAAGTTGTGCTTGTTTCCATTTTCTTCATAGAACTTATTCATCTCAGAATAACCAAATTCTCGACCATGATCACTTCTTATTGACTTGATTTTCTCACCCTTCTCATTCATGATCAACTTGAAAAGATTGATAAGTTGTGAACTGGTTTCATCCTTTGAGCTTAGAAAGAAAACCCAAAGGAATCCGGTGTAGTTATCTACTACTACCAGTGTGTACTTATTTCCTCCAAGACTGATTATTGGAACTAATCCAAACAAATCCATATATAGTAACTGTAAAGGCTTTTCATTTGAGTTTGCCTCTTTGCTTTTGAATGAACTTCTAATATATTTCCCAAGTTGATAGGTTTTGCATGGTTTTTCTTTAAGAAAATCTAGTTTAAACAATTCTTTGACTAGATCCTTAGAGGCTAATTTTGCCGTACTCTTAAAGCTTTGGCAAAGAAGTAAGATGCTACTGAGGTTGCTGCCTTGATCGTTTTCTAGCCAAATTGTATGGTGGAACACACACGACACATTTACCCGTCGCCTATATGGAAGTGATAACCTTGGTACAATCATTTGTGCAAGAAAATTACGTTGAATGGAACACCAACGACAACTTAACCAGTTGTCTATATGTAGACAAGAACCTTGATACAATCAACACTAGATGTATGGTAAAAGACGCCACACACAACTATGAATTATTATATGATAAGTTAATGTTGAATCTCAAGAAAAACTAAGAACAACTTAGAAATTCCTAAAGAACCAAAAGATGAAGAATAATCTTCTCAAAAAAATATATTGAATAAAAGATGTTCACTGTTTACAATAGCTATAAATCCATATTTATATTACTTCTATGTGTTCTGAATCCTCCAATCAATGGAAAATAACATTACAAAAGAAAACTAGTCAAATAAGATAACAAAATTCTAATTAGAATTAAAAAAAAACAAGCATAAAAAAGTCAAAAATGCGTAAAAAACATGTCAAAAATTTTCCATGCAGCGTCAATGTGCCCCGGCCCACGAAATCCGCACCCCAGCATAAAAAACTCTGCAAATTTTTGTCCTGGCGTAAGAAATGGCCTAGAAATTCGCAGCCTTACGATAAAAAACGATTATATCATCAAAATAGCTAACGAAAAATCTACCAATGGAAGCAAGCAAAACTTGTTTCAACAAACTCATGAAAGTATTAAATGCACTAGTCAATCTAACCGAAATAACTAACTATTTATATAACCCATATGTTAATGCAACTTTTCATTGATAATGAGATTTTATACCTATTTATTAAATACTTTTAAGCTTAATTATTTGTGAGTTTTTAAGTATTTTTAGTATTTTAGGTTTTTTATTTATTATTAGTCTTTATTATAGTTTTTATTATTTTTATTATTATTTTGTAAGAAAAATAATCTAATAGCAAACCTATAATTTGAGAGAAGTTACTGACCGGTGGCAATCTTGTAAATATACAACATAGCACCATTGGCACAAGGGGCTGAGACCGAAAATGAAAAGGCGTCTCTTTGGGCATATCAACTGAAGGTATGTGTTTGCGCCACGTGCAGAGAATGGAAGCCAGCAATAGAAAGATAAAACGACATCGTTTCCATGGGCGATAGACTGAAACTCGCGTTGTGCGCGCAGTTGGAAAGCTGACCAGTCAAAGGGTGCGAAGGCCTTATTTGGCAAGTGCAATAATTGGCTAGACAGGATTTTTTAGGATTTCAGCTTTATTTTGATTACAAATTAGATTTTAATTTCTTTTATGTTATGGATTATTTACTCTTATAAATACATTACGAGAGTCTTATTTTCAGCACATTAACATAGATTAAAATATGTTAGAATTATATTTAACATAGTTAGGAGTATAATTAAAAGCAAATATTCAACGCGAAAGATTCGAGATTTAAAGGCGAAGCCTGGGAATTGAAAATTGTGATTCGAGTGAATAATTTGATTCTTTTCTTTCTCTTTTATTTTTATAATTTTGAGATGTTGAATAATTTGTGGATAATTTATTATTTAATTATGAACTAACTTTTATTTAAGATTGTAATTGAACCCAATGTGTAGTTTAATTTTAGACCTGAATTTGATAACATATGTTTTGTGTTTTATGCATTGACCAAATTCATGATTCTTGTATAGGAAAGAGATATACTTATATGCCTTATCTAACCTTAAGATAATATGAGCTTCAAATCCTTTTTAATTGTAATTCACCTAGTGGTATAGTGAGTTAGTTAATTAAGGTATTCACTTTACTTATATTGCCTTAGTGTTGGATTTAAAGGGATTTGTTTATGTGATCATTGAAAGGTGCATATAAATACTATAAAGAATTTTCTGTTAAAAAATTAATATAATTAATTTATTAAAGAGAGAATGAAGATATTTAAATGAAGTATTGGGGAAAATTATGATCTTAAATATTTTTAATTTGATTTTATCCTTTTCATTAGTTTAATTTAGTTGTTAATTTTAATTATTTTATTTTATAATTTATTTGTGATTTTTTAAATAAAATTAATTTGATATAAAATTAATAATTGGTAATAATTATTTTTAGTACTCTGTGGGAACGATACATTGCTTGTCACTGTAGTGTTATTCGATCATGTATACTTGCGTGTGAAATCTTAAGTTAAAAATAGTCAAACAAGTTTTTGACGTTGTTGCCAGAGAATTAATTTAATAATTTTTGCCAATATTAATTTTAATCAAATTAGTTTTAATTTAAACATGTATATTTTTATTTAATTTGTTTTTATTTTGTTTTTATTTTTATCCTTTTCAGGCAATGGATACATTTAATTATTAATGGCCTTCTAAAGGGATGGAACAATCAAGGGCAGAATTAATTGAGTTACTGCAAGTACAAGTTGCAAAGATGTCAAGGACGGTTGACACTATTGAGAGGCAGTCCATTCAGAATGCCTACTATCAAAACCAAGCCAACTACTCTCCAAACTGTTATTATCCAAGTTGGCAACATCGTCCGACTCATTCATGGAGTAATTAGCAAGCCCAATTCTATACTCCAAATCTATCACACCCACCAGAATTTCAGAATCAACCTCCCCTAGAAGAAGAAAAAAGTCAAATTTGGAGCTTCTTACCAAGCTCGTTGAGCATAATGAAGTTATAATGACTAATCTAGAATCATTAGTGCAGAATATAGAGAATTTACTGGGATAGATTATCGATGCTATAAATAATCGCCCACAAGACACTTTACCTAGCATTACGCAGATTAATCTTGAAGAGGAAGGTAAAGAGTAGTGTGATGAAGATACATTAAAAAATGGCAAAGAGTGACACGTGATTGTTAGAAGAAATTTAAAAAGGGCATTCTGATATGGAAGAATATTATAAGGTTGAAAAGAAGAGGAGCAAAGTTTGGGAAAAAGAAAAGAAGGATGAGGATGATTAAGCTTTGGATTCAAATAGTTCTAAACAGATTTTGATTATGTCACCTATGCCGGTTGTGCAAAAATTTCATAATTCAGAAGAATATATTTAAGTCGACCTAAGTGA